>CAMZMU010000058.1:29936648-30536648 GCA_947311845.1 Poa pratensis | reverse complement strand
CCCAAAAAAGAATTTCACTCAACACTAGTAAAAGAGAGAATGCAAAATAAAAAGGCATAATCTGTCTAAAACAGAACAGTCCGCAAAGACGAATTTTTTCAAGGCACTTACGACGCTCAGATCGAGAAACTCTGAACTAATGAAAGTTTCAGACATTCATAAAGATTACGCACAAAAATTTTAGATTTAATTAACAATCTGGTGATTTTAGGAATTTCGTACAGTGAACAGCAAAAATCTGTTTCTGCGCAGCAATCAAAATTAAGCATCATCTTAACATTAGAGGCTACTCTTGGCACAACAATGCGAGAAAATAAAGATACAAAGGAGTTGCTACAGAAGTAAACACTCCTTGACTCAATAAAAGAAAAATTGCAGAAAAAAATAATGGGTTGCCTCCCATAAGCGCTTTTCTTTAACGCCTTTTAGCTAGGCACAAAGCATGCATCAAGTATTACCAAGTGAAGAAGCATCAACAATCTTACGCTTAGCTCTCTTACCTTTACCTTATCTTTAGGAAATACTTGGTTACACATAGGTGAAGAGGCGAAATTCATAGTGCCTTGGCCCACATCTATTATTGCTCCAAAGCGTTTCAACAGAGATCTTCCAAGCGTAATTTGTCCTACTCCTGCACATTCAATGACAAGATAATCAATAGATATTGTTATCCCTAAGAGTTTTGTAAATACTCCTTCGGCTACTCCTCTTGGTAATTTAATAGTATTATCACCCAAAATTATACAATCTTCGCATTTGGAAAGCTCCCAAAGATTTAAGGAATCAAAAATATCCTTGGGCATTAAACAGAATTCAGACATAATATCACAGCGAGAATGAAAAGTTTCACCATTTATAACAACTTTTACTAAGGGAACCCATCCCGATGGTTCAAAATTTACTGGCACATTATCATAGTGTTCACGAATCTGATTATACCCTTCTTTTAGACCAGATATGTTTGTTTCAAGAGTGTTAAGTCTATCACTTATGCTTGTCAAAGCCAAATCAATTTTAGTGATTGGAGGGCTAGAAATTGTGAACTCCTTCAACCATATCCCTTCTCTTGCTGCTTCGGAAGCAGCCATATATTCCGCCTCTAATGTAGATGCCGCAACAACGTTCTGCTTGGAACTCCTCCAGCTAACCGCAGCTCCATTCAAAACAAAAACGTATCCAGATTGAGATTTCGAGTCATCTGGATCAGTGTCGAAGCTAGCGTCGACGTAACCTTTTACGGCGAGCTCTTCACAACCACCATAGACAAGAAACATGTCCTTAGTTCTTCTCAAGTACTTAAGGATATTTTTAACTGCTGTCCAGTGTTCCTCTCCAGGATCACTCTGGTACCTGCTCGTCAAACTAAGAGCATGAGACACATCTGGTCTAGTACACAACATGGCATACATGATTGAGCCTATGGCTGAGGCATAGGGGATTTTACTCATCCTCTCTCTTTCATCTGCCGTAGTTGGACACTGAGTCTTACTCAATGTCTTACCTTGCAACATGGGCAAGAACCCTTGCTTTGCATGAACCATTTTGAACTTCTTCAAAACTTTGTCAAGGTATGTACTTTGACTGAGTCCTATCAAGCGTCTCGATCTATCTCTATAGATCTTAATGCCTAATATGTAAGCAGCTTCACCAAGGTCTTTCATTGAAAAACTCTTATTCAAATAACCTTTTATACTGTTAAGCAGCTCCACGTCATTCCCAATAAGTAATATGTCATCCACATATAACACTAGGAATGCGACCGAGCTCCCACTCACTTTCTTGTAAACACACGCTTCTTTATAATTTTGGACAAATCCAAAACTTTTGATCACATCATCAAAGCGAATGTTCCAACTCTGGGATGCTTGCTTCAGCCCATAAATGGAACGCTAAAGTTTGCATACTTTACCAGCATCCTTAGGATTGACAAAACCTTCAGGTTGTATCATATACAACTCTTCTTCATTGTTTCCGTTGAGGAACGCTGTTTTGACATCCATCTGCCAAATTTCATAATCGAAAAAAGCAGCAATTTCTAGTAGAACCCTAACAGACTTAAGCATCGCTATGGGTGAGAAAGTCTCATCGTAGTCAACTCCTTGAACTTGTCGAAAACCTTTTACGACAAGTCGTGCTTTATAAACGGTGACATTACCGTTAGCGTCTGTTTTCTTCTTGAAAATCCATTTACACTCGACAGCCTTGCGGCTATCAGGAAGATCAACCAAAGTCCATACTTGGTTTTCACTCATGGATTCCATTTCGGATTGCATGGCTTCTTGCCATTTCCCAGAGTCTGGGCTCATCATTGCTTCCTCATAACTCGCAGGTTCGTCATCGTCTAACAATAACACATTCATGACAGGGTTACCGTACCACTCAGGAGCGGTACGTATCCTAGCCGACCTGCGAATTTCAGTAGGAGCTAAGACCGAAGTTTCATGATCACCATCATTAGCTTCCTCTCTAGTTGGTGAAAGCGGCTCCTGAACAACTTCCTGCGCTGCGCTACTCTCCAATTCAGGAGAAGGTTCAACAACCTCGTCTAGCTCTACTTTCCTCCCACTCACATCTTTCGAAAAAAACTCTTTCTCAAGAAAGGATCCATTCTTGGCAACAAAGACTTTGCCTTCGGATCTGTGATAGAAGGTATACCCGACAGTTTCCTTAGGGTATCCTATGAAGACGCACTTTTTCCGCTTTGGGTTCGAGTTTATCAGGCAGCAGCCTTTGACATAAGCCTCGCATCCCCAAACTTTAAGAAACGACAACTTTGGCTTCTTGCCACACCATATCTCATATGACGTCGTCTTAACGGATTTAGATGGTGCTCTGTTTAAAGTGAATGCGGCTGTCTCTAATGCATAACCCCAAAACGACATTGGCAGATCGGATACAGACATCATAGAACTCACCATATCTAATAAAGTGCGATTACGACGTTCGGACACACCATTACGCTGTGGTGTTCCAAGTGGCGTAAGTTGTGAAACAATTCCACAAGTCTTCAAATGCATGCCAAACTCGTAACTCAAATATTCACCTCCACGATCAGATCGTAGAAATTTAATCTTCTTGTTACGATGATTTTCCACTTCACTCTGGAACTCTTTGAACTTTTCAACAGTTTCAGACTTGTGTTTCATTAAGTAAATATACCCATATCTACTCAAATCATCAGTGAAGGTTATGAAGTAACGATATCCACCACGTGTCGAAATGCTCATCGGTCCACACACATCAGTATGTATGATTTCCAATAAGTCACTTGCCCTTTCCATCGTACCGGAAAAAGGAGTTTTAGTCAACTTGCCCATAAGGCATGGTTCACACGTGTCAAATGATTCAAAATCAAGTGACTCCAAAAGTCCATCAGTATGGAGTTTCTTCATACGCTTTACACCAATATGACCTAAACGGCAGTGCCACAAGTATGTGGTATTATCATCATTCATCTTGCATCTTTTAGCATCAATGTTATGGATGTGTGAATTACTTTCGAGATTCAACAAGAATAAACCATTTACAACCGGTGCATGACCACAAAAGATATTACTCATAGAAATAGAACAACCATTGTTCTCAGATTTAAATGAGTAACGTCTCGCAATAAACAAGATCCAGATATAATGTTCATGCTTAACGCATGCACGAAATAACAATTATTTTGGTTTAAACTAACCCCGAAGGTAAAGTAGAGGTAGCATGCCGACGGCGATGACATCAACTCTTGATCCATTCCGACGAGCATCGTCACCTCATCCGTTGCTAGTCTCCGTTATTCTGCAGTTCCTGTTTCGAGTTGCAAATGTGAGCAACCGAACCGGTATCAAATACCCAGGCACTACTACGGGAACTAGTAAGGTACACATAATAACATGTATATTGTTGGGGATATACCTACTAGGGGTATCACCAGCAAGGATCAATCCGGCTAGTCCAGGGTGGCCCGCAGTGGTGGTGAAGGCTTTGCCTGCCGGGCGGCCCAGATAGCTGACGACCAAGGAAGGCGGATGCCGGCAAGGAGGAGGCCCAAGACTGAAGCCCATGAAGCCACCAAGACCAAGACGGAAGGCGGCAGACTTGCCGGCTAGGTTTAGGACTCTGTATGCTTGCTGGATACGTAATCTCCTTGTAACCCTAGGTCCAGCCGCCTATATAAGCTGGACCTCGGGACGCCTTTAGGGCACGATCAACAACCAACTCATTGTAACCTGTACACGGCTATTGCCTTATAGTGAGTTATAGCAGCACGTAGGGCTCCGCCACCCCGTGGAGCCTGAAGCTGGGTAAAGCCGTGTACAATCCCGACCTCGACGACGTCCACCTTCTTGCCCTACGTTCACCCTCGGCTAGCAGGACCCCGTCTCCTATCCAAGATGCCGATACGACGACAGTTGGCGCCCACCGTGGGGCCTAAGGCGTCAGGCGTCACGTTCCAGGCGGGAACCCTTGGCGGCATCGGCGAAACAATCGCCGTCGGCCGCGCTGTTCGCTATGGCGACAACCACTACATCAGCTGCGACGAGTCCTACATCCCCGCAGACGACTACATTGTCGGATGCGGAGTTGTGCCGTTTGGCGGCGTCGATGTGTTCATCGGCTACACTTCTGAGGCGTATGGGTTGCCGCGAATTTATTCGCCATCCCACCCGCCCTACAATCAAGACGGATCTGAGTTTGCCTCCCCTGAGGAGTCCGCAGATTCAGATCTACACTTTGTCGGCATGACGGGACTGGGATCAGACTCCCAGCCCAACAGTCAAGATCCCGAATCTATTCTTCCTGCCTCCAGGATGATGCGATGTCGGATGCCGGATCCAGATCTACCGTTCACGTCAACGTAGATTCTGATCCGAAGAAGATTCTGCCAGCATGTTTGAGCAACGGGTCAAGCAGTGTTTGTTACACCTGATCCTCCGCCTTCTGAGGCGGCTACGGGCTCCTCCGTCAACATGCAGCAGGTTTTTGTGGCGGATGTCACCGGTGCAGCCTCAGAGCGGCGGCAACTGACGCCGCCAACCTGGGGACCCCGGCAACCGATCCACTGTTTCCAGAGCCTCCTGGGGCTCCGAAGAAGAGGATTCTAGAGAAGGCGAGCCCAGCAAGATAGGGAACATGGCGGCCCTGGCGGAAGTTCTGCACACGCCGGTGACCGACAAAACCAACCCGGCTGATTTGGAGAAACTTCGAAACACCTTGGTGGAGCAAACTGAGTACCTCAAAAGCAAGCAAGCAGAGGTCCAGAGCCTCCTCGACGAAGCCAAGGAGGAAAACGCCAAGATAACCGCCAAGTTGACCCCAAGCGCAATCTTTTCACCACCACTCCATTGCCCAAGCCGGCAGGACCTGTGGCGAGAAGAAAAGCAAGAAAGGCAGGGATCCTGACAACTTCAAATCCCCTGCCCAAAAGCTTGGTTTCGAGTGGGCTACAGCGCCGCAGCGTAAGGACAAGAACGGGGACGTCATCCTCGCCACCCCTGTCCTCAACACTGCAGCCGCCTTAGACATCCTCAACAATGATGACTATGACAAGGACGAGAAGATTTACTACGCATCGATCCTTGCTCACAAAGCTCTAGAGCAGCAGGCCCGTGCTGATTCTCGCGCCGACATGGCGGACGCAAGGGGAGGAAAGTTGGAATCAAATCCAACGCTTGCAAAGCTGCGGCCGGTGGCAACCCGAAGATCCGTCCGGCTCCAGTAGCCACGGAAAAGGGAAGGACAAGGACCCACGCAAGTCACCACCTCCCAAAAGGCAGCGTGACGAGGCGTCCAGAACCGGCAACAGGCGCAAGGCCTCACCCCCTCCGCCTAGGCGGGATGAAGGCGGAAGCAGGGGCAGCAAGCAGCCGCCAAGGAGTGGCGGCAATCGCGACAACGCCCCGCCGCCAAGAAGAAGCAGGGACCGCACACAGTCCCCACCACCAGTGCCCAGGCACGAAGGCGGAAGCCGGGGACACAACAACGAGCCTAGGCACAGCCGGGCAGCGCAGGACGAGCCTAACGCCGACAGATCTGGCAAGCAGCTCAGTCCGCAAGACGCGACGACATCGTCTCAATGACATCAAGGCTGGAAAGCAAGATGCCTATCTAGGACCTGAGTGCTTTGGCCCAGCCATCCGCAACGTCCAAGTACCCGAGATATGACATCAGTGTCAAAAACTCATCAAAGGTACAATGGAGCGGACAAGCCAAACTCATGGTTGTCGGACTACGCGCTGGCAGTTGAAATTGCCGGAGGCAATGGCCTCGTCGCCGCACGCTTCCTTCCCCTCATGCTAGGGGACAGCCCGAAGCTGGATCGAAAACTTGCCGGAGAAAAGCATTCATAGTTGGCATGACATGGAAAAGGTGTTCACGCAGCACTTCCAAGGCACGTACAAGCGACCCAATACATACACAGATTTGGTTCGTTGCGTGCAAAAGCCAGATGAAACAGCTACAAGCTTCTTGGCAAGGTGGATTCAAACAAAGGCAAGCTGCGAGAACGTAGACGACAATCAAGCAATCCATGCCTTCACCACAGGCCTCCTGAAGGGCTCAAGTCTCAGACATAAGCTCGTACGCATGCAAGTCAAGGATCTCGGAGTCATGCTCGAAGTAGCAGCCATGTACGCACAGGCGGATGATGATGCACGCGATGGAGATGGCGCACATGACATGGCGCCAAACAGGCGAGCAAGTCACAAACGCAAGGCTCCCCAGGATGACAAAGCCGGACCGTCAAACGAGGTCGCCGCCGCCTTCGAAGGCAAAGGCGGCAACCGCAAGTGGAAAGGAAAGGGTAAAGATGGCGGCTCCAGCAAGCAACGCCTGACATACGATCAGGCAAAAGCCTTGCCCTGCCCAATCCACGCGTCCTTAGGCAAAGTTAACCACACATTAGGGGAATGCCGGTTCATGGAGGACTTCAAGAAGGACCCCGAGGTTGGCTGGAAGTCAAAAAAGAGCAAAAAGGCTGAGAAGACAAAGAAGGAAGATGATGATGGGGCAGTTTCCATGTCCGAGGATGAGGAACCCAAGCTGGTGCGCAAAGAAAGAAATACCCAAGGTACATGGCCAATTGGTGTGCTTCTGGGCACTCCTTCGGCAAAGAAGAAAAGGCGGAGATGCGCGAGCTAAACGCCACAGTACCAGATGTTCCCCAGTATCTAGACTGGTCAGAGGAGCCAATAACTTGGGATAGAGATGATCACCCAGATCACGTACCTCACCCCGGCAAATACGCCCTTGTCGTCGACCCAATTGTCGATAACTTCAGACTCACCAAGGTGTTGATGGATGGCGGCAGCAGCCTCAACATCATCTACGCGGACACACTGAAGCGCATGAACTTGTCGGAAAGCCAGCTTGACTACAGCAAAGTCAAGTTTCATGGCATCGTTCCGGGAAAGCAAGCCAAGTCAATGGGAAGCATCAAATTGGAGGTTACTTTTGGACTGAGACAAACTACCGCTCGGAGTATCTCAGGTTCGAAGTAGTCCCCTTCAAAAGTGCCTACCACGCCATTTTGGACGGCCAGCTTTCGCCAAGTTCATGGCTCGCCGTGTTACATCTACAGCAAGCTGAAGATGCCGGGACCCAACGGTACAATCACCGTCAATGGCAACTTCAAGAAAGCAAAGGAGTGCGAGCGTGGCAACGCCGCCTTCGCTGAGGCAGTCCTCCACGCAGAGGAGTTAGCCATGTTGAAAAAGGAGCTCGATACGTCGCAGTTGCCGGAGCATGTAAAGACCGCTGAGCAAAAGAACACTTTCAAGGCGTCCGAAGACACAAAGAAGGCGGATCTGGTCCCAGGTGACAGCTCCAAGCAAGTCACCATAGGGGCTGGCTGGACGACAAATAGGAAAGCGCGCTCGTCAGGTTCCTCCGTGAGAATCAGGACATCTTTGCATGGTCGTCAGCCGACATGCCAGGTGTCCCGAGGGAACTTGCCGAGCACTCTCTTAACGTCTACGAAGGAGCCAAACCAGTGAAGCAAGGAATAAGGCGCTACGGTGAGAAGAAGCGGACAGCAATAGGGAAGGAGATCATCAAGTTGCAAGAAGCCAAGTTCATTAGGGAGGTAGTACACACTGATTGGTTGGCAAATCCTGTAATGGTTCCAAAACCTAATAAGGAAATGAGAATGTGCATTGATTATACCGGTTTGAACAAGTGCTGTCCTAAGGACCACTTTGCTTTGCCTCGTATAGATCAGGTCATAGACTCCACAGCCGGCTCCGAGCTGCTGTGCTTTTTGGATGCGTACTCCGGGTACCACCAAATCAAAATGCGAGAATCCGACCAAATCAAAACAGCGTTCACTACGCCCTACGGGACCTTCTGCTACATCACGATGCCCTTCGGTCTAAAAAATGCCGGCGCAACGTATCAGCGGTGTATGCAAAGATGCCTTCACGAGCAAATTGGCCGCAATGTTCACGTCTATGTTGACGACATTGCCGTCATGTCAAGAAAGAAGGCAGATTTGCTTGACGATTTGAGAGAAACCTTTGATAGCCTCCGGGTATATAGGATGAAGCTCAACCCGAAAAAATGCGTCTTCGGGGTTCCTGCCGGCAAATTGCTTGGCTTTATCGTTTCCGAACGAGGATAGAAGTAATCCAGAAAAAATCAAAGCGATCCTCAACATATCCAGGCCCAAGGACCTGAAGGACGTGCAGCGACTTGCCGGCTCGGCGGCTGCCGTCAGTCGTTTCATTAGCCGTCTTGGTGAGAAGGCACTGCCTCTCTACCGGCTTCTGAAGAAATCCGACAACTTTGAGTGGACAGACGAAGCAGACGCCGCCTTGCAGCAACTCAAGGACGCGTTAACGTCTGCTCCAATCTTGGCAGCTCCTCGTTCGCAGGAACCAATGCTGCTTTACATCGCGGCAACTAACTTGGTTGTTAGCGTGGTACTGGTTGTGGAACGCAAGACGGAAAATTCAGACTTGCCGGAACAACGTCCGGTTTACTTCATCAGTGAAGTATTTTCCGCCTCAAAACAGCGTTATCCGCATTACCAGAAGCTGGTCTACGGTGTTTTCTACGCCGCCAGGAAGTTAAGGCACTATTTCCAGGAGCATTCAATAACGGTGTGAGCAAGGCACCTCTGGGGGATATCATCAATAATACAGATGCAACAGGCCGCGTTGCCAAATGGGGCATCGAACTTGCCGCCTTCGACATCATGTATAAACCCAGAACGGCCATTAAGTCTCAAGCCTTAGCAGACTTTGTAGCAGATTGGACGGAGGCCATGGACGAAGTACCTCTCCCTGAAGATGCATATGGATCATGCACTTTGATGGATCAAAAATGCTTCAGGGCTCGGGGGCTGGCATTGTTTTAAGAAACCCTCAAGGAGACAAGCTTAGTTATGTGTTACAAATTCACTTCAAGGCAACTAATAATGTTGCTGAATACGAAGCTCTCCTTCATGGTTTACACATTGCCAAGGAACTTGGCGTCCAGCGTGTCCTCTGCTACGGAGATTCAGACTTGGTGGCGCAACAGATACGTGGTACTTGGGACACAAAGAGCGAGACAATGGCGGCATATCGAGCTACCGTTGACGAATTCGCCAAGTGTTTCTAGGCTACGAGGTCCGCCACATCCCAAGAGCTCAAAATGAGGCGGCAGATACACTTGCCAGAATGGGGTCTGAACGCAAAAAGGTACCAAAAGATGTTTTCCTGGAACACCTACACAAGCCGTCAATAAAAGGAGCAGACCTCCTTGACCCAGAATCGGCAGAACCATGCTAGCTATGCCGTCTACTGGTAAAGCCGGATTGGACGACGCCATATTTGGACTTCCTGATCAATCAGGAGTTACCGGATGATGAGGTTTTGAAAAGGCAAATCATAAGAAGAGCCAAGGCATTCACAATAATCAAAGGCGAATTGTACAAGCGTAGCACCACTGGTGTTTACCAACGTTGCATTTCGCCCGAAGAAGGCAGAGAACTGTTGGATGAGATACATGCTGGCGTATGTGGACATCACGCTTCCTCACGCGCCCTTGTTTCAAAAGCCTTCCGACAAGGTTTCTACTGGTTGACAGCCAAGCAAGATGCAGAGGACATTGTCAAAAGATGCAGGGGCTGCCAACTTTATGCCAGACAATCACACATGCCGGCTCAGGAGCTTAAAACAATACCCATCACATGGCCTTTCGCAGTCTGGGGCTTGGACATGGTTGGTCCGTTTAAAACGGCGCCTGGTGGCTACACACATTTACTTGTGGCTGTAGACAAGTTCACCAAGTGGGTTGAAGCTAAGCCTATCAAAAAGCTAGACGGTGCCACAGCCGCAAATTTTCTGTGGGGAATAATCTCTCGGTTCGGGGTGCCTCATAGCATTATCACCGATAACGGCACTAACTTGTCGCAAGGCGAAGTCGAGGAATACTGTTATAAGCATGGCATCCGCCTAGATCTTGCCTCAGTAGCACATCCGCAGGCAAACGGTCAAGTAGAGCGTACAAATGGTTTAGTCCTACAAGGCATCAAACCACGTCTCGAAGTACCATTGCACAGAGCGGCTGGGGCTTGGGTGGATGAATTGCAATCTGTCCTTTGGAGTTTACGCACAACTCCAAACAGATCAACCAAGTTTACTCCTTTCTTCTTAGTCTATGGCGCAGAAGCAGTGTTGCCGACCGACATGATGTATGATTCTCCCAGAATTCAAGCCTACGTCCAGGAAGACGCAGAAGATGCAAGACAGGATGGCCTTGACCTACTTGATGAAGAACGAGACGTTGCCTCGCACGATCCGCCATCTATCAGCAAAGTTTGAGGCGTTATCACAGCAGAAGAGTGCGGCAACGAAGTTTTAGAGTTGGTGACCTGGTCCTCCGCCTAATCCAAGACAGGAAGGGCTTGCATAAGTTATCCCCGCCTTGGGAAGGACCTTTTGTGGTCAGTAAGGTGTTGCTCAATGGTTCTTATTACTTGGTAGACGCGCGAGACGGATACAAGAAGAAGCGAGGTCGCAAGCGCAAAAGGAAGGTTGACGACAAGTATGAAGAAACCAAGCGACCCTGGAACATTGAGCAGCTACGTCCTTTTTACACTTAGCAATTTCCACATTGTAATAAGTACTATATGATTATGAAATAAAAGTCTGTGGTTTGCTCATTCAGTTTTGGGATCATGCCATCTTTTGTCTTTTCTCGCAATCATATATCTGTTGTCATAAAAGTTACCAAACAAAATAAGTTTTTGCTCCGTGCTAAGGTTCAAACTTTTTGACATTTGCCGTCTGCCGGCTAAAAAAGCAAACAATCTTTGCACCGCCTAATATGCTTATCTGTCTGTTTGTGTGTGGGTCGCCTAGTAGTATGTCGTTGGCACCAACATGCTGGCTTTGGTCTCTGAGTCTAAATTAGTTGGTATTGCACCTGGTTGGCTCAGCTAAAGTAACTAAGATGAGGTTCCGCCAACATATGAAAAAGCTAAACATGCAACGAGATACATATTAAGGCGGGCCACTTAAATAAGCCTACCGCCAAGTGTAGCATAAAAGTTGGCCCAGAATATTTACAAACCCAAAATATAAAGTTTTTTGCGTTAACAGATTAACGCAGTGTTTTGTGCTGCCATTGCAGGAGAGGACAGTCAAGGAGTTGCCGCCTTGGTGGAGGGTGAGAGATCCTGGGGGCTGACGCCGGCATTCTTGGGGCTGGCTCCGCCATCCTGGGGCTGCGCTCGTCAGCTGCGGCTTCGCCTTCTCCGCCTACGGCAGCTTCAGGATCCGCCAAGGAGGGATCGGCTATGGCAACATGTGGATCCGGGTGTTCCTTGTAGAACTTGCGGATGTCAACCATGTTGGCAACCCGGGTCGCATAGCCCGAACAGACCGCAGCACGTCCTGCATCACGATGGCTTGGTTGTTTTCGTCTTCGGTGGGGAAGTACTCGGTGACTTGATGAATATCAGCCTCCGGTACCACGCCGCCGTCATCGCCAATGCCAACTTGGCGCCGCCTCGTGCTGCTGAGCGTAGCGTGCCGTCATGTTCGGTTGCCGCCTTCTCCAGCAAGTCCGGCAGGGCATCGAAGTTGACGGGATCGCCGTCCTCCCAGGGTAGAACTTGGCGGCAAACGCTTTGCCTGCACCGACAATCTGGTTGACGATTTCGCCAACTTCAAGATACGGGCAAGGCGCGGCGTCGTAGCCATGTCATCACCCAGTTAGCCGGCACTGCACAAAACACAGTTACACACTGCAGCTTGAAATTTCAAGAGTGCAAAGTATCAAAGAAGGATGAAGGTTAGAGACGTACCCAAGACATGCTCGTGGATGGCGTTGACCTCGTCCAGATGGTTCTCAAGTGTTTCCTGAGCTAGCTGGACTGCCTGTGACAGTTGTTCCTGCTGCGCTTTGGCATTCTTGTTCACCTGGTCGAGGTTGTTGCTCATGGCTTCAAGTTGTCCCGTCAACTTGCTAACCTCGGCGGCATGGGCCAGCTCCCGCTCATCCAGCTCCTTGGCATGATCCGCCTTCAGCTTTGCCACCAACTCAGCAAGATCTGCAGCTTCGTTCATCAAAGCTTGCATGTCAGTGGAGTTCTTGAGAATATCTTGCGCAGTGTTTAGTAATTCTACAAATAAAAAAAAAGACGACTAAAATACTTGTCGGAAAAGAAAAAGAAGTCGGACGAAAAGAAGGCAAAGAAAACTTTGTCACCTTCATCCTTTTTGCGAGCCTCTTCCAAGCTCGCAATCTGGGCGTCCTTCATCTCCACGTCCTGCTGCAGTTGCTGGCATTCTTTGTTTTTCTTCTCTTGAGCACGGAACAGCTCAAGATTGGAAGCAAGAACGGCCTGCATGCACGAAAACAACGTTGCGGTTAGCACTATATAGTCAACGAGACCACTTTGCCGGCTAAAATTTTTCAGCCGCCAAAGTGCTCGGGGGCTGGGACTATAGGTTACATTACCTCAAGTTGATGCAGGGTCTCGTGGAGATCATCCATGTGCGCGTACCATTTACGGGTACCTTCACGCATGGTCCTTAGCGTTTGCCGGGGTCTTGCAACCCTTTGCCAGATTGAGAGCCGGATGGGAGGACGATCCGCCTTGGTCAGCCGCCATCCTGTCATCCATCTCTTGCTTCATGGCAATAAATCGAGCGGCATCATTAGCCGAAGCTTCAGCCGTCTTGGAAAAAGTAGGTCCGGCAACTGACTTTTTGCCCGCCATCTTCTCCGTAGCCGCCTCTGCGGTACCAGCAGCCGTGTACGTTCCCTGGCATACAACCACGGGAACGCCAACTGTGGGCGTTGTCGGCGCAGCGGCTGGAGAAGAACGTGGTGGCTTGCCCCTACCGGCAGAAATCTTCAGGTTGGCGCGGAGCTTGGGCATGGCAGGCTTGCCCCTGTAAGCAGAAAAGTGCAAGTTTGTCAGTACAAACATATCAAAATGGCTAAGTCAGGGAAAGCAAAAGATTGCCTACCGCTTGAATGGGATTCTCCCCAAGGTCTCATCCTCTGCATCAGCGAGGTGGCCGCTTTCTTCCTCTTCTCCAAATCCTTGGTGGAGCCGCTATTTGCGCTTCTTCGACTTGCTGGCACCGGTGTCGTACCAGTTAGGAGCCAAGTCTTCATCCCCCAAGGTTTGCAGCTGAAAAGGAAAAAGACAGAACATTAATTCAGTACCCAGTGGACAAAGATGTCAAGGAAATGACAAAGTAGCTCTGGCTTACCACTGGGGCTGGGTTATCATGGGTGAACATGGCGACGCCTTCAGCCGCCTTCACCGACAGAGGCTTCACAAGCTCTCTGAGCCGGTACTCTAGTGCATCTTGGTCAAGGGTGCTGTTGCCGGCGTCATCCGCCTTGTACTCACACATCTTCAGTGGGCGATGGCGGAGTGGCATTATCTTCCTCGACACCCAGCAGATCACGGTGTCAACTCCGTCAAGTTGCGGAGCCTTCATCGTCTTCGTCAAGAACTCGATCCGCCTGACGGCAATTCGAAGCTCAGCCGACAAGCTGCTAAGCGGCACCTTTGCCGTCCAACAGGCCTTGTGGGTTGGCGGACCGTTGACAAAAACAGGCATCCCCTTGTTGTGCCGGGTGTCGGGATGTCCTTGCAGTAGAAAAAGGTGCTGGTCCAGTGCTTCACCGACTCGATGTATGGGATCTTTGGGTACCAGTCGGGTTGGCGGCAGTTGAAGGTTACGCTACCGCAAGTTGCCAGATGGCCGCCTGGTATGGTTTGCCGGCGGCATAGGAAGCAGTACTTGAATAGCTCTATGGACGCAGCTATGCCTAAGTACCCTTCGCACAAAGCCTGAAGCCGGCTAGCACTAGAATACTGTTGGGCGCTATGTTGTGCGGCTGCAGCCCGTAGAAACTAAGCACCGCCAGAAAGAAGGCGGAAAGCGGCAAACATACCGCGGAGGCAATGCGACGCCAACATGACGCGCTCGCCGTCTTGCGGGTCAGGGACTGCCTCGTCGCCTGGAACCCTCCAGGAGCATTCCGTCTTGGGCGGTATGTAGCCGCCTTCCTCCAGCTCCTTCAGATAAGCTGACGTCATAACTGACGGCAGCCAATACCTGGAGCCAAGGTCCGCCGTGTCCTCTTCATCCTCGGCGTCGTCGTCGGCGGCAGCTTCTGCTTCCGTCGTGGCCTCAACGCTGGTCGCCGCTAGGGATGGAGCGGGAAGGTGGGAGTGGACGCAGGTGCCACGGAGTTGGGGAAGAAAGGAAACCTCACCCGCGGCCACGGTGGGGACAGGAAGGTCTCCGGCGCTCGCGGGAACCGCCGCTGCCGCTGGCGCAGATCCAGATCCAGCCGTGGTCGCCGAGGTCGCAGCCAGCGCCGTCGCCGCCGCCGAATCTTGCTGAGAAGTGCTCGCCATTTGCCGTGGAGGCTCTGCTTGTGCTCGCCGGAGTTGAGTACGGGGAGGTGGAGAGCTCGAGAAGCTGAGGAGGCCGCGGTGGATGCGAATGGGGAAGAAGCTCGACCCCGAGCGCCCTTTGGGTATTATCTCCACACGTCAAGATCGTGCGCGAGATTGGGGGACGCACGATCTCCGCCACGTGCCCACGATTTGCACGTCGTGGCAACGGTGTCTGCGGCCTTCTCCCCGATTCTTGTGCGTAGTGGAGAAATAATCATGACACATGCCCAAGTCCAAACTGTCGTGGACTGCATGACGTCATCCGTCAACATTTGACAGGACTGGTCAAATGACAAGACTGGTGCCGGGAAGATTCCTGACAGCGGTCAGGCCGTCTTTCCCATGATGGCGGCAAATCATCCGACTACGTTAGGCGGATCGCCGCTTACTTTCAACTTTGGAATGCTTCAAGCTCTTCAGCCGCTTACAAGACAAGACGGACGTTGCCGACAAAAGAAGACGGCGCCTGAAGAACTCGAACCCTTCCAGGGGCTAATGTTGGGGATATACCTACTAGGGGTATCACCAGCATGGATCAATCCGGCTAGTCCAGGGTGGCCCGCAGTGGTGGTGAAGGTTTGCCTGCCGGGCGGCCCAGATAGCTGACGACCAAGGAAGGCGGATGCCGGCAAGGAGGAGGCCCAAGACTGAAGCCCATGAAGCCACCAAGACCAAGACGGAAGGCGGCAGACTTGCCGGCTAGGTTTAGGACTCTGTATGCTTGCCGGATACGTAATCTCCTTGTAACCCTAGGTCCAGCCGCCTATATAAGCTGGACCTCGGGACGCCTTTAGGGCACGATTCAACTCACCAACTCATTGTAACCTGTATCACGGCTATTGCCTTATAGTGAGTTATAGCAGCACGTAGGGCTCCGCCACCGCCGTGGAGCCTGAAGCTGGTAAACCGCCGTGTACAATCCCGACCTCGACGACGTCCACCTTCTTGCCCTACGTTCACCCTCGGCTAGCAGGACCCCGTCTCCTATCTCAGATGCCGATACGACGACATATTCATATATACCTTTGATATTGCAGCCTTCTTATCCGCCAAGTATTTGCACAGTTGCGCTTCCAGTGACCTTCCCCTTTGCAGTAGAAACACACCGTTTCAGGCTTAGCCTTGGGCTTCTTCGCAGGCATGGCAACAGGTTTGCCACCCTTCTTGAAGTTTCCCTTCTTTGCCTTAGCTTTCTTAAAGCCGGTGGTTCTGTTGACCATCAACACTTGATGTTCCTTTTTTATGTCCACTTCCGCAGATTTCAGCATTGCGAAAAGCTCGGGAATCGACTTTTCATCCCTTGCATGTTATAGTTGAGCACAAACGATTTGTAACTCGGTGGTAGTGATTGGAGCACCCTATCAGTGTTCAACTCGTCTGGGATGACAATTCCCAGCTGAGTAAGGCGTTGGATATAGCCGGACATGGCTAAAGCATGTTCACTGACAGAGCTGTGCTCCTCCATCTTACAAGTAAAGAACTTTTCAGATATCTCATATCTTTCAGCACGGCTTGAGTCTGAAACATAGTTTTCAGCTCTTCGACCATTTTGAATGCCCCGTGAAGTCCAAAACGTTTCTGGAGATCTGGCTCCAGAGATGTAAGAATTGCACATTTAACTATCGTGTGGTCATCACTACGCGCATCAAATGCGATCAGTTCTTCAGTGGGAGCACTGACTGCAGGTGGGTCACCTAGCGCTGCATCGAGCACATAATGCTTCTTACACCCATTGAGGACAATCCTCAAATTGCGGTGCCAGTCATTGAAGTTGGACCCAGATGTTTTCAGTTTTTCTTTCTTAAGGAACGCGTTGATGTTGAACTGAGCTACGTTGCGTGCCATGATCTACAACATAGTTTGCAAAGACAATTTTAGACTTGTTCATGATAAAGAGTTCAGTGTAATCAAATTACCAAGTGAACTCCCACTCAAACCAACATCCCATAGTTGTTAAGTGGAACACGATCCAAATCCACCACACCAAACTCCGATCATCACGTGAGCCGATGTAGCTTCAATGGTGAACATCCACCATGTTGATCATATCAACCAATGATTGTGTTTAACCTTTCGGTTCTTGTGTTCCGAGGCATGTCTGTACATGCTAGGCTCGTTAAGCTAACCCAAGTATATCTGCATGTGTGCCGAGGCCATGTCTGTACATGCTAGGCTCGAGCAAAACCCATTGTGTGGAACGTAGAATCCATCACACCCGATCATCACGTGGTGCTTAGAAACGAAGAACTGTCTTGGCGGTGGCATACTTGGGAGAACACGATCTTAATTTTGAGTGAGGGATCATCTTAAATGCTACCGTCGTGCACACGCAGAATAAGATGCATAAAGGATAAACACACATGCTTAAACAATGTGATATGGTATAGCCCTTTTCTTGTGTCTTGATCTCCATCTAGAACGCACGACATGATCTCCATCATCCCTCCAGCAAGATGCATGGTTGCCTCCACCATCACGTTGCATCCACAACTATTGCTAACTCCTTAGCGATAAAGTAATGCAATTACATGGCGTACTAAGTTGACACGCAGGTCACAAAATAATAAGACAACCATTTGGCTCCTGCCGGCTACCGATCTCATGACACGCAGGTCACAAAATAATATTACAATCAATGTGCATCTCATACAACAAATATTGCAAAATTGGGCTATACCAAATCACAACCACCCCTGCAAAAACAAGTTAGACGCCTCTCCCTTGATTTTTGCAATTTTACGTGGCTTCTAGGGGCTGCGTAAGAACCGTTCTTACCTACGCAAAAACCACAACGCTGATAATACAAGTTGCTTATTAACTTCTATAAGCCCTCCATTGTAAATCCGGTTTCACTATGATAAGAGCGACAGACACCCGCCAGCCCCATATGCAAACCAATTGCATGTCAAGTGCAGAACCGGTCTCAATCCGTAGACTGTAAAGTTGGTCCGGGCCGCTGCATCTTACCATGCCACAAAACCAAGAAGTACACGAGAGGGTAGCAACAATAAATATCAAACGCCACAAAACTCCTTGTGTTCTATCCGTACAAAGCAACTACGCAAAGCACGGCTCTGATACCACTGTAGGATATGCGCGACAGAAAATCAAAATTTTCTCTCACATGCGAAGCAACACCCAAAAATCTTATCTAAGGAGATGCAAGTAACGGGAGGGTAATCAACATACCCTCGAAGAATACGAGTGTTGGACGTTTGTCACAATGCAGCTTGGTGTAGACCTTGATGCGGTTCACTCCGATCAGCACCACAACGAGCGGTGCCTCCGAGATTTACACACGTACGGCTCAGCAACGTCTCCTCTTCTTGATCCAGCAAGCTTGAAGGAGAAGTAGATGGGATTCAAACCAGCAGCACGACGGTGTGGTGGTTCGGTGAGCTCTCACGCGGGCAGGGCTTCACAAGCCAAGACCACAAGAGAAAGGAGCAAGAGGAAGTGTACCCTTAGGAATCAAACCTTTCTTTCCCCAAATGGTACCCTCCTTATGTAGGATGTGGGGAGGCTGTGTGAGCTTGCCTCCAACTTCCCCAGGAAGAACCAGCCTCCAAATCTTCCCTAGGAAGAAACCAGCCTCCAAATCTTCCCCAGGAAGGAACCAGCCTCCAAGGCTTCCCCAGGAAGGAACCTAGCTGCCAAGACTTCTCAAGGAAGGAACTTGGCTGCCAAATATCCTAAGTGGGACGTTCGGGATAGTGGGCCCCACCATGGGACCCACCGGAACATTTCAGGAAAAACCCCGATACAATATCGGTTAATTCCTGAACCTTTCCGGAACCCAAAAACCACATTCCTATATATGAAACTTTATCTCCGGACTCTTCCGGAGCTCCTTGTGATATCCCGGATCCTATCCGGGACTCCGAACAACCTTCGGTCTCACCATTATAATTATCCCAAAGCTACTCTAGCGTTACCGAACTTTAAGTGTGTGACCCTACGGGTTCGAGAACAAGTGGACATGATCGAGACTCCTCTACGATCAATAACCATTAGCGGGACCTGGATGCCCATAATGACTCCCACAAGTTCAACGAAGATCGTTATCGTGTGAACCACAATGTCAACGTATTCCATTTCCTTTGTCTCACGATATTTTACTTACCCGAGATCTGATCGGCGGTATCACCATACCTAGCTCAATCTCGTTACTAGTAAGTACTCTTTACTCGTTCCATAATACAACATTCCATGTGGCTAACTCTTTAGTCACGTGCTTGCAAGCGATACCGAATGTGCATTACCGAGTGGGCCCAGAGTATATCTCTCCGTCACACGGAGGGACAAATCCCAGTCTTGATACATGCAAATCAACAAGTACTTTCGGAGATACCTGTAAGACACCTTTATAGTCACCCAGTTACGAAGTGACGTTTGAAGTCCCCAAGACGTATTCCTCAGTACCCGGGATAGACATAATCTCATGGTCAAAGAAACAGGATACTTGACAATACAAGACATGGCAATATATACTTATTGATCCGATCAATATTGCTATGCTTGGTTGGGTCTGTCCATCACGTCATTCTCCAATGACATGACCTCGTTATTAATTGACAACTCATGTCCATGGTTAGGAAACCATAACCATCATTAATCAACGAGCTAGTCTAGTAGAGGCTTACTAGGGACTCTGTGTTGTTTACATAACCACACATGTATTAGGTTTCCGGTTAATACAATTATAGCATGGAGAATAAACATTACCATGAACATGGAAATATGATAATAACTCTTTATTATTGCCTCTAGGGCATATTTCCAACACTTATGACATGCTTACTTTCGTTGATCCAATATATAGGATAAACTCCATCAAATCCTAAATGGCTAAGATGTGCATGAAATTCAATTTCATATCATTATGCACACATTTATGTGGAGTTTGTCCTACGTATTATAATTGCTCTAACTACTTTGCACCCAATGAGTTTGGGTACCATGTCGTACTTGAATTTGTTTTAGGTACATTGGAGATGCATTGGAAGCTTGTCTCATCTACAAGGAAGGTGTTGTCACCATGTGCTTATTGGAGCCAAGCTTGGATGATCGTGAACTCTTATCTTCTACATCACCCAATGCTACCTCGGTAACAAGTATCCACCTCCTGCATACATTTCTAGCTTTCAACCTTGTGTAGGTTGTTTCATGCATGAATCTCTTTTGTTGCAATTGATTTGGTTCTTGCAAAGTTCTTATCAAAAATCTTTCTTGCAAATGGGAGTAAGCCGGAACATATCGAGGGCAACATATATAATCATTTTCATGATTCACCGATCCCAAATATGTTAATCTAGCAAATTCTTCTCAAAGTCTCCCATGTGCAATATTGATGATTCTTTCAAAATCATTTGCCTTTTGTGATACTTGTTATCTTTCTCGGAGCATCCCATCTATCACTTTTTCCCTTGTGGATTTTTTTATGCTATATGAGTGTATGTTGGAAGTTCATCTATATCATTTAAAGATAAAATTGAGCTTTGTGCTATGCTTTTAAGCAAAGATCTTTTTGGTATGTACGACTTCCTCTTGATATCATGTTCTTTACCTTTGTAACTATTTTGTGTGTGCATGTTTATATTGTGGACTTATATCTTCTTGATTGGTGTCTACTTAGAAACTTATACACATGAGAATAGTTATATCTTTAATTGGTATTTCAACTCTTTAGTGACCACTTTCATTGCCTTTGATTCTTTGTTGGTTTCTAAAAGGCACAAGCTTTGTTTTTTCATTTGGTATACTTTTGCATCTTAATAAGCTTGTGGACCTATTTGCTACTCTTTGGTTTGTGTGTATGTGAAAGACATGATATGCACTATGTGCCTCCTATATTGAAAGACTATGTTGATGCTTACGCTCATCCTTGTATTAGTCTCCTAAAATGTCTTTCTATATCACACCCATCTCTTTCGGTTGAGCAAGTTTTTATTTGTCGCTACTTGATCTTGTTGCTCAACATTTTTGTTGCAAGTTCCATTGCTTCGTTTATCATCTATGCTCTCTTGCACTTGTTTGTGTTCAAAATTATCTAGGAGGGAGTGAGGATTCCATGTTGTGCACACTATATTGAAATACAAATCCTTATTGTGCACGTACCTTGGGGAGTTCCCTCTTGATTATTAGAACACTTGGTTGATCTTATCATAATATCTTCTTATGTTCAATTGGTTTTTCGGATCCTTTGATTGGTTACTTCTTTTGTCGAAGTATCTTTCAATTTGATTTCCTTTGCAATCTTTGGATCCTCAATATAGTTTGATCTCCCCCCAACTTTTCATCATTGGATATGTGCATTCGAATTCACTCATATTATGAGAAATGCACACACTATGGGGGACTCTTTCTATATTGGCCTTCTACATTTTTCCTCCCATTTCGGCAATCGATGCCAATGGGGGAGAAGTTTACAGGGTTTTAAGGGATTTTAGTTTTATGCTTTAGTTTCGTTCTTAAGCATTTGCCTTTCATGCTCTTGCATCCTTCCTCTTTGTGTTGCATGGTTGCTTATTATTCATTATATAAACCCTCGTAAAAGGGATTGTCATCAATTACCAAAATGGGGGAGATTGAAAGTGCATGGTGCCCCCATGTGTGGTTTTGGTAATTAATGACAATCCTTATGGATTAATGTTTGCATTGAGATATTCTTGTAGATCTTATCCATAGGAAAACATTGGAGTTCATGTGTTGGACTCTAGAAGATTACATGATGATCAATGCTCTATTCAAGGGTTTATATGAAGAATGGTCATGTGTACAGTTGAGCATATTGCAAGTATGTCTTGAAGGTTTCAAGACATCATCTTTGTGAAAACAGAGAAGAAGATGAAGTGCAAGTTCAAGAGAAGCATCTCGAAAAAATCCTATGCTTGAAGCTTGTCACCCATTTGGATATAATGATCAAGTGAACATGTGCCTAACAGAGGCTTCCCCATATTGGTGTATGGGGGAGCTATATGTGAGTCTTCACCAAGCAAAGCGCAAATCAAGAAAGGTGGTCCACTTGAAGAAATCAAGATCGTCATCATCTAGCTCAAGTGGAATGCGCAAGGCAAAGGTATGATCTTGATAGGGTTTCTATTTTACCGTCTCATGGTTAGTGGGAGACCGGGTTATAGGATAACACCGTACTATCAAGAGAGGCTCTCAAGTGAGTAACTTGATTGCATCTTTGCATTCTTGGCATATCATCTTTCTTGGTTCTTATTTAGCTTTTATCCATGTGTGAATTAGAGCTTGTGTTCATCTCCATACCAAGCTCTAGTTCATCAAAAACGGATTTCATATGAATATCTTGTTGAGTTTGTGATGTTGGAGGATTTACCGGTTGTTGTTTTATAGAGAAGGTTTACCTTTCTACATTTGGTTTTATCCTCCCATGTTGGACTATGATGTTTCTCTGCATGATCTTGTAAAGCTCTTCGTTGCGATTCCAACGAGCCCAAGAATATCGAAAACGGAGTCCGGATGATCAAGATATGTTTGTTTTTGTGTTGGGTGTTTCTGCGGTTTTTATAGGCCGCCCTGGCCAGCACAGGCTGGGTGCCTCTGGTGGTCAGCCAGCCTAGGCCGGTCCCAAGGCCGGCCTGGCCGGGCTCCAAGGCTGGGCTCGCGTTTTTGGCATAACGTTGGATTTTGGGGGTCCTATTTAAGGGGTCTTCTTCCCCCAACGACCCTCAACACTTGGAGCTCGTTTTACCTCTCTCTCTCTCTTCTCCATTGTTGACTTTTGAAAAAGCTTGCCTACCTCTGAATCCCTCCCATGATTCTTGCATATCTTTGAGGGAAAAGTGAGAGGAGATCTAGATCTACAATTCCACCAATCCATCTCTCATCTAAGTGAGGGGAACCTAGTAGATCTTGATCTTGGAGTTCTTGGTGTTTCTCCTCCATTGTTCTTCCTCTCTTATTCCCCCATAAACATTTGTTGCTTTGTTGAAATTTGAGAGTGAAGGACTTGAGCACTTCTTGTGTTCTTGCCATTGCATTTTGTGCATCGGTTTGCTCTCTCCACAAGGATTCGTGAAAGTGAAAGTTTGTGAGCTTGTTACTCTTGAATCGTTAGACCCCCTAGACGGTGTTCTTGTGACCTTTTGTGGTCAAGGCCTTTTGTGGTTATTTGGGACCTTTTGTGGTCACTTGGAAGCTCCCAATCCTTTTGTGGGTTGTGCCTCAAGTTATATTGTAAAGGTTCCGGATTTCGCCTTGAAGGATTCTGATAGTGGAAGGTGAACCGAGCTTTTGACAAGGTTCATCGGAGAATAGGGTGAGGACATTTGTGGCATTTGAGTTTGAAACTCACACCCCCCAACGAGACGTACTCCCCTAAAAAGGAGGAACTCGGGAATACATCATTGTCTCCGCGTGCCTCGGTTATTCTATACCCGAGCTCTTTACTTATGCACTTTACTTTGTGATAACCTTCGTGCTTGAAGGTTTATATCTTGCTATCCACCTTTTACTTGTCAGGGCTTCCCTCTTCAAAAGCCCCTGGGCCTGATGGTTTCTCAGGGCTCTTTCTGAAGAAATGTTGGCATATTATTAAGTGGGACTTTTATGACCTTTGCAATAATTTTTGGAATGGCAAGGTGAATCTTCAGAGTATCAATGACTCATTCATAACCCTCATTCCGAAGATAAACTCCCCTGAAAGTCCGAATGATTACAGACCAATTTCACTGTTAAACACTTGCCTCAAATTCTCACAAAGCTCTTGGCCAATCGTTTGCAATCAAAAATTCTGCAGCTGATTCATACTAACCAATATGGTTTTTTGAAATCTCGGACGATTCAGGATTGTGTTGTGTGGGCTTATGAGTATATTCATCAGTGTAAGCAATCCGGGAAAGAATGCATCATCTTGAAGTTGGATTTTGCAAAAGCTTTGACACTATTGAACATAAGGCAATCTTGGAAATTTTAAAATGCAAAGAATTTGATGACCGTTGGATTGGATGGATCAAATGCATTATGAATAGTGCCACTTCTGCTGTTCTTTTGAATGGCACTCCTGGGAAAAAGTTCACCTGCAGACGGGGTTCGACAGGGTGATCCCCTTTCCCCAACTCTCTTTGTTGCTGGCTCTGACATTCTTCAATCCATGGTGAATTTCATCTTTCATGAAGGCATGCTGCAAGCCCCCCCTTCCTATCCCTGATACTGACTTCCCAATTGTGCAATACGCTGATGACACATTACTTATCATGGAAGCCTGCCCACATCAGCTGTTGATTCTCAAGAACTTGCTGAAGAATTTGCTGGAGCCACTGGGCTGCGAGTCAATTATGCAAAATCATGTATACTGCCAATCAATGTCTCCGAAGAAAAAATGGTGTCCCTTGCAGCATCATTTGAGTGTGCCATTGGCACACTGCCTTTTACTTACCTTGGCCATCCTTTGGGCATGTCTCGTCCAACCATTACAGACCTGACCCCGGTGAGTGATCAAATTGAGAGACGTTTGAATGCTTGTGCAAGGTTCTTGCCTCATGGTGGGCGCCTAATGTTGGTCAACTCTGTCTTCTCTGCCCTGCCTATGTTTGTCATGTGTTCTCTGAAACTTCAGAAGGGTTTTATAAAGACAGCCGACAGAGCTAGGAGACATTGTCTCTGGGACAAGAGTGATGATTCTACATCTTTTGCGGGCTTAGCTGCTTGGGACAAGGTCTGTCGACCAAAGAAAAAAGGAGGCTTGGGGGTTATTAACCTGGAACTGCAAAACATGGCCTTGCTTATGAAACAGCTTCACAAGTTTTTCATAAAGGTTGACATTCCTTGGGTTAAGCTAGTTTGGTCTCAATACAATGATGGTGCTCCTCAAGCTCAGAGTAAAAAAGGCTCTTTTTGGTGGAGGGATTTCTTCAACCTCGTGGATATCTACAGAAGCATCACAAGCTGTCAGGTTGGAGAAGGCTCCACTGTTTTGTTTTGGAAAGATTTCTGGGTGGGTGATGATCTTTCAGCAGACCAATGGCCTCGCTTATACTCCTTTGTGGAAAATCAGGATATCTCGGTCAGGAACCTGATGTCTCTGCCTGATCCTAGTACCACCCTCTCGCTACCTCTCTCAGTTGAAGCTTTTGAGGAATACCAAGCTATGCAGCAGCTGTGCTTAGATACCCTTCCACTCTCTGATTCTCTGGATGATAGGTCCTTTGTTTTGGGGAAGAAGGCATATTCATCTGCGGATTTCTATAAGTACATGTTCCAATGTGTGTCGGATGATCAAACCCTCTCGAGAATTTGGCAGTCGAGATGTCTGCCAAAGCTGAAAGTTTTCTGTTGGCTTCTCATCAATGATCGTTTAAATACGAAAGATATGATGAGCCGTAAACATTGGCATATTGAAGATGGTAATCACTGTGTGCTCTGCACTCAAGCAACCTGGGAAGATTCGGAACATCTTTTCTTCAGCTGTAGCTTTGCCAAGAATTGCTGGAGCGTATTGGCCTGCAGTGGGATTTCTCTCTATCAGTCAAGGAGCGTATTGAGTTGGCTGCAACTTCTTTTATGCACCCCAACTTCATGGAGATTTTTGCGTCGGTGGCCTGGAACATTTGGAAAGAGCGTAATGATTTTATCTTCAATGTGGTGGCACCTTCACTGGATAGTTGGCGCCGACGTTCTAAACAGAATTTCCTTCTTCATCAGTACAGGGTCAAACCAGCGGCTGTGCAGGGGTTGCTGGAGTGTGCTTCTTTGTTCTTCGATTAGTGTTGCTCCGGCTTTGCTGGGGGTTTTAGACCAAGCTTTGTTTCAAGAGTTGTACTTTTTCTGTATTTTCTGTGTTTTTAGGGCTCTGAGTCATTGCTCCTTGACTCTCTCTCGCCCTCCACATCCCCCCTCCCCCCCCCCCCCCCCCATGTAACACTTTCTGGTTCAGTTATATTTAAAATTTAACCGTAGGGGCTTCCCCTATGGTAGCTTGGTCTAAAAAAAACCTTTTACTTGTCTTGTTTAGCATAAGTTGTTGGTGCACATAGGTGAGCCTAGTATATTTAGGTTGTGTGTTTGTTAAATTAAAACACCTAGTTTTATTCCGCATTTATCAAGTTTTAAATCGCCTATTCACCCCCCTCCAGGCGACATCCTTGTCCTTTCACATGGTCGAGGATGAGGCCAAGCGCTGGGAGATGGTCCTGCAGGACGTCGCCCGGGAGCAGGAGGAGGCCCTGCAGGCGCAGCAGGCCGCGCCATGGAGCCACGCCAATGGTGGGAGGCCATGGACGTGGAACTGCCTCCGGCGCCGCCCCTAACACCAGGTCTGCTCGGGCAGAGCTAGATCTGGAATGGCGACAGCTGGGAGGTCCAGCGGGCGCCACCCCTCCCGGAGCAGGAGCAGCCCCCCACGCCGCCGGCAGTCGTTCCACCGCCGCATCTCTGGAAGGCGCCAGAGTACGTCGTCCTCGAGGACGACGACGACGAGTAGATGCCCGCAACGGGCATTTTATTTATATTTCTACATTTTATGTTTATATTTTATGAATGTAAAATGCCGTTTGTGGCTCACCCCCCTATATATGAGAGAAAAAGGCCCATGTACTAAATCTTTCCTAAAAAAACAGAGTCCGTTTGCGATGCGTCGGACCGTTGGGCGCACTGCCACCAAGGGCGGACATGGACGGACTGGGCCTGTCCGTTTGCCGACGCAAACGGATAAAACACGGACCAAATGCGCGTCCGTTTGCGTCGGCCCGTTGGAGTCATCCTTACAAAGTTGGACCGTCTGAAAGTCAAGGAATAACAGCCCGCCCTGAAGGCTGAAGAGGCCGCAACTAACAAACGCACACCCATTGAAATTCTATTTTTCCACCGTGACAACGTAAATCTATCGTCTCATTTATGAAAAACAAAAGTACGAGTAGATTACTGATTTTTTTTGCGAAAAGTATATTACTGATTTCTAAATGGACAGTACTAGGCGTCCCCGGGGATCTCGGAGAAAAATCCCCCGCCTCCCCCGGTCGACACGTATCTTCCTAGTTTTGATCATACAACGCACCACACCACTCCCACACAGAATCAGGAAGAGAAACAGAAAAATCCCGTCACCCCACCAACCGTTGCATCACCGCATCGCTCAAAACAGGGCCCGACCGTCGAGTGCAAGTCGTCGCTGCAGTCACGGCGGTCGCCGGAGAACCCGTCACCGCGGTCGGCGGAGAACTCGTCGCCGCGTCACGGATGCAGCATCTCCTCGCCCACATCTAGGCACCCACGTGATGCAAACCGCCTCCCAGGTCACGCAGCTGTGCCACCGGTCGCCATAGCATGGTCACCTCCGACCACGACTGGCAGCAGGAGCACCAAACGCTTGTAGCAGCGCCGTCCGAGGCCGGTAGCACCACCGCTGGCCTTTTGCAGCAGCGCCGTCAAGCGTTGGTAGCAACGCCACATATCGCCGGTAGCACCACTCGGCCGGTAGCACAACCATTGGTCGTGCGCCTTTGGTAGCAAGGCCACGCCGCGTCGGTAGCATCGCGGTGCGCCGTCGGTAGCACGACCGGCTACCCTTGGCAGCAAGGCCGCGCCGCGTCGGTACCATGGCCGGCTACCCTTGGTAGCAACGCCGCGCCGCGTCGATAGCATGGCCGGCTACCCTTGGTAGCAACGCCGCGCCGCGTCGGTAGCAAGGCGGCTCCGCGTCGGTAGCATGGCCGGCTACCCTTGGTAGCAGCGCCGCACATCATCGGTAGCACGCCGGCATCTTCCTTGCAGCAGTGACGCTGGAATTGAGGAGAGAGCCTCCTGGGATCGGGATGGAGGCGGCGGCGCGTGGCTTGGCAGCGGCCGGAGATCGTGGAGGAGGCCGGGCCTGAGGAGCCTCTCGTTGGCAGTGGAGGACGAGGGCACGGCGGACCGCCGGTCCTCCTTGCGACCGTCGAGTAGGGAGTGGCGGCGGCGGCGGTCGATGCAGGTGGCATCCATATGGAGGAGGCCGAGGCAGAGTTCGACGGAGCGGCTGTTGAGGGCGCGGCGGAGCTCGACGGAGCGGCTGGTCCGGGCGTGGCAAAAATCGGGGCGGAGGCGGACAAGGTGGTGCTCGCCACCGTCAGCAGGGAGGAGCTTGCAGCCACCAGGTCATGGGGGATTCGGGGGAAGCATTGGGCGAAGGGAGGAAGAGAAAGGGGAACAGAGACGAGTGGACGAGAAGCTTCGTGCAAGAGAAGGAACGAGGTGGAGGTGGGGCCCGCATCGCTCGTCTCGTCGGGCTTGGGGACACGCGGCGCGCGTTGGAGGCGGAGGACGCAAGTCGTACGATCCTCCGGCGGATTGGAAGCGTTTTCCTTTCTAAATGGAGTATTGAAACTGCCAAAGAAATAGTTTTAGGAATGTACTGTAGCAGGTCTCGAACGGCGATTATTATTCCTTTCCATAATAATAACGACCTACGAGGTGGGCCATCACCATCGATCACCAGACGAGACCATGTCCGTATAAATACTAGTTCCACCATCACCGATTACATTGTATAATCCTCGGTCGCAAGAGCCTAAACAATCCCAGGAGTCAGGCCTGCCGCGACTCCATTAGTTAGGCGTCCAACGCCACGCTCACCGTCTTTCTTGAGCCACGCGAGCTCCTCTCGGTTCCTCGAGCTGATCGCAGTTGGACAAGCCCTTGGTGGTATCGAGCTCCTTGTTCCTTTTCGCATTGTCGTCATCGACGGGGACGGCATGGACTCGTACAAGGGCGGCGGCGAGGCGAGGCGGATCAGCGTGGTGTATTTCCTCAGCCGCGGCGGCAGGACGGACCAGCCTCACCTCTTCCGCGTTAACCTCGGCCACCTCCAGCGCGCCGGCGTGCGCCTCCGCGGTACGTCCGTCCTTCCGCCCGTGCTGCCATTGATTAGTCGATCAGCTTATGCAGCAGCTCATTGCAATGGCGTATCCTATTGCAATTCAGATGTGAAGAGGTGGCTCTCGGAGGTCCGGGGCAAGGACATGCCGGACAACTTCTCCTGGTCTTACAAAAGGTATGTATTGTATGATGAACATTAACCCATTATAATTTGGGATGGAAAGAATCATTTTCGGCCTTGATTGATTGCCGTTTCTTTTTCCGGCAACGTTTTAGAATTGATCGCCTGATGAGTGATGACTTTCCAATTCTTGCTGCGATTAAATCCGTACAGCTATGTTTCCATAATATGCTCCTCCCGTTAATTGCTTCTAATCTTAACAACTGAGGGATCATCGAGCAGGAAGTACAAGGCCGGTACATATGGCAGGACCTGATGGACGATGACCTCATCACGCCCATCTCCGACAACGAGTATGTGCTCAAGGGCTGCGACGTGCGAAGAACCCCTCCTCCTTGCGCCGACGGGCCAGGTGACTGTCTGTCTCAATATGATTTGTTTTTCTGGCCTTGTTCGTTTTTTATTTCGACGTTGAGATTAACAAACACTCGGACAAAATTGTGGTTCTATAGCAGACGAGAAGAAACTGAACAGAAAGGGAAATCGGGAGCAGAAGAAGCAGGTGGAGGAGGAGCTCCATGTCCAGGTGACACGAGACTACGACGAGACCTCCCCGAAGCCGCCGCCTACCGACCAGGACTCTCCCGGCAACGACGACGGCAAGCCAGCACGTCTCGAAAATCCGTTCAGGATCGTTTTGCCGCAGGACCTTCAGCAGCGTCGTCGGCGAGAAGCGGCGGCAGAGACCGAGCAGCAGGCCGTGGTGGTGGCGCGGACGACGACGGCTATGGGCGGCGAGAAGAAGCAGCGCCCTGCCGTTGGGAGCGTGCGGAGGATGCGCGTGGCGCGGGTGCTCCACATCATCCTGACGTGCGGCGCGGCCGACGCCGTCGACGACCCCGCGCTCCGCCCTGTCCTGCCGCGGCATAGCGCCGGCGCCATCAGCGACGACGACGACGGCTGGTCGGGGACGCCATTCTGCCCCGGTATGGACGGCTGCGGCATCCAGTGAGTACATGATTACACGATTGAATTGTTCCGATGGTTTCTAAACAAATTAAATTAAACAATTTCTTGGCGACGTGACAGCATGAGCAGGAGGGTGAAGCCGCACCGAGGCGGGAAAGACGGCAAGGCGAAGCGGGACGGCGGGAGGCGAGACCGCGTCGCCGCTGCCGCTCACAAGCTGGCAAGCCTGCCGCGTTGCTCGTAAGCCTCCTACACTTTTCAGTAAACTCGTTTGAATTCATGCTGTTTCGATCGACCCTTGAGTAGGTTTGAGAGGTCAAGCTATACCGTCCGTCCAGCTTTTTAAAATTATTTCTTCTGCCATTGACGTATGAACTATTAATGAAGGCATATTCAGAAGAAGAAAAATTGAATTGAAAGAGTGTTTATTTATATAGATGAATAGAAAGTGTGTTTAGCTAGATCAACTCTTCGGATTACCGTAGACTCTTTCGTCCTTCACTTGTGGACCTTGAGTTAGCATGGGCCTAGCACCACACAAACACTGAACTGGTTTAAATGATTAAATCTGTGGTAGCTGGTAGGGCTCTGTTCTCCATCTTTTTTCCTCGAACAGTATATATTTGCACGTCGTTGATTTTTTAAGCCTTTCAAAGACTCGCCAACAAGCAAGTTCTGGACTGACAATTGCAACACCTCTCTTTCTCAACAGGCAATGCGGGAAGGGGTTCAAGCCGCAGGAGCTGCACCTGCACATGCAGTCGTGCAGGGGCTTGAGGGAGAGGATGAGGAGCAGCGCCGCCAACGCGCGGTCCAGCGTGGACAGGAGCGGAATTCCACACCGAAGAGCGACCTGTCCTCCACGGAGCGACCACCCACTCTGTTCCTCACCGAGTCGTGATCTGATATATGTTATGAGATGTAGTAAATGTGATTATGTGAATCTGTGAATTTGTGGGTCCGTTCCTGATCAATTCTAGATTTGTTTAGCTCTGCAGAAGGAATGCTCATACTTTTCTTCTTCTGAGATCATAGGGAGGGGTGAAACCCCACCGCTTGTTGCATTCACTCGCGTCGTTACAAAGTTTGCACACTCTCTGCAAATATAATTAAGCAACCCAAATACAAAGGACTATAAAAAAAAGGCAACACTAAACCCGGGCGTAAAAGAAGAAAGGATTAGAAAGTGACAATGAAGGTATAATAATTGTAGAGATATGCCACCGAGGATCAAAATTTGTCTGCCATGTGTTGACATGAAGGTAGTTAAATAACTCTAGTGTTCATCAAGCGAGCCGAATGTGGCTATTCGGTTGTTGTTCTTGCCAAAGAACTCCACTCGGCCTTCAGGGAAAGGAAAACCCTGGAAAGTAGGGAGGACCACTGCAAGAGAACGAGGAGACCCGAGACCTTGAATGTTGCCCTAGCAAGCACCCTCCACTAGCCCTCTAGAGGAGGAAGCCCCAAAGAAGGGAATGTGCGGTCCAGCGTGGGCTTACATCGGTTTGTGCAAGCATAGACAATGTAGACGAGATTGTGGTGTGGTCGAGCGGGGTTGCGGTCGAACGAGCTCAAGGATCGACGTGGAGGAGCAGGTCGACGCGATGGACTATCCTGAGAATGATAGAGTGGGTGCTCATGGGGAGGTTTTGGAATTTAGCGTCCTGCTTGGAATTTTGACTCGGTGGAACGACACGATCCAAATTCGGTTGATTTTTGGTCCAGTTTACTGCTTTTTGTTCTACATGTTATTTAGCCTAAGGGTTTTCTGAGGGGATATGTCCTATTATGATAGTTCAAGCTTTGTTTAAGAATAAAAAAATTTTACGGTTTTGCTATTCCTCACTCGAGTGAGAATTAAGTTAGAACTCACTCAGTTCTAATCCCATCAGATTTGCGTCGTGATTTGTGAGTTATAAAAAAAAAATCAGTTGCACATGTAAATGGATGGGTCATGTGAGTGAGAGTTAACTTAATTCTCACTCGCGTGATAACCAGTCGCTCCCAAAGTTTTAACACAAAAAAAGTGATCTTTCTTCAAGAGTTTACGGAAGGAAGTAGACTTTCTTTTTGTTACTATCACTTATCGAAATGGAATGTTCAGCAATGATTTTTTGGAATGTTCACAAAGGATAACCGAAAATAAATGCAACTCCTTTGGCCGAACACGCCTCTGTTCTTGGCAACCTCCTACAGTAGACAACTGGCTCTATGCCTCTATCCACTCTGGTCTCTGGTCAGTGGTCCAGCAGCACAGCAAGTCAACAACTCGGCGACCTCCACCTCTTCCCCTCCGACGAGATGCCGCACCGCTCCTTCGACGACGCGCTGGCCGCGGCGCGCCCGTTCCTCCGCGGCGAGGAGTCCGACTCCGACCCGTCCCTCCCTGCCCTCGCCGCCGTGCTGCGCGCCGCTGGCGCGGGCGAGTGCTGGCACAAGCACGGCACCTTCCTCGCCCACCTCCTCGAGGTCCACCGGATCCTCCACCTCTGGGCGGCCCCCGACGCCGTGTGCCGCTGCGGCCTCTACCACTCCGCCTACTCCAACTCCTACGTCAACCTCGCCATCTTCGAGCCCGACGTCGGCCGCGCCCGCGTCGCCGCCGTCGTGGGGGACGAGGCCGAGCGGCTCGTCCACCTCTTCTGCGTCGTCCCGCGCCAGCAGATCATACACGACGACCTGCTCTTCCACTACGCCGACGAGGACCTCGTGGCTGACCTGGCCCGGTCTGAGGAGTCCGTCCGGGATGCGCGCCAAGGCGTTTTCCAGGAGGCAGAGCCCTGGCGCATCAAAATACAGCGGCTCCTCCCAGCCGCCGGCATCACTGTCAAACACATCAGGTGTGCTTTTTTTTTTAAATTCTGATGGCACATATACAGAGTATTCACTAGTCACAAATACTGAACTGAACATCCGTGTGCAGTGTTTGGAAACACTGATAGATATGTAGAGTTCATTGGGATATGCCAGATACTAGCTTAAGAATTGAGGATCAAGTACTCTTATCTAGCTGATCATTACAAGTTTTCAGATTCAGGATTAGCCGATTATTAGGCGCTCATAGAGTATTTATCAAGTTAGGACCTACCTTTTAACCTACCAAGGGTCCCCACCTTTCAAAATGATACGAAAAACTTTGTTTCAGGCACTTATACAGGTAAAACTCTTATGTCACAGAAGTAGTTACAACAGTATTTAGTGTCCTGCCAAGAGGATTTAGAACATTAGTATGTGGCAACTTGCCCATAATGTTAACTTCGAAGCTGGAAGTCTGGAAGATTTCTATTTGATTTGTTTATTCTGCAGCAACCAATGTTTTCAAAATACTTGCAATAATTCAAGATTGACTCATTCACAAAAAAATATCTCGATGAACAACTAGTCACCACAATTTACGCTAAAGATACCTATTCTGAACCTTTTATCCAAAATTCAGACTACGCAGCCGAGTAAAGCGAAAGAAAATTGCTAAGCAAACTACTCCCTATTCCTTATCCAAACTAAATGAAAATTTTGATTTCTGAAAAGGTGGTTCTGCATCTACTGTGCACCTGATGTGAATTATTACCCTGCAGGACTGGTGAGGATGTGGCTCTCTCTAGGCGGGTAGCAGCGACATTCCTTCTGATGACAATGGCAGATTTCAGTGACCAGCTCTTCGACTGGCAAGACCGCCTCTTCGACAACACCAACGGCCGTCTCGAGTACCGAGGCAACACCTGGACGGCGCTGTGGCCTGGCACCGGCAAGCCCGGTCTCTGGACCACGTCCATCTCCCGCATGGGTGCGCTCTACAGCCTCATTGTTCGCGAAGAGGAGATATACATAGCTCACCGAGCACATACCACCGGCCAAGAAGTCGATGACTCATCTGCCCGCGACGAGAACATCGCCCTAGTGATCCCTCCGGTATTCGATGGCTGCACCAAGGTGCTCAATGCCGATGAGCAGAAGGCAGCGCGAGACCTCTACTGGGAGGCAGTGTGTAGCGACGAGGAAGTGGACCGGTGCAAAGTCGAGGAGCTCCTCCGGCAGAGCATCGCCAAGAACCCGTTTGTCGGGGAACCACGGCTGGTCCTCGCGCAGATGTGCCTCAACACAGAGATGTATGAGGAAGCACAGGAGCAAGCGGAGGAAGGGCTAAAGCTGCTGTTGGAGTGGGGGAGCAGCTGGGACAAGAGGATGCAATGGGAGGGGTGGGTGTCCTGGGGCAGAGCCATGCTTACCAAGGCCAAGGAGAAGGACTGGCCTCATACCTCCTTCGGCATCCTCAGCCTAGGCCTTGTCAAGTAGCTGCTTTGTATTATGGACTCGGCATATGGTTAGCACGACAGGTATGACATCATATGCCTGCAGCAATTAAATAAATGATTTTACAGACATTGGGGTGAATTTACCATTTTCCTTGTAAAAAAGATGGAATGGATTATCTTATACATAGTGTATTGATGTCTATACAGAAGTCTCAGTAAATTGTTCCAGTGCCCTTGCAAGCTAAATGACCAGGACATCATGTAATTTCCTTACTTGTACTGTATGAACACCAAATCAAGGAGAACAAGTATTCAACAAAATTTGACTTAAAGATTTTACGAAATCAAAGAGTGTCACTCCTGTACTAGAATATAGAAAACAATGAATTATCTGCTTTGACAGCATAGAACTTTGCTGCATATTAACCTATGTAACAAGCGGCATTGCATCGGATTACCAAACATCTTAGATTAGAGTTCTTGTGCAGAGCCCATTCATGAACCACCTTAAGCATCAACATTGAGGTCCCTAACTGATCTGTCTACAGCATCAGCATTGAGCCAATCATGAAGTAGTATTTTCTGTCAGACTAAGGCAAATTTATACAAACAGAGTCCCTGTAAAGTTGGGCAGTCCCATTGCCCGAAAGTCTCTTCTAAGGTAATCTGAAACTGAAATCTTGCACTAGCAGCACTATCCCTGTAGGCAAGTCAGAGCAACAGAATGCCTAACAACTCATGCTTCAGTTACAGTGTGTGGCTGGCTGCATTTGTGATTAAGATGGATTCTTGCTTCTCCTTTGTAAAAAAAGATGCAATCGTCATTATCTAACAGATGGTGTATTGATGTGTATACATAAATCTTAAGAAATGTTTTGGATGCATCAACATCAATAGTCTCCCTTAAAGTCAAAAGACCAAAACATCATAGAATTATCAGAATTGTACTGTGTGAACACCGGATCTATTATGGTCCCATAAATGCAGATGATCGAAGGCTCGAATTGCATAATGGGGTATTCTCTTTTCACCTACCTTGGCCTGCCCCTGGAAATTACAAAGCTCGTGCTATACTGCTATACGACCCGAATGGAACATTTGCACAATGCTACAAGGTATATTTGTGCAAATGCTGAAACTGAAGAATGCACGTGCTCATACTTACTCATGCCAAATACAGTTAGGGGTCGTTTGGATCACATCATTTGCATGGAATTCATTTTCAGATTCCATGCTCAACATGTTTGGATGTCATGGAATTGGAATGTCATTTCATTTGGAATTCCAGAGAATGTCTTTGCTATGTTAAGTCAATTCTTGTCCCTAACCCTGTCATTTGTCTGGAATTCATTTCATTTCATTTCATTTGGTCCAAATGAAATGAAATGACGGGTGCCAAACGGGCCCTTACATATTTCTCAAATCACAATAAGCTTTTAGATTGTGCACAGTCCCTAGGTGCGTGCAAGTATATTTGTGTAAGGCCTGGGTCAAAGAATGCTCATGCTAATACTTACTCTTTCGAGTACTGTTATGGTTTTTCCTCGTAGCACACACCAATATCTTAGATTGAGCACATCAATACAACGGAATCAAAGATATTTCTATATTTGTTCCAGTGTCTCATGAATTCTTGAAGGAAGTTACCATATACCCATCAAATAGGTAATATGTATCATCGATTTTTTTACAAATATGGCCCCCTGCCCAACGTATTTGTCAAAACTAGCCCCCACTAATTTTTTTGTCAAATATGACCCTGGCGGGAAGCACAAAAGGCGACACGTGTCTTCCCGCCGGACCAGCTGGCGGAAAGCCACTTGCCACCCACCAGGCTGACGGAAGATCTCTTCCCGCCAACCGCATTGGCGGAAGGTGACTTTGTGCTACTGCATTGTGCACCACGGCGTCCACTTTCCGCCCACTCAGGAGGAGACACGTGTACTTCCGCCAACTGGAACGGTGCGAAGTTGCTTTCCGCCAGCTGGTCTGGCGGAAGACACGTGTCGCCTTTTCTGCCTCCTGCCAGGGCCATATTTGACATTTTTTTTTCCGGTGGGGGCTAGTTTTGACAAATACGTTGGGCAGGGGCCACATTTGTAAATACATCTGTATCATCGGTAAGCCTAGTGAACAAGGACATATAGGAATTTGATCATACAGTACATGTCACTAAACCAACTTATGAAATTCAGCACTAATGGTTTCCACTCCATAACATATAGCAAACACAAATGGAGTACCATTTTTCACATAACAAAAAAAAAACTACTTGTTCCTATTCCTCCTTCACCTGCATTGTTGACAAAAAGATTATAATGAACTTTTGGTTAATATCTTGTCATGGTCGGGACACAGGCAGGGATAGAGGAAACATATATAATATGTATAAGTTTAAATGATGTATTTTTTCTATCGTTTAGTTATCAGGGAAATCATATCGCGGTCTGAATTCCAAATACTAACGGGTCAAATAGTTCCGTGTTGAGTTGTGTGAACCACACAGTTCATGGAGGCGGCGATTCGGGTCACATGCCCAGCTGAACATACTATCTAGACCATAGATTGGCGCATAGGGATTTGGTCCTTTCACATGGAGTCTGACAGGTGCGAATTATAAAAATCCTTGTATACTGTGGACTGCTGCGTGTACGTAGACAATGAATGTCCTACCAGACGTATGAGCCGAAACGAATTTTCGACAGTTCATACATTAGGTTGAGCTCACGATCGAGAAGAGTTGGAGAATATTATAGCGATATTTTACAATAGAAACAACAGTTTAGACCATCGATGACAACATAACTAGCTGGCAGTGGCACCGATGATAACTAACTATACCAGTTGCCAGTTGCACATGGTAGTGCCCAACAGGGCGGATCTTAGTGTATGTCAGGGGGCCACCGCCTCCCCCCCCCCCCCCCCCCCCCCCCCCCCCCCCCCCATGATTTACACATGCAGGAAGGATTTTTTTTTTTTGATAGAGCTTATAATTGTGTTGTTTTGTGTGATTTGCCCCCCCCCCCCCCCAGAAATTAATATATGCTATTTTGCCCCCCCCCCCCCCCCCCCCCCCCCCCTCCGGAGGTTCTGGCAAGCTCCGCCACAGGTGCCCAACCACAACATTATAACCAATCACAAACAACAAACCAACTAATCATTGTCAACCATCAATCACCCATTTGGTGATCATAGCAAAGCCTAAAAGCTGCCCACTAACCACTTGCACAGCCTGTGAAAGACAGACTGAAAGCTGTAGCTCCAGCCAATGATCCTCTCTATATAAATCAGACCAAACCCTTCCGATCGCAGCTATATCTCTAATATACCTAAGCTCCCTAGATTTCCAATCTTGTGGTTGCTCCACCTCGTCCTCCCTAGATGGGCCCACCTGCATGCATGTGAGTATTTTATGGTAGCACCTCCGCTTTGGGTCATAGATGGGCCCACATACATGCATGTGCGTATTTTATTGCAGCTCTACATGTTTAGGATATTGTATATTACAGTACAAGGCAAACCAGGTCTTTGGAAAACCACCGAATCAACCCTTTATCTCATCACATCTAATGTACATATACACAAACGTATTTTGATTAGAAAAGATATACACTAAATATATGCACGTCGACGAGTAGTTTCCATTCCCGTGATCGGTTTTGAATTTCGTCAATTGTAACTTCTTAATTTTGGACTGAAGTTTGAATCATTTTAGACAAATTTATCAAATTCGTCGTAGTCATAACCGTTTGAAATTTCATTCGACAAGTAGATCCATATCGTTGTTCCCCCGAACTTTCGTGTCGTAACTTTTTCATTTCGACGGACATATACGTATAGATATTGTACTGTATGTACGTGTATAGCGACATCGCTGCCATTAACTTCACATGTGCCCGAGCAGCTCCAGCCGCTGCACTGCCGTCACACTGCGCCGTTATTCCGTTCGCCGCTCCTCGTGTTACTGTCACGAAACAAATTTGTTCAAGTGTGGTGGTGTGACCTAAGTTCAACACTTAGCCAAGTGGTGAGAGTACACGAAATACAATACACAGCCAAACGTCTCTAGATACAGGCAAAAATTAATACAACCATGGAGTTTCACAAAAAAAATCTCCTACGCATGGATTGGCGAGGTTTGTTATAATGAAACATGTTAGCTGAAACGACATATTTCAGCTGGCAATTCCGCACTATAAGAGCTGCTTTGAATTTTTTGCCTTTGATATACCGATGATATGGTAAGGTAGATGATAGAAATGATGTTTTTGAAATGGTTAGATTCTTACTATAAGGTAACAAATCTAAATGGTTGGCTAGCCGATAAAATTTGAATACATTTCTCTTTAATGACACACATGAGTTGGTTTCTTTCACTGCGTACATTTATAGAAGGATAATGATCGCTCAAGTGATTTACCTTAGTGCAGTCAATAGTTAGATAGTCCCTTTAAATAATAGTAGAGATTAACAGAGATTAGCTTTCTACTGTAGAGATTTTTTTTTTTGCTGGAAATGCATGACATCTCAGTTGAATTGTTAATCCCTTCAAATGATAGTAGGGGTAGTTTTCTCCTTACTATTAGGAAATAGATACTATGATTTATGAGTTTGAAATATTTTTTGTCATAAACTTTGTGCCGAATATTATCCTCATAGCACTTACAAACTTATTATAATGAAGAGAAATAACATATTCTGTCTATCTGTCAAACTGTAAAACATTGTTAAAACGCCTTGTTCAAAACCACAACAACAATAGAACAAGAATAAAGAACAAATCAATTAAACGAAAACAACTCCCAGCTCGCTAGCTTCTTGTTCGTTGCCCACACATCTTCCGCTCATTTCCCAGGCATCCACCTAGAAGCTAGCAAGAAGAAATGGCCGCCACCCTCAAGCTCAGGATCGTCGCCGCGGCTTGTGCGGCCACCGTCGTGGCCTCGTGCCTGATTGGCGTTGCCACGGCTGCGGACGCGCCTGCTCCCGCCCCGGCCCAAAATGCCGCCGCGACCTCCACGGCATTCGTCGTCGGCACGGTTGTCGCCGCCGCCGTTGGGTACCTCTTCTGCTGAGCTGCGGCGACTGCATCTGGAGTTCTGGACCAGCAGTCGTTTCCATCCACGCCTTGTTTAACCGCTGTGTCCTGTATGTGATGCTTTTGGTGTTGGGTTTATGTTCTGATCTGTTGACGGATACATTTTACTATGCGACTTGTGTACACTATAAGAATCAATACAGAGCCCATATATATCACCCCTAAAACGATCCAAATTACTAGCTAGGAACATTTCTGCTTTTTGTCAGATTCGTACGTAAAAGAAAAACTGGAGCAGCCAAAACTGAGCAACGTCATTTTACTGAACCTGAACCTGTCTGTTTACACCTTGATGTTTGTCTAGTTTCCAATGGCTGAACAACTCTCGTTGCTTAGCTCGAACGTGCGTGGGTTAAATGATAGAACCCGACGTGCAGCGGTCCGAGCGCTGATCGACCGCCTCAGATGCCCTGTTGTTTGCCTCCAGGAGTCCAAATTGGCCTCCTTCTCTGATGCAGACTGCCGCGAGATTGCTGGACCTAATTTTGATGGTCATGCTGCGCTACATGCCGATGGCACCCGCGGAGGAGCTGTTTTATGGTACCCTCAAGTCAATAAGAGCCCTTTATTTTAGTCCATCCAAAGGTCTAAAAGATTTCATACTGGTGTCAAAAACGTGACTAGTAAAAATCATACTGGTGCTAAAATGGCACCGCACCGCAGACGGGCCCGGCCCAATATCGTAGATAGCTCCGGCCCGAGAAGTTAATAAGCGGTTTGCTAAAAGTGAAACCCTACATCCAGCGCCGCACCATAGAAAGAGCTCCCGTTCCCACGCGCACACACTCGCCGCCGTCCTTGTCACCTTCCTCCCCTTCGTCGTCTCCGCCGCCGGGGTCAAGGAGGAGCAAAGGCGCCCGATGCGCGGCATCTCCGCTGAACATCTTGGGGATGGTGGCGAATGGGAGGCTTCAAGGCGTTCGCGGTGCGCCGGCTGTGGCGGAGCTCGTCGCGCGGGCAGACAAAGTGGGGTTGGAAGTCGCCGGCCCCGCCAGGAGCCACTGCTTCCTTCTCCCAGGTTGAGGGTAGGGCCGGTGCCACTGCGACCGCAACCGTCGTGCCCCTTGCGGCGCTGGACGAGAAGCGCTGCAGTTTCATCACGTGTGCTCAGACCCGGTGTACGGCGCGTTCGCGTACCATGACGAGGAGTGGGTAGTGTCGTGCACGGCGACGAGTGAACTTTCCATTCTGCTGCTTAACTGCTTAACTAGGGAGTGATCCGGCACTGAAGCTGTTTAACTGAACCTTGTTCATCGACTGTAATTCTTCAGAGATAGCACTAGGGGCTTGACACACATCACAGTCGATCGATTTGGTACCAACAGAGCGGGAAAGAATGGGTGAAGGTGAACAACGTCAACGGGAATGGTGGAATGGATGGCGGTCTCGAAGACGACGACACAGTTGATTCGGTTTCAATATTTTTACTTGTATTCACTCTTTACTGTGAATGCAATCAATATCAGTGTAATCTGAATTCAGACGTCAGTCACCCAATCTGTACTGCACGCAATAGCTTGAAGCAATTCAGTTAATTATTTAGAAAGCAGTAAGAACCCTCATTCTCAGCGAACCTGGACATGCTTGTGCTCCTTTGGCAAGAAAAATTGGCTTAAAGCGCACTTCTAAATGAACACAACATTGCAGGCTACAAGAAGTAAGACAAGTAAAGCTACAGCTACAGATTCTCTGGTTTTGTGGCAGCCCGCACCATTGCAGCAAAATGAAGCAGGACATAAAAATTCAGACGTAAGGACACCTTCAAGGATGCACATCACATGTTTCAAATTTCCATGGATACGGCCTAGCAAATCATATGTCAACGAACAAAAAGTGGGTAATTACAGAAAATATAACAGTGACCTTTCCATGTTAGATTGCTTGAAAACGAATGATGCCAAAGTGCAGCCTCTGCTATTAGTCAGACAAGCTCGGCATATACAGAGTTAAACAAATGAGAATGATCAGTCAACTACTCCGTATCACATTATTCAGCCCTAGTACAGCAGACGTTGGTTTAGGTTACTGTTGCCTTTCTACCATGTATTGTAGTCTGCTTCTTGCATACATCTGATCAAAATTTCAACCATCTAATCGCCAGTACTACCACTCCAGCTCGATCTCTAAACGAGCTGAGCATCCACAACGAGTAAGAGCCTTTGGAGTTCTTTTCGGGTCAGGTCTTTCGAAATTCACCAAGGTGTATCCTTCTTTAAACCACGTGTAAAGCCGTCTGAAACGCCTCCTGGTTTCTGGCAAGTATTTCACCTACTTTTTAACACTGAACCCTTTGACCTTTGCAAAGTCATTATAAAACTTGAATCCTCGTCCTCACTTATGAAGGTCTTGCTAACCACGGCAGGTACTCATCATGCTCCTCATGCTCCATCTCTGAAAACTGCATATCAGAAAAGTAATATTCATGTTACTACTCAAGCAAATCATGTCTCAAAGTAAAAAAAAGATAATTTCATGTGCAAGATGAAATGACATGTGATTTTGCTGATGATAAATATATTTTGCTCTCTAGTCCTGCAATTTTTTCCTCTGTTTTCCATTATACACACACACAACTTGATAATTTTCGACATATGGTTTGATTTACATTTTTTTAGTCTAGGGCTGTAGTAATTTCTTGTACTGGATAGGTGATGAAATTGGAGGGGCACATGTTTAACTATGGATTGTTGGTGATCTCCTAGCTACTACTGATTCCTATTTCTACATCACACGAATCAACTGTAAAATACAAAAGTTGGCTTCTGTTCTAAGATTTCAGTACCAAGCAGGCTAATGAGTAAAGACACAGAATCGCTAAGTATTACTAAACTCTGAATTGCTAAGGAGTACATGCTACATGGTACTCCCTCCGTTCCAAATTAGATGACTTCCATTTGTCCACATGCGGATGTATCTATACTTGTAACATGTCTAGATACATCCGCATGTGGACAAATGGAAGTCATCTAATTTGGAACGGAGGGAGTACTGAATTTTCGTTTCTGAAACAATGTAAATTCAGTAGCACTAAACACTAAGAGGTCAGATTTAACCAGTGCGTCGAACAAGAAAATGTACAGGAAGCATATAAGACAGATGTTTTTACTGACAAAAATGAATTACTTGTCTGTTACATGTACAAGGACGGACATAGTGTCCAAGTCCGGCGAGCCGTGTGGAGTCGGCGCAGCGGCGCCGTCCACCTCCGGTGTTCTGTTTGCCGTCGCCTCCCTCGAAATCAAACGTGACGTGTAGAGTCCAGATGCGGCGGCGGCGGGTTGGGTGGAGGCGAGGCGGCCGCTGCTGGTCGGGTGGCGGCGGCGGCGGCGGGTCGGGTGGGGGCGTATGGCGGCGAGGCGGCGGCGGTCGGTTCGCCGCTCGCTTCACCGAAACAATTGTCAGGCTTCGGCCCTATCTTTGTTCGTCAAGGAGTCTAGGGCTGGGCTACGTGTTTTTTTCGGCGAGTAACATTACATGGGCCTGCTGGGCCTAATCTCAGACGACAAATCTGAACCGTTCAGCAAACCATACTGCTCCCTCTCCTGTGACCAGTAAAAGGTACCGTAAAATCTGCCTACAATTTACTATGCGACTTGTACACTATACGAATGAATACAGAGCCCATATATATCACCCCTAAAACGATACAAATTTTTAGCTATGAACGTTTCTGGTTTTGTCAGATTCGTACGTAAAAGAAAAACTGGAGCAGCAACACTGAGCAACCTACGCTCATCCTCAGCGTGTTAGAATTTACGTGGAAATTATGGACGAATACGGATCACGTAATCAATTTTAACCACATATGCAACCGTGTGGACTACGATGTGAAAATTAAGTAACAGTAAAACAGAGCAACCTACGCTCGTCCTCAGCGTTTACAGTTCGTCAGCGAAATCACTAATTAAAGGGTTCCCTTCCGGAAGGGAACCGCGCGTGCGCTCCGCGCGTGACAAGTGTCGCCATCTGGTTAGCCGCGTGCGTCGTCGGTTCCTTCCGCGCGCGACACGCGTCGTTCTGTCCTCGCCCGCCGGTTCCTATCGGGGCGGGTTTTTCGTGTTAGTGGTTCGGGTTAGACATACCGATTCGTTTTTTTTTCCCTTTCTCCATTTCCTTGTTCTTTCTATCGCGTCGTGTCTTCTCTGGCGGAAGAGGGTGACCTACCGTGATGGTTGTCGCCGGCGGCGCATGTGACGGAGGCGACTTCTTCTTTACTGGTTTCCGGCGAGGTTGCCGGCGAGGAATTGCGTTCCCTTTTTCCCTTTCGTTGATACTATCGTGTGTCTCGTATCTGGCGGAATCTGGGTACCGTACCGTGATAATCGCTGCCGGCAGAGCGTGTGACGGCGGCGACTTCTGCTGTACTGTTTTCCGGCGAGGTTTCTTCTGAGGAATTTTGTTCCGTCTTTTTCCCTTTTCCCCTTTTTCTATGTGAAAACTCAGGAATCGTAACTATTCTTTTACTCCTCAGATTCTATTTCTTGGTACCGATAATTCGATTTCCCGTCTTTGTTCTTCTTTAATTCGTGTTTCCTTTAATCCGTCTTTGTTCTTCGTCCCTTTTTTCCCTTTTTACTTGTTAGATCCACTACAAAAAGTTGCATCCTTTTTCCGCCATTTTCACTTTTCTTTTTTCCCTTTGTCATTTTCGGGCAGGGAGTTTTCAGGGGAAGTTATGGGAGGGAGAATGCACTTTTAATTACAGTATGCGTCAACTTTTTGACAGATCTTTTTGGGAAGTTGTGGTTTAACTTAGCTATGTTTGAGCAGATTATGAAATGTCAGATTCGGTCATGCAATTTGAGATAGGAAAAAGATGTTCCTGCCTCTGTGGAAGTCTATATCTGCAATATGTTTCCTAGTTACATGCATGAGGAGGTAATTGTTTGAAACATTATGAATTTTGTATTTTTCAGATAAGTACTAAACTGAAAAAGATGTATAGTTATACATCTAAACTGTTAGCACAGCTGGTCTATCAAAAGGAATCCGAGTTTTCAGTGTTGATAGTGATATTTCTGGTTGTACTGTATCATCTGATGATGACAGTGATGGTAGCTGTTGTGAAAGTGAAAGTATGCTCTTGGATATTGAGTGTGTTTGTCTGTTCTTCTGTGTGCATTCTGAAAGTGATAGTTTGTACTTAACGAATTTTGTTGATGTACTTCCAGGAGCAGGGCGTTGGTGTACATCAAGTAGCGGCGTTGTTTTACATTTAGGACCAGCGCGTGTGTTCATCCAGGAGCATCGTGTACATCCAGTAGCAGCATGTTTGTACAGCCAGTAGTAATAGTAGCATGTTTGTACAGCCAGTAGTAGTAGCATGTTTGTACAGCCAGTAGTAGTAGCAGCGTGTACATTCGGTAGTATTGTGATGTACATCTAGTACCAGCATGTACATCAAGTAGCATCATTATGTACATCTAGCAGCAGTAGCATAGTGTACATCCATTGGACCCATTTTTGTACATCCAGTAATAGTAGCAGCAGCGTGTACATGCGGTAACAGTGTGGGTGTACATCAATGCGTCTGTACATCCAGTACCAGCGCGTCTGTACATCCAGTTCCAACGCGTCTGTACATCCAGTAGCAGTGTGAATGTACATCTAGTAGCAACATGTTTGTACAGCCAGTAGTAGTAGAAGCGTGTACATTCAGCAGCAGTGTGATGTACATCAAGTACCATCATGTACATCCAGTACAATCATTATGTACATCGAGCAGCAGTAGCATACTGTACATCCATTGGACGTATTTTTGTACATCTAGTTGTAGTAGCAGCAGCGTGTACATGCGGTAGCAATGTGGGTGTACATCAATGTGGGTGTGCATCCGGTAGCTCTGTTGTTGTACATATAGTACCAGCGCGTGTGTACATCAAGTACCATCATGTACATCCAGTACAATCATTATGTACATCGAGCAGCAGTAGCATACTGTACATCCATTGGACGTATTTTTGTACATCTAGTTGTAGTAGCAGCAACGTGTACATGCGGTAGCAATGTGGGTGTACATCAATGTGGGTGTGCATCCGGTAGCTCTGTTGTTGTACATATAGTACCAGCGCGTGTGTACATCCAGTAGCATCGTGTACATCTAGTAGCAACATGTTTGTACAGCCAGTAGTAGTAGCAGCGTGTACATTCGGTAGCAGTGTGATGTACATCAAGTGTCATCATGTACATCCAGTCGCATCATTATGTACATCGAGCAGAGTAGCATAGTGTACATCCATTGGACACATTTTTGTACATCTAGTAGTAGCAGCAGCGTGTACATGCGCTAACAGTGTGGATGTACATCAAGTAGCGGTGTTGTTGTACATCTAGTACCAGCGCGTGTGTACATTCAGTAGCAATGTGAGTGTACACCCAGTAGCAGCGTGTACATGCGGTACCAGTGTGAGTGTACATCAATGTGATGTACACACACCCAGTAACATCGTGTACACCCTGGAACGACTAAATTGTAGATCCACTATCATTATGGTGTGTATCCATCCAATAGCATTAGCACTGTGTACATCCAGTAGTACTAGTAATTGTTGTCTACTCTCGTGACATTACATATCTTTTAGGAAATGTAGTAATATGAACGACAGAAACGTAATAATGGGTCTCTTGTGTTGTTTGTTTTGTATGAACTATTTTTATCTATTCCTCTGCCTCCTGTGAGTCTGGTCCTTGATCTCCAAATATCAGGTACTCAAATCCACATCTTATTCTGCCATTGTGATAGTGTGGCCCTCTGTTTGCTTGATTCTGTGTTGGAGTTGAGTAGTTGTTCTGTGTGTAACTTGTTCTGTTTCTTCTATTTTCGCGCTGTTGCGGCTGCTCGTCATGCTGCCTGTTTGCTGCCTCTTGTTGCTGTGGTGCAGTTTGTTCCTGCTGGCTGTTATTTGTTTGCTGATTATTCTGTCTGTTTGCAGCTGCTTGAGCTTCAGCTTTCAGGATACTGCAAGATGTTCTCATGTGTCCCTTTACTTTGCAATGACTGCATGTTATGTTTCTTGCCATGTTGCTTTTCTCTGACCCAGGCTTTGGTCTGTTTCCCCTGTTTGTACTTCTTCTCGTAATTATTGGTGGATCATGTAGCCTGTCATCTTCGTTATTGTGTATAGCTTCTTCTTCTGTTTATTTCTCTTGCCCTGCCAGCACTGCCATCACTTTTGTTTTCATGTCTCGCATGCAATCCACCATCACCGTGTATGCTTTGTCTTCAGGACATGCTAGGTTGCATATTTCTGCCATGCTGCTCATTGCGCCTGCAAACCTTATAGCTTCCTCCGTGTTGGAAACATCCACAGCATCTCCAAGTGTTTGCAGTTCTAACTCAATATCTTTTCTCCATCTTGGAATGATAAAACTCTCTGGCAAGTGAGTTATTCCAAGTTGCACCATTACCCTGATTACATGGCAGCAGTGTATCCCATCTCTCTGCATTTTCTTGCAACTGCAGCTGAAATTCTTTTTTTCTTCGTCGAAATACACATCAAAGTATTTTCTTCTGAACTCCATTTTGTCATACTCGCTCACTCTCTGCAACTGGATGTGGCCTGGTGGTTCTATTGTGTAGATAGCAAATGCAGTGCTGTTTATGATTTCTATCTGGAATTTCAGGAATATGTCATGCGTGTATGCCTCAAGAGCCTGCTTCTCAAATGGATGGTGGGTAATTGTTTTCGCTGTTTTCAAAGTCGATTTCAGCTTCTTTTTGTCAAGAGCAGACAGACACTTGTCCTGTATGACTTCATATTGCTCCAGGAATTTTGTTATTGTGTCTGTGTTCCTGCTGTAGCATCTCCACATATTGTTTGTGCTTTCGCTACGTCCCGTGCTCGATGAGAATGGATAGAATTTATCCATGAAGTATGCTGGGACCCATCTGCTTCTTATTCTGTATAGTTTGTTTAGGTGCTTCTCTCCTTCTGCACCGTGTTCTTTGATGACATTTGTCCATGCAGTTTCAAATTCCTCTGGAGTGAATGCATTCTTTGCTGCAAATCTCAGGGCCTCTGAACAATTTGGGTGCGTTGCGAAGAATGAACCTTGTTTCTGGCTCATTTTTGTTACTATGTGATAGTAACAGTTTCTGTGCGTGGTGTTCTTCAGCACCTCCTGAATCGCTCTCTTCATTGCTTTATCTTGGTCCGTTATGATTGTCTCCGGTTCCTTTCCTCCCATTGCTTCAACAAATGTCTGCATGACCCACTTGAATGAACCGATTTTTTCATCCTTGAGCAATGCAACACCAAAAAGCACCGTGGCCCCGTGATTGTTCACGCCAACAATAGGAACAAACGGCAGGTTGTATTTGTTGGTGCTGAATGTTATGTCAAACGATATGTACTCACCAAATAACTTGTAGTTCATGACACACATTGCGTCCATCCAGAAAAGACTTCTTACCCTTTTTGCTCGTCTTTCTCGATTGCGTAATAGAACCCAGGCACTTTTCTCTGCAGCGTTTTGAAACGCTCAAGGCAATGATCAATGTCATGGTCCTTCTCGATTTCAGTCTGGTGACTTTGAATGTTGCTCAAGTCGATTGCATCAAACGGTATGCTGCGGAATCTGCCGCTTATCTTCCAGAATATTAACATCATCTTTCTGGGTGGCAGGCGGCCCATCTGTAGGAGTTCAATTAGCTTTCTGTCTAGTGGAGTCATCCTCTTGTGACAGTGTGAGAACCTTATTAGATAATCCGTTGGTTCCAGCTCATGGTTGTGTTCCATATTTACTTTCTTGATGAACCATCCTTTGTCCCACTTGTGCACCATTATATGTGCATCACACCCTGTCTTGACCAGTGTGGCTGTTCTCCTCTTCCTGGTAGGATTAACATCCATATTAGTCACCCCTTCTTTGTTGCATGTAAAATACTGGTAGTATATTCGTTGTCCTTTCTTGATCTCTTGCTGCTGAACTTCTTTACTGAGAAACCTGATTTTCTTGCATAGAGTGCATATCTGTAGAATGCGTCTCTCAAGGACTTGAAAGTTTCACCTTCCTTTGGGATTGTTGCATTGATTATCTCATCAACTGCTGGATAGCTGTCCGCGTCAAACATTTTGTCCATTTCTTGTTCCATTATGGTTGGAGGCTCTGGGTTTATTGTAGGGTCGTCATCATTCATTTCTGCTGTGCTCTCTCCCATTGTCTCCTCTTTCTCCTCATCGTGCAGAGTGTCATTATTCTGTTGCTGGCTTTCAGTTTGATTTGTTTTATGCTGCTTGCTTGTGTGTTCCTCTGGTGAAGCACTCTGTTTTGCTGCTGAGTTCTCTGTGTTTGCTTTCGTGTTTCCTGAGCTCTCCCCCATTGTCTCATCGTTTTGGTACTCCCCTCTGTAGTCCTGTGTACAACCATAGAATAACCTCATTTGAGCCGCACGGTTGCATAAATATATGGAAAAAATGGCTATGTTTTTTTGTATTACCTCTTTTGCTTTCCATTCATCGTAGCTTCTGATGTCCGCTTGTGTGTAACTCAGCGTCGACCCTTCGTGTTTTGTTTGCTTACTGGAATTTGACTGCTTGCTCATATCTGCCTGCAATAGTAGCAAGGTAAATTTGTTATAATAGTGTCAAATTTTCTTTATGTTTTGTTTCGTTGTAGTAGGTCCTTACCTTGTACTTTGTGTAGGTGTTGATATTTTCAGTGTATTCTTCTGTTTCTTTGTTCCAAGCAGGTGTTTGCTGTTGATTGTGTAAGCTGCTGTCCTGTCTGAAGTTACTTCTCTTCTGTTGTGCTGATGAAAGTGGATCTGTATGGAAAATAATACCAATTGATCAGCACTGCTGTGCATGAATTTGAAATGAAATATTGTGTGTTTTTATGTGTACCTCTTGTTCCTTGCTCCCTTCCCATCTTACAGATGCTGCAGTACTCTGTGCCTGCATTGAGTTATCGTATTGATATCCATGCGATGTATAATTTGAAATCTCCTTGTTAATGACCTGCAAATAGAAGTGAACGTAAATTAGTTCCCTTATTCGTTGTTGTAGTTCTTCAGCATGTCTTCTCTCAGAAGCCGTGATACCTTGATAGCTGTTGGAGTTGCTGTATAGTTTTTACTGGATTCCTGATATTGTGGTAGCCCTAGAGAGACATTTTCAGTATAACACTCATCCTGTTTAAAAAGATACAGATTGAAAAGTGTGAGCAATAATGTTTGCTTTTTAGTGTTGTCAGTAAGCTAGGTTGCAGTTTTTTACCTTGTTCCTTATGAAGCTGTTTGACTGTGGTATATTCTTTAGTCTTTGTGGCAGTACTGGAGCATGTGAAAGAGTCGACGAAGCGGAGAATGGAGCTGGACCTGTGAAACCTGATGAGGTTCGTACTGTTCTCTCTTGCTTCTCTGTTCTTCCTGCAACTGGTTTTCTAACGGACGCTTCAAAGCAGAACTACTCTCGCTTGTTTGCAACTCTTTTTCTTTCTTTATATGTACAATAGCTCGCCTGAGATGAGCTTGCTGTACTTATCTTAGAGATTCTATAGCCGTATTGACCTGATCTGTGTTTTTTCTTGCTCTCTTGTCCTTCCATCTCTGAATAATTAACTGCAATATAAACAACACATGTACATAGTAATTAGTTATTTGTGGATATATTACTGGTTGTACAACTGAAATTTAAATCATGGCTTGTAGTGCATGTAGTGTAGCCTATGTTTTGTACTTCTGAGTGTGATATTTTGTACTCTATGGTGCTAAGCATTGTACGCAAAAGATGTACTCTATGGTGGTAATCTGTTATGATGTTTCTATTTCCTCGTCATGTACATGTGCACATAGTATATTTATGTACCTTCCTAATTACTTTTGTCAGCTCTTCCCTTGTTGGTAGCTTCTGCATCCCTGGTGGTAGCTTGCTTTGTAGTATATTTTCATTGTCTTGTTCATCCATCTCCTCAGTTGACCCATCGTTGTTCATCCCTGCAGAAGATGAAGATAATCAAGGCATGCTGATGGTGATAGAGACACAAGTAGTTGCTAGTTCTTTTGCTATGATTGAATAATCACTTTGAATACTCGTTTGTTTTGTTTGTACTGCTTGTGTTGTAAAAAAATACTTGTAAGTAATACCCTGGCTATAACGTCATGTACTGGATATCAGTTTGTGCAAACTAAGAAGAGATCTATTCGAATTGGCTGGATACTTGTAAGCGATCTATTCGTTCCTACCATCAAACTAAGAAGCTGATCGTACACACGGATTGGCTGGAGACGCGATCTATTCGATGGTAGGAACGAACGAGTCGAGACGATAGAAACAAAGCATGTATACGATCGAAACGATCGAGAAGAAGGAATCAGAATAGGGAGGGAACGAACCGACTGTAGAAACGAGCAAATCAAGCGAAGAAATCGAAAAGAATCGACGGATGTAGTTGTTTAGATTTGATCAACGAGAAGATGAATACCTGGATCGCCAGCGATCGTCTATCCTTTTTTGAATTTTGAATCGAGACGGGGATAGTATTGGATGGACGGCTTCCAGGTGGGGCCGCATTTATTTCCAGGACAGTTGCGTGAATGGTTTTGGCTCTTTTCCTTGAATCCAGTCAATGACATGTGGACCCGCCTCCACCTCCCTCTTTCTTTTTCCTTCTTTTCCCTTCCTTACCTTTCCCTTCTCTTCTTTCGTTATCCTTGCTTTCCTTTTCTGCTGGCGTGAAGAGCGATTTCTAGGGTTCGTCGACGCTGGCTTCTACTTCCGCGCCGCCTACTTCCTGTTTAGCTGCTCGGTGCGAGGGGATCGATTTGATTGTTCTGGCGAGAGCGAGTAGAAGGTGTCGATCTTATTGAACTCGAGCTCAATCACTACCTCCACCACAACTTTTCTGGATCTTGCATATACCTAGATGTTTCTGCTTTATTGTGTGATTTTTATTTCTGTATTCTTCTTACTTGTTTTATTTCTTTCATTAGCCCTGGATCTTCCGAGTTCCAGTGATCAGGAGGATATTGTTGAATCCACCCCTCGGTGGGTAGACACGCCATCATGTGAAGATGAAGGTCCTGTAATTGTTACTCAGGAATGTATGGCTGCAGAGCAGTTGGAAAGAGAAAGGGTCAGGGTTGAGGAGAAGAGACTTGCATTTGATAAGTCAGTTGAGGAGTATAGAAATAAGAAGGCTAGGTTAGTATGTGATTTTTGTTTTTCTACTATTTGCCGATGAATCTGAAAACATCTTATGTTTTCATAATTTCGTACATATGCATGGTGTACATCTTGTCCTACTAGTTTTGTACTTCTGCTGTTATATCTGTGATGAGGTACATCTTGTGTTCGTCTGGTTGTACTTTTCTCTATAACCTGGTTGTACAACTTGTCCTACTTGTTCTGTACTTCTTCTGTTATTTGTGTCGTACATCTTGTGTTCACATTATTGTACTTTGCTAAATCACTTGTTTGTACAACTGTCCTACTTGTTTTGTACTTCTTCTGTTTTGTGTTTTGTACATCTTGTGTTCATATGATTGTACTTTGCTAGATCACTTGGTTGTACAACTTAAAAATTGTTTTCGTTTTATTGTTATTACCATACAGTGTTAGTTGTACTGCCATTATATTATCCGGTGTACATCTGGTCTTTCTTTCTTGTACTTCGTATGTTATGTTTGTTGTATAGCTTGCGTTTATAAATTTGTACTTTGGCTGTACTTATGTTATACCTTACGTGATTTAATTTCAAGTTCATATATTGTAATTAAACATTGTATAGTGTATGTACTCCTGATGAGTTTACGTACAGTATTAATTGTGCTACTGCTATATTTTTATCATGCATTTTGCTTGTTTGTGCCTTTTCTTATATACCATGTTGTTTCTATTTTTTTCCATAGGTCAAGCAGTATGGCTGATAGCAAGTTTGAGTTCACTACGAAATTTAGTCTTCCTAAGTTTCTCTTAGTCCGGAGATCTTTAACTCCTAGGCAAGAGGATCTTGTGTCTGAAATTGGGCAAGGCTCACTTCTTAGTCTTTGTCTAGACGAAATTCCAAGGGACCTTGTGGTTTGGATCGTCCGTCACTTCAATCCGCGGAAGAATATTGTGGAGTTCCCTAATGGTTCTAGCTTTCCTTTAAACTCTTGGTGTACTCATAAAGTACTAGGCACACCTATAGGTGGTCGTCTCATCCCGAACAAGTGCAGTGATAAGTTCAGGTCCGCCATCAGGGAGAGAACGCAGTGTGCTGGCCAGACGCCTTCTATAAATGAGCTTATTAAATTTCTGAAATCTGACTTAGATGATGCTGATTTCCAGACATACTGGATGATGTTTAATGTTACTGTTTTCCTCTGTCCTACGACCTATGACTGTGTCAGCCCTGAGTTCTTATCTGCGTTGGAAGGTCCGCCTGAAGAGATTGCATCTTATGACTGGTCTTCTGTTGTTTTTTGGAAGATTTCAAGGTCAATTGATACTTTTATCAAAAATGGCTTCACAGGAGCTTTGTGTGGCTGCTTGCTTGTTCCTCTGGTTAGTATGTGATCTGTTTCTTTGTTTTTTTTTTGTTTTTTTTTGTTTTTGTTTTAAATCATATCATTCTTATTCTTTCTGTGATTTTTTTTCCTCTATAGATGACATATCTGGACAATCTCAACACAGAAGCTGTTGAACTTTCAAGAGTTGTCCCGCGCATTAGTGTATGGGACAATGAGACTGTTAAAACATACCAGAAGCTAGATATGATTTCAGAAGAAGATGGGACTTATGGCGGTCTATCGGCAAGTTTACGTGCTAAATGTTTGTTGAAAATATTTCCCTGTCTTTTTTGTATATTTCACTTATCTTCTCCTTTTTTTGATGACAGTTAAAAGATGTGAGGCTCACTGTTTTCTACCAGGGTGTTGTTCCTGATATTTATTTTGATGATGTGGATCCTGCAGTTGGGTCATTTTTTGCTCGTATGTGCAACCTGATAACCAATATCTGGTATGTAATAGAAACAAACTGGCTGTTTTTTTTAAGTTTTGTTTTATTGTTTATAATTCCACCGTTTGAGTTTTATTTGTCTTGTATATATAAAAACTTATTGTTCTTACTGTTGAGTTCTTGTTTTCTAAACACTAGGCAATGGATGAATTGAAGGGAATTATGCGTGGCATGTACACTGAGATATTTTCTGCAATACGGCCGATAGTTGATAATACTATGTGCAAAGTTATGCAAGTGGCAAGCTCAAACGTTAGCAGTGATCAGATTTTGCGTAGCACCTCGTCACATCACGGCACTTCGTCTGGTGGTCCTTTGATAAAAGATCTTTCTGCTAAGTTGGAATCGCTCAGTCAACCTGATTCAACTAATGGCACTGCTTCGTCGCTGGAGGATCGGATAATTCCATTGAGTCAGACTGTCTACGAGCAAATCAGGTTGTTACAGGAGATAATACCCATAGACTGCAAGTACAGTCCTAATGCACTCTATAAAGAATTTCTCCTGAATCTTAAGAGCTACCTTGACCGTGTTTCTGAAGGTCTACCTTATAAACTTCCTTTTGAACCAACCTTGGATATGCTAAAGAGAAAAGGCGTAGTTTGCATCAACTGTGAAGGATTGAACGATCCTCGTGTATGTGATTCATGCAAGGACCTTGGAGATGGAACAGTTGAGAAGGTAGACGGAACAAGTGCATCGAAGGTGGTCACCCAAGATACTGAAAAGGTTGTACCCAACATTGAAGGCAATCTTGTCCGTTCCTCGTCACCTGCACAGTTTGCTCTAGGGAACACTTTATCTGTCAGACATGGTGGTAAGGCAGTTTTATCTGCTACAGACAGTCTTTGCACATCTGGGAAGTCATCTGATTCTCTTCTGGTGGAAGCTAGTTCCTCTACTCATGCTGGACAGATGAAGCATGACAGCTCACCTGATAAAGATGGACATAGTATTATGACATCACCGAAGACGCATTCAGCTGTTGTGTCCCAGCCCAAGCCAGATGAGTGTCACCCTGATGCACAGCCTAATATAACTATGAATAGCCAAGGGCAGGTTGGCATGGTCTCACCAGCACTTCCTGCGAAAGAATTATCCAATAAGTCGGCTGTTAATTGTTCTGGAAATTTATCTGATTCGAAGAGGACCTTTTCACAAGCTATTGTTCCTGGTTTGGTATCTGTTGCTGGTGGATCTGGTAAGAAACCAAGGTTTGATGAAACAGTAGAGAAAAGGTTAGATTGTTCGTTTGATGCAGGACAATTCAGTCCTTTTGTTACGGAAGGTAACTGTCCGTTGGACGATCCTGCAGTTTGGGAAAGTATTGATCGAATCGAACAACAGAGGCTGGCTTGGAAGAGGCAGAATGGCATCCCTGCATCTGCGTGTTTTCCTTTGTCCCAGCCTCCAGACTCGCTACGAATGAAAGAGGTGGTCTGCAACGTTGAACAGACTTGTCCACCTGTTATGAACAATTCCTTCTATTCCTCACAGAGTGAAATCTCAAATAGGCATCCCAGCATTCTCCGTGGTCAAGACTCAAGGACAGCAAATGGTAGAACAAGGACGGTTAACTTCACAGAACCGCCTGTATCGCAGATGTATTGTTCGCCTCCCACACCTGGCATGATGGATTGTAGAGAACCATCCAGACATTTGGGAATGCCAAAAATTATTCAATGTTCAGACCGTCCTCTCTGTGGTATGGCAAATTCTTTTCGTGGCGCAGCGAGTCCTGGATTTGGAACAAACTCTTGCCCAAGGTCTTATTCCCACAACTCATGTGGTTCACAGCCGAACCCTGATAATTGCTATTCACCAGGATTTATTCCAAATTCTCAGTCTGCTCCGTCGTCTAGCACGAGGAGGGATCATTCTGTACTGTACCCTACGAGTTCAGGACACAGTTCTAACCATCAGTTTGGTGGATATGTTAACTACCATCAAAATGACTCTGGTCCTTCCTCATCATCTTGGTATCATAACCATCAGTGTCAACCCAATTTCAACACCTGTCAACCAGGATTCAATGGTAGTAATTCTTCGGGATCTGGAAGTCGTTTTTCAGGTCCTGGCAGTAATGCATCAGGCAATTCATGTCCTGGCAGCCGTGCTACGGCTAATTTTACTAATCTTCTTAGAGCCAACAGCGACAATGCACGGAATAATAAACCTGAACTACCTGTAAGAGAATCAACCGATAAGGAAGTTTTGGTGTTGGAATGGATTAATAAATTCTTACCTGGCGAATATGGCAGAAGGTACTTTTAGTTTTTATAATTTTTGTCTTACTCTGTCTTTTAGTAGTGGATTTACTTTCAGATCATTTTGAGAATCTTTCTTATTGTGCAGCCCAAGGGTAGTAAGTATTAACAAGAAATATGCGGTGCATCGGAATTTTGGCCTTTCGATGCAAGTCGGTGGCTGGATCCATGGTTATGTAATGGATGTTCTGTCTTCCTCAGTGATGCAAGAGCAGTTCGATAGTACTGCATACTATGATGCACGTCGACCGACCTTCAAAAAATACATCATGTACCACGATGTTTCTGTAAGTTTGTTGATTACTTTGTTACTAATGTTTATGCTGCCGCTTTACATTGCATTACATTATTCTCTTATTGTTGTTTTGTTATTTGTCAGGCGTTGTACGCAACTGCTGGAACAGATGTTGAAAAGCTAAAGAAGCTGATTAGTGAGCCAATTATGCCATGTAGAATGGAATACTTTCATGCTGTGAGTAGAATCATTATGTATATGTCCATTCTATTGTCTGTTTTGAGTAGATATTTTTTAATATTTAATTTATTTATTTTCAGGCTTTTATTCCAGTTATAGAAAATCACTTCTGGATCCTTGTTGTTGTTAACTTTCAACGACAATGTTTCGAAACATATTGCCCATATTATGACGGCACAGAAGTGGCAGAAATGGCGCATATTGTCATTACTAATTTTCAGCGTGCGTTTCATGAGGCTTACCATTCTCACCGACTCAACATTTACGACATGACAATTGAACCCATAGAAATCGTGTCGGATAATTTAAATGAGTAAGTTTTCTACATCTAGTACATCTAGTTCTCCTATATTGGTATGCTTTGTCAGTTTTCTCATATAACCCATATGGCAACAGAGGATGTTCTATTATGTTTCAATGGTTAATTGAAATTGTTCTATACCGTGCAACTACAGTTTTGCCCTTCCATTTTAACATTCACTTCCACTACTTATGAAACAGGAATGACACTGGTGTTCATGTCATGGAGATCATTAGAAAGCACAATGGGTTCTTCCCGTATCAAATCAGAGCTGTAAGCTTAATGTATCTATAAGAACTTTGGAAATGATACATGCATTACAAATTTTAAACTGCTGAATCTTATTTGTGTATGCAGTGCAATACGAAGAAGCTTCGTGAACAGATTGCGTATCATATGCTTGCATTTCCGTCAAACTCCAGTTTGCCGATTGATGTCGGGAAAATCATTACGGGACAAGTGACCAGGATATGAGTGGTTAAGATGTTTTTGCTGTTCAGTAGATACATGGCACTATCGAACTCAGTACTGTCTGTCTGTTGTGTGGACCGTGAATGGTATGTAAGCATATGTTTTGTAATAATTGATGAAACTATGTCAGTTTAACATGGTCAACTGATTGAATGACCTTGACTAGCATGTAATGGTTGTCTGTTACCATCTTTATGTATTCATGTACTTCACGAATAAGTACAATTTATTATGATCCTTCAATACTCTTAAAATTCTGTACAATTAATGCCATGTAATTATACGTGGCAAGATAATTCTACGTACATGAAAAACTTTTTTTTGCCTTCTTGTACACCCTGTCATCAGTGCCCGTACAAACGGATATAGGTAACCTGTACAACCCGAAACAACAGGATGTACAACCAGCAGCACACGCTGTGTACTCCGCTTTTCGTGGTGGTGCATGTACAAGCTTTTTTTGCCTTCTTGTACATCCTGTCAAGAGTGTCCGTACAAACGGATATAGGTAACCTGTACAACCCGAAACAACAGGATGTACAACCAGCAGCACACGCTGTGTACTCCCCTTTTCGTGTTGGTGCATGTAGAACCTTTTCTTTCTTGTTGTACATCTTGTCAACAGTGCCGTACAAACAAATATAGGTAGCCTGTACATCGCGAAACACTATGACAGCAGCACACGTACAAATCAATATAGGTAGCCTGTACATCGCGAAACTCTACAACCCGAAACAACAGGATGTACAACAAGCAGCACACGCTGTGTACTCCGCTTTTCGTGTTGGTGCATGTACAACCTTTTCTTTCTTCTTGTACATCCTGTCAATATTACCCGTACAAATCAATATTGGTAGCCTGTACATCGCGAAACTCTATGTTGTACAACCAGCAGCACACGCTGTGTACTCCCCTTTTCGTGTTGGTGGATGTACAACATTTTCTTTCTTCTTGTACATCCTGTCATAAGTGCCCGTACAAACAAATATATGTACAACTTTTTTTTTGCCTTCTTGTACATCTTGTCGACAGTGCCCGTACAAGACAAATAGGGGTAGCTTGTACAACCCGAAACACTATGATGTACAACCAGCAACACACACTGTTTACGTCCTTTTTCGTGTTGCTGCATTTACAACTTTTTTGCCTTCTTGTACATCTTGTCAACAGTGCCCGTACAAATCAATATATCTAAACTGTGTACTCCCTTTTTTGTGTTAGTAGTGCATGTAAAACCTTTTCTTTTTTCGTGTACATCCTGTCAACAGATCCCGTACAAACAGATATACGTAACCTGTACAACCCTGTCAACAGTGCCCGTACAAACAAATACGTGTAGCCTGTACAACCCGAAACAATAGGATGTACAACCAGCAGCACCACGTGTACTCACTTTTTCGTGTTGGTGCACGTACAATTTTTTTTCCATCTTGTACATCTTGTCAACAGTACCGTACAAACAAATATAGGTAGCCTGTATATCGCGAAATACTATGATGTACAATCAGCAGCACACGTTGTGTACTCCCTTTTTCTTGTTGGTGGATGTACAAATTTTTCTTTCTTCTTGTACATCCTGTCAACAGTGCCAGTACAAACAAATATAGGTAGCCTGTACAACCCAAAACAACAGGATGTACAACCAGCAGCACACACTATGTACTCCTTTTTTCGTGTTGGTGCACGTACAACTTTTTTTGCCTTCTTGTACATCCTGTCAAGAGTGTCCGTACAAACGGATATAGGTAACCTGTACAACCCGAAACAACAGGATGTACAACCAGCAGCACACGCTGTGTACTCCCCTTTTCGTGTTGGTGCATGTAGAACCTTTTCTTTCTTGTTGTACATCTTGTCAACAGTGCCGTACAAACAAATATAGGTAGCCTGTACATCGCGAAACACTATGACAGCAGAACACGTACAAATCAATATAGGTAGCCTGTACATCGCGAAACTCTACAACCCGAAACAACAGGATGTACAACCAGCAGCACACGCTGTGTACTCCGCTTTTCGTGTTGGTGCATGTACAACCTTTTCTTTCTTCTTGTACATCCTGTCAAGATTACCCGTACAAATCAATATTGGTAGCCTGTACATCGCGAAACTCTATGTTGTACAAACAGCAGCACACGCTGTGTACTCCCCTTTTCGTGTTGGTGGATGTACAACCTTTTCTTTCTTCTTGTACATCCTGTCATGAGTGCCCGTACAAACAAATATATGTACAACTTTTTTTTTGCCTTCTTGTACATCTTGTCGACAGTGTCCGTACAAAACAAATAGGGGTAGTTTGTACAACCCGAAACACTATGATGTACAACCAGCAACACACACTGTTTACGTCCTTTTTCGTGTTGCTACATTTACAACTTTTTTTGCCTTCTTGTACATCTTGTCAACAGTGCCCGTACAAATCAATATATCTAAACTGTGTACTCCCTTTTTTGTGTTAGTAGTGCATGTAAAACCTTTTCTTTTTTCGTGTACATCCTGTCAACAGATCCCGTACAAACAGATATACGTAACCTGTACAACCCTGTCAACAGTGCCCGTACAAACAAATACGTGTAGCCTGTACAACCCGAAACAACAGGATGTACAACCAGCAGCACCACTGTGTACTCATTTTTTCGTGTTGGTGCACGTACAATTTTTTTTCCTTCTTGTACATCTTGTCAACAGTACCGTACAAACAAATATAGGTAGCCTGTATATCGCGAAATACTATGATGTACAATCAGCAGCACACGTTGTGTACTCCCTTTTTCTTGTTGGTGGATGTACAAATTTTTCTTTCTTCTTGTACATCCTGTCAACAGTGCCAGTACAAACAAATATAGCTAGCCTGTACAACCCAAAACAACAGGATGTACAACCAGCAGCACACACTATGTACTCCTTTTTTCGTGTTGGTGCACGTACAACTTTTTTTGCCTTCTTGTACATCCTGTCAAGAGTGTCCGTACAAATCAATATATCTAAACTGTGTACTCCCATTTTCGTGTCAGTAGTGCATGTGCAACCTTTCCTTTATTCGTGTACATCCTGTCAACAGTTCCCGTACAAAAGATTTAAGTAGCCTGTACAACCCTGTCATCAGTACCCGTACAATCAAAAATAGGTAAACTGTACAACCCGTAACAACAGGATGTACAACCAGCAGCACACGCTGTGTACTCCGCTTTTCATGGTGGTGCATGTACAACCTTTTCTTTCTTCTTGTACATCCTGTCAAGAGTGTCCGTACAAACGGATATAGGTAACCTGTACAATCCGAAACAACGGGATGTACAACCAGCAGCGCACGCTGTGTACTCACTTTTTTCTGTTGGTGCACGTACAATTTTTTTTCCTTCTTGTACATCCTGTCAAGAGTGTACGTACAAATCAATATATCTAAACTAGCCGAAGGCGAGCCGTGTACATCCTGTCAACAGTTCCTGTACAGACAGATATAGGTAATCTGTACAACCCTAAACAACAGGATGTACAACAGGATGAGCAAGAACGTAGTTGTATGTTTCATGCTCATTGTGTACATCTATACATTTCAGGAAGTACAAGGAAATGGCAAAAATAGCAAAATCGACCAAATATATTTTGCTAAAAAAGAATGAACTATATTACTGGCAAACTACAGTGCATAATCTCAATAATAAACACATGACTAGTCAACTGAGAAGCAGAACATATTTCATTGTGAAACACTTAACTAAACTTGATAAACCTTACAAGCAAAATTCGTGCATATAAATTAACATGACTGAACTTGGATACAGGACAGACATCATAGACATTACAAGCAAAATTCTTCCATTCTGAGAACAGGCAGTAGATGATTAGTGGACTCGTCTACACTCTTCATCAGTAGATGACACGACTATAAATTAACAAGACTAATCTTGGATACAGGACAGACATGATGGACATAAGAAGCACAATTCTTCCATTCTGAGCAGGTAGTAGGTGATCCATGGACTGGTCTACTCTTCATCAGATGACACGACTATCACTTCATTGAATTTTCCAGAAATTGAAGATTCGACATCAATGAACCTGCGGCGTGCATTGTTTCTTCCAACCTGGTCGATCACAAACGTTTTCCTAGACTCGCTGATGCCAATTGGAAGCTCATTCTGGAAGCGGGTGTCATGTGCTTGTTGTGCAGCATCGCGGGCATGTTTGTCTGATATGAGCGTATCTTCTGAACTAGTGCATACCATGGCGAAGGCACAGTCAGCTAGCCTCTGATCTTGGGCAGCTATGTTTTCATCTGGTCCAAGAGGAGCCAATGACTGAGCAAGAACAAGCTGTACCATCTCCATCTCATCATCCGACTCTTCCGGTATAATTGGCTCATCCTCTTCCAGATCCATACTTGATGCGGTAGCCTGGCTTCCATGCTCTAGCATCTCCATCTCATCATCCGACTCTACCGGTATAATTGGCTCATCCTCTTCCAGATCCACAATTGATGCGGTAGCCTGTTTTCCATGCTCTACCACCATGTCAACATGATCATGCTTCATTGGTTCTACCTCCTCCAGATGTGAACTTGGTACAACACACTTCAGCTTCTCCCTCCCATCACCATGCACAATTGGCTCATTCACCTCGTTAGCTTCTTGCTCGTCCACCTTGGGCTCCCCATCTTCGTCTTCTTCCACACAAGCAGCTTCTCCATCTTCCATCTCAGTCTCCTGCAGGTTATCCTCCAATTCATGAACATCAGGTATATCCGTCTATAGTGTAGCTCACTTAATACATTGCTGAACTTGGATGTAGTACCAATAGACTGTACTATTTACTACGTAGTTTCTCTTTGTACATCCTAATAGTACTTTGGAAATGCATGTATGAACTACCAATAGCACACACTTTGTACTCCATTTATCTTCCATTCTTCCTCACACCTGGATGTACTATACCGACTTTCTCCCTTGTTCCCAGTCTGATATATTTTTTCCTGTTAATTAATCAGCAGGGCAATAAACAACAATCTGTTATCCCTGCTCAACACCAACCTGCTTTGAAATTAAATCTACCTCGGAATGGAGGAAAGAAAAAGAAACAGGAGGATGGGGTTGTGAAGAAGACGAAGACACAGAATCAGCCTAGCGAAGAAGAAGAGAAACAACCTACGGATGACAGCAATACAAAGAATGAAAACAAGGTGCTCTATTTATCTTTATAAATCATTGTATCTATACTTATTACATTGCTGAACTTGATAGAACCAATTATGGATAACTAACAATACATCATTACCTTGACAAATCAATCATGTACTTCGTCATGTATTTTTATTTTCCTTTTTAAAACACTTTTTCGTTGTGAATGTAAATAAACAGGTCTCTGAAGACAATTTTGAAAAGGTGAAGTTGCCTCCTCAAACAGGAAATGGTTCCAACAATGAATTGGTGGATAACAACGAGGCAGCATCTGCTGAAAGTGTAATCTAATGATCGATCTTTATCTATATATATTGCATTGTACATCTTATTGGTTAAATCATGTGACAAATGATTTTTCGAATTTATGATTACCAGGATCAACAACTGGCGACTGTCTCTACTACTCTGCTTCTAGACAGTCGTAGCAAGACCGACGTCAACATCAGAAGAGACAAAGATATCTATGAAGATTCTTTGGCAGATATGCCTCCGGAGAATGCAGCAGAAGGAGAACAAGACAATGAAATTTCTGTAGATATTGCTTTGCATAGTGACGCACAAGTGGCACAACCACTGGTTGAAAAACCTGATACTTTAGGTAACATTTAGTGATCAGTTAATTTTTAAGTGACAAATGAACTACTGTTGCAGATCAGTTGAATAATCTTCTTTTGCTTATTTTTATTTCAGGTATAAGTAAATCAATTATAGAGATGGATAAGTCACAGACTACAGTAGTAGAAGCAGCTGGAAAGCTAAGAGAGATTGATGTGGTGGCTTCTCTTGACGAGGTAATCAAATAATAAATTCTTATAGACTTTAATATAAAAAAAATAGAATGAAAAAACTGTAGACTAGTTGCAACAGTTTACCCTTAACTCTTATTTTTATAGATCAATGATGTGTCACAGGAGGTTGCTGAGACAAGTATGAAAGATGTTGTAGCACAAGATCAGATGGACGATGCATCTCGTACTAAACAGATGCTTGAGGAACAGGTTATGTATCCTCCGGAGCAACTTGATGAGACATCTCTGAAGGATGGTGCAGACGAAAATAACCTGAACATTGAATCTGCTGCTAAAGAAGAGATTCAGGAACAGATCCAAGTTCCTGGAGAACAACTAGGCAAGGATAAGCAGAATCATATTTTCTTACATACATTTCGTTTCTTCAAATGCATTGATGCTAAAATAGTTTTCTATTATTTTTCTTGTATGGTAGAGGAATCGGTTGATGCAGAATGTCTGCAATTTGTAGAGAGTGTATTTGTTGATAATGCTGAAGAGGTCCAACCAGTTCATGAAAAGGAAAAGGGTGAGATTTTACTGTAATTATTTTTGTTGCACGTTGAGGCAAATACTAACTCACCAGTGAATGCCATCTAATATATAAGTTCATATTTTTTTATTGCCACGCAAGAGTGTGAGAAGCCAAATAAAGATGGGTTAAGATCAAGCCTTGAACGCGTAAAAAATTCCAAAGAAACAGCATGCAACCAAGTATGACGTTCCTTTTCAAATCTAACCATCCTTGCATGGTTTTTCTTCAAACTTAAAAACAAACTATCGTGACATTTCTATCATGTAACATTTTACTTCAGGAAACTACCACCCAGACACCAGAAGCACATTGTGATCCGCAAGATGATGACAATTCGAAGCATCATACTCAAGACAAGGATCTTCCTGATCTTGTAAACTCGGTTGAAGCCACTGCGTCCACGGAAAATCAACATGTGGTAGAACAACCAGTAGAAAAGGCCGTACCAAGTACTACCGAATATATAGGCAAGGAGTTATAATTATTATTTTTAACCCGTTCCACCAAGAAAGCAGGAAAAAGATAAATTTCTCATGCTGGACTGGCAATGTACTTCATGAGAGATCATGATCTTTCCTGCTACTATGTAGTCCCTATTCACAAGTACCAGTAAATAAAGAGAAGACTTTTGAGCAGCTCAAATAATTCGAACCTCAAATTATTTTAAACCCGTTCCAAATATCCATGGTGGATCGAAGACAAAAAAGGAAAGTCCAACTAAGTTTTCACATGTTTATAGTTATGTTACGCTTATTATTGATTCACACAAATTGTTCTATGTAGGCACCGAAGTTCCTACACTTGAAGAACGTACACTGAAAGAGAAGGACAACATGGAAGAAATGATACAGAAGCTGCACAGAGATATCTGCACAGATCATACCGAAGAAAAAGGGTAAACTAATTTACATAAGTTTTGCAAAAAGCTTGTTAGAGATTACATAAAGTGCATTGAGTGTTGACCGTTTGACGTTTTTTCTTGTTTAAACGTAACAGGAAAAAAACATTCATCATACATGAGGAACAAGGAACAGAAACGAAAGTTAAACTTGAAACTGTTGCTGGTTCATTTAAAGATAATGGCGCTCTCAATTCAAGTTTAGCTAGTATCATAATTGACATAATCCGAGAAGACGCAGAAGATTCAAAAACTCTAATAGTACCATTATACACCTTGGTGAGTACAATTATCTCTTACCGTGCACCATTTTTATTGTTGTTTTAAAATTCATGGTATTATCTGTGAATTGATGTCAATGTATTTTTTTCTGTTATCAGATGAGAGTAACAAAGAAAAAAGAACTGCTACGAAAGACTCTATCAGGATTACTCAGAGGAATGGATCCATGCGACCCAAACAGATGTCTGAGAAATTACAACCTAGTACGTTATCTCGCATCTATAATTTATTTCTTTCTTTTATGTTAAGTTGTTTGCTCCAAAAATAAATCTTATTTCTTGAAATGCATCATCTACGCAGATAAAGATCCCTTGCATGGATGAATCTGATACAATAGGACAAATTGGTCATTTTTTCGTGGTCTCATTGAACATCAGGGAAAAGAGATTCGAACTTCTAGATTCTTTAGGGGGGAAAGGTATGAACAGTTCTTCTTCAAATTGGTCGGAATTCTAAAGGAAATATGGAAGGTTGCATACAGCAAAAGCAACAACGAGTTATCTCTGCCGACCATAGACGATTTCAGGTGCTACAAGATTACCGTTCCAGATCAGGGAGAAACGTAAGAATCTTAGAATGTAGAAAATTTAAGAACAGACAAAAAATATGAGAAACGGCTCTTAATAAGTTTATTCTGTATGATTAATGCAGGCTAAACTGTGGGTTTTACATGTTCATGATAATAATGTACTGGAATGGGAGTAGGTTGCTAAGATTTGATAACAGCAACATTCTGGAGATCCGTAAAAAAATTCTGTACATGCTCATCCAATGGCACAAACTGAAGGTACATCTCAGTTTGATTGGTTACAATAAAGGTAAGGCAGTCTGCAACCTCAGTATCATCCTGTCTTAAGTTTCGTGTGTAGAATTACTTCCAAGCGTGGCGCATGGCTACTATTTGGTAAATGATGTAATATTAACTAGATAAGAAATGTGCATTTTGGCAATGTTTTACTGCTTACGTAGAACCTCTGTCCTGCCATGTACTAGTACTGAAGCATATCATGTACTTACGTATAAGAGAACTCTAAACTAAGGGAAAAACCTGAAATACTTTGTCAATTAATTAATCTGTGTACAACTACAGATTAAACCACTGTACTACTGTGTGTGTAAATATTAGACTTTCCTCGGAAAGTTGTTTTAACACCTTAAATTTGTAACTAACTTAAATTCCTGTTACGTACTTAAATTTCTACCTGGTATGCATTTGTGTACAGACAGGGAAGGAAGTCACGTACTTTCAACTAAGCTAACCTTGTTCTAGAAGGAAATTAGGCTGCTTGCTAAGTAACATCCATTGCCTGAACATCCATAAGTTAACAGATGAGGTCATTCTCATGTACATCCATTTGGTTCATTCATGTACTACGACACATCCATTTGGTTCATTCATGTACTACGACACATGAAACAACTGGATAAGAAGCATACTATTATCGATTTATAGCTTGAAATATAAATTAATTCTTTTCTCTAAATTCATTTATGTAGGTGATTTGCCCAGGATTAAAGACCAATTCTTAATGGTTCCATGTCACAAGATCTATCCAGAACCAAAGTTACTGAAAATGGATCAGTACACAGAAGTAATTATAACAGATGAGGTCAAATCCAACAAGTTTGACATGCACAGACAAAAACAACATCTGGATGTTGTAATTATTGATGACGATGATGATGAAGAAGATAATCAGGACAAGACAGGAGGTACCATCAATGACAGCCAGCAATCCAATTACAGCATGGAGTATAGGAGGAGAAAGAGAAAAGAAGATATTGAATTCCAGCACGATGTGGTGGAGAAGGAAGAACCGAAGAAACCAGATAAAGAAGAAATAATCAAAACAAAGACCCCGCCCATGCAACTGTTGCCTCCTCCTGATTATGCAGTATCGACAGGTAAACAGAGCCCTGCCGGTTACGCAGTAACACCTGATCGATACAGCGCACTACTGCAAACATCAGAAGACGAACAGTCTCCACAAAAGCTTAAAAGGAGGAAAATCGTTGATTCAGCAGACATACTGTCAGGGGTAAGGCCAATTGCACCTGTCACAAAGGTGTGCGAAACGGTTGCTCCATATCGTCCATTATAGTTTAAAAATGGCGTTTTAGCAAAGAAGGTCATTGATCTCATCTTGGGGGAAGAAACAAGAGAAAAATACAAAAAGTGAGTAGTAGGAAATGTATATATTGCAGTACACTCATAGTTGTACGCTACGCTATGTATTATAACAGTACTCACCGTTTTGCAGGGTTACTCTCTTTGAAGGAAAACATATTCATTTTCCTGAATCAAAAGAGACTTATAAGATGACTGGAGAAGACATTCAGCATATTTTCGCCCCTGGAAAATGCATGGAAGGTCAAGTGATAGACTATATCATCGATATTTGGACTAAAACTAATGAACATTATAGGAACGGCGAACGAGTGATGTTGACTCCTGGGTTCATAAAGGTAAGATCTCGTGGCCTGGCAACATTCAGTCTGCTCTTTATATTCATGATGATTTATAACATTATTCAGATTTTCTCACTTCGAAACTTGTCTCATTGTAGGATGTCCTTCAAGTTTGCGTAATGGACATGGCTGATGGAGAACTGGACAGACAAAAACTAGAAATTAAACAAGGTATTTTCAAAACGGATGCAGAAATGCTCGAGGGTTTTAACATAGATGAAGCAGTGAAGATGTTTGACAAGTACACAGCAGGAACAGGAGACCTGCTTAAGTCAAAATTGGTAAGTTTGGTTCCATAACAATTGTTTCGATTACAAATCAATAACACAAAAAAGTATGACTTACAACTCTACATTCACTCAAAACAGATACTCTGCCCTATTACAAATGCAGACATTACTGCCTGTACATAATGAATAGATATAAAAGGTTAGTTCAAGTCATTGACTCGAAGTTGTACAAACCTGCGGATGCTCGGTCATACAACTCCATCAATTATGAACTCATGAAAATTGTAAGTACTGAATTCACACGTATACACCACTGCATATTATTACTTCATTGAAGCAAGATAATGTAATGAGCTTAATTTGCACTAACACAGATGAAGAGAATGGAATAGTTCTGAGGCGCAAGTATGGTGACGCTGCATACAATGCAAGCAAACAACCAGACTGGGTTCTCTTGGCAAAAAAGAAAAAAAGGATACCAGTCCCTCGACAAGGATACAACCAGTGTGGCTTCTACATGTTACGCTATGCTTACCATTTCGATGGAGAGAAGATGGTGTATGAAAGATCTGAGAACAAGATGAAGTATAAAGAAATCGTGGACAACGATGTAAGCAAGCTCGATTCAAAGTTCTTTGCTGTGTAATTACATCAATAAATCTAACTTACGGTTTATGTGTCCTTACAGCCCCATGTACCTGAATGGAGCGCGGAGTACTTGTACACAGTGTTGTTCAGTGTCAGCAACATGGTGGATTTGCCAGAAGAGATTCTACAATTTGCTCCACGTATGTACAATGGTAAGTACTAACATTCTTTAATTCAATTTTTTCTTTTTACTGGCAGAAAAATTATTTCTCTGAACTAACAAGATTCACACTATATTTTCCAGTTAACATGAAAAAAATCAGATCTGGCAGTGGAGATGCAGGAACAGCTAATTCGAGAAAGTGAGTACAGAATCAGGGTCATAGAACAAATTTAAAGAAACAGGGCAAGGATGCGCATTGGAACCATATATGCCCAGAAATGTACAAACTTAATCAGGACGTTTATACATTTAAATGCCTGTGATATCTTGTACATAATTTAGAAACAGCTGATACTGAAATGATTGTTTGGAAAACATATTTGCATAATCTAATACTACAACTCAAAGATCTTTATCTTATTGATATCTTACTTCTCATCGTACAGGCGTGATTATCCGTCGTGCCATTGCAATGTCTTGTAATAAAATCGTAGTGACCTTGAGGTTGATTTTTTGCTTGGTGTCTCAGTCCAAGAACTGTTACCACTACGACAAAACTATTTAAAGGTAAATTTCCGAGGAAAAATACATTCAACACTAAATAGTGTACTTCCACAATTTTATATCTTGTACTTCTTTTATGCCGCTGCTGTACAACGATATGTACTACGCATGTACACCGTGTGTGCTACGATACGGACGGCACCAAATGACACACTCGAACTACCCATATAAAAACCATGTACAACTTTTTTTTAGAATGATACAGTGGATGTACATCTTATAATTCACTGTTGTACACCATGTATGATATCATGTACAACTGTTCTTACAACGATGTACATACACTATATGAAGGGGCGTACGCCTACCAGATGTGAAGCATGGCAAGAGTAGAACTTTTTGTACTTCACCCTTGTTACCCCTGTACACACCAAAATAACCAATACACGCATGTCCACGTTACAAGTCAGAAACATGTACATCTCATAATTGAATGTTGTACAGTCATGCATAATATCATGTACAACTGTTCTTACAATGATGTACATGCACTATAGGAAGGGAACGTCCTATCAGATGTATAACATAGATGTACATAGTATGTTCCTGTATTCACTGTATTAATTGTTCTCACTTTTTAGGCCACTGTTGTACGTGGACACAAACTTACACATTGCAAAATTAAATCTTGAACTTATTATATGCCACTGTTGTACACTGTATGCGCTACGAGACAGACAACACCAAATGAAAATACTCGTACAACCCGTATAGAACCTGTGTACACCTCTTATTGGTGTGATGTACATACACTGTAGTATGAAATGTACGACTATAACACGTAAATGGATATACATGTCAAATTAGCAGTAAAATAGCGAGAGATCGCTGGTAACACAGATATTTAATAAAATCATACGAGGTACTTTTAGGAGTGCAGTAGAGCAAAGACAAAGTCTTAAACACAAGCCAGGTACCAAATTTCAGATACAAAAACATCATTGAAGCATGTAAGGCAACATATTTAAACGAAGGTCAGTGGCCAACAGCATCAAATGTGATCTGGAATTCGCCGTTGATGTCGTGGAACAGGATGAGCAGCAACATTCCCTTGTACAGTTTGCAGTCACGAGCAAAATTTCCCCAGCCAGCCGTGAAACGAATCCTTCCATCTCCAACTGGGGTGTAGTCTGCTACAGTAACATGATGTTGCTGACCCAACACAAGATGTGCTCTCCCTTCTATGGGCACGCCTATCACTGACAGTATGAGCTTTGGGATGCGCTGCAAAATTAATCAAACGAACAGCTATTGTCAGAGTGGAAAAAGGTTAATTGTTAAAACAGATCAGACTTCGAACGGAAAAAAATCAAGCAATAACAATGGAAAAATAATGCATACCAATCCGGTGTGGCCGAGATCTGTCTTAGTCAACCTGTGGATGAACACTGCACCCTTTCCTATTCCATGCATAAGAACAGCATGGTTGATATTGGCAACCTCATATGGGTTCGGGTTGACACCTCTAGAGATGACAACAGCTGATGCTGACTCCTCAAAAGCATACACATCTGTTTTGCAAAAAAAAAAAAAGAAAAAAAAAAGGAAGAAACAAATCATAAGCAAAGATAGGTAAGTAAACTACAAATAAAATAAAATACAATAATTAAAAAACGATAACAAAGAAAATCGACTATACTTTGCACAATTCTTTGTTTTGGAATACCATCCTTATCTCGAGGATGCAACAAAAGATAAGGCTTCTGGAATTGCCAGTCAAGATCGATAATGTCAGAAGGCTGCATGTTATAATCTTCTAGGAACTTGTTGTACTGAACACCGAGAATCCTAGTCTTGCTTTCCAGTTTACGCAGTTCAAAGTTGTAAGCTTCATTGTCAGTAGTTTTAACTGTCATGTGGTTGAACATTGCGTGCTTGATAATGAACCTCATGAAACAGGGAACATTCTAGGTAAAAAAATGAAGAACAAAATCAGACTATAACTCAAAACACTTTTTAGGTAGTAATAAAACAACATAAAAAATTTAGCTATAGGTACAAACCGAGTAAAGTTGAAAGTTGCTTCGAAGATGAATGTTGAACCTCCACACTAGCTTGTCCCTGTTGTTGTTGCAAGCTTCAGCAGGGTTGCCACAAGTCCCACACTTCATCTAGATAGACTCAAACAAAAAAGAAATAGAAATACACGACCATTATACGACAATGGGGCTAAAAAACATATATATCATAAATGCAATTGCTGTTCTTTATTTATCTAGCAGATCTGTGATATAGATTGATTTAACGAAAAATAGTTTTAGAGTGATACACATATCAGAAAAAGGGTGGGACTATTCAATAACAAGGCATGGATCTAACAAGGCATCCATCTGATTAACAACAAGAAAAAAGTACTACAAATACCGCTAGAATCATTAAAACAGAGTAGATCTAGAAAAAAGCGGGGATTTGTCGAAGAGGATCAAGTGGCAAAAAAGAAAGACAAAAGCTGTCACACATACTGCAACAAAAATGATAGAAACTACAAACCTTGATGGCCTGCTATGGACGATTTTACTTCTTCCTACGAAGGAAGCACTTGTTTTGGACGGACGGGAATAGAGAAGACGGAGTGGGGGACCTAGATCTGCCGAGAGATATAAAGTGGGTTAAGATAAATGCTGCAGTGGAGTAACTGAGGTGGGTGAGTTGGTGGGGATTACAGTTTCTCCTAGTAAAAAATAAAATAAATTAAACGGTACTCAGAAATTAAAAAAACCTTTAAGATTATTCCCAATCGGTACAAAAAATATAAAAACAAAATTTAAACATAAAACGACGCTACGAAATAATAAATGCATGCACATAGAGTACGAAAGTACAAAGTTTGTATTAGAGATGTACAGAAACTCGTTTAGGTGATGTACAGAAACTCATTTGAGTGACGTACGTAAACTGCAATGGGCAACGAACGGCTATGATACGGCCTGAGTAGCCTATTTTGTGTCGCGCGCGGAGCGCACGCGCGGTTCCCTTCCGGAAGGGAACCCTTTAACTAGTGATTTCGACATGTACATCCTAACAACCAATACACGGATATAGATTGCAACTACTAAGATCATCAACAATGCCACCAAAAATATTAAGAGATCAGTGATAACACAAACAAATTTTTAGTATACTGCATAAACAAGTACATTTAAACATTCAAACAGCGACATGTTAAATACAACAAATCACAATAAACCTGATACAGGGAGTAGCTACAGAAAGACACTGAGTTCACTGAAAATTACAAACTAAACATAAACTTTGGAAATTTCAAATCACAATCTGATACATGAAGCCACATATCCATCCTGACTTCTTCAAACACACATGCCTGCCAGCTTCGCAGCAAAGCCATCCTCAGTCGTCTCGTAGAGTAGGCACGAACCACATCGGCGCCTCATAGAATTCTCCCCACCCAAGAGCAGGATAAACCAAAGAAGAACCAATTGCAGGGGCATGATTGACAGGCATACGACACCAATCAGCACCTGGAAGTGGATACTGGGTGAGGCACGAGTGTGAAGCAAACACGCAGTTTGGCCTGAACACGGGCAATGTCGCTGCAACATTTCCAGCAGCTGGCTGAGGGGCATCAATGAAAAAAGGATAGTTCATCCCAACAAATAGAGAGCTCCCCATCAGATGATCTTGCCTAACCCAGTCTGGTTCGACAGTGTCTACAAGGTGCACATTCCTGGCATAAACAAAGCAACGCAGGAAGGGGTAAGTGTGAAGCTCTCTACCCATATGGTTCACCGGGGCTCCATCACTAGCAGCCTGACCAATGGTATGAACCCATACAACATTGTTGCCTCCAAGTCCGCAAGCAAGAAACCACTGATCTGATTCAAAAGCGCCGAAATCACCCCACACTGGTTCTATGCCTAACAAATCTTCGACGACTGGAGCTCGAATGACACGAGGAGCTGCACTGGCACCTGAAACATAAAAAAATATCAATAAAAAAAACAACACAACTGCTAGCAAGCAGCATGAAAAAAAATGAATTTAGCAATAATAGTACTCGTAACTATGGCAAACTATGATAAAATAATGCGTACACAATCAAAAGTTGGAATAAGAAACCATGTGAATAATGGAAAACATAAAACAAGCCATCGAACTTAGAATTAACCAAACAAACCTAATTAAACATTTTGACAATGGGACTAATAAATATTTCAGAAGTATAAAAAGGAATATTACTAACCCCATTCGAGCGGGTCCCACACAAATACATCCCCATGCGGTGCTGTAACCGCGTAGATCCTCTGCTGCAGGTCCTGAATGGCATCAACATATTTTGCCGGTACAACAAAATCATTACTCAGGATCCTCCAGTGAGGATCAACTCCACCACGCATGATAGCAATCGTCTTATCAAACACTGCTATGAGGAAATAATGCCAGACACCATCCCCAACGTTGTATGGCTCAACCGCTATCTGGATCTTCTTAAGTTCAAGTCTCATCAAGTCGCAGTGAAACCTGAACGGACTGTCAGGATAAATCTCAACATCACGAACACTAGGTACTTCAATCTCTTCCTTGGTGTACACGTTGAACAGAGTCCAGCGAGCACCATCACGGACAAATGCAATCCATGGACCCTTTCCACCAGCCCAGTGCTTGTTTCCACGGCCTAAAGTTGTGACTGGTAGAAAAGCTCCTACCGTGGGACCGTCCAGTTGCAAGAGTGATGCATCAATTCCCTAGCCAAGTTTAAATAAAATTGTAAAGAATGAAATGAAACAAGATAAAATCGATAAGCAAAACAATGGATCCAGAACGAAACTAAACAAAAAAACCAAATGGGATAATCTCTACATAAATTTCAGGTCTAACTAAGTCATGAAACGAAGAAAGTAGAGATTCAGAATAGATTATCACTTCGAGCCATAGTATTGACTTCAATCAAAACTTACACTCAAACACTGCATTGGATGATCAACCAAGACAAAATGAAATACCTCGGAATAACGCAGATCAGACCAGTTAAAAGGTTGGGGGGATTCCATGTGGAGCAAACATGGAGATCCAAAAGAAAGACTTGGGTCTTCTTCGATTGAACGGCGCACTTCCGGGACTCCACGAGCAATGCGACCAGTGCTCAGTAGGTCAGTCCGAGAGGTAATGTTTCCCAAAGGACCAGAGGCAAGCACACCAACCATGGAGCCATGCTTGACCCGCTTGCTGCTTTCACCCTTCTCCATTGACGGAACCTATGCACAGAGACACAGATATGGACAGTGTTGGCAAAGAGAACTGATGTTGCGAGGAGGAAGACAATGAGAGGAAAAGAGGGTGCGGCGGACGAATATAGAAGTCTAAATGTAGCAGTTATAACCAGCAGAGGGAATTTTGGAACCGCACAGGGCCACGATCTAAAGACCCGTCATCCAAGCCACGATATATTTATCACGATCTTTTATATAAAAAATCATGAAAAAAAAGGAACCGCCTCTAGAAACGGAAATCGGTGTTTTTAACCAGTAAAACAATAGTACATGTACGCAATAGTACATGCACAAAAGAATTTTAAAAACAGTCCGCGAACCATCAAGTGTAACGCCTTACTCCGTGACAATATGTACAACAACGTTTTGCTTCCTGTACTTCACAGTCAGATCTGTCTGTACATCTAGATAATATTACGTTGTACTTCCAGTTGTTGAATGCGCGTACAGAACCTTAGTTAAACAGAGAACGTCAGGTATAGATTAACTAGCGAAATAGTTTTTTAATATTTCGATAAACCCATAATTTCGTACATGAAAACCCAAAATTTTAAATTATGTACGACTGATGTAGGCAGACTTGAACTTCACTTCATGCCACACTTGTACACCACCTGACATGACATATGAATGGTTTATAAAGAACAAAAACGTAACACGTACAACCAGTTTAGAGAGGAACGCACATCACAAAAACAAATATTTGTACATTCTAAAATTGCATACAAAAAATATTGAATACACGTACGTCCAAGCTACTAAACTAAGTACGACTGAAATAGAGCCACTCGCACTACCTTTTTTGACACTAGTGTACACCCTCCCACCAACAAAATGTACATGACTCACATGTACTTTATGACAAAGCTATCTTGTACTTTCCCTCGAACTAAACGTACATAAAACTCAACTAGACTTGAAATTCCAAAGCAATCTTGTACTGTCTTGTACTTCAGGCACGTCTAAATAAATTAGCACATAACTCAGCTAGATTTTTGCTTCCAAAATACATTCCGTATTTCTATACTTATTTATATAGTAAACAAATTGATCCCAAAATCATCTCGACTAAGCGTGCGCTGATGACCACAGTTTCCAATACTTTTCTGTAAAAAAAAAACACGACGCAACGGTCTGTTTATTTTTTTGTTTCTGTATCTGTAAGGAAAATAACTAAAAGATATTTGACAAAAAAATAAACAACACAATATAAGCTGATGACAAGGAAATTACAACGCAAATTTAATATCCAGTCTTACATCAACGACAACATCAACAAAAGATAAAAGTCTCTAGACAACGGATAATCCAAATTTAAATATTAGGGTTCCTTTTCAAACTGAACATAATGACAGGGAACTAACTGAAGCAAGCAACCTAAAAACGATGGTGGTGCTGCTTAGACAACGGATAATCCTTCACTCCTCATTGCCCCAACCCCACCAGCCTTGAGGAAGAACAGGCACAAACCACATGGGTGTCTCAACAGTCTCACCCATATTTGCTACAGCATAGTTGAAAGTTGATCCAATAGTAGGTCCACCGCTGACTACAAAGCGGCACCAGTCTGGAGTTGGTTTAGGAAACTGGTTGCACCTCCAGTGAGAAGCAAACACACAATTCGTCTTGAAAACCTGCAGTTCATGTCCAGCAGCAATGACACCAGCACCAGCAGGAGCATGCAGAAAGAATGGATAGTTAGTGCCAACAAACAGAGAGCCTCCACGAAGTTCCTCCTGCCTCACCCACACTGATCTGACAGGGTCACTAACAACTCCATCCCTGGAGAAGACATCGCAACGAAGTGACGGATAGGACAACAAATCCCTTCCCATGTGATTAATCGCTGCACCTTCGCTGACTCGTTCACCCCTGGTATGAACCCAAATAATTCTGCCATCAGACTCCACAGCAAGGAACCAGCAACGGGAATCATTCTGATCTTCACCACCACCTGCCAGGCCACCAGGAAGATCCTCTATCACAGGAGCAGGAATGACTCGTGGACCAGCACGGGTACCTGTTTCAGTTTATTTATATTAAAAAACATGACAAGATGTACCTAATCTACTTAATAAAAAATAAAAAATAAAATCAAACGGCCATTTGCTAAATTCAAACTAAAACTGAAGATTATTGTAAACTAGTACCATATATGCAAGCCTAAATTATAATCTGGGCTACTGCTACAACTGGGATTATTAAAATGAATACTCTTTTTACTACTCTAGTTTCGTACAAACATTTAGCTGTTACCTGTACTACCACTTTAGCAAAATATTGTACCTACATCCACATTATTTTTGAGAACCATTTATCCTGAATTGTTTTCTACTCCTCGTGCTCTTTTTACTACCATTTATTTTTCCACTTTAGCAAAATATTGTACTACCATTTAGCTGTCATGCTCTGCACTCCATGAAGATCCAGTGATATACATGGAAACAAATTTTGTATGTATTTTAAACAACAATAAAACAACAGATTCAAAATTTCAAGTAAAACTGAAGAGCTACAAATGAAAAGTTAAATACTAACCTAAAAAACAGATTTGAAAACCTTCTTGTAAATTTTATACAGGAAAGAAAAAAGATCTTATTAATGATAAAATTAACGAGCAATAACAATCTAACAGCAACCAATTATTATGCACTAATTCTATGCATGAGAAACCTATAGTCTGTACTACAGTAAAAGAAAAGTTTCAATCTTCATTCCAGATTTCGTTCCTCCATCCTAGACTAACAAATTTGAAATACATTTAAAATATCACTAGAACAACAAGTATGTAACCTAAAATATATTCAACATTTAACATCAAATGAAGGGTACATTACGAATCAAACATTCTGAATAGAAGTAAACTCACCCCAAACAGTTGGTTCCCAAAGAAGGACATCACCTCTCGGAGCAGTAACAGCATAGACTCTATCCACATCCAGTATTGCATCAACATACCTCGATGGAGCGAGATAATCATTACGAAGGATCCTCCAGTTAACATCCCTCCCACCACGCATGATAGCAATGAACTTATCAAACACTGCTATAAGATCATATCTCCACTTGTTTCCTGCAAACTGAGGAGTGGAGGCGATCTGGATCTTGTTCAACCTGATGTGCGCCATGTCATGGATGTAGTGATACGGGCTGTGGTGATATATAATCCCTGCATTCTGCACACAAGGTACTTCGATCTCCACGTTAGAGTATACATTCAGAAGATACCAACGAGCATTGCCCTGAACAAGTGCAACCCATTCACCATTGGAACCAACCCAGTGCTTCAGTCCAGGGCCACCATCGGCACATGGCACAAAAGCATCTGCGGATGGCAAATCCAACGGCATCACCTTCGCTTTGATGCCCTACAGAAGTTTGAATGGTCTTTCAAATGGTGTTCAAACAAAAAACAACGAAAAGAAGATAAACAGTCAGGCAAATGGAAAAACACGAATGGAGATTACCTCTTCAGTGCGATCATCAGGAAAAACAATGGGATCAGAATGAAGGAGGCATGGAGAACCAAAAGGAAACTTTGTGTCAGCCTCAATAGAATTCCGCATTCCAGGAATACCGCGCGCTAGCCTAGCGATGGACAGGAGGTCGGCGTTCGAAGTGATCTCTTCCAGAGGACCAGGAGCAATCTCAGAGACGAAGTGCCTCGACTTGCTCGAACCACCATGCTCCATGGCGCAGGGACGATCGTCAATGCGGAAAACGAGAGAGACTGTTTGCGGTTCAGCAGGAAAGAATGGGAATTTGTGAGAGAACAAACTCGCCGCAGATCAGTATTTGTAGGAGGGAAGTTACTGTAGGATCGTGGGTATCTCCGAGTGGCGTGGCAAACAAATCGCAAGGGCAGCGGGAGAGCGGTTACAGAGAAGTGGAGGACGTGGGGTACCCCGTAAAGAATTTTAAAAACCATGGAGTGTAACGCCTTAATCAATGACAGTATGTACAACAACGTTCTGCTTCCTGTACTTCTCAGACAGCTTTGGCTGTACACCTGAATAATATTACGTTGTACATCTGGTAGCAGCATGTTTGTACATCCAGTAGTAGTAGCAGTGTGATGTGCATCAAGTACCATCATGTACATCCAGTGGCATCATTATGTACATCGAGCAGCAGTAGCGTAGTGTACATCCATTGGACACATTTTTGTACATCTAGTAGTAGCAGCAGCGTGTACATGCGCTAACAGTGTGGGCGTACATCAAGTAGCGGTGTTGTTGTACATCTAGTACCAGCGCGTGTGTACATCCAGTAGCATCGTGTACAACAACGTTCTGCTTCCTGTACTTCCCAGACTGCTGTGGCTGTACATCTGGATAATATTACGTTGTACTTCCAGTTGTTGAACGCGCGTACAGATAAACAGAGAACGTCACGTCAAGTGTAGATTAACTACGGACATAGTTTTTTTTATATGTTAGATATACCCATAATGTCGTACATGAAAACCAAAAGTTTTAAATTATGTACGACTGATGTAGGCAGACTTGAACTTCACTTCATGCCACACTTGTACACCACCTGACATGACATATGAATGGTTTATAAAGAACAAAAACGTAACACGTACAACCAGTTTAGGTGGTAACGCACATCACAAAAACATATATTTTTGTACATTCTAAAATTGCATACAAAAAAAATTAAATACATGTACGTCCAAGCTACTAAACTAAGTACGACTGAAATCCCAGAACCTTTTTTGACACAAGTGTACACCCTCCGACCAGCGGCTAACAGCGTGGATGTACAAATGATAAAATATGTACATGCCTACACTCTAACATGTACTTCGACAGGGTTCATGACCGTACGTTCTATAAAGCAAAATTGCACTTTCACCTTTTCGACGCGCGTACAATCTCTAGCTAGTATACACATGTACGTCCAAGCTACTAAACTAAGTAGTAAGTACGACTAAAATAGAGCGAGCACTCGCACTATTGTACACCATACGATCCACAAGATGTACGTGACTCAAAGCGTGTATGTACACTGGATAAAATATGTACATGCCCACAAACTAACATGTACATAGTGAACCACGTGTGGTCAATTTACAAAATAATACAACCTATTAGTATTATTTTATGACAACTATGAACAAATTTCCTCATCTCCTTGAGATAGGTCAGAGGGGTCAACAGTCGCTGAACATATCCACCACCACCACCACCGCCGGTTGCGGTTGCCACGCCGCAGATCCGTCCACATCTAGAAATCGCGGTGACTCCGGAGATCTGTCCGGACAGAGAAGCGACGCCGACCGGAGTGCACATAACCGCGCCGCACAGCCTTCCAGATCTCGCCGCATCGTCGCAACGCCGCAGATCCGTCGACATCTAGAAATCGCGGTGACTCCGGAGATCTGTCCGGAGAGAGCAGCGCCGCCGCCCGGAGCGGCCAGAACCGCGCCGCACAGCCATCGCGGCGTCAAGATACCTCAGGACCTCACCGATTTTGGAATCACGCCCCAGAGCCATCGGTATATTTTCAAATCCGCCTTCGACATCAACTCCGCCGGGACTCTCATTTTGAAGGTTAGTTTCTTTGCACACAAACAGTTTTACTAGAAAACAAGCAATACTCAGCTATGGGTTCTATAATTTTCGACCATTTCTTCTTCTTAAAGAGAAATAAGAAGTGCGGCAGAAATCTGTTCCATGCAAGATATGAAAGCCATAGCTTGTACGTACTTAGTTAGAAGCTTGATATAAGTGATGCACAACCAAGCAGTTAATTATGTTTTACTCCAATTTTAGTGTTGGGTTGTGCATACCTTATATCATACTTTTATCGTTGAGATTTCGATGTTTTAATTTTTGCATATTCAATCTACATAGCAATACCAATTCTGAGACTCTTGTAATTTTTTACACTGCAGGCTCTAACAAAGGAAATCAAGGGTTCAAAACAACAAGTGGTTCATGGATTCTGGACACCCATTGGTATATGATGAACAAGGTAACAACTTCTCTTCAGTGGTCAGATTGGAGAAGCCACTAGCTGTGGTACCTCCAGAGAATTCTGAAGACTCAGTACTAAAGAAAAAGGAACATTCTGCAGTGATGAGGGCAAGGGAAAGGAAAAGGAAGGCATCTGAACCAGAGCAAGAAGCGTCTGCCGAACACACACAAAAGAATGTGGGAAAGAGGACTACAGGACAAGAAAGAAAAAAAGGAGCCCAACAATATTCTGCTTCAGCAAAATCCGTGCGCACACGCACAAGTCCTAGATTTGCAAGTGCTGGCAAGAAGAAGAATTGTGCAGATGAGGACATAGAGGACGAAGAGGATGCAAGTAGTCAACAAGAAGATGGTAGTGATGACAACTATCAACAAATTGAGGAAGACACAGAGGACGAAGAGGATGCCAGTAGTCAACCAGAAGATAGTAGTGATGAACAAATTGAGGAAGACAGTCACAGTTTGAAGGTAACCGACTAAATTTCTAGTTGGGTTGAATGAACATGCAATGTAGTACTATCTTGTTATGACTTAAATACTGATACATATATTTATTTATTTTTGCAGAAGAAGGGAAGGCCAAGGACAAAAAAGAGTGAGAATAAGCAAAAGAAGAAGAAGAAGAAGGTTGCTCAAAGGCCTAGAGGAGCAAAAAAGTTGAAGAAGGAGAATCAAAGAACTATGAGGTGCTCCCTAGCAGAGTTCTACAACTGCGCAGCATTGTTGAAGAGTCGCCATATAGACAGGCTTCGGAAAGCAGGTCTCGGACCTATGCTGGATGGAAAAGTGAAAAATAACATTGATCGTCGCCTGGCCTACTTCCTTATGGAAAAAATAGATCCAAAAACAATGATACTGGACCTTGGTGTACCAAACAAAGTTATACAGATAACTGCTGACGCAATCCATAAATTGTTTGGACTGCCTCATGGCACCAAGACAGCTCCCAGATTTTCAGAAAATGGCAACGACAAGGATTTATTTGAATTAAAGAAAGATCTTGGATATAGGAGGAGTGACCATATCAACGTAGATCATTTACGGACACTGTTGACAAGTTTGGTAAAAGATGAGAAGAACGATGACTTAGCCCTGCAAGTTTTTATGCTGATAATGTGCATGAAAGTCATCTGCCCCGGAACATCTGTACGGGTCGCAAGAGAGGCAACATGGGTGAAAAACCTTGACTTGGAAAAATTGAAAGAAATGGACGTTTGTCAGTTGATCGTTGATGAGCTAAAGAGAGCAGTTATAAACTTCCAAGGATCAAAATCCAAAGGAAAGTATTTACCAGGGTGCGCTGTAGCACCAGTGCTGATATATCTGGACTGCTGCCTCAAAACAAATTTATCTGATATGGATAAGAGAACACCTCGCACACACTACTTGGATACAAACAAGCTGAAGAAACTAGCAAAAGCAGACCGTGTAGGTGACGATCAATACGGCAGCTTACCGGTGAGAGAATTTTGAAAAATTAAATTTAAACTATACTATGCCTATATTTGTACTCTCAGTAACATAGAATATTTTGTTTGATATAACTAATTATTCTTTACCGTGAATTTTTTCCAGTGGAAAGCACCAGACGACGTGGTTTACTACCAGGCAAAAACTCCAATGAAAAGAGTAGCCGAGTCTTCTGCAGAACAAAGGACACATAGGAAACGTTTTAAAACAGGAAGTACAAGTGGAACAAAAGGGCAAGTTGAAGGATGCAGCAGCACTGAGCCGGAAAGAGCATTTGAAGAAATTGATTCTTTGCTGTCTAGAACATACGAGCTCTCACTCAATATACCGACAACTCAAGACGGTACAAGTAAGGCTTCACTTGGATCTGATGAGAACGGGACACAGAAGATCAATTTCTACATCACTTACAACAGACTACATACCATCTACGAGAATCTTATAAAAACTTCAGGACAATCAAGCAAGAAAAAAGCAAGAAAGCTCAGAAAAAGAAACAGATGATCAGTAACAATACCTCAGGTCCTGTTCACAATCTTGGTACAAAAAAAAAATAGACCAAAACAGAATGTTTGTCTTTTTTATAGTTAATCTACTTATTTTATTATGATCTAATAAATCCCATGATTCTTTATGCCAGGTACAAAAGAACAAAGAAACTACTGAATCAAGAATGGCTCCAGAGTCTGTATTGGAATAGCATAACATCGATTCACAGATGAACTGCCCAAGGATCAGGCACCACCTACAACAGGTTGTAACACAATTTTTCATGGTTCTTTCTAGTTTTCTTTATGCTCAGTCTGTTAATTCCAAGATTTACTATCACATGACCAGATAAAGAAAAAGCAAACAAAGATAACATACAGACTCCAGAGACAGGGTTGGTAGAACAAATGGGTGAAGCACACATGCCCAAAAACACAGGTTGTAAAACATTTCTTTTATATTATTCAATTCATCTTCAAGCATTTTACCAACACTGTTCAAAATTACTAAAAGGAGAACATATTATGTGATTTCTTTTCAGATGATGTAGTCAATGCCAGAACAGACGTAGAGACGATCAGCAATACAACTATGTTGAATAGAGCAGACATGGATTTGACAGTTCAAAAGGAGTTAGATATTGTGGTCACTTTTGAGGAAAATGAAAAGTACCTACACTACGTCTTCAATGGTGGGAAATTACGTAAGAAATCTAAGAAAGAAAAAGAAGAAGCACCGTAAGTCAGACAAGCTTAATTATTATGAAAATTTGATCGTACATCTATATTCTGTATCTAATATGTCACCAATGTTTTTACTCACCTTAATAGTCGTGTCACCTTGTAGACAACCTTTTGTTCAGATCGGTGATACGTATTGCTCATACCAGAAGTTTCGAGAGTCTTTTCGGCCACGCCAGTTTATGAACTCTGAAGCCATGTCTCTATGGACAGAGGATTTCAATAAAGAAGGAAGAAAGTTAGCTATGCACAACCCACTTGAAGTAAAAAAAATATGCATTCTCTTGCTACACTACGGTCAGTATCGCATTGTACATTACACATTGTTTCTCCGTTGAACTTCTGAAAATTTATAAATTCCGTAAAACAGATGAAGCTTGCAGTTGATCCAGAAAAATTCGACCCTAACTGTTGCATGAAAGAATTCAAGAAATTAAATAAGAAGTACAACATTCTGAATAATGACCTTGTGAGTTTACCAAACCTTACAACAAAATTGTTTCAATTCACTAGTTGTTTTGATCTCAACATCTGAATTTTTTTAATGATGCCATGTAGCTGTACTTCCCTATTGTGGAAAACAAACACTGGATTGTATGTTGCTTCAACATACTGCGTCAACAGTTTCACCTATTTGATTCCATGAAGTCATCAACAAAGGCAAGCATATTGGAAACTCCAGCCATGAATCTGGTAAGTAAAAAAACAGCAAATACTGAAAATTAATATGGAATAATCACATTCTATGTGGAACTAACAAATCATTGCTTGGATCTCCCAGTTCAAGAATTTCTCAACGCTTGTCAATCAGTCGGAGCTATCCAATATAGACTTTGCAAATTTCACGCACTTCACCCCTGATCATCCCAAGCAAGAAACAATGTAAGTTTTTCCTGCATACCAATTATCTCAATCATTTAAAAACAACTCTATTGATGGTGAAAATTATTATTTAAATTTTATTCCTATCAAATTACAGCTATGATTGCGGTTTCTACTACATGTTGTTCATGGATTACTTTGATACCAAGGTCATGTTGGACTTCAAAACGGAAGGTATTGTATATTACCGCAGGGTTGTTGCAGGTAGACTAATTCAAAACAGAGAGAACACAGGAGACATCGACAAGATTATGGATAAAGAGTTAATGTCTAAGCAGAGAAAAAACTGTTTCGATCAAATATTTCTGTTATGTACAACTATGAAGAAACCTTTTAAACTGGGAGCTTTTGTTTTATACTTCTGAATATCAGTCGATGTAATGCTATGTGAATCATTCTATATATTTATCTGTCGGTGCCTAGACAGAGGCGCAGCCGAGATGATGCGCCGTAGGCGCCTCGAGCTCTGCGAAGCAGAGCCACCGAGGCGAAGCCGAGCCGTAGCACACGCTACGACCAATGCGCGCAACGACAAATGCGTGCAACGACCAATGCCCCCCCTTCAAGATATTATTAAAATTTACCGAGGCGAAGCTGAGCCGTAATACTATTTATAACTACTATTGTCGAGGCGAAGCCGAGACGTAATAGTTTCCCATTCGTATTAGTGCATGTACACCTTTTTTTTCTATCTGTACATCCTGTCAATAGTGCACGTACAACCTCCAGCCCACCTTTTGTACTCCCCTTTCGTGTTAGCGCATGTACAAGCCTTCTTTTTCTCTCTGTACATCCTCTCAAGACTGCACGTACAAACATATATAGCTAGTATGTACATCCTGAAACCCTAGGACGTACAACCTCCACTCTATTTCGTAATAGTACATGTACAAGTCTTTTTTCTCTCTCTGTACATCCTGTCAATACTGCGCGTACAAACTTATATAGCTGAACTGTACATCCTGTCAATAGTGCACGTACAACCTCCAGCCCACTCTTTGTACTCCCTTTCGTAATAGTGCATGTACAAGTCTTTTTTCTCTCTCTGTACATCCTGTCAATACTGCGCGTACAAACTTATATAGCTGAACTGTAGATCCTGTCAATAGTGCACGTACAACCTCCAGCCCACTCTTTGTACTCCCTTTCGTAATAGTGCATGTACAAGTCTTTTTTCTCTCTCTGTACATCCTGTCAATACTGCGCGTACAAACTTATATAGCTGAACTGTACATCCTGTCAATAGTGCACGTACAACCTCCAGCCCACTCTTTGTACTCCCTTTCGTAATAGTGCATGTACAAGTCTTTTTTCTCTCTCTGTACATCCTCTCAAGACTGCGCGTACAAACTTATATAGCTGAACTGTACATCCTGTCAAATAGTGCACGTACAACCTCCAGCCCACTCTTTGTACTCCCTTTCGTAATAGTGCATGTACAAGTCTTCTTTTTCTCTCTGTACATCCTCTCAAGACTGCACGTACAAACATATATATAACTAGTATGTACTACAAGCAGCCAACATTTTGAAAAGCTAGAGCTCTGTGAAGCAGAGGCGCAGCCGAGATGATGCGCCGTAGGCGCCGCAAGCTCTGCAAAGCAGAGCCGCCGAGGCGAAGCTGAGCCATAGCACACGCTACGACCAATGCGCGCAACGACAAATGCGCGCAACGACCAATGCCCCCCTTCAAGATATTATTAAAATTTACCGAGGCGAAGCCGAGCCGTAATACTAATATAACTATTATTGTCGAGGCGCAGCCGAGACGTAATAATTTTTTACCGATTTTAAGTAAATAAATTATGGGCAAATTGTTTTATTTTATTTTTATAACTATTTTTATCTTCTTGATTTATTCATTTTTATTTTTTGTTATTTAAAAGTTACTTTATATTGTAATTAAAAGTTCAACCTCCCTCCCATTACTTCCCCTGAAAACTCCCTGCCCGGAAATGACAAAGAGAAAAAAAAGTGAAAAAGGAGGAAAGTTGGTACGTAGTTTAGTTAGTACAGACTTCAACCTGTCACGTAAAGGGAAAAAGGGAAAAAGGAGGACGCTAGCGGGTAACGGGTCCGGAATGACAAAGATTCACCCCGCGAACCCGAAAAACGGTTCGCGTCCGTTCGCGTCGGGAGACACTCCGCGCGCGACACGTGTAGGCAGGGGAGAGCTCGCGCGCTGTGGTTTCTTCCCTTCCGGAAGGGAAGCCTTTTGCTAGTCACACCCGTTCGTCGGCCGTACGATCGTGCTTCTCGACGCTCAGGATCTCTCGGTCATCGGCCCAGCTCCATATCACCATAAGAAGCAGATCGATTGAGGTTGAAAAAAATCTCCACATCGGTGTCATTGAGCGAGATGAAAAGGAGGAGATCGGCGTGTGAGGTGAAATTGATTCATAGGAAACCTGAAGATCGCAATGAAAAATATCTGATTCCATGACTGGATCTTTTATTAATTTTATTTTCGCGATAACTATTTATCATTTATTGACCCATTGCAACGCACGGGTATTGTGCTAGTAATTAATAATACTTCTGAGACATGATCTTAACCTGCCCAATCATGCATTCAAGCTAAACTTTTTATGATCTACTGAAATAGACTTTGTAGAATACGTGAACTCGTGACGTGTGCAGTTGGTACAGTAGCAGGTCGGTGTTCCTTCAATTGAGCAGAATCCGCCTGTCCAGTCCCCTTTGGTTACGCACTGATTAACGCACTCCTCGAAGTTGGAACAGCTATCCTCTGGTGCCGGCCACACCGTGCATACATGGCCCGGGGCCGCATCTTCTTTTTTTTTTTGAGAACACAGTACAACACAGACGCTCACAAATACGCACGTACACTCACCCCTATGAACGCACACACGCACACCCTACCCCTATGAGCACCTCTGAAGGACCGAGCCGGCAAATCTTGAGGTTGACGAAGTCACCACAGGCGCCTCGCTGTTGACGGGCACGCCACCTACCACTGAAAGAATAGCGCCGGATAAACCTGGAATAAATCCAGGTAAATGCAAACGCCCATGCCAAGTCTAGGACTTGAACCTGGGTGGGCTGGTTCCACCACAGGGAACCCAACCATCAGAGCCAAGCTCCGTCTGCGGGGGGGGGGGCCGCATCTTCGTAATCAAAGAAGATTTATTATGTTAAAAATCTCTATATGCCAATTTGTCTACGCTTGACAAATACTTTTTAAAAATGTATGAGAACAAATAGATTATAAACCTATATTTAATGATTGATCTAATGAAACTAAATAAACTGTCAAACTAGGTAACTTTGAATTAAGACGAACCTAAAACAACAATCATTTTGAAATGGATGGATTGCTTAATTACCAGAGGACCCAAGGAGGAGCGCCAGAATCAAGATGCATGTTAGGATCTTGCAAGCCATGAGGGAGCGCTTGGGGCTTGTACTAGCTCTGCGGACGATTCTTTTTGACTCGTCCGAACCTTTGTTTATATCGGGCTGAAATAAAGATAGCATGGTTTTAAATTTGGTAAGATATGAGAAAAGTTGATCTTGTGTTAATTAGCATTGAATTGTGAAAACCAGAATTTTTAGGTTATTAATTAAATTTGAGCAAATTAATGTTTGGCTTCTATTTTTTTGGCTGATTAGTAGCTCTGTGGGACGATTCTTTTAGACTCATCCGAACCTGTGTTTATATCGGGCTGAAATAAAGATAGACTCGTCCGAACCTGTGTTTATATCGGGCTGAAATAAAGATGGCATGGTTTTAAATTTGGTAAGATATGAGAAACGTTGACCTTGTGTTAATCATCATTGAATTATGATAACCTGAATTTTTAGGTTATTAATTAAATTTGAGAAAATTAATGTTTGGCTTCTAATTATTATTATTTTGGCCGATTAGTAGCTATGCGGACGATTCTTTTTGACTCGTATAAACTTTATATCGGGCTGAAATAAAGATGGCATGGTTTTAAATTTGATAAGATATGGGAAACGTTGATCTAGTGTTAATCAGCATTGAATTGTGATAGCCTAAATTTTAGGTTACTAATTAAATTTGAGCAAATTAATGTTCCTATCCCTCCATTTGCATTGTTATATATACATTACATTGAAATTTTGATTAATGTCTTATCCCGTTCGGGACAGGGACATGGATAGAGGAAATGTATACAATATGTTTACGGTTAAATGATGTAATTCTTCCTCTATTTCTTTATTGTCATGAGGGAATTATATCCTGGTTTAAATTACAAATACTACACAGGTTATGTAGTTCTGTGTTAAGGCTGAGCTCACGGTCCAGAAGAGTTGAACAATATTACTCTATTTTTACCGAATTATAAATGTTTCGGATATTTCAGTATAGACTGCATATGGAGTTATGGACTGAAATGAGTGAACATACAGAGTAAGACACATATATACAAACGATTCAGAAAACAAATTGGTAGAACATCTCATAATTCGACGGAGGAAGTAAAATCGGTATTTTGCAGTACGGACAGTAGTAGTTAAGGCCCTGACCAACAAACGTGGCTAATAACCATCGGCGAGTTCAGCCATGCGACCATCCATCGATGGCAACTATAACCAGCTGGGAGTGGCAGCGATTATAACAATCTATACCAGTTGGCAGTTGCACATGGTAGTGCCCTACACAAAGGAATAACCAATCACAAACAAACAGACCAACTAATCATGTCAACCATCAAATCAATCACCCATTTGGTGATCATAGCGAACCCTAAAAACTGTCCACTTGCACAGCCTGTGAAAGACAGACCGAATGCTCTAGCTCCAGCCAACGATGCTTCCTAAATAAATCAGACCAAGCCCTTCCGATCGCACCTATATATACCCGACGATCGTGCCTCGATCTTCCGTCAGATATCAAAGCTCCCAGCTCACTAGCTTCTTGTTCGTTGCTCACACATCTTCAGCTCATTCCCAAGCATCCACCAAGAAGCTAGCTAGCAGAAATGGCCACCACTCTCAAGCTCAGGATCTTCGCCGCGGCTTGCACCGCCACCGTCGTGGCCTCATCCCTGGTCGGCGTTGCCACCGCTGCCGACGCACCGGTTCCTGCCCCAGCCACCCAAAGCGCTGCCACGACCACCCCGGTATTCGCCGTGGGCACGATCATTGCCGCCGCCGTTGGGTACCTCTTCTGCTGAGCTGCGGCGTCTGTGCATCTGGACCAGCAGTCATATATCTATCCACGCCTTGTTTCACAGTTGTGTCATGTATGTTGTGCTTTTGGTGTTGGGTTTATGTTCTGATGGTTGACAGACACATTTTTATTATGCGACTTGTGTGAACGCGGACGATGTGCACCCGGGAGCACATGCTCCCGGTTTTTTCGAAAAAAAATTGAAAATTCAAAACTTGTCAAAAAAATTCGAAAAAAATCATGCACGTACCTGAGCATGTCACGCACCATCGTGTCAAATTTGGCGACGAAACGACATCGCGGCCGCCCTGTGCAAAAATGACAAATCTCAGATCTGAAAATTCAAAATTTTGGATGCTATTTGCTGTCAGAATTTTGTCATTTTTGCACAGGGCGGCCGCGATGTCGTTTCGTCGCCAAATTTAACACGATGGTGCGTGACATGCTCAGGTACGTGCATGCTTTTTTTCGGAATTTTTTGACAAGTTTTCAATTTTCAAATTTTTTTCGAAAAAACCGGAGCATGTGCTCCCGGGTGCACTTGTGACTTTCCGGACTTGTGTACACTATACAAATGAATACATAGGCCATATATATTCACCCCTAAAACGATGATGGTGTTGTTCCCTGTTGAATGTTTATACTAACATGATACATATATTCAGGGCTAACATGTCTTCCATAACGCGTGCGATCGCACACATACGCTTGGACGATTGGCAAGTAGTTTTTTTCGCTTTCCTCTAGATCGATAATCCGTGACCTTGAAATCTCGTTGTGGTACCTTTTTTTTTAGATAAAAGGGTTTGGCCCCGATTTCATTAACAAAACCAGACTTCGGAGTATCCACTACAACAGAAGCAAACACACGAGGATTTTCCTCCTGTCTTCGGAGAGAGGGGGAGAGATTTAAGAAAAGGAAAGCAAAATGATAACGTTGTGATACCATATGTTATCGTTAGAGGCACACGTTTAAGTTAAAATGGTGTTTGAATTGGAGTTACAAATGTGTTAAATTAAGATGAGTTTTGGACGTTCTATTTATTTTTTTGTTGAAATGATGAGAAATACGAATATATGTGGGTTTTACGGCTATTCCTGGAGAGATTTGGTCTGGCCCTTAAAAATGGTATTAGGACCTTGTTTTAAGGGCTACTGTTGCAAATGCTCTTTGTTGGATTAAGTGAGAAATCTAATGGAGTATTTAATATTTTCCCAGTTGATGTGAAAACCAAAAAAGAAATACTTTTTTTTTGGACGTCGCCTCATTGATCTAGCATTGATCTTCTTTTTCTAGAGAAATAACGACATATAATGAGTGCTATGAATACTTACCAAGACAGATGTGTGCAAGAACCAGCTGTGTTATGAGTCGCTCTACGATTATTTTAAAAATCGTAAAACTACAAATATGCCGTTTATTTTTGCGAAATCGAAATATTTCTTAAAACATACTCAGAGTCTATCTCTACCAGGTTTATCTCACCGATCCAATACGATGCTTGTAGTTGTCATGTTGCAGGGGTCTAGCTATTAGTAGTATCGGCTTGAGGTTAGCGCTCATGTGCGCAAAGATGGGGGCAAACTAGCTATAGTTGTATTGCATTTTTATTTACAGTTTGCAGTAAAATGTTTGAATCTTAACTTTTTTTTTTTTTGAGTGGAGTCTGAATCTTAACTCTGCTGGCTTTGCAACTCAGCTCGGATTTATGCTGTTTTCAATATACTATGAAGCAGGGCTTTCGGGCCTGTTCTCTAAAAGTAGAGTACTGTTTTAAGAAAACGAATTAGCGGGCCACAATCCCTTGTTCTTTTTTCCAGAGAAAAAAGATACTCCCTCCGTCCCAAAATAAGTGTCTCAAGTTTGCTTAAAAGTGGATATATCTAAACATATTTCATGTATAGATACATCTACTTTTCGGCAAACTTGAGATTATTTTTGGATGGAGGGAGTACTAATACTTAAAAAAGATAAAGGCGCATATAAAAAAACGTGCAGACAGCAGACGATTAGCAACATGCACCGCATCCAATTTGTCTCTCATTCTGGATGCCCCGGAGTTCCTAACAGGCTAACAGAGACGTCAACAGATTATCTTTTCATTTTCCGAAGAGATTTCACGAGAGTTGGGATCGCGTGAGCGCATGGTTTAGTAAGAAGCAGGGCATCGCCATAGAGGAGTACCAGACTGCCGATAGCACTTGCAAATTGCAAGTGAAGGAACAGAAAATGTATGAATTTAATGTCGTCACTGTATACACACTACAAATCTCGAACGGAAAAAAGAGAAAAGAATTACAACCGATCACCCATGGATTCACAACAAATCGCGGAACGAATAAGAAGCGTGTGCAGTTGTGCACGCACGCACTCCGCGGTGCACGCGCCTAGCAGAAGAGGTAGCCGAGAGCCGCGGCGGCGACCGACACGGCGGCGAAGGCCGGGGCGGGCCCATCGGCCGCGGAGGCCGTGCCGACCAGAGACGAGGCGACGACCACGGCGACGGCGGCCGCGGCGAGGATCTTGGCCTTCAATTGCCCTGCCATCTTCTTTGATCTTGCTTGAGGAGGAAGCGCGAGGATTGCTGCGAGAAGCTTCGAGCTTTGTCGCTGTTGATGATCGTTGTGGTGGTGTCTCGATGGATGGATGGGCAATGGAGGACGGGGAGAGGCGCTTATATACAGCTAGCTGCGGGGTGGTGCCGTGGTTCGGCGGCCTGCCTAAACTAAGCTGGCGAACGGGAGAACGGCCGGCTGTCGCGTGGCTGGCTTCGGTTCATCAGGTAGGCGTGCGCGAGTGATTTCCGGCGCCGGTGGGGAGTTGGTGCGGGGCCTGTCGTTGCGCTGGAGCGGCGAATTATTCTCGCGGCAGCCGGCAATGGCACATGGTGGTGGCAACCACTCTGCCGTGAAACGATTGGCACCGCGTGTATGATTGTTTTTTGCTGTTCCTCTAGGACTTCTTTGCATCATATGATTAGAAAACATAGGAATTGAAAAAACACAGAATTTAATAGGATTTGCACAACAGAGGATTATAAAATAGAGGAAAACTACGACAATGATCATTTGGATGGAACATAGTAAAAGATAGGAAAAATACCTTGATCCTGCGCGAATGAGTGTAAAAAGAGTTTAGAACTGATGTTGAAATTCCTATAGAATTAGGGGTGTAGAATGCAATCCATAAAAAATTAGGAGGTGTCATTTCTTTAATCCAAAAATCTTGCGTAGGAAAAAATCTTGTGAACTGAAATCCTAAAATATTTTAATGAAAAAGTTTCAATCCAAAGAGATTCTTACTGTTGTACCATCCTACTACCGTTCAATCGACCCGGAGAGCTTCCGTTGGCTTTTAGTGTTGGCTGGGGAGGCTAGAATGTCCTTTGGTTTGATTTTCAGAAGTCTGACTTGGCTGTGAAACTTTGAAGCATTGCATGTGTTTTGAGTTTTGTGTCCTTGTTGCTATGATTGGTTCTATCGACCCTAGCCTTACTACTAGCCATCAACTCGTGTTCCTACGTGGATTTACGTGATATAGTGATTATTTTGCCTTTGTATATCACATTCAGATTATTTTGCCTTTCATTCGACACATAGCCATCCTGTTACATTTACACGCACATTAGCCCAAAAGTGATTTCTAACTTGCCAAAATAATATATATTGGAACAGAGGAAGGATATCTAATTCTTTTGTTTCGGAAAGAGGGAAATGATTTCACAAGTGCACATAGATCAATGTCATTTGCCTGCATGCAAAAATGCATTAATATTTGTTCATTTATGAGCTACACAAAAAGTGAAATAAATGGATCTACAAATACTACTTTCAAAAATACGCATTTATTAATGAAAATGTACGCATAAAACATCTGCATTACATGTAGGAAGGATGCACACATTTGTCTTTTTTGTATAACTCATTCATATTATAATATTTCTTGATGAAAATTTTGCATACACATAGCACATCTATATGTACATGTGTTTTTCAAACATTTCAAATTTTCTTTCTTGGACCCAAACATCCACACGGGAATCAGGATAAGAGTGAGTAAAAAAATCCTTGGTACGCACAGCCCAGCACTTACGCGGGCTTGGCGAATGCAGTCTAACGCGGCCTATTGTTGTGAGATCAGCCCAATTCTTCCATGGCCAGATAAGGCCGTGCCCTTGTTCTGGACCACCGGCCTACCACCAACAAACGGCAAAGCATCCCAGAAGGGAAAGAAAAACGGCAAAGTAGAAGCGCAATTTGCATGTACCGATGTGCGCAAGCAAACAGCAACAGGAAAACACAGAAGCTGCAATGGCGAGAACTTTTTTTTTTGCGGGAAAAGAAGAAGCATTACATCGGAAACATTACAGAAAGGACCCCGACAAACACAAAATTACAGCACCGTCCCTCTGCACGTTGACCACGTCGTCGACCCGCCGTTGCTGTCGGTGGCGCGCCGTCGCCGCTGCCTCCCTTGAAGCCTTGGATCGGAGGCAGTCCCCAGGCAAGCGGGAAGTCGCCGAGCGCCGGTCCCGGAGGACCTACACCGTCGAGCGCCGCCGCGAACGATCCGATACGCCGCCTCTTCTTCTTCAAGATCTCGATCTGGAAGCTCCGCCGCCCTCGGAGCCGACCATGGGGAAGACGCCCACGGCACCTCCGCGGAGATGCGAGGACGAAGGTGGCGGTGGATCGAAGTCGGAGCTCCGCAGAACGCCGACGCCGGAGAGGAGATCCACCACCTGCAAACAACAACCGCCGCGCCTCCACCTCCAGAACGCCGACGGCCTGAGTCCAAGGAGCTCCTACGCTATGTACAGGACACGAGACGGGGATCCCCCGGCCTCCGCCGCCGAAGCGGCCGGCGGAGGCCGAGGGATCCGGCGAAATCGCGCCGGCGAGGTGGAGTTCTTCGGGGGATTCACAAATCGCCTCCTCTTCACTGTAGACGGGGGAGGAGAGCGTCCAAGGTCGCTATAGCTGTGTAACAGCTCTTTGCAATGGCGAGAACTTGTCTGTGGCCAGATGGTTAGGAGGGTAGTTGTACCCCCACTCCACCAGAGTTTAAATCTTAGATTTGATATTGATGTTCTCATTTAGACGGAATATTTTTCAGTGGGATGCGACGTTCCCGTCGACAGTGAGGCGACTATGGTGACTTCATCAATCTCAAGACCCGACCGCCGGCTCATTCTTTCGGAGGTGCTCATAAGGGTAGGGTGTGCGTGCGTGCGTTCATAGGGGTGAGTGTGTGCACGTCTATGTGAGCGTCTGCGTTGTACCGTGTTTCGTAAAAAAAGAACTGCAATGGCAGTTTGGAATAATTTGCTGAAGATTCAGTTTCTTTTATCTCTGAGTAACAGGCTTTTATCTCTGAGTAACAGGGGGTAATGAACTGCGGACCTGCATCCAAATGCAGTCCTAGCAGAAAAAAACAACGAGTCAACACTCAAAAGGAGGGGCGCGCTCGGAGGAGCCCATCACCACGCTCGTCAAGGTCAAGCAACTGCAAACGCAGTAGCTTCATCTCTTCTACCAAACCAAAGGGCACTCTCTCGTCCCGGCAGCTCCAAAAGAGGCGCCGGACGAAGCCCTGTTAACATCATGAATCATATGCTAGCTATACTAGTTCTTCACCTCCCATGGAGGCACACCCTCGCCGTGCTGGCCGTTCCTTATTCAGGGGTGCCGTGCCGCCGATGCCGATGGACCGCCGGTGGATGCGATTCCCAAGAAGAGGATCAGTTCGTCAGCCTGAGCACCTTCATCGGCGTGGGCGGCGGCAGGCCGTGGGACTCCATGAGGATCGACCAGAGCACGTGCACGTCCTCGCATTGGCACGACTTGACGTCGTCGTACAGGATGTAGATCCCTCTCTCTGCAGAACAGCAAACGATCAATCGATCCATTAAGCATCACCATGCATCAGAAACAGGAAGAACAGCCCTAGCAAAAAAAAAAGAAACAGGAAGAACAGAAACTAAGAGAGAGAGAGCACATAAATAAGTGATGAGAACATACTCTTCCGCTGCAGGGTGTTCATGTCGCACCAGAGCTTCCTCAGCGGGGAGACGAGGCACCTGAGCCACCCCATGCTCTCTCTCTCTCTCTCTGATCGCGTCCTCCGTCCTCTGCTCCCGTCCTTTATATCCCGTAAAAATGAGGGCGAAGTCGTGAGGGGAGGAGGCAGGTTGGTGTGGTGCGCGTGTGGCTCGCTTTACACTTGGGTAAAGTCTCGCACACTGACCTACGGCTCTTCCTTCGCGGTCACCGGACTGTAGTGACCGCTCGGCCTCCCCTGCCACACCAGACACCCTTGCGGCTCAATCAATCGATCAATCGGCCGGCGGTGAACTCTGTACGGTACGGAGAAAATGACAGAAAACCACCACAATTGGGGCTAAGTTGTCTGAGACCACCGAAATTGAGGCTAGGGACACAAACCACTGATCTTTGGGGCAGGAGTGTGACAAGAAGCACTGATTCTGAATTTTAGTTGTCTTAACAGCATTTCTGACCGTGCGGTCCCACTGTCAGGCCTAGGTGGCAAAAACAAAACAAAAAAAAATAAAAAAGTCAACAACCGGGGTTTTCTTTTCCCTTCTCTCTTCTCCTCTCCCTGATCCCATTTCCTATGACGCCGATGGCCGCTGCACCTGCGCCATGGCCGCCGCTCGCGGAGGGGCCGCACCCGCGCCATGGCCACCGCTCACGGAGGTCGCCGGAGCCGGCCGCGCCCGCGCTCGTGCTCCGCACGGTCGGTCGCTAGCGGCGCCCTGCCTCCTGGCCGCCGTGCCGCTCGCGGCGCCCCGCCTCCCACTGGCCGGGACGACGACGGCGTCGTATAAAAGGGCCACCGCGGCCGCCGACAAAGCCCCTCCATCTTCCACCGACCGGTGCCACGCCGTCGGCCATGCTCGAGCTCAGCCTCGGGCGCTGCCCCGCCGGCGGGAAGCTTCCCCGCCGCGGCGATCCGTGTCGACGAGCTGCGACCTGCACCCGGAGGAGGCCTTCACCGGCTTCTGCACCGCCTGCCTCCGCAAGCGCCTCGCCGGCCTCGAGGACTACTCCGCCGCCGCGGTCGCCGCGCCGGGCCACAGGTCCACCTCCGCCATTCGCTCCCTCTTCTCCAGGCCTTTCGCGGCCGGCGCGGCCCCCTCGGGCTCCGGCCAGGCGCGGGCTCTGGCACAGGTGAGCTCCGGCCAGCTCGGGCGCGGGCACCGGCCAGCTCGGGCGCGGGCACGGGCGAGCTCCGGCCAGCTCGGGCGCGGGCACGGGCACGCTCCGGCCAGGCGCAGGCTCTGGCACAGGTGAGCTCTGGCCAGCTCGGGCGCGGGCACCGGCCAGCTCGGGCACGGGCACGGGCGGCGGCCCTCCGCGTCGAGTAGCTCTCGCACGGACACAGCCGTCTCCGCGGCGTCGTCCTCGTCGTCCGCCGGGTCGAGCAGCTCCCGAACGGACGCGGCCGTCTCCGCGGCGCCGTCCTCGTCGTCCGCCGGGTCGAGCAGCTCCCCCCGCACGGATGCGACGAGAAGCAGGGGAGGCGGAGCTTGGAGGCGTTGACCTCCCGCCATCCCCGATTTGGTTTCTTTTTTACTTTTCTTTGCCACGTGGGCCTGGCAGTGGGTCGGCTCGGTCAAAAATCCTGTTAACAGCACTAATCTGTGAAATCAGTGCAACTTGTCACACCTCTGCCCCAAAGATAGGTGGTTTGTGTCCCTAGTCTCAATTTCGGTGGTCTCAGACAACTTAGCCCCAATTGTGGTGGTTTTCTGTCATTTTCTCGTACGGTACGCGGTCGTTCTCGCGCGCGGATCTCTCCCGCGCGCGCTCACGACCTCTCCCTCTCGCGCGCGCTCGCGTTCCCGACACAGGTAAAAGAACAGAGAGAAGCTGTCGCGTGCGCGCGCCTTCTCTTATTAGATTTTTTTTTTTTTTTAGATTTTTAATCAAGATAATTAAGAAAGAATTACAAAAACTGGCCCGGACGCTTCTGTGTCAATCCCCTCCTCATCTTCTTCGCGAGTCCTGGCCATGCATGCAACGCATGATGTTCAGTTACACCGACGAACGCAGGCGTGGAAACTCATGCAGCCACATGGTAATTCTTACAACCCACGGCATCGGTTAACCAGACAGGCGCGCAAGCAACACCAATGATGACAGTAGAGAGATCGAGAGAGAAAAAATATGCACAGGACGATCGACGAGCCGACGCTTCTCCAGCCTCACCGACGATCTCTGCCCCGTGAGAGAGGAGCTCGCTCGTTAAGTCGTTATCCACGTGCCTTCTAGAGTCGTGGTTGCGCCCGTGCGGCAGTGGCTATCAGGCGATGCCCCAAGTCACATCGAGAGAAAGAATAAGTGTGCACATATGATAAATTTGTCTAGCTTTATTGCTGAATTAAGCATGGTTAGGGTGGACCTATCGGGATACTCTGAAGTCACCAGGGATCGCGAGGGTGGTGGTGGTCTACGCGGCTCATCTATACTACTATTAAAAGAGCAAACATGTTGGGATACTTTAAATCGTGTCCGTTCAATTTTCAATCAACGATCCAGATTGTCCCGATGTCGAGCACTAAACATTTTAAATCTTGTCCGTTCAATTTTCAATCAACGATCCAGATTGTCCAGATGTTAAGTTTGATCCGTACGGGAAAAAGGAAAGAAAAAAATCTCGATCGAACACGTCCGCGTGAGCTGTTGAGACAAGATCGATTTCCTGTACGTGTACTTGTGGTTTCCTGTTGCTTATTTCTTCTGCTTGGACTTTCTGAACGCACGCACAGGTGCATATCTCTGGATTGTTTTTGGTCTGTTCATTATTCATCGTTTTTAACCTGCCACAAATCCTTCTCAGCAACTCGATCGATTCATCCTTCCCGGCCATGGTCACGCGTACGACATAGGGCGAGATGGGCAAGTAGAAGATGCTGAACAAATACTACTACCATGATCGATTCCGATCCTTCCCGACCATGGTCACGCGTACGACATAGGGCTCCCGTCAGGTTCCAAGAGGCAGCGAGATGGACGAGTGGAAGATGCTGATAAAATACTACTACCACATCGACTTGGCGATCCCTCAAAGGCGGCCGCCATCGGCATGGTCCCTGTCAACCACGCGCGGCGGCGGCGGCGGCAGCAGCACCACGCTGCCCGTCCCTGCCTCCAGCTCCCGCGCCATGCCGCCAGGGGCATCACGTTGCGGCTCACCCTGGCGCACCGATGAGTATCGGACCACCCGGCGTTGTTCGTGTCAGCCACGCACGACGACGGCAACAACGCTTCTCTGCCTGGCCCCTTCCTCCATCTCCTGTGCCACGCCGCCCCGGGCATCCCGTTGCGGCTCACCTTGGCGCACGCGCCGTGTTGCCGGGTGTGCTGATCGTCCAGGCTTGCCATCCACACTCCGGAGTTCCTCGGTCTGAACTCTTAACCAGGCGGTCGGGCTTGTCGTGTTCCTGATCAATTTTGTTTACCTAATGCATCGCCGGTGAAGTGAACATATCGATGTCCCGCTCTTTCAACGTGGTCACCGACATCTAGCCGCCATCGGCCATGGTCCCGCTCTTTATATTTGCTATGGGGCAGTGGAGACTGTAAGTATATGCCCGAGGCATGAGATAAAGAGAGATCCATAGCAAAACACAGAAAGATTGAGTTATGTAAATGACAGTCTACATCAACGTCCCACTTACCTTCGTCGTTGGGAAGTTTCATGCCTCCACCCACGCGTTGGTCGTTTCCCAGCAAAAGAAAGAGCATGCCAACAAGTATGACGAGGCGGTCACCGGTTACCGGTTGTCCACTAGCTGATGCGACTCACGGGCTTCGAGCGGCGGGCTGACATGGCGACCAACAACTTCTGATTCATCTCGAGAAACGTCAGTGGTGCCACCACCGCCGCCATGGCACCGTCTGTGGCACCGCCGCCGCCATGACGCCGCTGGACTCTGAAGCTCCTCCTTCCTTTCCCGTGGGTGTAGATTCGGGGAGCGCCACATGAATCCCGCTGACCCAAAGCATATTCCGCGACAGCAGCGACAAGGATGGCGCCAATTTCATGTCCACTGCCTACTTCGTGCGCTCTTCCTCTTTTCCTCTACATGTAGACGATGATGCCCGAGGCGGTGTGGCCACTAAACAAAGGTCGTGTTGAACGATACGGGATTGAGAATATTCCATAATTTGTGCCGACAAGCCGCCTAATGAGCACTTATTTATCTCTGTGCACCGGTTCTGTTGGCTTATGTTTGAGGTTTGTGTGCTCCATGATGCTTACACAAGCAAGGATCTTTTTGCAATATAAAATCTATAATCGACGCAAAAGCATAAAAAAGTAATGCACATAAACCCTGATATGTATGGTATTTTCCTACTTGTAAATTGCCCCTTTAATTATGAAAACGTGCGTTGCACATACATGCCAACTAGTGTATAAAATGTGTAAAGTGTGCTCTGTTTTGGCTTCATAGGCATATATATAATCGGCGGCCAGGCCATCGATCAGTGCGGTTCTGTCACTGTGGAAGTGGGATCATGACTTGGTACCTTGCAGAAAGGTTTGAAGAAGCTATTGATGGAAGATAAAAAACATGATTGTTACTGCTTATATTTACGGGTTGCAGAATTCGAGTATTGTATTATTATTATTATCTTTTTAAGACTAATCCACGTCTATTTAACCAGCAGGCGAGCAACATGGCCGATATGAATATGAAAATCCTCTAGGAAGCTTGCCTAGACAGGGTTCGGTACTCAAATACATACCAGAATTTTCATGTAAAGCAAATCTACATAGATTATTAAAGATTCAATTTTTAGAGTAGCATGTGTGCAATATTGTTTTAAAATCAACAGCATCCAAACTTTTTTTCGCATCATTCAGTGAGCTACTGATGGAACAATAGGCATTCCAATTCAATCAACCAGTTCACAGTTTCAACACTGAGTCGAACAATGACCACCAAGGCGATCTCCACTGTCGAACAGATTGAGTGGCGATACAAGACATCCCATAGAACAAGTGCAAAAATAATTTAGATAACCATTGTCGAACTCCAATTCAATGTAGTCATTGTCTGACATCATGGTCTTGTACCATGCCTTGCAAGCAGCCTTTGTTAGGAAATATAGGTCATATCATATCTGTAAAACCGAATGCTGTTGTATAAAGCATATCGGAGCCTTTCTTGGCTGTCAAGTTGATCCAAACCGATCTCCCCTGTAATCACGTGATTGTAACAAACTATGCCGGTTATGGCACCTATATTAACATGCAGGCATACCGAGGCCAAGGTATCGCTTCCCACAATAATTCTTATATGGTATCAGAGCGGTCTCTTCCGTGGCATCGAGAGAAACAACCACCTCAATACATGCCATGGCTTCCTCCTCATCCACCGCACCACAGGGACTCGGCAACCCTCCATCGGAGAAGCTGACGAGATCCAATCATCTGCTGTGGAAGACCCAGATCATGCCGGTGCTAAGAGGCACATGGATGCTCGGCCTGCTGGATGGCAAAGAAGTCGCGCCGTCGGAGTTTCTAGCGGTGGAGAAGGAGGGTAAGGAGGTGAAGACAAACAACCCCGCCTATGATAGCTGGATCGAGAGAGATCAGCGTGTGCTGAGCTATCTCGTCGGCTCTCTGTCGAAGGACATCCTGATCCAGACCGTCGGGATGGAACATGTCGCAGAGGTTTGGTACTCATCAATTCGATGCTTGCATCCAAATCCAAGGCGAGTAGAACAAGTCTGCGTGGCGGACTCTCCAACAACAAGAAGCTGGACAAGACAGCGGATCAGTACATCGCTGAGATGCGCGGATTCGCCACCGAGCTCATCGCCGCCGGCCTCTCCATCGATGATGAAGAGCTGGTGGAGTTCATGCTGAACGGGCTCGATGAGGAGTACAACGGCCTCATGTTTGCGGTGAATGCCATGGACACGTGCTCGGTAAGTGATCTACATGGGTTACTTGCTGCTCATGACATGCGACAGGAGATGCTGTCAGGAGGAGGTGGCCAAAAGGAGTTTGATTCCTCGGCCAACGTGGCAAACCGCGGCGGTGATCGCGGTCACCATGGCTACAACAACAAGAAGAAAAACAACCGTGGCCAGGATGATGGTGGCTACGGTGGTGGGCTACGATGGCGGTGACCGTCGTCCACCGCAAGATGGTGGTGGCTACGGCGGCGGTGATCGTCGTCCACCACAAGGAGGCAACTGGCGCGGTCCTGGTGGCGACCGCGGTGACTGGCGCGGTCCTGGCGGTGACCGTGGCGGTGACTGGCGTGGCCCTGACGGTGACTGTGGCGACTGGCGCGGCCCTGGCAGTGACCGTGGCGACCGTTCCACCTCCAAATTCCAGGACGTAACATGCCAGATCTGCAAAAAGCATGGTCATCCGGCTGGAGAGTGCTGGTGGAGATACGCCAATGACAAGAACAAACGAGATCGTGCACGCGAGCAGGAACGCGAGCGCGAGAGAGAAAGGAGTGCCAATGGTGCCTATGCCTATGGCATCGACATGAACTGGTACCCTGACACCGGTGCAACGGATCACATCACCGGCAACCTACAGAAATTGATGATCCAGAACAAGTACCATGGCAAGGACAAGGTACTCACGGCAAATGGAGAAGGTATGAAAATTAAGCATATTGGTCATTCATGTATTTCAACCCATAATCGTGATCTCCATCTACAAAATATTCTCCATGTTCCAAGTGCAACAAAAAATCTTCTTTCGGTGCACAAACTTGCTCTTGATAGTGATGCTTTTCTAGAATTTCACCCGTGGTATTTTTTGATAAAGGATCGAGCAATCAGGAGAACTCTTCTTAGGGGAGAATGCAAAGGAGGCCTCTATCCCATCGTGTCAACATCATCATCTACATCCGAGCAAGTTTGTGTCGCCACCAAGCCTTCAGTGGAGAGGTGGCATCGTCGATTAGGTCATCCATCGTTTTTAGTTGTTCAACAAATTCTCAAGAATTTTAGTCTTCCTTATGAAAAATCCTCCAATGTTGAGTCTATTTGTGATTCTTGTCAAAGGGCAAAAAGCCATCAACTTCAATATCCGATTTCTACAAGTGTGTCTACTTTTCCTTTACAACAAGTGTTTTCGGATGTGTGGGGGCGGACCTCTACTTATGTAGGCCGTCATAATTATTATGTGAGCTTTATAGATGAATTTAGCAAATTCACTTGGATCTATCTACTCAAAAAGAAATCTAATGTCTTTGAAGTTTTTCGTAATTTCATGCATCTTGTTGAAAGAAAATTTGATAGGAAGATCATCACTATGCAAACGGATTGGGGAGGTGAATATGAAAAACTCCACCCCTTTTTCAACAAACTTGGCACCACACATCATGTCTCATGTCCACATGCACATCAACAAAATGGTTTAGCTGAACGTAAGCATCGTCACATTGTTGAAATTGGCCTTGCTCTTCTTGCTAATGCATCTATGCCTTTAAAATTCAAGGATGAAGCTTTTCTCACTGCCACATATCTCATCAATCTCATGCCTAGTAAAGTCATCAACAACACCACACCATCTGAACTTCTCCCAGGAGCCCCACCAGAATATAAACATCTTCGTGTTTTTGGTTATGCATGTTGGCAAAACCTGTGTCCCTATATTACTCGCAAACTCTCATTTCGATCGAAGCAATGTGTGTTCTTTGGATATAGCCAACGCCATAAAGGAGTAAAATGCCTAGATGTTTCTACTGGCCGTGTTTACATCTCTAGAGACGTGGTCTTTGATGAGAATGTATTTCCGTTTGCTTCCCTTCATCCAAACGCTGGAGCTCTTCTTCAAAAAGAAATTCTTCTTCTCCCAAAGGACCTTATTCCCAATCACGTGGGTGAAAATACTAATGATCATATGCCTAATTTTATTATGCCATCATCTTCTCCTAGTCATGTGCAAGCCACCGTTGAAAATTTGGAAGAAAATGATGAAAATTTGAGCTCAAACGGAGAAGAAAGCGGATGAAAATGATGATTCACAAGAGACAAACAACCCAGATCCCGAGGATGATCCTCTGTCAGCTTCGGATACTGGATCCGATGCAGATCCGGCTGACAGCGCAGATCCCAACGCGGCAGATTCAGCGGCAGACAGCGCAGGCGACGCTGATTCGCCAGCTTAAAGCGCGTCAAGCGAAAATGAATCAGACCACGACACCTCGCCGCCTCGTCAGCATGCAACATCACCTGGGCTAGCACCTAGGCCCATTGTGTACACATGTCGCTGTGCGGTTGGGCGGACGGCAGGCCCAAGCGAGCTGACCGTGCACGCCCCTGCTCCTCTGCTCCTGACGCAGCACAAGCATCATCTGTGGCGACTGATCATGTAGCTGCTCCTACAGCAAGAACAAGACTTCAAAAGGGTATTAAACAACCAAAAGCACAAGGATTTTGTGTGTACTACAGGAGAACCAGCAAACTTGCAAGATGCTCTAGCTTATCCAGAATGGTGCAAGGCTATGGATGAAGAATATGATGCTCTCATGAAGAACAAGACTTGGCACCTTGTATCACCTCACATTGGTAACAAAAACTTGATTGACTGCAAATGGGTTTACCGCATTAAGAAAAATCCTGATGGCACTATTCAACGGTACAAGGCTAGACTGGTGGCAAAAGGATTCAAACAGAGGTTTGGTATAGATTATGAGGACACCTTTAGTCCTGTTGTAAAAGCTGCTACCATACGACTTGTTTTGTCTGTTTCAGTTTGTAGAGGCTGGAGTCTACGACAACTCGATGTCAAGAACGCGTTTCTGCATGGTGTTCTGGAAAAGGAAGTATATATGAAACAACCTCCTGGGTATGAAGATAAAAATGCTCCTCGCTATGTGTGCAAATTGGATAAAGCATTGTATGGTCTCAAACAGGCGCCTAGGGCTTGGTACTCACGGCTGAGCACTAAACTTCAGGAGTTGGGATTCTTTCCCTCCCAAGCAGATACATCACTATTCATTTACGACCAGTCAGGTATCACAGTTTATGTTTTGGTCTATGTAGATGACATCATAGTTACTGGGTCTTCAAATCAAGCCATTTGCACACTAGTAGAAGATCTTAATAAGCACTTTGCCATCAAGGATTTGGGAGATTTACATTTCTTCTTGGGTATTGAAGTAAGGAAAATTCAGAATGGTCTTGTTCTTACTCAAGCAAAATATGTAGATGAGCTATTAGCTAAAGTCGGTATGAATAATTTTAAAGCCTTTTCTACACCGTTGTCTGCCACAGAAACATTTCTCTTCATGAAGGTGAACCACCAGGATCATAGGACGGCACAAAATACCCAAGCATTGTAGGAGGTCTTCAGTATCTAACTTTGACTAGGCCAGATATTTATTTTTCAGTAAACAAAGTATGTTAGTTCTTGCATTCTCCTACTACTGTTCATTGGACGGCTGTAAAAAGGATCCTCCGTTATGTCAAGGATACTATCACCACAAGTATCACATTTCGGAAATCAATGTCTACTCTTATTAGTGCCTTCTCAGATGCGGACTGGGCTGGATGTATTGATGAAAGGTGGTCCACAGGAGGGTTTGCTGTATTTTTTGGACCTAACCTTATTTCATGGAGTGCTAGAAAACAAGCAACTGTTTCTCGCTCAAGTACAGAAGCTGAATATAAATCGTTGGCAAATGCAACTGCAGAAGTAATATGGGTTGAGATTATTCTTTGAGAGCTTGGAGTCAAGCTAAATGAAACTCCCTGTTTATGGTGTGACAACATGGGAGCCACTTATCTTTCAGCCAATCCTGTTTTTCATGCAAGAACGAAGCACATAGAAATTGATTTTCATTTTGTACGTGAAAGAGTTGCACATAAATTGCTTGATATCAAGTTCATTTCGTCCAAAGACCAAGTTGCAGATGGATTCACAAAACCTTTGCCAAGAAGAGAGCTGGAAGCATTCAAGCATAATCTAAACTTGTACAAGTTTTGATTAAGGGGCTGTTAGGAAATATAGGCCATATCATATCTGTAAAACCGAATGTTGTTGTATAAAGCATATCGGAGCCTTTCTTGGCTGTCAAGTTGATCCAAACCGATCTCCCTGTAATCACGTGATTGTAAAAAACTAAGCCGGTTATGGCACCTATATTAACATGCAGGCATACAGAGGCCAAGGTATCGCTTCCCATAATAATTCTTATAGCCTTGACCTAAGGAGCCTCCTCTTAAAATATTATAGCGATAAACATAAGAAACATATTATTTGCCGGTTATGTTGGTCAAGTTTCGCAAAGCATGCTCTGTTATTTGCCTGCCTCTCGGTTTCAAATAAAAAACCCCAGAAATAATGAAAAGCAACGCAATTTGAAATGTGATATGCAGCTTCTAAGAGGCACTCACCGTCACAGAGATCACCTACTCAGTGTCGGCATATCAGCTATGTACAATTTCTCTATTTATTTCTAGTAAACACAAAGGTAGAGAAAGTTTACACTCATTGGATATATATCCCATGATCGTGGTAGTAACAAGTTCAGAAGCCCCCCCTTTATATTTCTCAGTTTGCAAGTATACTCATCCTATTGATCTGCTACTGTATATTTCTTGACAAATTGTGAGCTAGGAACGAATGGATGATGTGAGAGTCAAAAAGCCATTACTTGTCTAGCTACTGCTGAGATAATATGCTGGTGTAACATTCTAACTATGAGACTTTTAATATTAAAGGTTTCTATGAAGGTTCAGATATAACAATGTACAGGCATAAAAATCTACACCCTCCGTATCAAAATGTAAGATGTTTTAGCTTTTTTTGTCCACATGTATCATGAATCTTGAATTTAAACATGTCCAGATACATGTGGACTAAAAAAGCTAAAACATCTTACATTCTGATACGGAGGGAATAACACTTATTTGGTCTTGTCCAAATTTCAGGAAAAAGATCAGATATAACAATGTACAAGTATAAAAATCTAGCACTCTTCTTGAGTCAATAAAAAACAAAATCTAACTTGCTAGGATCACTAGAGCCTTATAGCCTCCTCTAACTACTACTGCACACTTCACTTATAATCGAGTTTCAATTATGGCCATGACTTACAGTTGTGCTATATCTGACACTCTACTCTTGGTAATGAATATATGCAATCACTTAATTAATTTCACGCAGATCCTCACTTCTCAGTGTAAAAAAACTAGGAAACATCCAGGAAGCTCCTCAAAGTGAGGATCACACATGCACAAATGCTAGTGACAGAAGGAAAAGGAATTATACCTCAAGGTAAATCTTCAATTTCTTGCCGAAGCCACATGATTGTCATCTCTTGATCCACATCAGCCAAAGTGAGGAACGTCTCTCGGTTTTAGCACTTTTGAAGACTGTGTAAGCCTTCACTCTCTCGTGAGATGCGACCTCTCTCATGTTGTGTAAAACTAAATGCATTTTCTAATGGTGAATTTTTGCACGTCTTTTGACTCGGACCTTTCCTCCTCAGCTTGTTTTTTCTTTCATCTTCACATATCTCTCAACGACTCCTACCATCTTTACATTCTTGTTAGGTTTCTTTGTATTATTCTGAGGATTTGTCCTACCCTACTAATTCCAAATCACTAGTAGTAATTCCATCAAACCAAACACAATGTCTTAGTAAATGAGGCCCTAATGGTCTGGGATGAGTCAACAAATGATTGTCTCATATTTATACTAAATATTTTTACTTCTTAAAAGTATACCTTTTCACTAAATCTTAAACAGTGTTAATTTATCATGTCTTACATATAGTACCAACTATATACTATTATTATGCAATGTCAACAAAATATTTGTTTCCAATGGCCTACAAAAACTAACTATAAATTGTACAAGTTGTATTGTATTTTCATTTGTTGTATTATTAAAATGTTTATGTTTAGAAAATACACCATTCCAAGAGTATAACATGTCGCGGAAATTATGTTATTTGGAGTTTTACTTCGGAACATTTTCTGACTAAACACCGGTTAAGTATAAGGAAAACATCCAAATTAGCGGCACCGTATGGACTAGTTTGTACACTTAGATGTACTATAATGTCTTTATAAGTTTTTATTTCTATTTTAGTATGTTTAAATATCTTTGTTGATACTTCTAGTTTGTACAGTGTATGTATATAGGAACGGATGCCTTTTTTACAAGAGAGAAAAATATGGATGTATTTTTAGGAGAATTATTTTTACACTGTTCCCAAATATATTAATAAAGGAAACAAATTAATTAGACAACAAACATCTAGTCGTGGTATTTTCCCGATGATAACTTTTTTCAGAGGAGTCGTGCTAGGCGGATCAGATGTAGCACACGGGAGACAATTTAAACAGGTTCAGCTCTCGGTAAACATCATCCGATAACAACTCTACTCCTGTTTGTGGTGGCTTTGACTATTTTTCGGTGCTCAAACAATCTCAAGAGATTCTGAATCTCGCTATTGGTGGAATATGGTAGTTGTGAAGAAGTGTTGTCGAGTTGTATCGCTCGGCAAGCCCCTATCCCCCTTATATACTTGGTGGGGATGGTATAGGGTTAGATGCGATGGCTCAGTTTATGTGCGAGTTGAGATAAACGCTAACCCTGATAAGATAACCGGTTACATGGAATATCCCATACAATCAATGTGGAGATCTTCTTGTGCCTTTCACTCCAATGATTCGTTCGGGCCTACGCTTGGTGAACCCTTGAGCTGGGCCGTCCTGCGTCGAGCAGTCCTCGTTTAGCCATCCTTGCCCACCCGGAACCTATGACCTCACCAATAGCCACTTAGTCCTTTGTGACAACAGAGAAGTTTCACCTTGGTTCAGTTGGGCTTGATGAATGAAGATGTTATGTTCCATACATTGAGTGGATCTCACTTGCACGCCGAGGCTTGATGTTAAAGTGAAGGTCATGAAGGAGCATATAGATTTTTCTTAAGTTGAAGCTGATGAATATTCCGAATGACATAGCCCTTAGCCTCTGAGGCGACAGAGCTCACCATGTGAATCTACGTCAACCTGCAACTAGTTCAATCGTGTTGAGCGCATTCTTGGTGGTTGACTCGCTCTCCGTCAAAGATGGGCAGAGGTTGCCCTAAAGTGTATGTTGGCGTGCGACTAGTCCACTGATGTCGAGTGTCGCGTGTCTAGGGGCCGACTCGCGCTGGCCCTCTGATGGCCCTTGAAGAGGTTGATCTACGACGCCAGAAAACACTTTGTTGATCTCCGGTGCGTAGTTACCTGCGTCAAAAGTAAATGGGTTAGGTTGAAACTCCAAGTGCAGAGTGTGTAGTAGTGGAAGACTTGTTTTCCCCACGAGGGGTGACTCGAGGGTTTAATATCGAACTCTCGGGGAATCAGTAGTGAAGATATATCTTCTTATCCTTCTTTTGGTTACCTACAAAACAAAGTTAAATGTTTTGGTCCTCAACCTCACCTGTGGTTGTCAAGCACAAGGTGTAAGAATGATATCAAGATAGTTATGCAATGCAAACAGGAAATAAATATGCAATGGTGGTGGATGCAATGGTAAATGATATTTTTGGGTTTTTTAATGGTGTATGCAAGATGAAAAGTATTTTTGTATTTTCGGATTTAATGATGGCTGAAAATAGAAAAGTGGTATATGGTGTTGGAAAGGCGTTTCTTATGATTAAAAATGGACCGGGGTTCATGGTTTCACAAATGCACTCTCTCTTTATAAAGTGGCAGACAATGGAACACACACAGAGTTAACATATGAGATTGCAACACAAAGTTTGATAACAAGTTACTTAGATATATGGGCATCACGTCCTAACATAGAGACCTTTTGATTATTAGTCTCTCTTATACTCCACCAAGATGCGAACCAAATCATAACACCTCAATAATTAAGATGACTCAGAGTATAGCAGTAAGTTTCATGACATGAAGTGAAAATAAGAACATGCTGGATCTAGTCACAGGAAGACGCTTGGTCACCCTCAACACTTGCAGCATGGTATTTTTGTTTATCCCTAGTGAGGTAACAAAGTAAGGTAAACACCCAAGTGGATCGCGATATTAAGTTGTCAGCTTACCGCACTCACCACTCCCCGTTACTCCAACTAATGCACACGTTCCCCCACACACGCTCTCATAAACATGCTTGATCATAACAAGTAGACAAGAACGGGGTACATAATATGCATCTATACTCATAACTGAAACAAACATTGTAATCTCAAACATATATTAACTCATAGAAAGATCCACCACGTAGGTATTACAAATATGACCGTAATCATGTTCAGCAGCTCATACGGTACTAATTAGTGAAGCTCAAGAGAGGAGAGATACATAAGTTACTTCCACAAACCCATAGTCCAGAGGTGGACTACTCCCTCTTCATCATGGAGACGGTGGAGAAGTCGATGGAGAGGATGGAGACCACACCGGCAGCGCCCCGCCGGAGTTTTTCCCCTCCAATCTGCAGCTCCTGATCTCCGTTTCGGTGTTTCTGTATTTTTGCGGCGCTCCCTTCGCGAAACGCCAGAGGACTTTTTTTTATAGGCGTTTTTAGGTCAATACGGAGTCGGGGGACGAAAGATCGACGGCAGCGGAGCCACGAGGCCCAAATGAGTGGGCCCCACACGGCCACAGTACCTGGCCGCGTGGGCCACCCCCTTTTTTGCCTTGCGGGCTCCGTTTGCTTGAATCCTTCACTCCGAGGTCTTCCTCCTTCCAAAATACTGACGCCTGTATTTTTCCATAATTTTTGGACGACGTTTGGGTCCCTGAAACATAAAAGGAAAGAAATAGGGTTTTTCTGCCTGCGCAGGGTTAATTCCATAAAAATAGGAAACAATTGATTTATTTCCTAAAATCATTAAATAACAGTAATATAACCCTTATATGATGCAAATATGATTGGAATATGTGTGATATAGTGCAAAGTTCATGTATGCATTTTACATGCATCACCCTCTGAGGCGGGTAGAGATCAGCATGAAACACTAAGTTGACCTGCCACTGGTCCACTGGTACCGAGGGTCGAGTGCCTAGAGTTCGAGTCACACTGGCCATCTAAGGCTGGCACATGTCACCCTACAATTCTATGTCGGTGTGCGACTAGTCCACTGGTGACAAGCGCTGACTCCGAGGAGGTCTACTCGCACTGGGCCGTCTCAAGCGGGTTGAGGCCACCGTAAGACTTTACGTTGGTGTGCGACTAGTCCAATTGTGCCGAGCATCGTGTGTTCGCAGGCCAACTCGAGCTGGTCTGGAAGGCGGGCCGAGGCCGCCCCAAAGGCTGTTAACTAGCTTAGAGCTTAACCTATGGATGTCTCGGGCCATAATAGAACAAATCACGACTTCTACCGGAATAAAAGATTTAGACCAAATGGAATTGAATCTCGCGTTCAAGGAACAGATAACATCTTCTTGTGGAACAAAAAAAGACCATAGTTTTAGAGTCATACAGACATGAAAACAAATTTAGACCAAGCGAAACAAAACTTTAACCTGTGAAGAAGAAATCAAAACTACTAGCATTACTATAAATTTGAACTAATTGGAACAAAATTTTAGCCCCCGTAACACAAATCCCGTATATACAAGGAACAAAATTTGGACTAAACGTAGAAAAATCATGACTAAGTTGAAGCAAAAAAAAAAAAAAAAGCGGTATAGGAACAAATAGCATCTACGCGCGAAACAAGAAAAATGGAACATTTGGAACGGAAATTTACAGTGGAACAAATCACGAGTACACAAGGAGCTAGGGCAAATGGAATAAAAAAAATTGTCACCATGGAACAAAATAAAACTTACAAAGAGGAACAAAAAATGTAGACAAAGTGGAACAAAAAATGTAGACAAAGTGGAACACAGTTTAAACCTGAAGAAACAGGTCACGACTACAAGAGAAAACACAAATTTGATTTTATTGGGACAAATTTAGCCCCAGAAAATAAATTGCATCTACATGAGAGAAAAAAAAATAAAACCAATGAAACAAATATCACTATAATAGCTGGGAAACAATATAGAAATCAAAATAAAACATAGAACACATGGAACCAAAATTTAGTGACCGTGAAATAAAACATAAGTACCAGGACTGAAGAAATTCCGGGCAGCGACCTCTCTGGACATGCTGACCTTAGTTAATGGGCTGAAATAGTACTTAGCAGCTAGTTCGGTGAGTTTCTAGACCACGGTGCAAGCCCAACAGCCCAGCATCAGCTCTATTAAATATAGGCAACTTTTGCAAGCATTTCTAAGAAAAAAAACTTGCAAGCGTTCAGCTCTCGAGCACAGCTCTGCTCATGGCTCGTCATACTTCACTAGAGGTATATCTGAATGGATATTTCTCTTTCCGAGTTTAAGTGATCCCTTCATCTAAAAAGTTCGACATCAATTAGTATACGTTTTCCAAAATCCGAAGAAAAAAGTGAATTCCACTTTTTACTCCACCGTTGTGTATTTGTGACTCGTATTACCACATTTAGTGAAACTAAATTAGAATTACACCATTTTGACATTTTCCTGTTTTTTTAAAAAGAACGACATCTTAGCACTATGTGGTGCGTCAAAATATGTAAATATCAAATCTGGCATCGACGATAATGTCTAGCCTTCTCTTCACCATATATTTAGTTTGTTGTTTTCCTAATATTGTTTTAGGCTCATTCATCATCTCGTCCTTGCCCAACCAAAATGCATCAGAAAATGAGGGTCCAAAGTTTCTAAAATGGATAATGTAGAAGATTTTTACTAGATGGATAATTAGTGCCACAAATGCATATGGGTAACAAGTGAAATTTCCTCAAGTTTTTCAGTACTGCATTCCTACCTTTTCTTTATACATGAATATGAATATTTGTGTGTACTTTATGTTTTACATGTGTCATGTACTCACGTGAGTAACGTGTGACCAAAAACAAAATGAAGAAGTCATGGCAACACACACATTTAACCAGCACACGTGTGACCAAAAACAAAATAAAGTATTTCGAATCGAGAATTTGCACGCTTATGGCATCATTCATAATAGACAGGATTTTTTAAAAGTAGAGAGAACTCGGGAGCCAAAAGTATTTTCCGGTCGGCGAGCGGCGACGCCCGCGCATATTCTTGCGAGATTGGTCGGAGCGACCTTTTGCAGAAAACTGACCCAACATGGAGATCGAGATAAGAGCATCTTCCTTGTTTCTTTATTCCCGGAGCAGAGCACCATTTTTCCACCGGCGGTGCTCCCATGCCTTGGAACGCCTTGCAAGCAACGACAAGCAGCGACCACCTCCCCGCGCACGTCTCCCGCTCGCTCCCCACTCGCGGTGGACCCCACCACATCTCCGCTCGCGCACCGCCCACCTCATCACGTACCGCCGCTGACGCGTGGGCCCCGTAGACGGGACAAGCGCGCGGGCCCCGCGGGCAGCGCTCGTTTCTTTCGGCTGAGAAACGACTCCGGATTTCGCAGCACTCGAGTCACCCGCAGCAACGGAAACAACGGCCCGGTGGGAGAACCAGGCCGGAGAAATATAAAAATACGAGCCGCGCGACGGGAGCCACCACGCCATTAGTTCGGCGCTCCGCCCCTCCCAACCGCCACCTCCTCCCCGATCTCGCCGTGCCCGCGCGCGATCAGCGACCACCCCCGAGCCTCCTCAGGTGGAGCTTCGACCCTGACCCCGGCGCCCCATGGTGGGTCCCGTACACCGGAGCCTCGAGATCTAGGGTTTTCGCGCCGCGGCGGTGGGAGCGATGGGGCGACGGAAGAGCACGGCGGCGGTGGCGCCACATCGGGGCTCGTCGAGGGCCGCGGACGGCGTCATCTCCGGTGAGATCCGCGCCTTTGCTTTTCTCTCTGTACGGTGGTGTCAATGCATTGCCAGTTTTTTTTTGGATCGGAGATATGGAGTAGTTGCCACCGTAATCGTAATGGGTTTGTGGAAGGCTCTGCTTGAGAGTTGAGATTTGGAATGGAGCTGTAGTTGCCGAGTTGAGTTGGATTGGGGCTACCTGCGGAGGGAAAGTGTGCTAGACGTCAGGTATCTGTCAGTGCTAATGGTGCTGGCAGTTTATTAGTAGGATGGATGGAAATTTGCTCGGATTCAAATGCGTATCAGCGCTCCGTCACATACAGTGTATGTACTACATCAGGCTTTTGTTTTGTTAGCGTTTGACGAGCGGCGAGTTTTAGTTTGAACCTATGCAATAGTTGTGCACAGATGCTGTAACTGTGTAGATTTGAGTAATGAGGTAGAAGTGTTAAATGTATCACACATGTATTTATGGAAAGTTGGTATGGATGTCTGTTTTCCTTCATCAAGTTTTCTTTGGGAGTGAAGCATTAATTTAGAGAAAATTGCACATAACACCAGGGTTTGGTGCATTTGTTGCACAAAACACAGAATCAAACAACTTGTTGCAGTGAACCCCAACTTTTTGTCTAATCAGTTGCAACCAGCCCAAATAGCTGTTTTAGACACTCTAATGCGTATCTGACTTGTGGGCCTGGTATTTTGTACCGTATAACAAATTATACAATAAATTTTATACCATATACCAAAAAATACGATTTTTTTTGAGAATTACAAATTAAAAATGGGCAGCATAACTATACAAAATATATAGATTATACACGTCAAAATGGGCAGCATAATTGTACAAAAAAATGGGCAGCATAATTAGATCAACTAGTTCCAATATAACAGAAAGTATATCATAAGAGTTTACAACTTCAGTTAAGCCTCACGGCACTTCACAAATTCCAATCAAAGTGTCTCGTGGTTCAAAATACAGAGTCTTTAGATTATGCAATTATTACATTGCTCTCCATAATCTCATACAAAGTAGAAGACATAATGCTTCATTGCTTCATTGCTCTCTCTCTTGCCGGGGCTCATCTCCATCCCCGTAGGCAGCCCGTCCGCCCGGCTTCCGTCCGCTCCGTGCGAGATGGTAAAGTGCTCTGCTCTTTTCGCGAGTGGGTCAGGGGCTCAGGGCCTATACAATACAGAGGGATATACGGTACAGAGTTATGGCCCCACAAGTCAGATACGTGTTAAGCCTCTAAAACAGCTATTTGGGCTGGTTGCAACTGATTAGACAAAAAGTTGGGGTTCACTGCAACAAGTTGTTTGATTCTGTGTTTTGTGCAACAAATGCACCAAACCCTGGTGTTATGTGCAATTTTCTCATTAATTTAGGATTGTGGTAAAGGAATTCAGTGTCCTAAAGCTGTCTAGGCTCTAGGCTAAGTGCCACCCTCCCGCGTGGCCGCCTGGGTACCTGCCTAGCCCTGCATCGGCACTCAGCCAGGTAGTGTGCAGCGTCTTTTAGAGTACTAGAAGGAGGTGTCATGTAATTATAGCCAATGTGTTCATAACTTGACATACTAATTTTGAGGTTTCTATAGTCAAACTATGCCTAGTGTTGATTTCTGGATAAGCTGATTTGACTCTGTATCCCACACCATCTGAGTCCTAGCGTGATTAATTTACTTTTTGCTTGCCTAATGACTGGCTAGACAAATAATGTTCTGTCTAGTTAATGGTTTTGCATTTAATGTACCTCCTTTGTTTACTCATTGGAGCATGTACGATGCAAGTGCTCAGCGAGGTGCTTAGTAAAATAAACCGGTATTTTCTCGTCACTCAGGATACCAGTGGTCTTTATTTTGAAGGAGTGCCTGATTAGGCAATTGGCACCAATTCTTAGAATGTGCTCATGCATTTAACTATTACTAATTAATAAATAATAACCCATCTAAGCACTTACAATGAGGTGCTTCGGTGCTTGTATTGGAAGAGATAAAATTAATATAGGTGTTTAGGATGTGGCATTGTTCTCCCTTTAAGCACACACACACACACATAGCACCTCACATTTTACCTGTCCTTAGCTGTCATCTACTATCTTTAGTTAGTGTGTCTTAGTCTCTGAGCTTTATGCAGCTGGTATTGTATTTGACCAATTTGAAGTTGACATACTGTATTTCTGTATCCTAACTATTTTTTTATTTCAGAAATCCGGGAGAAACATAAATTGGAATTGGAGAATTTGACTCTAACAAAGCACCCATTCAGGACATTGCACTTTTTCATGTTAGCTATGTTGCAATACTTGAAAAGATTAGCAACATACATCCTGAGTAAAGGTGCTTTGTTTGTTGTCTTAATTGTTTTGGTGGTAATTCCTGGGGTTACACTTCTCGTTACAGATGGTCTGCACAAAAAGGTGTGCTACATTACTTGCTAGGGGCAACTTTATTACAAACTTGACTTATGTTGTTATGAGTAAACTGACGTAAAAGCACTAGACATTGTATATTGTAAATTACTTGAGTGCTAATGTTTATTTTCTGATCTCTGTGCAGCATGTGCAGGAGTTCCTTAATTATGCTAGATTTGTGTTGTGGTGGGTTTCACTAGGTGTGGCCTCGTCAATCGGACTAGGCAAGTGCACTTAGAGCTCTCAAGATTATGTAGTCCATTTTTTATATAGAAAAGGAAGTGAATAATGTGTTAATTCTCTTCAGTATTGATCCATTTTAGTCTTAGAAATACTTAACCTTTTATTGTTAAACTAAACATGGCCGAAGCATGTACTGTCCTTGAATGACTTAATTTAGAAATTTGACTCATTCTGTACTAAACTATACAGCCATCACAATGACTAGTATGTGCACTGAGTCATCTTGGACGTTGACTACACATGATATTATCATTCATGACCTTCTCCTTTGCACCTAAAGAAGGATATTCTTACCGTATTCATGTTTTTAGTAGCATATGTGGTCAGAATTTTAGACGATTTCAATTCCTCATCTAGGAAAATTCCTACATTATTGGGTTTCCTCAGAAATGCTAAAGCCTATACCATGTATAGTTAGTTCTGTATACTAATTTAAGTATCAGCTGTCTTGTACTATCGTCTGTAGATGGTAGCCTGAAAGGTTCACCTTTATCTATGCCAACACTAGTAGCCTTGAATGCGTGTCAAGTGTTAATTTTGAAAAATGAAACTTCAAAGTTTATTTTGTTTGTCTGGAGGAAGGAGTTCATTTTCTAAATTGAATTAGTATCGAAATGCAGGTTCAGGTTTGCATACGTTTGTGCTATATCTTGGGCCCATATTGCTCTCTTCACTATTAAGGCTGTTCAATGTGGTCGGATTGATTTGAAGACTGCTCCATATGATACCATACTGCTTAAACAGGCACCATCATGGCTTGACAAAAAGTGTTCTGAATTTGGATCGCCGATGTACCATGCATCAGATCATTCAGTGATGATCCCCGTCTTTGATTTACTACCTCAGGTTCAGTTGGAAGCTGTTCTTTGGGGTATCGGGACAGCACTTGGCGAGCTGCCTCCTTATTTTATATCACGAGCTGGTAATTGTGCGATTTATTTTATCTGAAGAGTACTTATATGTCTTTGGATGCTTTACAGTTGTACATCATTGTTCGATCGAAATGCAGATAGTATTTGTTCTTTCTGTATTGTTTGTAAACCAACTTCCCGTGAACGCTATCTGATGGCGTCTACTTTTGTACTCTATTATGTATTATGTAACATGTGCCATCATTATTATACCCACCTACCATTTGACTTGTGGCCTTCCATAGGTACCTAACTCCACCAGCTTCAGTAATACATCGCATTAGTTCAATTATTTATTTTCCTCTCTTCCCTAATTTTAAAACTCCGTCAAATCTAGACTGGTTTCATTTATATCAATGGGATACAAAACAGCTTTTGAAACTGTTTGTCACTCTGCATAGTCACGCCTTATGAAACTCTTACTCTGTTTATTCTATTTTCTTGACATACTGGAGTTGATTATTTAAGGGTCATAAATAATTTGTAGCAAAACCTAGCTTGTGGTTCTTGAAATCTGCAGCCTTCATTATCTACAGCTTCGTCTTTTCTAAGCTGCGCATACTGAGTAAACGATATCCCGTGTTGCAGCTCGTTTGTCAGGAAGTGAGTTAGAAGCTGTCGAGGAGCTGGATGTTGCTCCTTCGACCGAAGATGGTCCAATTGCATCCAATCTGAACCGTACAAAGCGCTGGCTTCTTTCTCACTCCCAGCATCTCAACTTCTTCACTATCTTGATACTTGCTTCGGTTAGTGGTCTATGTCCTGTTTGACATCCTGTTATGTCAACAACTTGAGCAATGTTTTTGATACAAACAATAGTACATGTAATGAGTTCTATCAAAAAGTACATGTACTGTTCGTTACTGCATCTTGTTAAAATTATGCTTTGGAAGTAGATCGTTCATGTAGTTTTTGCATATTTTGTAGGCTTCAACATATTGTTTTTCTATTTGGTGCATAAAATAAGTTAATGGAATTTCTTGTATACTGAACTTAAGCTTCAAGTACTAATTCGCAATGGATATATAGTTTAACATACAATTTTATTTCCTTTGTGTTTACTAGGTTCCAAACCCGCTTTTGACGTTGCTGGTATTATGTGTGGTCAATTTGGCATACCCTTCTGGGAGTTCTTCTTTGCAACTTTGATTGGGAAGGCCATAATCAAGACTCATATCCAGGTTTTCCATCTATCCATTATTTTGCTTGATGTTAATTTGTTTTGTTTTTCTCTTGGTACCACATGCTTCATTCTTTTTGTCACCTTTGCCTGGTCTGTTAGTCATTTAGTCTATTTGTCTGCGTTAAGCTTCTATACGGCAATCATTTATTAACTTCACTATTTCAGAATATTCGGCTGTTCAATTTATGTGAAATATAGCTGTCTCAACCAACGGCCCATACATTGTTCTTTGTAATCTCTGCAGAATTTATTGTGAGATGTACGGATTTTCCACTTAAGTATGAATTTTACTGTGATAAAATACTAAAGTTTGCATATAAAGATGTTGTGATGTACTTGTAATACACATCACTTTTTATTTGTCAAAGTAATGCCTATTTTAGTTTTCTTGTCTTAATTGAACGCACAAAATACGTGCTATAATATTTCTTATTTTCTGCTCTTATTGGTGAAATCAAGCAAATTAGTTGGGAGACTATCTATTTCCAACTAAGATTAACTTAGTTTCTTATCATTTGGTGGATTGACATGAATATTTGCAGTCTATCTCTGTACTGACGCATGAATTTTACCTTCTTCCCCTTTAGACACTGTTTATCATCTCGTTATGCAACAACCAACTCTTGTACCTTATGGAAAAGGAATTAATCTGGATATTTGGTCACATTCCTGGGTTTTCTGCCAACTTGCCATCTGTGATTGCCAAACTCCACAATGCAAAGGAGAAGTATTTATCACCACCGGCATCAGTTTCAGCATCCTCACAAATTGAGGTTGGTATATTCATTTTTATGTCATTTGAGTTTTCTAGACCTTTGTTTATTTGTTCATTGATTTTTTTTATAACTATATCATGTGTACAGGATAAACAGTGGAATTTCTCTTTTGCATTGATCTGGAACACTGTAGTATGGCTCGTGCTTATGAACTTCTTCATTAAGATCGTCACATCAACAGCTCAGGACTATCTCAAAAGGCAGCAGGACGTAGAGATGGAGCTCATTACTGATTCCTCGTCCCTGAGTCATTCTAAAACTAACTAATGACGAATGTTGTATTATTTATTCAGCTTCAAGTTGCGAAGATTCTCCTCAGTAGCCCTTTGCAGATGACACCAGCGCTGGTAGAAGTTGTATTCTTCTGTACAGTGAATAGATACATGGGCCTTGATAACCTGCCCCCAAGTGATGGCTGCAACCTTTTGTCATTGAGCCTCTCTAGTGGCAGTTCCTCGAGGAGAATTTCAGACGCCAACTTGGATGAACATTAGGGATTGTTTGTTTAGCACGATTGCATTACTAAGATGTATTACTGCTACCCTTTTTACATTCCTATTTTGGAAATACGGTAGCCAATAGAGCACCTGAGAATATTCAACGGTGATATGTTTTTATTGTTACATTCAATATGCAAATGCATATTCGCAATTGGAGTGAGCTAAGATCAAATGGAACTATAATTTTTACCTGGCAAGTAAAGCTGCTGATGTTGATTTGACTGTTGTAACCGTGGTTCTGCAGCACGTTTTAAATGGTGCCCTGAGCCGTGTCAAATACTGATACCTTTGCCACTAGCTCAGTTGCAGAAGATATGTCATGCTCGTCAATCATGTTTGCTCAGTTTTGTAGTCTATTTTGTCCTGTAGCTTCTGAATTTTAAGCAAGCGGGTCAGATTTGCGGTGCGATTACACCTCAGCAAGCCGATCGAAGCGAAATGGTAGTACCGTAAACCTCTCTTCATCTCTTGTAGTGCAAAAGGAATGGTTATCGTGCCTTGGGAACTTCTTCGATAGTTGTCATTGAAAAGGAATGGTTCATGAGCATTGTGTCGGGTGTACTTGTTTAACTGAAATCTAGAAAAGTTCGAGCACAAGTGGAGTAGATCATGTCAAGAAACTCGCCAATATATTCTTGACAGGGCTCCAAGCTGAGTCGTCGTTTACAATGAATTGTTCATACCTACTCCATAGAAACAGAAGTTCCTTATAATATTTTTCGCGACGGCTAGCGACCGCCGAGCGCGGAGGAGAACTGAGGAAGGTGCCTATGGCTATGGCGGCGTCGCGAGCACGTCATTCGCCGGTAGGAAAAAGACTTCCGTCATGGCGTCATCCCGCACAGTTGCAACACTCGGCAACAAACTGTTCCCATCCAAGGGGAACTGTTCAGTCGAAACGAAAGCGAAGCCACCCACCCCTGCCGTGCCCGGTGCCCCTGCATATATTAACGAGACGACAGCAGCGGCAGACCATAGAATAGTGCCCCACTAGGCACTAGCTGCTTAAGCCTTCCAGTCCACCATTGGAGATTGGAGCGAGGACGACCAGGCGAGAGCGGGGGTTTAGCGCGGGTCGAGATGGCGGTGGCGGTGGAGGCGGCGGCGGCGGCGGGCAATGTAGAGTTCATCCGCGCGCGGAGCGACAAGCGGGAGTACAGACGCCTGGTGCTCCCCAACGCGCTCGAGTGCCTCCTCATCAGCGACGCCGACACCGACAAGGTCCGTCCCCTCGCTCGTCTCCGCGCCGGCATCGCCGAAGCAGAGAATGCTCGCCGCAGGTTGACTCGGATCGTTTGCGCCTGATCCATTCGGCTGTGTGTGTGCTCAGGCTGCGGCGTGTATGGAAGTCGGCGTGGGCTCGTTCAGCGACCCGGAGGGGCTCGAGGGCCTCGCGCACTTCCTCGGTGAGCTCACTTCCCTTCCCTCCCCTCTCCTCGGCTGGGACACCTGGGATGGCCTCAGCGTCGCGCTCCTGCTCGGCTATTTGCTTGTGTGACGGCGTGAGATGAATCTCCCTCTTCCTTTGGGATCCGACTGGGGCCTCGAATTTTGTTTAGATAGAATCAATGGACGCAGGAATGGTTGCCTGACTACTTTTCCCCACCGTGGAGTGGTGGACACTGCTCCTTTCATTGGTGCCAACCAATGATGGAACGGCAGATTTGCAATCAGGTCAATGGATGTTCCTGTGAAAAGTTGAATCAGTCTGTTGCTTTCGCCGGACGTGTTTTCACCCTCCGATCACGCCATCGACGGTCCAGAGTATGAGTTGCGAGACCCCCCCCCCCCCCCCCCCCCTTCGAGCGTCCATGATTTGATCGCATATCGCAGCTGAATACGATAGCCGGCTAGCTGTTGCATTTACTGCAACAATCGCACTTGTGCTGCTTTTTTTTTTTTTAGAGATTGATGGAATCCCCACAGTTTGTTTTATTCATCGAAGGTAGCCTGGGCAGGACATGTTCTTACAAACGGATGGAGAGATTACAGAGAGATACAAGAAAAGAAAATACAATGAAAATACATGAAAAAAGACAACTAGAAAGAGGAACAGCAAGAGCCACCAAGAGAGACACAAGAGGCGAGGGGTGCAGTCGGGGATCAAAATGCCAAGACTCGGCAATCAGCCTAGCGCACCACACTTGTGCTGCTTTTCTTCAATGTTTCTTCAGGGGTCCAACCTAAATCCTTCCCTGTTCAAAAAAATAAAACCTAAATCCTTCAATAATGTCAGTACTAGCATCAGTACCAGTATGTGTTGGACACAATTCTGCGCATAGGCGACAGTGTTCAGAAAGGACTGCGTTTATTGAACGATCCAAGAATTTCATGAGAGACACGAATTTGGGTGTGCGGGCTCCACCGCTCCAGGATATGGGAGCCTGTCGCTCTGTTAGCTGTAATCTGCCCCTATACGTTGTTGCCTAGTCGGATCCTTGCAGCTTGCTCAATGTTCACTCCACGAGTCTGTGTTGATTTTTTGTCGGCATGTGTTTTCTACATGTAACAGTTAAAAACGCAGGATAATTCTACTCGATACACTTGGGGAACAGTACACATTTAATTATTACTACATGTAAGCTATATATTCTGGGCATATTGCAGAAAAAAACACAAACCCAAACTGATATTCAGACTAAGGACTGTTATTGTTTTTATGCATAGCTGTTTACTCATTCTATTTAAATTTAACGAGCACAAAGTAGAGTAATATGTTGAATATGTGTGGAATGTATGTGTACGTGTTTGGTTGTTGTTGGGGTATAGGGTGTGTCCCCGAATCTCGTTAGCAAATCATGTGGTGTCATCTTGGTGTGAGTGCTCGGTCGTCGGTAGATCATACTGCACCTCCAATTGTAACATAGTAGAACATTACTATGGAGGAAATGATTAACATGAGAAATGTTGGTTGCATCAAATTAATTTTTACATTCTGTTAACCATTTTCCCGTTTTGTTTTGTTTCGATGATTTATTACCATTGATTTGCTTGCAGAGCATATGCTATTTTATGCCAGCGAGAAATACCCTGGAGAACAAGATTATACAAAATATATTTCAGAGGTACCTTCTGTAATCAACTCTAAGACTACATTCGACCAATTTTTGTTTCAACATATGTTTGCAATTGTTAATCACACTTCAAAGCAGGTTTCGACCTAGGTTTAGCGTTCCCTTAATCATGCTAGAAGATCCTGAGCCAGTCAGAAAATAACACATAAGATGAAAAAGAAAGTGAAAAGGAATATGTTAGGATATGATAGGTGCCAGTGGCGCATCATGACTGACACCACTGAGTTGCAATTAACTTTGTGCAAGGATATACAATTGTACCATATCCCACCTCTGTGCCATTGTGATTGAAAAAGTGCGGACCAAATGATATCTACTTGCCCACCTCTAAGCAGGTTTCTAAGTGACTGTGGTCTCACTTGAAAAAATTATGTTCATGCATAAGGCCCAATTGCAGCTTGTTGTGCTCTGAAACCAAATACACCTAGCCCTTAAGCTAAAGGGCATACTCCCTCCGTCCTCAAATAAGTGGACATCTAGAAATTTTAAGACAAATTATGGAGAGGAGTAGAAAATGCATTGGGAAGATGCAAGTCACTATCTCTCTCCTATTTAATTACTCCACCTCCAATGAGCTAAGTGCATGTAGAAAATGAGGAGACCATTTGTTGAATATTATTGGGCTTGATTCCCGTGTGATGAGAGAGAAGCATTATTATCTACTTTCAATTGCATTGGGAAGGTAGATGTACACTCTTTTGTGTAAAAATTTCTAATGCTAAATGTCCACTTATTTGAGAACGGAGGGAGTACTCGCTAATATGATATATGGTGTTGCCGTTCCATTACATGGCAGGGCGTATGCTGTACATTAGCACTATATTATTTCCTGACTAGCAACAACTTTGTGATCCTATTATAACTTTGTAAAAGGGTCTTCTTCTATGATTTTATTACTGGAACCCTGCCAGTATAATTATTTCAGAGCAGCTTGAATCTGTTCTTTTTAATGCTTGGAAGTTACATGCAGTGTACTTGGATTATATGTTTTTGAGTATTTGGTATATCATGACAAATATCAGCATGGTGGTTCTTCCAATGCCTTTACATCCTCCGAGACAACAAATTTCTATTTTGATGTTAACGCGGACAATTTCGAAGAGGCCTTAGATAGGTAATCTCTCTCAGTAGTATTTTTTCAGTCAAAGCATGTGGTGTTGAATAAGGTTATGATTTTTGTGCTGCATATTTGCATGGTTTGTTTTAAAACATGAAATAAGGAAGTGATTTCTGTTGCGCAGATTTGCCCAGTTCTTCATTAAGCCGCTGATGTCGCAGGATGCTGTTCTTAGAGAGATAAAGGCTGTTGATTCTGGTGAGTTGTTGCTTTACAACATTGATGTGATCTTATGACGATCATTTTATGTTTACACTTGTTTTGCTTGTAGTAAGAAACACATTCTGGCTAACATTATGTTTCGTTGTACTTCAATCTAAAAAATTATGTTTCGTTGTTCTTACAGAACACAAGAAAAATTTGTTGTCAGATGGCTGGAGGATGTATCAGGTACTTCAAAGTCCCACCTTCGTAGTTAGATACATAAGATATTCTATCTTGCAACACTAATGTCATATCTACACCAGAAACTTCAATCGCTAAGTATTGGTATTTATAATGTGTGTTAGGAGTAGTTCTGCTTCCATATAACCATATTTGGCACGATATAAGCCCGACTTGTACTCAGAATGCCATTTTTAATGTACCCCTTTAGCCCGCTGCACCTTTACATCAGTTTTCAAACTTTTTTCCCCACAGCTTCAAAAGCATCTGGCTTCAAAGGATCACCCTTACCATAAATTCAGTACTGGTAAGAAACTCTTGATGTTCTGTTGTTTTTATATTACTGTACTACTGAGGCTGCAAAACAGCATGATGTTTCTGTTTTCCTGTGTTTCACCTATAAATATATATCTATCAGATTTAGAGATCACATTTTTAATTCACGTCCAAAGAATAATAAATTGTTCATGGATATTATTTATATCTTGTTGTGCATCCCTGATAAAAGGCTCTTTGTGGAGTTTGAATCTTATCTATGTGAAATTATGTCATCAAATACATCAGGAAGTTGGGAAACATTGGAAACAAAACCGAAAGAGAGGGGCTTGGACATCAGACTTGAGCTTCTCAAGTTCTACGAGAATTATTCAGCGAATCTTATGCACCTTGTTGTTTATGGAAAGGGTAAATATTACATGTTAGTCAATTTTGGCATGCTTAACCCTACTTGTTACTGATGAGGATGATTTTGCAGAGAGTCTCGATTGCATTCAAAGCTTAGTTCAAAGCTTGTTTAGTAACGTAAAAAACACCGACCAGAGAAGCTTCAAATGTCCAAGTCAACCTCTTGCAGCAGAACATTTGCAGGTAGCTTAAAACAACACCAATCACACCCAAACTAATGGAAAATGATGCTGGAATTTAGCATACTCATTTTCTTCTCATGCAGCTTCTTGTCAAAGCAATCCCCATAACAGACGGTGACTACCTAAGAATTGTGTGGCCAGTTACACCTAACATCCACTTCTACAAAGAAGGTCCTTGCCCTTATCTCGGCCATCTCATTGGGCATGAAGGCGAGGGATCCATCTTCCATATTATAAAGGAATTAGGCAAGTTAATTTCAACAGTATATTGTTGTAAATATTCTTTTGCCGGTGTTATCTGCTCAAACACTGGTCCTTGTTTAGTTCCTTGTGTCAACTTTGTGACCTGTGCCATGTCCAATTTTGACTACATTAGGATGGGCCATGGACTTGTCAGCTGGCGCCGGTAGTGACAGCACCGAATACTCTTTTTTCTCAGTAAGCATGAGGCTCACTGATTCTGGCCATGGTAAGTTTCCATCTTCAGTTTGTTCTCTCAGAATTGATCGACCATTTCATTTTTGTGATATTAAGCACATTTGGTATTATTTTAAGTCTTTTATGTGTACACACAATGATTTCAGAACACATAGAGGATATCATTGGGTTGGTCTTCAAATATCTCCGCCTATTAAAAGAAGATGGTGTCCACGAATGGATCTTTGATGAGGTGATTGACAGACACATCATTTATATTATCATGTGAAGTTATTTCATGGATTATGATTCTAATATGCAGTTAGGTTTAATATGATTATATGAACATTGCATCGATGGACTCTGATCTGTAACAGAACAACCTCATTGGGTTTAAATTTTATCACTCAAAGGTTGTTTGTTGCATCGATTCTGTAGTGTGATTTGCTGTGCGTGTTTTAAGCATAGTGAGAAGCAAATATGATTTACATTTAGTTACATAACAGTACATGCTAACGTGTTTATTATTTCTAGCTTGCGTCAATCAATGAAACGGAATTCCACTATCAAGACAAAGTTCATCCAATCAGCTACGTAACAGATACTGTCTCAAGCATGCGGGTATATTTCCCTTGAGCTCATTACATATTTCGGCACTTATAGATTCTTGCTATCAATAATTTTTAATGCGGAATTGTAATGTATATCTTGGGGAGAAGTTTGATGAATGGCAATTCTTTCTTCTAATTTAAATACTTGTGAACTGGCTTGCAGTTGTTCCCACCAGAGGAATGGCTGGTTGGAGCATCAATACCGTCGAAGTATGCGCCAAGTAGAATAAATATGATACTTGATGAGTTGTCACCCGAAAGAGTAAGGTATGCTTACATAGTTTGCATGACTGCTCTGATTCTTCCTTGTTTCATATGTATATTATCTTCGATGTCAACATATAAATGCATATATGCAGCTGCCTGGCGTTAGTAAATTGCTACCTGATACTGTGACTCATCACTAAAGAATTGGGCATGGTCTTACTTCATATCATGAACTTACTATTTTGTTGATAAGTTTATGCGTCAAATCATCTGCACTTATGGACGTCAATTAGCATACAACGGTAAGCTAAATATCATGCATTTATTCTAACTATGCAACACTTCTCTCTGTCTCTAGAATACTCTGCGAGTCTAAAAAGTTTGAAGGATCTACTGATTGTGCTGAGCCCTGGTATAATACATCATATTCTGTTGAGAACGTCACTCCTTACATGATACAGGTTTGTCCCATATAGACACACATACACAAACTAATCTCATGCTTCAAAATTTATTTATTTCCAATCGTATGCCTCTGTTTCCCAGCAATGGATTCAAAAAGCTCCTACTGACATGCTCCATCTCCCAAAGCCTAACATTTTCATTCCAAAGGATTTATCTCTGAAAGAAATGCACGACAAGGTAAAATTTGGAGCTACTTATATGTCTTTTGTCACATTAGCACAATTTGTATGAATCTTTCAAAGACTTCGAATATTCACATAGTATATTAATTTTGGTAAAACATAACTGTCTCGCCAGGTTAAATTTCCGACAGTATTAAGGAAGACACCACTTTCACGGCTGTGGTATAAGCCCGACATGCTGTTCTTCACTCCGAAGGTTTACATTATAATTGATTTCCACTGTCCATTGTCAAGCCACTCCCCCGAAGCAGCAGTATCTATAGGTCTCTTCGTCGATCTGTTAGCCGATTACTTGAATGCTTATGGTAAGAATTAATTTTTAAATTATGTGAATAAAATATTTTACTGTATTGAACAGTCCATTTGGCATTTGGGATTTCTCCCTCCAACTTTAAGTCCAAATATACACTCTCAATTAGTTTGTTCCTTTTGCAGCTTATGATGCTCAAATTGCGGGTTTATTTTATTCGATATATCTTACTTCTACTGGCTTCCAGGTTCTGTTGTATACTATGTTCCTTCCTGTTTCCTACTAGGGTTCTAGACAGATACATTGCTCTTCATGCTGTATGTATGTGGTTTGAATTCCAATTCAAATACTCACCTGTCTATTTTTTTAAAGGTCTCCTTAGGTGGTTATAATGACAAGACGAGAGTTCTTTTACATGCCATAATGAAGCAGATAGCGAACTTTGAAGTTAAACCGAACAGGTTTTCAGCCCTGAAGGTCAGATGGGATCCTCGGGTTTCCTTGTCAGTTGTCACAATTTCATATGGGCACATTTCTGTTTACCTGGTACCTTTGTTATCAACTTTGTGTGGATCAAATTAAAAGATTGTTGAACATCATTTTCTTAAACACTGTTCATCTATTGACTTGCAACTAATAGATGATCAAAACTCAGGTATGTCAAATTTTAAGTGGTGGACACCAAAATTTAGACCTAAAAGTTTCTCAACAAATTTTGGGCAGGGTTTTACAAAATTTACTTATTAAGTTGCAGTAATCTACGTATCCTCGTGATGGTTGATTTCAGATTATGAAATATTCTTTCCCTTCAGATTCTTAATCGGTGTTTGAAACTGCTGTGATGATTTCTTTCATGGCTAATTTTTTTACCAACATCTTACCATTACAGGAAACTTCTGTTAAGGACTACCAAAATTTTAACTTCAGCCAACCATATTCTCAAGCTTATTACTATCTCTCATTGATATTGGAGGAGAAAAAGTGGCCATTGGTTGAGAAACTTCAAGCTCTTTCTACTATTGAGGCAGACTCTCTTGCGAAGTTTGTGCCACACTTGCTATCGAAGACATATTTGGAATGCTATATTCAAGGTTTGGTAAATTTCATGTTAATCACCGAAATGTATTTCCATGGACTGGACTGGAATGCAATGCCAATTATGCTTATCATTAAAACTTCCTCTAGGGAACATTGAACCAGGCGAGGCCGAGTCTATTGTCGAGGAGATTGAAGATACAATATTTAATACCCCCAATTCTTTATTCAAATCCATGTCTCCATCACAATATCTGATCAAAAGGGCTATCATGCTTGAAGATGAGTTAAAATGCTACTACCAAATCGAGGGATTAAATCCAAAGAATGAGAATTCATCGATTGTCCAGTATATTCAGGTATAGGCTCCTCCTTAACTTCAATGCAGCTAATGATATCCAAAGCGATTACTTGTCAGTGATAAGTACCTTCTAATGTTTGTTGCAAAACTAATGATCACCTAACCTGTGATTAATCGGTGATCCTGTTTCCAGCTAATTATTGGTTATGATCAACTTAGTAGTAGTTGGAACAATGTGGGGGACAGACTAATTTAGAGTTCTATGTATTCGTACTTGAAAAAATTACTTTGTGGTATTGTCTTTACTTGCAAAATTAATTTGACCAATTAAAACATAATTAAATTCATAGGGTAGAGTGGCTGTATCTGAAGAATATGTGATGTGAAGTTCCTGAACTATCCACCATAACAAAATTAACTGTCCAGTGGGTAACCCTCTGCACATCAACATAGTCTTCTGTGCTAACAAACCCTGACTGCAACCGTAATTGTGTATGGAGAATGTGGCATTTCTGTCACAGAGGCATCCCTTGCACTGCACCATGCGTTTTTTATTAGTCCACTCTAACCAGCCATGTGTTTTTATTAGTCCACTCTAACGGCCACTCGGGACTACATTTTCACTCTAACCCAGCCACTGCATCATACTTCTCCCAGGATCCTATACTGGGTTTTAGGATGTTCATACGGACTGTGCCCTGTAAAACAACTATCTACTCCCTCCGTTCCACAATGTAAGATGTTTTAGGTGTTACACATGCATGTCTAGATTCATACTAAAAAGAATGGACACATGCAGTTAAACGTGTCTGGATACATGTGTGTTCATGTGCATGTGGAAAAAGACTAAAACATCTTATATTGTGGAACGGAGGGAGTATATCTGAAAGATTTTTTCTTCATTTGTGTCATTCTCTATACTGATCTTTACTAAGGATGTATGGGACTAACGAAATACGAGTTTCATGGCAAAATTAATTCTTTTGCACAACGCTTCTCTCTTCTTTTAAATCATCTTCTAGGATTTGCTCTGATTCTGAAACTAACTTATGTAGACATCATGTGACGATTGCCAGGAATCAAAACACATATTCTGTCTTTTTTTTTTGAAACAATCCATGATGAAATGAGATTAAGAATAGAGCAAAAACTATTGGTATATAAAAATAATAACTGGCTCCTGGACGACTAGTACCGAAGTATATTGCGTGTCGAAGCATGACTGTCGACTCAGCCTTCAGTCACTAACCTGACGTTTGACTGAACGAGCATAAGGGGCATGGAATATTATTTCCATCAGTGGGATTGGCAGACCTAGTCATAAGGGGACGTATGACTGAACTAACTAGGTGTGCAGTTTTTGGTTATTGCTCTGTTTTTTCTTTCACTTTGCCCGTTATGCTAACATAGGCTCTTTCGTTTGTTTTTTGGTTCTGTTTTATATGCTTTGTGTCGTCTCAACATTTTCCTCAAATACAAAAGGACACGCATTTGGGTGCATGCCGAGAAAAAAGAACAGGACAGACAATTATTCAGTTATCTTGACCTGTTTGCGAGGAGAGCTAGGCATGCTTGAGCCACCAAGTGATGCTCTAACGAGTCAATAGCTTATCAAATCGGTAAAATACAGCGACGCCACTGAGTTTGCCGTTCCTGGATTAATAAAATATGGCAATGTTTTTGTTCTATCAACTTCCTTTAAGAATTGTTGTTCTCAAGTAGTGTAATATCGATCTGAATAAATTAGAACTGGCTCATGTCGAGTGCATAATGTTCTACGGCAAGAAGAATACCAGATTACTAAGTATCATCGACATATTCAGGTCCATCAGGACGACGCCATTTCGAACGTTAAACTTCAGCTGTTCTCTCAAATTGCTAGCCAGCCTGCTTTCAACCAGCTGCGGACTGTTGAGCAACTTGGGTATATAGCAGGTCTTTCTCTAAGGTATAGTCCTTTCAGGAGAAACCCGCAGTTTTTGTTTTCATTGATCATCTATAATCCTATCTTACTATATATATCCTAATGCATCAGATCTGATCGTGGAGTCTGGGCACTCGAGGTTGTTATTCAATCCACAGTGAAGGTACAGATTCAAAGACAGGGTACTAAATAAATAAATATGACATTTTTTTGCTGCTTTCTCCTACTGATCTTATAATGGAATTCGTAGGACCCTTCATATCTTGATGCTAGAGTTGATGAATTCTTTAAGACGTTCGAAAGCAAAATCCACGAACTGTCTGACAAGGATTTCAAGGTTAGTGGCTTCAGTTAATTAGCTTCAGAACTAACTGATCACCTGTCAAGTTTTAAATTTCTTTCACAACAAGATATGATCAGCACGTTAGTGTCTTTTTCAGAAATACAAATGTATTTGTGCATTAATGTAGCTCATGTTGGCACTGACATGTCCTTATGGCAGAGAAATGTCAAATCACTTGTTGATTCGAAACTGGAGAAATTCAAAAACTTGTGGGAGGAGGCTGGCTTCTACTGGGGAGAGATCGAAGCCGGAACTCTCAAGTTTGATAGGGTTGAGTCCGAGGTAAGTGATTTCGCCTCAGGGCAACAATGCACAACCGTATAAGCGGAAATTGTGTCGAATACAATTATACAAAGCAAACAGGACAAAAATGGGCAACAATAGGGCTTTTTTATCTGGAAACGCACCATTCTTCTTTCTAAGGGAAAATAGAAAGGTTGTGTCTTTGACCCGCAGGATATATGACCTCGAAAAAAATGCAGGTTGATCTCCTAAGAGAGCTGAAGAAAGACGACTTCATCGAATTCTTTGATCAGTACATCAAAGTCGATGCGCCTCAAAGGAGGACAGTAAGCGTGCAAGTGTTCAGCGGCAACCATTCATCGGAGTTCAAGACCGCGATCGCCGAAGCTGACCTGCCCAAAACTTACCGGATTGCGGACATATTCGGGTTCAAGCGATCAAGACCCCTGCACCCCTCGCTGAAGGGAGGTCCAGGCCGGATCACAATGGACTGACTGGCAAGGCATACAGCATATTCTTTGTTTCCTGCAGTGTAGTATATAGCCTTTTTCCGTATGCTTGAACTTGATTTTGACTGATTTTTCGATAGTCACACACGATTGGCCGATTGCACATTGCTATTCATTCATGTATGGAGTGACCATGTGATGCTATTCTCAGAACAAACCTACCAGCTGTTGAAATGAAACCACGTATGCTACATTGTTTATATGTATTTGTTCTGACAACTATGCACACTATGTACAAATTACACGAGCTTACGATGACTGTGGACAAGAGGCGCCATAAGCCGAGAACACGTACGCATTCTGCTCGCCCGGCACGTGGCCGTGTAGGTGTCACCATCTTGCACCGTCACCGGCCGGCGGCCACGTCGGATACGAGCGCCGCCGCGCTACCGCGGCCGCTGCCCCACTCGTAGCTGCGGCGGTGCCACCGGCACCGGAACGATCCCCTGTGCGCGGTGGGCGAGCACACGCAGTAGTGGTGCGTGTGCATCTGCCGCTGTGGCACGGGGGAGGGCGCCACGGCTCCCGCCGGCCGCGCCCGCCGCCGGATCACCGCGCAGCCCGGCGGCAGAGGCGGCAGCCCCGGGTGGCACATGCCGTGAACAAGGCCTGACGGCTAAGCTGCAGGGAGGAGGACTCTGTCCACCGGCCACACGCATAAAAAGGCGGAGGAATGGAATCTGGTTTTTTCCTGGTTGTGGTGGTGGTGGGGAGATGATAGGGGGAAAGCGAGGAATATTTGTGGGCGCCGTGGTTTTGTGAGGTGATGGGCGGGATGGAGAGGCCGCATGCGTGGCGGGAGGGGAGAGGCGTGGCGTGGCGCGCGCGCGGGGCGATAGCGTGGAGCGGACTGCAATGGCGCGACAATACTCATCCTGCTCCGGCGTGAGCGTGACCCCGAATGTGTCTAGTCGTGATCCACTTCGGGGGGACGGTGATTGATTGATTCCTTCCGCCGCACTTCTTTGGATCGGATTGGGGAATTCGGGTGCGGGTCCGATCAGGACAAAAGCTGGTAGCAGCATACCGTGGCTTTCATCCTCTCGTCTCGTCGCTTCTTTGCGGCGGCCTTTCCTTATCCTCTCGATCTCTGACTCGTCGAACGACATGGTGTACCTGAGTGCCAACTGATTGCTTGGTTCATACGTTATGGCATCTACGGCTACGGACGCTTGTCCAAAAGACAAATTCGTCTGGAGTTTAAGAGCAACCACAACAGGACAGGACGTTTATCAAGGGGCGCTAAGAATTTGATCCCGGTCGATAGGCGGTTATCATAAAATCCTGGTTTTCAGATGTGGCATCGGCCGTAAAAACTTGGGCTTACCTCTTCTTGATTCTTCTCGATTCTTCCAGCCGTTCGCCCTCCCACAGCGTATTCGGCGTTTCCGCCGGCGCTTTCTGGGGCCTGGGGGCAAAGTTTCCAGCCGCGCCCCAGGTTTTGAACCCCAAGCGCATCAGAAATCAAGCAATTTTGAAAGTTTATTTTCCCGCTACCAAAAGCCAAGAGTTCGACAGTCTCGGCAAAACTGGCGACTCCTCCACGTCATCCTCCATAGAGATCGACGATGTTGTGGTCGATGGAGTTGGGGCAGAGCTCGGAGTGGCCGTAGGTGCAGAGCTAGGCGGCGGGGTGGACGATGTCGTTGCGGCAGAGCTCAGTGTGGTGGCCATAGGAGCAGAGCTCGGCGGTGGTGCAGGACTGGCCGTAGTGGTGTGCTGGGTTTGCCGCCGGTGCAATCTGATCCAAGTTCACGCGGCGCTCCGCCATGTACCACGACTTAACCTCGTCGTCCATCATCGCCGTGTCCCCTCCCATTAGAAACGTCAGGTTGATGTTCCTCTTCTTGGCCGCGATGTTGGTTTTGGGAAGGTTGAGCTAGACGTCCTGTTTTGCCAGCATCACCGTCCACCTGGCGTCAGACTTCTCCTCCCTCAGGACGACGTGGCTCTTGGCGTCGTCGATGTAGTGGTCGATCGATGACTGCAGTCTTTCGACGGAGGGCGCCGAGTCCCTGGTTGCCTTAGCTTTCTTGTGGACAACAGAACGCCCTTCCGACTCTGCAGCGGCCGGCGCGTCGGGAGGTACACACCGTCCTTGCCCTTGGAGAGACCCAGCCGGACTTCCCTCCACTTCTCGCACGATTCGATCCTTGTGAAGACGTGCAAGAACTTGAACTCGGCCTGGTCGTTGTCGTTTCGGTACGCTTCGAACATTTGGACCATCTATCCAAGCCAAACAGGTCTGAAAGGACACGCATGTCGCCTAGAGGGGGGGGGGGGGGGGGGGGGGTGAATAGGCGATTAAAAATCTTTGCGGTTTAGGCTTGAATAAATACGGAATAAAACCAGCGTTTAATTTATCAAGCACGAAACCTAAACAAGCTAGGTTAACCTATGTGCACCAACAACTTATGCTAAACAAGATAAGCAAATATGTGATAGCAAGATATATTACTTCAAGCTCGATGGCCATTTGGAGACGATGATTTATCCCGAAGTTCACTTCCCAATGGAAGCTACGCCTCCGTTGGAGCGGTGCGGAGTCACAAAGTGATCCCCGAATAGCCGTCAAATGGCACACCGTAATCTCCTTCGTGCCTCTACCAATGTAGAGTGCCACGAGCCACTATGGGACACTTGAGGGGTGGTCACCGAACCCGTACAAGGATGAGGCACACTCCACAACTTAATTGGAGGCTCTCACCGAATTCCCGCGGCTCCCAAAGCCACAAGAATCACAAGGTTGGGGCGCAACTCCACAACTTAATTGGAGGCTCCCAACTATCCCGCGAGCCACCAAAACTCCGAGATCAACAAGGACCGTCTAGGGCACTCCAAGTACCCAAGAGGACAAGGTCTAGGGCACCCCAAGTACCCAAGAGTAACAAGCTTCTCAATTTCGATTTCCACGTATCACCGTGGAGAACTCAAACCGATGCAACCGATGCAATGAAGGCAAGACCACTAGAGGTGGTCAAATCCTTCACTCCCAAATCCCACCAAAAGCAACTAATGCTTGTGGGGGGAGAAAAGAGGAAGAACAAGGAAGAACTCAACAAATGGAACTCCAAGATCTAGATCCAAAGGCTTCCCCTCACTTAGAGGAGAGATGGATTGGTGGAACAATAGATTTAGATCTCCTCTCTCTTTTCCCACTAAATGGAGGCAAGAATCATGGAGGGATTGAGAGATAGCTAAGCTCAAGAAGGTCAACAATGGGGGTCAAATTCGTGCTCAGCAAAGCTAGATGGCTGGAGCTAGGTGGAGGGGTATTTATACCCCTCCCAGAAAAAGAGCCGTTGCAGACAGAAAAATCGGATATTCCGATATAAGTCATGATCGGATAATCCGACTGGATCGGATAGTCCGAAACACAAAGTATCGGATAATCCGGAACAACCGGATAATCCGGGTAGACCTATATCGGATATTCCGAAAAACTTCAGTACGCCACAAAACAGGCAGCAAGAAGTCCTTAGCCGATTTCGGGAGAAAACTTAAGAATTGGATATTCCGAACCAGCTTGATCGGAAATTCCGAAAAGCTCCAGTATGCATTGTTTTTAAAGTCCTTAGCCGAAATCGAGCAATCTTGAGAATCGGATAATCCGAGTCGGCTAGGACCGGATAATCCGATTCCCCTGCTTGAGCAAATCTTGACAGAAACAGCAAAACCTGAAATGCAATAACTTTCTCGTTCGAACTCCAAAACAGGTGAAACCAATTCTGTTGGAAAGGTAACGACAAGAGCTTTCCTACAAAAATATAGAGGGATACCACACATGGGAAGGTGTGGACCCTATCTCGAAGGTGGACCGATAATATTTCCAACCCGAAAACGCAACAAGTTTTCCATACGAAATCCGTTTTCGGAGAACTTGGGCTTGTCATGAAGATCACAACAAGCACCAAAACCCAACAAATAGAAAATCCAAATAAGAACCAAGAAAGATGATGAAGGCAAGTATGCAAAGGTTTGAGCTCTCTCCAACTGATACGCTAAAGCTCAATCGAGAGCCCCTCTTGATAGTACGGTATCTATTCTATAACCCGGTCTCCCAACTAGTACCACGAGACCGGTAAAATAGAAACCCTATCATACCTTTGCCTTGCGCATTCCAATTGAGCTAGATGACGTCGATCTTGATCTCTTCAAGTGGACCACCTTTCTTGATTGCGCTTCGCTTGGTGAAGACTCAAACATTGCTCCCCCATACTCCACTATGGGAGAGCCTCTCTTAGGCACATCTTCACATGAACATTATCTCTAAATGGGTGGCAAGCTTCAAGCCTAGGATTTCTTCGAGATGCTCCTCTTGAACTTGTGCTTCTCAACATTGATGACGATCACCACTTGACGTCATCGTTCATGGGCAATATGAAATCTTCATTTGATGCAAGCCCATAGAAAGATACCTAACCACACATAGAAATGGTACACACATATCATGGGTTAGTTCACAAAGCTATGTGGACAATTGCTTACCATACCAAGAGATACATGATCCCACTTGGTACATTTTGTAGCTTTGTGTGTTGATCAATATCTTGATCAACCTTGTATCTTTTCTTCTCTTTTGAATAGATGATGTCTTGAAGATAACCATGAATGATCACATAATCCTTTTCTTCAAGACATACTTGCAATATGCTCAACTCGATGATCTTGATGCCAAATACTTCATTATATCAATATATTCATAGCATCAACCTTGAATCCAACATATGGAGTTCAAGCATGGTCTATGGACAAACCTTACAAGTACAACTCAATGCAACCATTAGTCCATAGGGATTGTCATTAATTACCAAAACCACACATGGGGGCGTCATGCCCTTTCAAGGTCGGCGATCAAAGAAGGCGGAAGAAGAAGGACAACCCGAGGCGAAAATGAGCTTACCGCCCGCTCGAGATTGGCACTGCTCTCCGACCGAGCTGGGACCTCCTCTTGAATCCCATGTCACTTGTTACAAGGTTGTTGGATGATTGCCCAATGGTTGCCCATGGCATTCTCTCCGCGCTCCATGTTGATCATGGTGAAGTCGGGATCAACGAGTCGGCGCTCGTCATACGAAGTCTTTACCCTCTTCCAATAGTGATCGACGTTTTGATTCGCGCTGGTGATTGTGTCTATGCTCACCGTCTTCCAGGCTTCGGCGTGGCACTCGTCTTCTTTGGTGCTACTTTTGATGCGAGGTTCGGCTGGCTGGGTTCCCTTTGGCGCTCACTTCTCCTTCTTTCCTTTGGCCGCCGGTTCTTCCTCTTCGGCATCGCCTTCCTCTGCCTCGGCTTCGGGCTCGGCTTGCTCCTGGTAGTCGTCGGTCTGCTGCTGCGACTCCATGCTGCCGGTCTCCTTCTGCGACTCCATGTCGCCGGCTTGTGTGAAGAACCGGGGGCATGACATCGACACCATGGAGCCGGTTGTGATGATCTCGTCCATGTAGGCGTCGCCTGTCATTCCGCCAAAAATGTTACAGGCGTCGTGGCTCGGGGCAAAAAGGGAGTGGGCCGCGGCGCTGCGCCAGCGAGATTGAGTAGCTCGGTGAACCTCCATACGCCATGTTGATGTTGGCGCTGAAGGAAGAAGCGCCACGCAGCGGGGGACAGTGTGGGAAGGCGATGTTGGGGTTGAAACCGCCGTGCGGTCAACATTCGCGTACTCAGGCGACGGCGGGTAGTGGCGACTGCTCCAGCGCGGCGATAGGGACGGCGAGAAGTTCATCGGGGAGGCGACGCTTGCGTCTGCCCCATCCGCAGTACTAGCCAGGGTGAGGCGGAAGCCCAGGCCTCGTCTTTGCCGCCAACGCGCTCCTCTCCATGGCTGGCGTCGCCCTCGCCGCCTCCTCCTCGCGCCTGGCCTTGAGCGTCTTTTCCCTCCCCCGGCGGCCGGCGTTTTTGGTGGCCCTACGCTTCACGTCCTTCGCCCACTCGGTGTTGGTCATGCCCGGCGGTCTCTTCATCGGTGCCCTCGTCTTCCTCTGCTTCGGCGGCGTCGGGACGGTGGTGGTTCGGGGGTCTGTGAACTTCTTCGGTGGCATGTCGGCTAGCTCTGGGGCGGCCAAGTGAGGAAAATGGCGGGAGCTGCGGGCGGGAGGGAGGAGTATGTGGGAACAAAAAGGGAAAAGGAAAAATGGAGGGAAAATCGCCCAGCGCCCCCAAGTGCCCACGTTGCCTTTTCGCTTCTGCCGGCGCCTCCAAGCGCCCAGCGCGCGGGGTTCGGCTTGGGTTCGCCGGATGAAGTTTTGGCCCAATCCGGCGGAAAACGGGCTTTGGGTGGCCGTCTGGGAGATTTACTTTCCGCCGGCGAAAAAAAAGGTCCTGGTGGGCTCTTAGGGGACGGCTGGAAATGCCTTAACCTAGAGATGCCCTTAACCTGTGGCGTGAGTAGTCGGCATATCGGTGTCTCTTCAGTAATCCAGTTAGAGCTTGGGCCTCTCCACTATGGAAGGCCCCCCTACCGTTAAAGATTAAAATCTTCGTGTGGCAGCTTCTTAGGGACCGCCTCCTTTCTGGGGTGGAGGTTCGTAAGCGACAGGGGCCGGGTGATGGGCTTTGCCCCATGTGTGGGATCCCCGAGACGGGAACTCACATCCTCTTCACTTGCCCCGCTGCCAGGTTTCTATGGAATTTCGTCCACGAGGCACTTGGGCCTGCTTGGCAGGCCTCAGACCTGGGCGAGTTCTTAGAAATCCAGGCGAACCGTACCGGGGAGAGGCGCCGCCTCTTCTGGTTGGTGTTTGCCGCGTTGACGTGGACTCTTTGGACAATTCACAATAAGATGGTGATTGAGCGGATCTTTCTACGGCGCGCTTCTGACTCGATGTTTAAATTTCTGGCTTTCTTGCAACAGTGGCACCCGTTGTCTAGGCAGCGGGACAGGGGCAGCTGGATGACATGATCGCTAGACTAGTGGGGACCGCTCGGCTCATCTCCTCTACTTCTTCCAGCTAGCGCCGGAGGGGCTTAGTTTTTGTCCTCCCTCTCTCCCTCCCTCTCCCTATGTAACTCTCCCCCCTTTTTGGGTTTACTTGTGCTGCTGCCCCAGCAAGTTGTTCTAGTTCCGTCCTTGTGTTTGTAACTTTGTATGGACTTACTTGGCATGTTGCTTCATTTATAAGGCGGGGCGAAAACCTGTTTCGAGAGTGAGTAGCGGCAGCTTGGAAACTGCAAGCGCCTTAAATTAGCATTGTGTGTTGGAAGCATGGACGCTTACTTGATTTTTTATGCTTTTTATAATTACTAGGTAAATTGGTGCGGCGGCACCGCCGCACCCGTGCGGTAAAGATTTGATTTTGAAATCAGCGACGTTTAAAAGTTACGTATATTTTGAGAATTGTTTGAATGCAAAGGGAGTCTGTGTTTGGAAATTATTTAGATTGTGAAAATTAGTCGAATTGGAATTTTTTTTTATTCTAATTATTTTGACGTTTGTAAAATGGTTAGATTTTGAAGGCAAATGATATTTTACAATATTCAAATTTGTTTGTAGTGTTAATTCATGCCTCACCCGTGTTGTAAAAAATGCAAATTTGAAAATATCGTTATTTAAAATTTGTGGATGTTTTGAGAGATGTTGAAATACGAAGAGTTAGAATTTTTTGAAGTTTTTTGAATATTCGTATTTGAGTTGTGATTGTATGACGTAAGTTTAGCATAAGTAGTCAGCATGTATTTTGTATGAACGGTTTGATATATTATTCATATTTTTCCGATGGATATATTCAGAGATATTGTTTTGCGATTTTTTTTTTGGAAATTGTTTAAATAAATCGAAAAGTTTGGAAAAGATCACAAAGTAGTTGGAGTGGTTATTTTTCAATTTTTTTCCCAAATTTTTGGAAAGTGATTTGAGTTGAGTTGGAGATTTGTTTCAAAATTTATTTATTTGGATTTTTCAAAATCTATTAAAAAAAATCTATCGTTTAAAGATTTTGTTTTGGAGTGGATTTTTTTTTTCAAATTTTTAGAAAGTGGTTTGAATCGGTTTGGAGATTTGTTTCAAAATTCATTGATTTGGATTTTTCAAAATTTGTTAAAAAAATCTATTGTTTTTGAAAATGTTGGAATATTTTAGAAAAGAATCTAGTGCTTCTACAGAAACTTTTGATCTGGAGAAATTTTATTGATTTTGAGATATATTTTAAAAACTGTTAAAGTTTTGGGAAAAGAAAAAAAAAGAGAGAAAAAAAAGGCCGAGCCAGGCCGAGATAGACGCACAGCACGCGGCCCAGCCCAGCAGTCGGCCCAGCCCAGACACGCGGTGATGTCAGCGATGACGTCATCGGCGGCCGGGCTCCGTAGCGTTTTTACACAAAGGTCCCTGAATTTTTTTGAATTTACGAATTAATCCTTTGAGGGGTCTTTTTTGCAAGATGTTGCGCTGCAGTGACGTTTTTTGCACGGAACCCCCGATCTTTTCGCGAATTACAAATTGGTCCTCCCACCGAGCACTGTAGAAGTGCTGGAGAAATTTTATTGATTTTGAGATATATTTTAAAAACTATTAAAGTTTTGGGAAAAGAAAAAAAAAAGAAAAAAAAAAGGCCGAGCCAGGCCGAGATAGACGCACAGCACGCGGCCCAGCCCAGACACGCGGTGATGTCAGCGATGATGTCATCGGCGGCCGGGCTCCGCAGCGTTTTTACACAAAGGTCCCTGAATTTTTTTGAATTTACGAATTAATCCTTTGAGGGGTCTTTTTTGCAAGATGTTGCGCTGCAGTGACGTTTTTGCACGGAACCCCCCGATCTTTTCTCGAATTACAAATTGGTCCTCCCACCGAGTACTGTAGAAGTGCGATTATCTGCGAACGTGGGCCGTTGCCAGCCGATCGGACGGCCGAGAAGAATGCGGGCGACGTGGCCACTTCGGTGGGAGGTTGAAACGGTTGGCTTTGATATATATAGTAAGATTTAAACGCCGGTATTAGCGTGTAGCATTGTGGACGTCCTAACCAGTGCTCTCCTTAAAGCCGTTAGGTTGCTTAAACTCCCACTAGGAAATATCATGATAGTGATGTGCCACCTTTTCTAGTAATGACGTGTATTGGGAAATGGTACCATGACACTTGTAAGTGTCAGTATTGACGTGTCTCCTGTACGACCGTAGTAACGGACATACAGGTGGCGTGTCCCCGACACGACACTAGTAGGAGAACAAACTAGTGATGTGCCTTCAGTCCGACACGTCACTAACATGCATTTTCGGCACTTTGGTTCATTCTTGCTGTCATGTCAGCATTTTTAACAATAATATTATCATAACTAAAACTTCTCAACAAATTATCACAAGGGCTACCTAGCTAGCTAACCCAAGTTTTTGGATGATGGATGGATGAAGAAGAAATTCGCAGCTTCTATCGGTTGATCGCGCATGCAGGCATGCTAACCTTTTCATATTACATATTCAACTCCTACACAGAGGTGTTCCAAGATTTAATTTCAGAGCTCATCATCAAGCCAAGTTGGCACTGAAGATTCAGGGTATATCTTTTAGCTACAGGTGTTTACATTCAGGTGTAGATACATGCCTAAATGCAGATCTAGATGCAGTTTCATTTTTTTTAGAAAAGGGAATTTTATTACTCCCACCCTCTGCATCGAGTGATGCACACAGCCGATTATTACAGAGTTTCAGCGTCAAGTATTCAAGTTTACATCTCCGGGAATCACAAAAAGATCGAGACAAGCCTCAACCGACACAAATAACAGAAGCACAACTACAAAAGTCGACTAATATGCTGCCACGTATGTCGGGAGAAAAAATCCTGTGCCACCAACAGGAGTCGCGTGCATCCAGCCACCATAAGGTCTCGCTGGTCTGAAGATAGCAAGAAAGCCCATAGCTGGATCCAGTGTACCGCCATATGGATAACCTGTAAGACATGAAAAGTTTATTTCCTGTTAAAAACAAGATTGTTCCCACAATTCCAAATAGACCAACAAATAGCTGAAACGACAATACGAATCCTATCCTTGGTCCTTTTATCCATCCCATTCAACCAATTCCCAAACATATTAGTGACATTGGTAGGAGGAGGAATATTGTAAGTACAAAAGACAACACACCAGACAAGTTTTGCAAAAGGGCAGGAAATGAATAAATGTTCAACAGTTTCACTATTCCCACAAAAAGAACAGTGAGAGTCGCCTTTCCAATTTCTTTTTGTCAAGTTATCCTTAGTCAGCAATACTTTTTTATGAAGGAACCACATAAACACCTTAATTTTCAGCGGAATTTTAAGTTTCCATAAGTAAGTTTGCAGAAATCTAGTATGACCATTCATCAAGTCTTCATACATAGATTTAACTGTAAAGGTACCGTTTTGTGTCAATTTCCAGTGAAACCTATCTGGAACATCCGTGAGAGTAATATCCATTAATCTAATGCAAAGATGAGACCACATGTCCCATTTGTTCCCTACTAGTGCCCTACGAAAGCCTATGTTTAAAGGGGGAGCATTATGAAACACATCATGAACCGAAACATTTTGTTGTTGCATAATGTTATAGAGCAATGGATATTGATTTTTTAACGGAGTATTACCAAGCCAAGTATCCTCCCAACACCTTGTGGTTTCGCCGTTGCCAACTCGAAAAGATCCTCTACTAAAGAAATCTTCCTTCACTCACATAAGACCTTTCCAGAATGGAGAGTCAGTTGGGTGTGCTTCCACTTGAGCCAAAGTTTTACTATGAAGATATTTGTTTTGAAGCAATTCCTGCCAAACCCCTCTTCATTCAAAAGTTTAAACAGCCACTTGCTGAGTAAACATTTGTTCTTTAGTTCGAGCACTTCAACCCCTATACCACCCTGGTCCTTCGGTCTACAAATGACGTTCCATTTTGTTAGTCTATATTTCCTTTTGTTCTCATCGCTCTGCCAAAAAAAGCGAGATCTATAGAAATCTAGTTTTTTACGTACCCCTTTTGGTATCTCTAAAAAAGACAGCATGAACATCGGTAAACTTGTTAAAACCGAATTAACAAGAACTAACCGATCTCCATAGGATAGCATCTTACCCTTCCAACATCCCAGCTTGCCTTCGAAACGGCTCTCCACTGGGTACCATTCGGAATTTCGAAGTTTCCTAAAATGAATCGGAACCCCGAGATATTTAAAAGGTAGAGAACCAGACTCACATCCGAAGATCTGTTTATATTGATTTTCTACCTCTTTTGCCTTTCCAAAACAAAAAATCTCGCTCTTGTGAAAGTTTATTTTAAGCCCCGATAATTGTTCAAATATGCAAAATAAGTTTCATATTAACAGCTTTTTTCAAATCATGTTCCATAAATAATATAGTGTCATCGGCATATTGCAGAATAGATAAGCCCCCTTCTACTAAATGAGGGATGAGACCACCTATCTGACCATCTTCCTTCGCCCGCGCGATAAGAATGGCTAACATATCTGCCACTATATTAAACAACATAGGCGACAGTGGATCTCCCTATCGGAGACCTTTTTTGTCTGAAAATAATGACCGATGTCATCATTGACCCGTATGCCGACACTTCCTCCCTGAACGAATTGCGTAATCCAGTTGCACAATTCCTGTGCAAAACCTTTCATACGCATGGCTTGTTGGAGAAACGGCCACTTAACTTTATCGTATGCTTTCTCAAAGTCAATTTTAAAAATAACACCATCCATTTTCTTCCTCTGAAGTTCGTGGATGGTTTCATGCAAAACTACCACACCCTCGAGTATGTGGCGGCCAGGCATAAACGCCGACTGCGTCGGTCTAATTATTTTTTGTGCAATTTCAGTAATACGATTAGTACCTACTTTTGTGAATATTTTAAAGCTGATATTGAGAAGGCAAATTGGTCTATATTGCTGGATCTGTACCGCATTATCCTTCTTGGGGAGCAAAGTAATAACCCCAAAGTTCAGTTTGAACAAAGACAAATTGCCTTGTTTTAACTAAACAAATAACGCCATTAGATCATCCCTGATAACCTCCCAAAAGGTTTTATAGAACTCCGAAGGAAAACCATCAGGTCCAGGCGCCTTGTTCAACTTCATTTGGAAAATAGCATCGTACACTTCTTTCACTAAGAAATCAGCTGTAAGAATATTATTTTCTTCTTGGGATAATTGCGGTATATCATTAGTCATATTTTCGTCCATAATTACATCACTTGGCAAAGAAGCACCGAATAATTTCTTATAGTACTCTGAGATATATGTTTTTAGATTTTCCTGCCCTATAATCATTCCTTCCTCTTGCTCTAACTGAAATTTTTTCTTCTTCCTATGTTTACCATTTGCTATCAGATGAAAATATTTTGTATTATTTCCACCTTCCTGTATGTGTTTTACTTTCGCCCTTTGTGCCCATTTAGTTTCCTCATCTCTCCGAAGGCAACAAAGCATATCGTTCGCATCCATTAAAGTATATCTCTCTGATACCGAAAGCAGATTATTCTCAGCTTTAATATCAAGTTCATCAATAATCTTTAGCAATCTTTCCTTTCCTATCTTATATTTCCCACTTTGATTTTTAGCCCACCCTTTAAGAAAGCGTCTAAGAAAGCGCCGTAGATGTCTTATTTTATTTTGCCACACCTCAATTGGTGTAGAACCTTTAGCCGGCGCATTCCATTCGGCTGCAACCATCTCGTAGAAACCTTCCAATCTCAACTATGAAAGTTCAAACGAGAATCGTGCTTTATTCCCAACATGTGCATGAACTCCCGAGTTGACTAACAACGGAGTATGAGCTGATCCCACCCTAGTTAAAGCCTGTACCGTAACTAGGGGGTATTTCTGTTCCCATTTAGTAGTAGTAAGAACTCTATCTAACTTTTCAAACGTGGGATTTTCACGCCTACTAGCCCAAGTGTATTGCCTACCTGAGAGCTCAAGCTCTCTTAACTCTAAGCTTTGAATAATTGCGTTAAACATAATTGGCCACCTCGGATTGTAATTATCATTGTTCTTTCATGCATCATGCAATGCAAGATTGTACATGTATCGTTGTTGCTAAATCAATGAAAATTTCTGTGTTCAAAATGAATAAATACAGGGAGATGTTCAACTCAATGGACGTTTCCTTTTTTATCGGATGATAAGACAGGCGACCGAGACTTCGCTGGCGTCTCCGCCGCTTCCCTCCGCCTTCAGCGCCGTCGCGGCGTTTGTGAGGCGGGGGGAAGCTCCGGATCTCCGTCCGGCGAGTAGGTAGGTGTAGATTTTAGGAGTAGTGGTAGGTTCCTGCGGCTTCGATCTGGAGAAGAGTTTGGCGTCGGCGAGGATGAATAAGTCCGCCTTCCTTCTTCTCCCTGGCCGGCGGCGGCGGGTGGATGGCGGTTCGTGCTCGTCGATCTATGGATCTGGCGGGTCTTCGTGGCTTGGGCGTGCTCGTCGCGGCGAAGGTGACGTCCTGCCTCTGGCCTTTTTGTCCCCTGTCTCCGTCTTCGCGGCGGTGAGGTCTGCTCCGTCCTCTCCGTGGAGCTCTGGGGGTTGTTCTGGAGCTGCAGCTGCCGGTGTGTCTCTGGTTTCCCTGGCCGGCCGTGGTGGCGAGGGGGGAAGCGGGAGAGCTGTTGTGTGCGCTGCTCAGGTTGGTGGTTCGCGGCGACGGTGCGGCTCAGCGGACTCTTCGGCGTCTGCTACCGGATCGAGGACGGGAAGCGCCATGGCCGTACTCTTTCATCGAGCTCAGTTCCGGCGTCTGACGGCGGACGGCATATGCTGTCTTCTTCTAATGTGGAGGTGCTCCCTGTCTTGGGCTTGTGGGCGGCCTGGCGTCTTCCCCTCCGGCGACGGCGTCGGCGGATGGAAGGTGCTGTTGGTCCTGTACTTGTATTTGTAGCTCTGTACTCATGTTTTTCACTCTTATTTGGTATGAATACAAGGGCTGTGTGTTTCAAAAAAAAAATGGACGTTTCCTTTTCATATTTCATATTCAACTAGGGAACGTGCACGTGCAATGCACGTCTCTACAATGACATTCACAATATTTACTCCATGGTTAAATTCTTATACTCATACGCCGAGATACATGATTTTATATTGCGAACGACTTTCTTTTAGAATTTGACCGCAAGTGATGTATATGCACATATATGGAGAACTTGCGCCAGCGCATCCAAGGTCTTGGACCCAAAATGTCGACATGTGTGCATCTTACCCTTGAAGGTGAGTATGAACAACGTGTGTGCGCCAATCCCTTCCTTTTGTCCAAGAGTTGTGTACTCTTTTTTTTTTGCGAAACACAGTACAACGCAGACGTTTATATACACGTATACACACTCACCCCTATAAACGCACACCCTACCCCTATGAGCACCTTCGAGAGACTAAGTCGGCGGGTCGAGTCTTGAGATTGCAAAATATTGCTCAATTTTGTGCATCAACTGATTCAGAGGCGTCCTCATGAAAAAACATTTGAGCAGCCTCCCGATCAATGGTGATCAGGCCTAGATTTATTGTCATAGTTTTTTTTTTTTTTTTGAGTGAGGGTCTAATACATAAATTAGGAGGCTCCACACTTTACAAACAGGTCCCCAAACAAACACGAAATTACAAGGAAACCCAACAAAGTGCAAAAGGCACCCTAAGCCACCGGAGAGAAACGCGATCAGACCCACAGCCGCGCCCAAAGCTCCTACGCGCCGCCGGCGACGCCGTACCGCCCACCGCCGAGAGGAAGCACCACCACCAGAAGTAGACAGCCGCAAGATCCATCCGCCGCGCAGCGACGAAATCTGGAGTCGATGAAAGACCACGGCCACAACACCATCCTCACGCCTCCACCCTTCTTCCAGCCGCCGCGGCGGCGCCCAGGACCACCACCACCTGCACGACACCAACTCCAGGAGCTGCTCCCCTCGCCACCTCGGCCGGCCGGAGCAGAACCACCAGAGAGAACCACCCAAGACCACCTGCAACAAAAACGGGACACCGACCACCCCCAGTTCCTCTCCTCGCCGCCACGGCCGGCCAGAGGAACGAAGAAGAAGAAGAGCGCCCGAAGAAGCTTCACGGCCTCCCCGGCGACGAGGAAGCACCACGCCCTACGCACCGACACCATCGCCTCCGTCAACGACGGCGCCTCCCGGGCACTCACACCTAATCTACAAGCACACGAGCGAGCCGGAGCTCCCCTCCACCTCACGGTGCCGGAACGGCGACCGGAGGCAGAGAGGAGCGGCGGATCCGCCGGCGCGAACAAGGACCTCGGAGTCGCCTTTCTCTCCGCCTCCTAGCTACTGTAGCAGGGGAACGGGGAGCGAGAAGAATTAGCAGCAGATTTATTGTCATAGTTGTACTTGTTTAAGTCATATCTCTAATGACGGTGCTTCTAGCCATGCAATGGCGACCGACCACCCAAAATGTGTTTTTCACAGAACCTATAGAAACACAAATAAAATACACAATAGCACGGATATCAAAGAAATGTATAGCGAAGTTTGACACTTAGTGCTTGACCAGTTTATATGTCATACCAAAACTTTCCATTCAGGCACAACTATTTTCTCTCCGTTAATGCTCCTGGAAATGCAAGTACTGAGGAACACTCAAACTCTTGAAGACTTGAACACCAAGCTCGCTCTCACATAACATACTCCTGAGATGACGAGAGCAACCAATTTAAGGATGGCAACTGCCATCTGTATGAGAAATAATGTACACATCGAGATCAGGAGCTGAAAACTCTAGGAACATCTCTGTATGAGAAATAATGTACACAGCAAGATCAGGAGCTGAAAACTCTAGGAACATCACTGTAATGACTTTTGGTTGCTCGAACCTATCCTCACGACGCAGATCCTCAAAGGCAGTGTCCTTCAGCTTCTCTCGCTGTGCCTCACGGATCGCGGCATTGTACTCTGCAGTGATCTTATGGGCATGCAACACTCTCTTTGTTAAAAAGCCTAAACAAGTTATTGCAGAACAACAAATGTTTCAGATTTAATCGACAAATCTTACTTGTACAAAGTGTGATCTTTCAAGTACTCTGTTGTTATTATCATAAACACAAGTAGCAGGATAAGTTCACAAGAAAATAAAGAAACAATTGTTGAAACTCTATGATTGATCTCTGAACCCGACGTGAGTCCCCTATTGCGTTTAAGAGCATTTAGTTGTTCAAGTGACAATATTATTATAGTTGTACAACATCATCAGGTTATGCTCAGGGTCAGATATTCAAGTAAGTAGCACTGACTGATATTGTTCAACCTTCACGGTAGGTTGCTCAGGGTCAAAATATAGATACAGCCTCCATATACCAAACATACTTTTTCACAAATTTCACAAAGCGGTTGCTCCCGCAAATTTCAACACATTGCTGGTTGGTTACTGATTAGTTACATCTCAGCTTGCAGCCAGGATGGTAAGAACACCTACGTAGTTTTCTCAGCTCTTAAAGAGGAGCAGATGGAAGGGGATGTACCTGACTCGATCCAATCGCTCAGACTACAGAACAGGGAGTAGAATCTTGTCGGGCGAGGAGCTGCTGCTGCTTCTCGTGTGGCTCCACCGCGTGCTGCTCAGCATTGTTTGATGCCGCTGATGGTGATGTTCGTGCTGCACCGTGCTGCTGGTCGTGCCACCGCCGCTGATCGTCGAGGTTCACGGCGGGACTGGCAGGGACGCCATAGGGTAAGCGTTGAAGTATGTGAGCATGGGAGGCCCATCTGAGCGAGCTGGTGGACGGACTGGTCGGCGGCATCGAGGTGCAGCTGCTCGTCGATCTGTATAGACGATTGGGTATGGGTAAAGGATGGTGGCGCGAGGACGGGGGGATGGGAACCTTTTGTGGCGAGGAGTAAGGACTGGAGGAGGGGTACGTCGCCGGATCGGGTGCCTCCCTGCCCTGATCCGGCATGGGAGGCTTGCTTGAGTAGAAGATGGGCCGAGACGACAGAGTGTTGGGCGAGGAAGGCAATTCGTGTTGGATCCGATCTCCCCGCTTTGTCATCCACTAGTGGACGTGCACGTGCAACGCACGTCTCATAATTTATTATAATATAAACACATCTTTGAATCTATATTTGTTCCATTGAGTTATTATACCAAGCCCGTTAAATTTGTTTCATGATACAAAATTCAAATCGGGCCAAATATCTAACATGAAGTACTCCATTGTCTCGTTCCAGTTATGTTGATTCCAAGCTGAGCTTTCAAAGAAGGCACATTTACAAGAGGGAATGGATAATGATTTACATTGCAACATCTCTTGTGTTAAGACTGTATTTGACGAATGGCCAGAAAAATAACATCTTTTGTTTCTTTGAACAACACTGGACCAGATTGATTTGTATATCTGATGAACCTGTTTATTTCCCTTGAGAATTAACGATTTACACTACTTTCTACAGAGATTAGGTGCTTTACAAAATTGCACACTTGTAAGTAGCATGGTCAATACTCATCCAAACGGCAAAGAAAAAAGAGTTAACACTGATCCATCAGCCATGCTAATTCTGGAAACAAAATGAAACGTACACATAATCGTTGTTCCTACACTTGCTAATTCTAGAATTAAGAATGCAATCTACACATACTCACGTTGCATAACCTGGAGTTAGTTGTGACCTCTTGAAATTTGTGAAACATGCATTGAGAGACCGCTTGAAATCCATGAAAGATGCATTGAGAGACAGCTTGAATCATCACATACGGGGGATGTTTTTAGCCTCCTAGCAACTATACAGAAGAAAAAACTATAAGTATACTTGAACTTATTATGTGACCTCCAACAGGAACACACATGTAGTGTTAAGCGAAAATCAATTCAGAAAACAAACATGCCATATGGTTAAACTGAAACTGTGTAAATTCGTCTAAACTTCTTTAATCCAGATTGGTAACGAAGTAAGCCTAGAAAGTGAGCATAGATGTGCAAGATATTAGGGACCTTGACTGGTTGTCCATGTGCCGAGAGGAAGCTTAGACATGTATCAATTAGAAATCGTGAGAGTAAAACATGGGAACAACTACCAATCACGTTGTATCTAGTACCAAAACAAATTGACTGCGTACGTTAGTAGTAAAGCTTCACAAGGTGCATCATTTAACTAACCTGCAAAAACCAAGCCAGTGGAAAGTCAATCCGCTACAACTTTCATACAGAAAATAAAATTCAAAATGCAAAGCTTTAATAGCTTCGATTAAAAACACATGTGAATCAAGAGAGTCCTTTGTTTTGATTCATGCCAATCATATCAAGCTCCTGCGAAAATTAGACTGGTACATGAGCAGCAGCAACAGTGAAGGTGTTAACTCAAATTGTGGTCATTTGGCTGCAATGAACGTGATCTTAATACGTGTTGTGATGGTAGATTTTGAGACCCAGGATGCAAACTGAAGGAGCAGTATCATCAATCAGATCGGCATCACATGATAATATGAGCAAAAAAGAGATATCACAAGAAATTAACCTATATGGCTTTGACAATCTACTACATGGATAGGACAACCTATAACCTAAAATGCTACTTGCTGCATACCTTCAGAACGTTGTGCGCCAAATCCTACCAAATAACACTCTAATACCAAACAACAATGAATTTCTCATGTCCAGCTAGTAGAATCCTACCCCCAGAACATATGAAACAGTACACAAATTACCAATTCTTTGAAGGCACACTTAACAATAAAAATCATTCTGATTCTATTACAGCGGGGAGGACACGGACTGATGTACTGCAGTCTGCAGTACCTTGAGCTCCCTTCGCGGCGACATCTCCGGCGCCAGCTGATACAGCCCAGAGCGAGGCCAATGAGTAGGTGGCGGCGTGGAGAGAGCTGATTCCGGCTTCCGGGGGCGTGGCTCTCTTCACGGCGACGTCTCCGGCGCCAGCCGATACAACCTAGAGCGAGGCGACATGTCTTCTGTAGTTCTGTCTGCTACAATTTAATCTCCAAAAGTTCATTACACATCACTAAAAGCTGGGAAAAAATCATCTAAAAATCTGGGAAGAAAATAATTCTGACAGAAAACATCTACCATAAATTAAACCCAACATCTTTGATTCAGCAACTTCCGCGAACTTGAAGAACTGGCCAACTGGGTACGGAAGAAATTCACTTGATTGAGGATGAATCGGAACCATGCTTACCACCCACCGCGTGCAGGTCCTGCCTTGCTCTGCTGCCTAAATCATCGTGATGATGCATCTGATGATGGCGGACAAACGTGAGAGTGGGATCGATGTAGATGGCCGTCATCCAAGCACTGACAGATGTTGAGGATATCGCCAAGTACGGCCGCAGATGCCGTGCGCGGACGCGGATGAGCACAGGAAGACTGGGTTAGATGGATTCCGGCCATGCACCAGCAAATCAATTAGAGGCAGGAGGCGAAGATTAGATGCGAGCATCCTGGCGCACGCCGCCGTGGGCGGATTCGTGTCGCACTGCGGCCGGAACTCGCTGGTTGAGAGCTGGTCCTCCTTCCGTCTTGGGGAAGGGCAGCGGCGGAGGAGGGGACGGGGATTGGACGTCGAACGGCGATTTACAGTATTGCTGAGACGGGAATGGCGGCGGAGGGGTCCGGCCCGGAGCTCGTCGATCTGGAGTCGATGCAGTGGGGCGGCCACGCGTAGCTAGACACGACGAACGAAGTCGGGAAGGCGGCGGTTCTGGAGGATGGTCGGAATCCAGAGGCGGCGGCGGATATGGATGCCGGCCGGAGTCTGGGGCGGCGGCGGGTATTGAGGCCGGCCAGCGGCTAGGTTGCTCGATACGTTCGGGGAGACAGAAGCAGCGTCCTCGCTCGGGATAACGTTCGTACGCCGAAGGCAGAGTTTTCGTCCGTTCTCTCAATTTGCTAGATGCACACATGGTGCGGGTTTAGTTGTAATCTGGACGGTTAGATCTCAATTCGTGGGCCGGATCCTGAAGCTGTAATCGGTCCATTGTACTCTGTGTACGTTATGCTGGGTGGACTTAGGGATGAATATGTTTGCTTGTTTAATAGTAGTATAGAAGTATAGATAGATAACACACCTAGCTGTGGCCGAGAAGTTCTGCAGCCATGGCCATGACACACCCGGTCGTCAGGGTCTCTCCGACGCCTTTACTCCCGACCATCATGGCCAGACCGGAATCGATGCCGGAGCTCGCCGGTGGTGATCTGGTAAAAAGATGATGCTATCAAGGAAGGATCGAACATAACGAAAAAACTGTTGGACCGGTCAGAACATAAGGAAGGATCGAGCTCGCCGGTGGCGATCTGGTAAAGAGATGAGGGTGTCAAGGAAGGATCGAACATAACGAAAAAACTGTTGGACCGGTCAGAACATAAGGAAGGATCGAACATAACGAAAAAACTATTGGACCGGTCAAAGTTGTTTGGTGCTCGACATCGGAACAATCTAGATCGTTGATTGACAATTGAACGTTTTAGATTTAAAGTATCCCGACATGTTTGCTCTTTTCTCTACTACTATATATCTCTACTATATAATATAGCTAAGGTTTCTTCCTCCCAGATTTTCGTCCGTTTGGTACGTCGGGCTGGGTTTGTTTCGTCCGTCGCTGTTGCATCTGGAAACTTCCCAAGCCCGCGACAGCAGAGTCCGGCCCGAACTCCATCCAAACTAGCCATCGTAGGTTATGGCTAGACACGGCAGCCGAGTCCGGCTTGAACGTCATGGATACATCGAGCAACGCGGTTCTCCCCGGCGGCGTGGGCGGCGCGCGCAGCGGAGCCTGTCCGCGTCGGGGGACGAGGTGCGCAACGGCGCAGCATAGCTGACGCCGGCAGGCCCCTGCACCTACCACGCCATAATCCCGCATCTCCATAGCTGGGCGAGAGTGAGCTCGACGAGATGGGGCCTGAGCGTTCTACAGTGCCAGGACGTGCGGCGCGGAGGAGCGGACATGGGTTATCCCGCCGTACAGGTGCATGGCAAATTCGATGCCCGGGTACTTGCCGCCTGCTACTGGCCGGCCTGCTTTTGCTCCCGCTCCCGTCCTCCTACACCTACCGCCGCCGGAATCCATGGATCCACGCCTCCACCGTCGGCGCGACTGCCAGCAGCAACAAAATCCCCTTTTGTCCAATGCGTGAGTTTATCTGCACAGTACCTGTTTGTGCCTGTTCGTGTGTCTTGGCGGCGTCGCTGGGCGGTTCTGTGGAAGAGGCAGTGGAGATGAACACCGGATCGAAGGCTGTGATGGCCGATTCTTCTCAATCGATCGGTGGTTGCTTCCAGAGTTGTTAGCGATTGTCCTCTGCCCTCCCCGCTCTGTTCTCACACAACCTCCAACAGCACACAATATAGTTGTTTGTGGCATTCTGCAGAACGAAATCAAATTGGGCCTTTGTAGATTAACTAATGCTGCTACTGCGAAGCTTGTCTACATTAGATGTTTCCAACATGTTGCGTTCACGTAGGAAGGATTTATGGAGGGATGAGTTTGGTCTTTGGTTTCTCCGGCAAATTTATATTTTGTGATAACTCAGTATGTATACTGTCGAGGTTTTAAACGGAATTTGTTTGTTCAGTTCAGTAGCTTCATTTGTTCGTTTCGTAAATGAATTTTCTTGTGTCCTGTATTTCTTGCTCGACACTTTTCTGTCATAATATGGGAATCTATATGAGAAAAAGTTGGGTTCAAATGTATGATCTTGGGTAAAAATTGCAAAGAATCTGTGTACCACGATTGCTTTTGAGGCCTGGCATTATACTATAGGAGTATCATGGTGCACTCAAAAGTATACGTGTGATAATTTCATCACTTTTGGATATCCGTGATATGTAAACACACGTTTTTATTTCTCTTTTCATGATGGTTGTTGTATAGATGTATAAGTGAACATGTAAGAGAATGAAATCATGGGTGTAAGTAATATATTTTGAAGGATAATTTTGATATGTCACTATGAACTTTTAAATTTTCACCCGTTGCAACGCACGGGCACTTTGCTAGTACTATATAATACGAGTAGTGTTTCTTCCTTCGTCCGTGTGTGGTACGTCGTACGTCGCTAGCGTTTCCTTGGTTTGGTTTCGTACGTCGTGTCCTATCCCCGATCGATCGCTGGGTCAGGACATCCTTTCGTATGTGTGACTGGTTTTCCCGATCGATCGGGACTCGGTTTGGGAGTTTAGAAGGGGTACAAGGAGGATTCGATCGAATAGGTGCGCCCTAGCAATTCCACCGTGCCGCGAACCTCTCTATATCTTGTAGCCCTCGACACGAAAATCTTAGGCGGCTGACTCGATTGAGTCGCTCTCTAGATCCGTAGAGGGTTGATCACGGCAATACTAATCGGAGGAAGCTGGCCGACCTGCCACTGCGCCAATCCAACCTCTTCTAGATGCTCTCGGCGTCGAGTCTTGCAAGGAGATCCTTCCCTACGGCCGGCCCGGCAACAGCAACACGGAATTCGCTCACGCCATTGCGTCCAAGGATCCAATCCGCCATGGCCGGCCAGAGCGAGGATTAGCGCAGGCAGAGAAGAGGACGTCGTCCAACTGCGAGAAGTCGTACAGCTACGTGGAGCGCCGCTTCGCGTCAAAGCTTCTCATGCTCATGGACGGTCTACGGCCGCGCGCGCCGGACATGGTCACCGGCAGTCCGGCACCACCAACAGCCCAGACGTGGTGTTCCGGATGTCGGTCGCAAAGCTTTGGCTAGATCAGATGGCGCCGGCTTTAGATTCATTCATTGGGCGGCTAATGAAAGTGGACGATAAGATGGTACAAAAAGAAGCAGAGAGTACGAGAGAGGCGCTGCTTGAAAGTTGAAAGAGTAATCCCATGATGCCGGGGATCGTAGCTACAGGCTGCTTCCTGTCATATATAGTGCAGACGTAGCTAGAGGTTCAAGTCTGAAGATGAGCTTCAGATAGAAAAATAAACTCGCAAAATATACTACCATCGACTACACGAGTCGCCTTCGGCAGCTTTACGCGGGGCATATTTCAGAGGACGTGCGCGCCTTCATCAATATATAGCACCTCTCCTCTGCGCGTGAGTTGTTGTAGGTGTGAGTTCATGTTCCATGGACCACGGTGGTTTCAGTATTGCAGCTTGTGTGTTTGATGATATGCTAAAACTACATCTGTATTCTAGGTCTGATCATGGCACACTGGATGCTCATCAACAACTGCAGCGACGTTGTGGAGCTGAAGTTATCCGCGATTCTGAAAGGACTAGAATTGGCCAAGGATCACAGCAGGAATACATGTTCTATTGTTTCTGACTGTTACAATGTAATTCTGAAGGCGAACCGGCCGACAATTGAGTATATACGAGGGCATCAAGTGGTATATGCCGAACATAATTGGGGTGGGGACGACAGGGAAAACGGGGGTTCACATCGCTCCCATGAGATTCCTCCAAGGAGCATCGGCGGCGCGATGGCAGTCCTGTCTCGTCATTCTTGCCGATTTCATTCCGGGCTTCATTGATTTTTTCCGGGGGATTGGTGGAAAAATTTGGCTACAATCTATACTATAATAGAGAATCAAGTGCGAGTTTTGTTTGCTCCCGACCAAAATATTTTATGGATCCGACAGATAGGTCAGCTTTGTCCGACAAACCAAACGGGTCCTAGGTTGACATTTTAATCCCCCGTTGCAACGCACGGGCATGATTGCTAGTAATAGTAGTATAGACAACTCGTACACGGACTCCATGTAAGTCGTCCGGTAGGAGTACTTTCTCTCTCTTTACAAATCTGGGACAGCTTCCATCTACGTAATTGTTTCCAAAACGTGCAAGTCAAGCAAACGATCCATATATATGCATCCTCGCCGGCTGAATCTACGAAACAGAAGCGATCAAATTAATGGCGCAAGATGAGGACAACCAGGAGCCTGCCGGAGGACCTGCTGGCAGACATTCTCGGCCGTCTTGCACCCGCTGGCTAGCCGTGTCCCGCTGCATCTGCAAGGCCTGGAAAGCCACCATTGACGCCCGCCGCCTCCTCCTGCGCACATACGGCCTTCTCCCGCTCAGGCTCGAAGGCATCTTCCTGTACTTAACGTTTCACAAATTCCCGGAGTTCTTCTCCCGCCCCGACACGGTCATCACCGGCGAGATGGACTTCCTGCCTTCCGCCAACGATTCCATGGAGGATGACCTCTCTGAAGTCCAGGATCACTGCAATGGGCTGCTCTTGCTACAGGACCTGTACAACTCGAATTCCAACTACGTGGTCAACCCTGCTACGCGGAGGTGGGACTGTCTGCCAAACCGTCCGTCGATCCACGTCATGGGGGTGGACTTCGGGAGCAACATGTATCTTGTCTACGATCCCATGGTGTCGCCGCACTACGAGGTGTTTATGATCCCATATTTCCCACGGATGAGAAAAGATGAACAGCCTGACCCTTCATTTGAGGAATCGGAATGGCCGCCGGCAACATTCATCCTAAACGTCTTGTCGTCGAGGACACGTTGTTGGGAGTCAAGGTCTTTTCATCGAGAAAGGGGTGCCCTAGGGACCATCACTGAGATGCGAGCACGTAGGGAGCATAGGGGTTGTTGGTGGTGGCAGCGACGCCGTGCCATCTACCGGCGAGAAACACTCTACGTGCATTGTGACAAAGGTTTTCTTATGAGGTACCTGCATGCTCACTTTTCGATATTTTGACACTCAGTTTTACCTCTTTCAACGTCAGTATTAATTTCAGTCCTCAATGCTTTGACTTTGCAGAATATCCTTGTCGAATGGTATGTTTCGTGCAATTGAACTACCAGAAGGTGTCATATCAAAGGAATATACAAAAACGTATCTAGGAAGATCAAAAGAGGGGGTGTATTTTGCATCGCTATACAAAGGTACGCTTCGAGTTTGGATCCTTAATGACCCATGTGGTGAGATGGAATGGATGTTGAAACACGACCGTAACCTTGTGCTGCCACATTATGTGTTTGACCGACAAGTTGTTCATGGACCTTGGGTCTTACAAGATACGAACTACAACTTCTTTCGCCATCACATGCCATACATAAGAAACAAGGAAGGTGTATTCTGTGAAGGGGATTTCGAATGGAGCTCCGATGACGACTATAACGCTGCTGGCAATAGAGACATGGCTGAAGAGTGTTACTGTGGAGACATTACGATACTTGGATTTCACCCATTCAAAGAGATTGTCTTCTTGCTATTGACTGGATTAGATGTAAAAACACCACTCGCCTACCATTATAATAGCTTGAAAGCTGAAGTCTTAGGCGTTGTAGATCCAAAAGGTTACGACGATTATTTCGTCGAGCTGCCTAATGAGTCACGCACAATCGAAGGTTTTCCTTACGTGCCTTGTTGGCTTGAGGAGTGTTCTACAAATACTAAATCTTGAAGAACATATTAAACATTTCACAATTGCTTATTCTTTTATGAGCCTTTGTTCGGCCTCTGTTAGTTCTAGATGTTGTTGTTATCCTTTATAGTAGTCGTGATCATACCACAAAAGATGGATCTTCTAACACTTTGATCAGCTCATTATTTAGCCATGTATCACAGAGTTGCTAGCTAGTTTGTTGTGCTCTACTAACATCTAGTACATCGCGGCAGAGAACGTTGCAGTGGTTGGGTCACAGTGGCGCCCCTAGCAACCGCGGTATGAATCCCATCGGAAACAAAATTATGGAATTATCTTGAAAGAGCACTTCTATCTTAATGAAAATATAGTAGGGCTACTCCTGTTGGGGGAATGCCTTCAGGGCCCACGAAGCGGGGCGGCTCACAGGACCAAGGAGTCCAATGGTTGGCTCGTAACCGCCCAACTCCTTGGATTTACATGTTGGGGCGGCTCGTTTAGAAGACTAGATGATACCCCATGCGTTGCGGCAGGATTTTGTTGCGATGAATAAAATTCTTTTTTGCAAATGTATATAATTCATTAGTTATATGAGAACTTTGATGTAAAGCAGGGCGTATCATTATTTAAAAGTCGATATTTTTGTATTAAATGATCTGAGTACTTGATGAGTGCATTTGTAACTATTTAATGCTTTTGCAAATATTCAGGGGACCATTTATGATTTTACCAGGAACAAAATCATACTATTAGGTATACTGATCGGCTTACAAAAGTCACAAAATCTCACGGACATAACACTCATCCAGGAAGCACTTACAAAGTAGCAAAATGTGGCAGCTTATTACCTGATAAAGTGCATCGCGAAAGGCTTCATCAGTGAGTCTATTGAAGATGATCAGTTAGGAAGCATGTCCATGTCAGACACACCAAATACAATTCCATTGTAGTATACATAACACATATTTAAAGAATCAGCAGTTCGGAACATTATGAACCTGGTTGGATGAAAGATATATACAGTAACAGCCTGGGCCTTGAATTAGTATTGTTAATTTATTGATGTTTTAATTGCCAGCGAGTATGTTTGCCTATAAGAACAACAAACATACCTCTGTTTTACGCACACCAAAGATACATGATTGCAAAAACTTACTTCAATGATACTACACACCGGGACAAATTTGTTCCTTCTATGAAACATGCAGAGCAAACCACCAGTCTGAAATCATTATACTGAGAATCTAACCACTGTCCATGAAGCGGTTGCAGAGCATGCATATGATAATCTGGTGTCCAAAAAGGTGCATTTGGGCTCTCCTATATTTGAGGGATCTTCATAAGAATTGCAAGCATGTTCCTGAAAAAAGCAGAACCTTCTTTTAATGTTATGAAACTCTCCTTCAAAAGAGTACCAAAATGTTAATCTAGACTGATAAGAAATTTAAGGTGGAGAAGGCGGGCACGGTGCGGTGGATGCCACTGTGCCTGCACGTGTTCCACACCGAGTGCATCGACCGGTGGCTGCGCTCGCCCGATCTGTCGGTGCAGCGTCATCCCTCCCCCGGAAAGGCCGCCGGAGGTGGTGCTGGACGTCGGGTCGTGATGCAAATCGGCGCTCTGATCGATCGTCTAGAACGAACGTGTAACTGCTACTACACGGGAATATTGTTGCAAACTAGAAACGTTTGAGAAGGTTTTGTTTATACTGTTTATTCATCTGCCGTCGAAGATTGCCTCATTTTAGGCTCTGTGTTATCAGCTTTTCCAGAAAGCCTATCCGAGAGTTGAGACTTGAGACTAGAACAAGGCTTGTGTTGTCTTCCACACTCAAACAACACGAATCTGGTGAATTTAGAGTGCAGGTAGGAGATGAACTGTGAGTCTCGAACAGCCAACACTCCCGATTTCTCTACTCCTTTGTACCAGTAAACAGTGACTCTTAGGTCACTTTTACACCACGGCCCTCCTACTCTCTTCTATTATCCTATAGGGCCAGCCACCTTACAACACTCCCCCTCAAGATGGGGCAAATATATATATGAGCCCCATCTTGTCACAAAGTTTCATGAAAGATACAACATTAACACCTTTTGTTAGTACATACAGCAACTTGATATACAGATTTGACAAAACTAACTTGAGGATTCCCTCATCTATTTTTTCCTTAATGAAGTGTCTATCTATCTCAACATGCTTGGTTCTATCATGTTAAATTGGGTTATGAACCAAGTTGATTGCCGCCTAATTATCACAATAGAGTTTAAGAGGTCCATCATAAAGCAACCTGAGCTCGGATAATAAGATTCTCAACCACATCAGCTCACATAAACCTGAAGCCATAGACCAAAACTCTGCTTCAGCCGTTGATCGCGCCACTACGCTTTGCTTCTTACTTCTCCAGCTCACGAGATTACCTCCCACGAAAACACAATATCCTGACGTAGATTTTCTATCGTCCAAGCACCCAGCCCAGTCAGCATCTGTATACCATTCTGTTTTAAGATGGCCATGATTAGAGAATAAGATGCCCTTCCCGGGCAACTCTTTAGATACCGGAGAATTCTAGGTACCGCATCCCAATGAACGGAACGAGGATCATGCATATACCTGCGTACAATACTCACAGCATAGGCAATATCTGGCCTGGTGTGGGATAAGTAGATCAAACGTCCAACTAATCTTTGATATTGATGTTTGTCTACATGATCACCTGAATCCGCTAGTATATGGTGGTTTTCTCTGTGATAGATAAATACCTTGTGATCCATATGCAACCTCAATTCCGAGGAAATAATGAATAAATCCAAGGTCCTTGACTTCAAAGGACTTAGCCAACATCTTTTTTAGGCATGCTATTCCATCATCATCATTACCTGTGATCACAATATCATCAACATAGACAATAAGAATAACAATTTTGCCACTTTGGTGCTTAAAGAAGAGGGTGTGATCTGCATTGCTTTGCTGATAACCCATAGAGCATACTTCACTTCGAAACCTCCCAAACCAGGCTCTAGGTGATTGTTTAAGTCCATACAAGGATTTTTTAAGTTTACAAACTTTACCCACGGTTTCTCTACTATTAAACCCTGGTGGAATATCCATATAGATCTCTTCCTGCAAGTCTCCATGAAGAAAAGCATTCTTAACATCCATTTGAAACAATTTCCACTTACTATTTGCTGCTATAGAGATAAGGGACCTAATTGTGTTCATTTTTGCCACTGGTGCAAAGGTCTCATCATAATCCACTCCATAAGTTGACTATAGCCCTTAGCCACCAATCTGGCTTTATATCTTTCTACCTTTCCCTCTGAATTTCGTCAATTTCCACTTACTATTTGCTGCTATAGAGATAAGGGACCTAATTGTGTTCATTTTTTCCACTGGTGCAAAGGTCTCATCATAATCCACTCCATAAGTTTGACTATAGCCCTTAGCCACCAATCTGGCTTTATATCTTTCTACATTTCCCTCTGAATTTTGTTTCACAGTAAATACCCACTTACAACCAACAATCCTTCTATTAGGAGGAAGAGTAGTAAGTACCCAGGTGTTGTTCTTGTCAAGTGCTGTCATCTCCCCTATCATAGCTGCTCTCCACTCTGGATATTGCTTTGCCTCCTGCCAATCACGTGGTATAGGTAAAGTGGAATCCAGTGCAGCTATAAATGACTTATACTGAGAACCCAATGACAAATATGAAACGTAATTGGAATATCATATTGAGATAGATTTGGTGGAAATTTTCCAGCAGTGGAACGGGGCTGTTTTTTGTGTGCAATAGGAATATCTAAATCAGCCAATGGTACGGAAAGGGTACCATCATTTTCGGAGGGACTTGAGCTTGAGTCATGCATTTCTTGTTGAACTTGATCTTCGGAATTATCAATTATGTCCTAATGGTATGTTTCTCTCCCCATGCACCTGATCCTCCACTCTTCGGTGTCTTCGTGTATATACCTGAACCTCTTGTTCTTCATTTGGTCTTGGCCAATGTAACACCTCATTCTGGGCACCTTGTTGTTCCCCTTGCATTTGCCCTTGCCCTTCTCCATTAGAACCCACAACTCTGTCATCATGACTGTCTTCTGGTGGTATTACTCCAACTACCACTTCCCTTGATGTTGTAGAGTTACTCTGTTCTCTTTTCTCTCCCCCTGTCTCATTGTCCACATCTAGAACATCACTAGAAAACGAGTCAGGAAAAACATCAGCCAAATCAACAGGTTCACCATAAAATGGTTCATGTTCCTTGAACACTACATCCATGCTCACAAACATTCGTTTTTCTGATGGACACCAACATTTATAACCCTTCTGTTTTCCATAATATCCCACAAATACACACTTCACTGCTCTAGGGTCTAACTTCCCAACCGATGGTCTATAATCCCTCACGAAAACAAACACATCCGAATACCTTTGGTGGCACAACATAAGTAGTCTCACCAGTTAAGCACTCAATCATGTTAAGCACCCGAGAAGGCATTCTATTCATCAAATAGGCAGCTGTCATCACGGCTTCGCTCAACAAATATTTAGGAACATTCATGGCTACCATGATACACCGAGTAATTTCTAGGAGGTGCCTATTTTTTCTTTCAGCCAGCCCATTCTGCTGAGAAGTGACTGGACAACTAGTTTGATGGATAATTCCAAAGCTTGACATATATTCTTTTGTTTATTTACATATTCTGTGCCATTATCAGTTCGAAATATTTTCACCCGTGCATCATACTGAGTCATGATTAAGTTATGAAAATCCTTAAAACATTCAAACACATCACTTTTACTTCTCAGCACATACACCCATGTAGTCCTTGTGCAGCAGTCAATAAATGTAACAAATGAACGATATCCATGAAGAGACCATACTCCACTAGGACCCCATACATCTGAGTGAATGGTATGGAATGGCACAACACTTCTATGATCAGATGAAATATAAGAACTGCGTGTTATCTTTCCATACTGGCAGGAATCACATACTAGATTTTCTTTGCAAATTTTGTTATAAAGATTAGGATAGAGCTGACCCAGTGTGTTAAAGGACAAGTGTCCCAACCTGCGATGATGAAGAAGAAATTCTTGCAATGGTGATTGAGAAAGAACAACAGCAGCCACAGGTGACATATTGCCATCTAGGTAATATAGACCATCATGCATGATCCCTGTCCCAAGTCTTCTTCTAGTACCAAGTTCCTGAAATAAGCACCATGTTGGGAAGAATATTGCAGCACAATTGAGCTCTTTTGTAATACAACTAATGGATAACAAATTGATTGGGAATGAGGGAACATGAAGTACTGATGAAAGAGGCATATTAGATCCACACATAATTTTTCCTGACCCCATAACAGTTTGATAAGAGCCATCAGCTAGCCTTACACTTTGCCTCTTTATATCAGGAGCATAGTCAACAAAATTTTCATAAGAGCCAGCCATATGTCTAGAGGGCCCTGAATCTATTAGCCATGGTATATCAGTCGTTTTATAATTCTTAGCATGATAAGTGTTACCATCAGAGTTTGTAGTCGCAGCGGATGTGAATCCATTGGAAACCTCAGCCTATTACTTGTCCTCCATATACATCCTCTTATATTCGCACCACTTTTTTCAATCGTCAAATGACATCTCCACTCTCACGGTTTGAGAAACATTTTGAGCGGTTGAGGTAGTATTCACCCTGCCTCCGGATTGCATACGACAGCCTCGACCATCACTACTAGCACCTGTTCCACTAATACAGGCAGGGCGTGCAGCTCCACAACGATTACAGACATCACGAAATGCAAAATTTATATTTCTACAGCCTATATTTGGACACAACCAATCCTCATCTCGCTGCCAAGATTTTGCAGCACCATCATCATGTCCTTTTCCTCTACCTGATCCATTATCCAATTTATTTTGGACCGTGCTACACAGCGGCGCCGCACCTACGTCGTTCCGTGCGGCGGCCTCTGTAGCCAGTTGTGACGCGCGCGTATGCATGCGTATGTGTACGGCGGGGCCTATAGCCAGCAGCATACAACGATCGTTGTCACCGAGCGAACAACGCTATCCTGCTAGCTACAGCGCGAGGACGTCGCCACACGCTCCAAAAGCTGCAGCGTCAGCAACACTGGTTGTATCGGTAGTAGACCAAGAGATATGTGTGCAGATTTTGGAAATAAGAATCATGAGAATAAAATAGGGAGTGCGCAAGACAAGTTTCCCATGGCAACACATTTTATGCTTACATGCAACTTTTATCTTATTTGGTTGCCAATTTTATTTAAAAAAATACTTAGTCCAAATTAAGTACTTTGCTTTGAGATAACTCCGGTGTTGCTAGAAATAGTTATCAGGTGGTTTAGACATGTTTACCAGATTTTTAAAAGGCATTTCTAAGATTCTCCGACGAAGATTTCATATTTGTTCGGCAAGGGTTACTGGGTGTTCAAAACAAATTTCAAAGTATCTATTTTAGCTCATGTTGTTCGGATACAGTTATCAGATTTTTTGAAAACCATCATAGTCTCCGGTTCACATACCACATTGTCTGGACACGTTATCAGATCTTTTGAAATACACCCGCCGGGTTATCCGGTTCAGCCACCACATTATTCGGACACAACCATCGGAATTTTTCGAATGCGCCCAAGTTTTCGGTTCAGCTACCATATTGTTCGGACACAGTTATCAGATTTGTCAAATGCACCTGACAGGTTTTCCAGTTCAGCTACCATATTGTTCAGACACTATCAGATTTTTCGAATGCACCCGCCATGTTCTCCACTTTAGCTACCACACTTGATTACCACATTTTAACCAATGTGAAATCATCCGAAAAATTTAAGATATACTTGCCATCTCATCTAAGGATGATTCCACCTAAATTACACTTGATTGCCATGTTTTAACAAGATGAAGTCATCCGGAAAAAATAAGACATACACCGACGACGACCTAGGTCGTCAGCAGATAAACCACATATGGTTGACCAATAAACTACATGCGGTTACCAAATAAAACATACATTGATGACAAATAAACCACACATAATTACATTTACAGATGGTTGACAAATAAACTACACGTGCTGACCAGATAAACTACACATGGTTGACAGATAAACTAAAAAGTGGTTATCACATAAACCACACATAACTAAACATGGTTACCAGATAAATCTACATGGTTGACAGATAAACCACACATGACTACACGAGGTTACCAAATAAAACACACATGGTTGATAGATAAATTTCACGTGGTTACCAGATAAATCATCCATGGCGATGCACACTCGCCTTTTGTACCGGACAAAGAAGGCACGATGAGTCGACGATGACACTGAGAGCGCGGGGTCAACCGCAGCGGCAAGTTGTTTCCTTCTACAGCCATGTGCATGGCACAAACGCACACTCACCTAGTCGGTGTCGCTGCCACGTCCTGCAGCCTATGCAACGTCTAAGTGCATCAACAGTTCAACATCATGTCCAGAGCACCGCCACCCTCCATGGCGAGCTTGGCCTCAAGGCGGCCATGGCCCAACGATGGCACAACTACTCCAGCCGGCGGTGGCCATCGGTCCGGGCGAGGTCCTCCGCGACCAGCATTTGCGGCGGCCACCGCCCCAGCAAGGTCCACGGAGGCGGCGACTAGCACGTGCGGCGGCCCTCGGCTCCGGAGGGGACCTCGGAGGCGGCGAGCAGCACGTGCTACGGTCGTTGGCCCCAGCGAGGTCCTCGGAGGCGGCGACCAGCACGTGGCGGCCATCGGCACCGGCGAGGTCCTCGGAGGCGGCAACTCGCGGCACGACCTCTTGCGGCGTGGCGATGACGCCGGTGACCTTCAGGCTGCAACCTCACGCATTGGCGTCGTGCGCGACCGGCCAGAGGGGACTGCCACGTCGCACTGCTCGTCTCCTTGCAGTGGTGCTGCTTCCTTCAGCTCCCAATCGGTTGACGGCGGCGCAAGCTAAACCGCCTGGCGCTGTGTTGCTCCCGGCGGCCTCGACGGGAATCAAACCCCTGCTTTGAACCCCACATCTGGTCGCCTCCTTCCGCCCTTCTGATTTCTGGTCTTCGCGAGAGAGAAAGGGGAGAGAGGTTGTGTGGTTGTCGTTATCGTTGCTTTGGAGCGATAAGGAATTAAGGATAAGATAGAAGACAGGCTGTATGATCGGACGGATACGCATGCGCCGTACGGAGAGACGCGGTGTGTGGCGCCTCTACGAAGATTTCTCCATTTATTTTTGGTTACACCTCCTGCCTTTGTGTTCTTCACCTGCTTACCAACCCCATCAAACAGAGATTAGAATTTTGCAGCCATAGCTCTCACCAAGTAAACCAACACTGGTACTTCTTGTCCACCACAGTTATGAGTGCCGCTGGCCGACGATTCAGCAATCAGCACGGGTAGCACTTTCTCCTCTGCTCTTCTCAATCTGCTTGCGGCCAACAAGTACAGAAGCTGCTACTCACCTCCTCTCTATTTGCACACACAACAAAGCTACAAGCGCTTGTCCTCTTCTCGTACACAGGAAGAAATCGATCCAAATCAATCCTGTAGCTACTCACCTCATGGACTCCTGCTGCTCTTTCTCTCCGCTGCAGGACACCACCGGCAGCGATTGTTAGCACTAATCTTGGTATTGTTGTATCTGCATGTTTAGTTTGTTCTGCATGTAGCTAGTCTCTAGGAGTCGCAGTCAGATGGAGCTTCACTCGACCGTGCAAGAGGTGAGATGCCGAGGAGCCATGAGATGTGGCGCAAGGTGAGATGCCATGGTGCCGTGTGAAGCGGCTTGGTACGTGAGCAGTGAAGCCTGATGGTCTGCAACACAGGTCTGTCCGAATGATTCGGTCAAATATTGCATGTGCATGTGTGGCTAGGTTAGTTAGATCCTGGAGCGATTCTAGGAAGGAGATCAAGTCAAGAGTCAGTTTGTTAGTGCGTCAGGTCGTGTGGTTAGTGGCCTGTGTGGGTGAGTGCATGCGTGAGTGGGTTAGTGGTGAATGTGGTCACCGGCTGTGCGTGTGTCCATGCCTATTTAAGGCTTGTAATCATGTTTACATTTGTGACAAGTAATAGAGAGAAGAAAACGTCAGGCTGTGTGAGACAGCCGGCACCAAATACTTGTCTCCATTGTTGTTCCTTCTACTTGTGAGTTGTGAGAGACAACTAGAGGTAGAAGAAGGAAGGGAGCTGCCGTTGGCAGCTCCTACAGCGATCCCCTTCTGTGCTCTGCTACAAGCCACCGGCTCAGCTGCAGCTTCCTCCTAATACTTCTCCTCTGTACAGGCACGAGCCTCTGCCTCGCCCCTTCTCTCGACTCCTCTGCTTTGCTCGCAAGCGAATCACACCACCACCCATTGCCGCGACAACTCCGGCCACCTCCACAACGCCCCGAGGCGGTCAACTCCGGCGGCCCCAGCACATCTTCTCCCGGTGCTCTGATACCATGTTGTCTTCGACACTCAAACACACACGAATTTGGTGAATTTAGAGTGCAGGTAGGAGATGAACTGTGAGTCTCGAACAGCCGAACACTCCCGATTTCTCTACTCCTCTGTACAAATAAACAGTGACTCTTAGGTCACTTTTACACCACGGCCCTCCTACTCTCTTCTATTATCCTATAGGGCCAGCCACCTTACAACAGCTTGTCCTTTTTTTAGCGACCCTGGGTCCCTGAAAGCTCATGATTTCGAGAAATCACTATATCACTTGCCTAGTCTGTTTCTATGTTGAACACACTCACAAATTACATATTTGTGCTACAACAGTCGAGCTTCAGTGTGGGTTGTGCCACACTGCAGGGATAAAAGGCAATGTAAGTTTTTGAAAATAAGAGGCAATGTAATTTGCAGAACTACTCTTCCCACTGGACACTGTAACACACTGCAATACCATTTGAAAGAAAATCACAAGCCCGCAACTTCAGTGCTGATTTGCAACAATGCACCCAAACCGTTTGCTTTGCAACCCTTGACACAAAAATACGTACTGATGAGGCCACTTTTTTTTTTCCTTTCTTGTCTTTGGGTGTATGTTTGCTGCTGCCCCAGCATTGCGAAACTGTTGGCTGTATCGGATGGTTGCTATATTAATATAGCGGGGCTATGGCCTGTTTCGAGACAGAGGCCACATTTTAAGGGCTTATGTACTTGGGATTCCCCCTTCTCCAACCCTCCAGGGAAGCTAACCCAGTTCCGACGCATTTCGTAACGAGTTACATGTGGATATCAAGTTCCGCTAGTCATTCACTGTAGATCTTGGATATTGGCTATTACGCTAATATCCAGTTTAGGCACTAATTCATCTTAACAAGTAGCCAATGTGAAAAGCAATAGTAATCTGAAACATGAACACATGATTCATCTTAGATCATCGCATGGTCCAGGTATTTCGAAACTGAACATGTTTGATCACACAGTCTCTCAAGAGTACGCCAAAGGCGTACCTTACTTTTATAGAAGGCAGAAGTTTAGTACAAGATCATACCCTAATCACAAGCGAAGAGGGCAGAGAAAGGAGCCAGAGCTCACTCCAAAAAGACTCCAAAAAAAGACTCAAAAACACTAAGGCCTAATCTCACGTGATGGCTGTGAAAACTCCAGCCACCCCTCTCCTAGCTACACACCAGGTGGCAAACTCATCAGCTATCAAGTCGAGCATAGCCGAAACTCCTCTTTGCTGTCTCGGATTGTTAAAAACCCAGGCATTCCTGTTCTTCCAAATACTCCAGCAAGTGAGTATCACCAGAGCATCAAAATTCTTGCGTGTCTTGGCAGTAAAGTTCAGTTTGGACGCACTCCACCAAACCTGTAAGTTACAATGCTCTGTCGGGCCAGGTACAGCAATGTTGAGGCGATGAAAACCTCCATGCCAGACTTGCCTTGCAAAACTGCATTGGGTAAATAGATGCTCCACCTTATCCTCCTCCTGCAAGCATACAAAGCAACTAGATGTTTGGTTCTGCAGACCATGCCGGTGTCTTCTATCTGCCGTCCAAAGGCGGTGTTGGATAGTGAGCTACATGAAGATCTTGGCCTTGAGAGGTGCTCCATTCTTCCAGATAGCCTCCGCCATCGGAAACTCCACACCCTCCGACTGCAGCATATCATAGGTGGATTTAGCTGAGTATACTCCATTTGCGGAGCAAGACCAACTCAGTACATCATCCTCATCCATGTCTCTGTCCACTTGGTTTATGCAGGCCCAAAGCTGTACACATTGTCTTGCCGCCTCTGCTGTGAGTTCTCCTTGGATGTCATCTACCCACCTGTTCTCCACAAGAGCTTGTGCCACTGTTCTGCGGTTCTGGGTACGAGTTGGTATGGACTGGAGTATAAGAGGGGCAATGTGTCGGACCGATCTCCCTCCAATCCAAGTATCAGACCAGAAAAGGATTTTATTACCATTACCCACCTGTATCCGGATAAACCTGTCGAAAACCTCTTTGGCCCTGGAGTCTTTGGGTGCAGGCAATCCAGCCCATGGCCGTAGAGGGTCAGTTCTCCTTAGCCACTCCCAGCGGACTCGGAGAGCAATGCCCCGTAAGGGAAGATCCTTAACTCCCAAACCCCCAAACCGCTTAGGCTTGCAAATTTTGTCCCAAGCCACAAGACATAGGCCACCATTAACTTTCTTCTTGCCTGCCCAGAAAAAGTCACGCATCCATTTGTAGATTTCTTCAAGGGCCCATAGAGGAGCTTCCGCAATCAGCATAAGATGAATGGGTTTAGCGCCAATGACGGATTTGATCAAATTAAGGCGTCCATCCCTAGCAATCATACCTCTCTGCCAAGCAGGAATACACTCAGTAAACCTATCAATAGCCGGTTGCCATTCATCCTTGGTCAGCGGCCTAAGAGCAAGTTGGAGTCCCAAGTATTTAATGGGGAATTCCTGTATTGGGCACTGTAACAAATCCGACACCAGCTGTGTATCTTGGATCGAGCTCTTAATCAAAGTGGCTGTGGATTTCTGGTAGTTGATGCGTAGGCCTGATGCATTTCCAAATATGCGTAAGAGCTCTCTGACAGCAACCAGGTCCTCCGTGGTCGGCTTGAGGAACAGAACCACGTCATCCGCATAGATGGAGATCCTCTGCTTCGGATCGCATCCTCCAATGCTGCCCAGCAAATTCTGATGTGTGGCCCAGGCTACTAAGGCAGTAAGAACCTCCATACCACAAACAAAGAGAACATGCGACAAGGGGTCGCCTTGGCGCAGACCCCTTCCGTGCCGAAATCTTCTACCTGGGATACCATTAACCAAAACCTCAGTACTCGCCGTGCGCAGAAGTATGGCCAGCCAAGATAGGAAGAGCTCACTGAAGCCCAGCTGCCTGAGAACCTCGAACAAAAAACTCCAGGAGATCGAATCAAATGCTCTAGAAATGTCCAGCTTCAGCAGCACTCCTTTTTCCTTCCTCGTCTTGATCTTCTTGGCGAGTTGACGAACAAGCATGAAATTGTCATGCAAGGACCTGGTCTTTATGAAAGCCGACTGATTCACACTCACAAGGGCCTCCATCTTGGTCTCAGCCTGTTTGCCAGGATTTTCGAAAACAGCTTGGCAACGCTATGAATTAGGCTTATGGGTCTGTAGTCTCCCACCTCCATGGCATCTTGCTTCTTAGGAATAAGAGTGATCAAAGCTCTGTTTAGTTTATCAAACCCTCGGCCATCACCCACATACAGTTTATGCAGAACTGCCATCACATCTTGCTTAATACAAGGCCATGCTTTTTGGTAGAAAGCGTCGTTAAAGCCATCTGGTCCAGGGGCGCGATCCGCTGGCATAGCCTTAATCACCTCCCACACTTCCTCCTCCGAGAACATGTCGTCCAGGCCATCAAGAGCATGCGTTTGTATACCAAGTTCTGCAAGCTCAATTGTGTGCTCCCGAGTGCTAACTGTGCCCAAAAGGTCACGATAAGCATTAAAGAAAGCCTCTTCTTTACTGTCCTGGTCTGTGTGTGGAACTCCATTAACTCTAACAGCCGGAATAAAATTCTTCTGACGTCTCCCATTTGCCACCATAAAAAATAGCTTGGAGCAGGCATCTCCTTCTTTTAACCATCTCATCCGTGAGCGCTGTCTAGCCATGGTTCTCTCGAGAGAAGACAGACTGAGGACCAGGCCTTTAAGCATGCGTCTCAGCCAGATTTCCTCCGCAATCAACCCTCTGCAGTCCATTGCAGCATCTAGTTTATGGATAACCAGATTAGCAATGGCGATCTTCAGCTTAACGTTGCCCACCGTCCTCTGACTCCAAGACTGCAGATGTGAAGCAGTGTTTCTCAGCAGCTCATTGAGTCTCTTAAACGGATCGGTAATACCCTGGTCGCACTTCCAGCCTTCCTGAACCGCAGCATCAAAGCCCTCCAACTTGGTCCAGAAGTTCTCAAACCGGAATCTCCTCTTAGGACGAATGCCAGCATTGAGGGATAGATGCAATGGAGCATGATCAGAAATAGAGGATGTTAAAGCCTGAAGAATTGCATCCGGATGGAGCAGGTCCCAATCCACCGAGATTAACGCTCTGTCAATCATGGTCATGGTGGGGGATGCTCGCTCGTTGCTCCAAGTAAACCTCCTACCATGCATATAGACCTCTTTTAGTTCTTGATCAGCAACAAAAGATCTGAACGCCGCCATGGTAGCCCTGTCTAAATTCTGGTTGTTCTTCTCACTAGCACGGAGGATCATGTTAAAATCTCCGATAACAAGCCATGGACCATGACAAAGAGTACGCCTTTCGCCAGCTCTTGCAGGAACTGCATTTTGTCCGCCACAGATTGAGGTCCATATACCACGGTTAGCCACCAGGCATCGTTGTCCATCGAGCGCACTTCTGCATTAAGAGAAAAAGAATCCATAGTAATGTTTTTAACCTCAAACACCGAAGAGTCCCAGGCGAGTAAAATACCGCCTCTGGTTCCAACAGCCGGCACATAGGAAAAACCATCAAAGGATGGTCCCAGACATTGCATAACAACAAATTGATCGATTACACTCAATTTGGTCTCCTGGAGACAGACTAAGCTAGCATGGATCAGATTGATGAACTCACGCACTGCATCCTTTCTCCTAGGGTCATTAAGCCCTCTCACATTCCAGCTAAGAATTTCTAGAACTAGATCCATAAGAGACTATGGAAAAACTCCACTCCTACAGGCCAGCTCACTGGACGCTGATCTGTGTCTGACACTCCTTGAACAGATCGCCGCGGGGTGGATTGTCTTACCAAAGATCATGGCAATCGCGCGCAGTTGCTGCTCGCGGGGGGGGGGGGGGGGGCGAGTCGAAGAAGTGCTTGAGCTCCCTCAACGCTTCTTCATTGACTTCCAGATCAACCGGGGTGATTCCCAAAGCCTTCAGCAGCCCCGTCTCCGCCGCCGAAGCTCTTTTAGATGCAGTGGGCGGCGGCTTGCTAATCGAAGCGCGGGTGATCCGCCGTGGGGTGAACGGCTCCGCATCTGGCCTTAGCCGGGATGCCTCGATTTCGCGAAGCAGAGGAGGGGCCAGGGTCTTGAGGATGTTGGCGCAGAAGGTCTTCATCTTAGCCATGGCGGCCGCTTCTGCTGTGTATCTCTCATCAGGCGCAGGGGAACTCTGTGCGCCGGTCGTCACAGGTGACGGGCCCGGTGCGGTCAACGCCACAGAACCAGGTCCAGAGCCAGTCTCGCACCTCAGCCCAAGCTCAACGGGCCCATCCTCTTGAGCTAAATCTTCTTGGGCCTTCTCAGCGCAATCCTCCAACTCCGTGTGGCCCAAAACAGAAGTACCAGCAGACAAAGAAACGGTGAAGCACTGCTCTGGAGAACCATCTCTTGTCCTAAATGACTCCACAGTTGTCGTCTGCCAGGATTGGCCCACATCTTCAGCCTCAGACGGATTTTGTCGGTGTAGGGGACAGGGTTGCTTTGTGCGACAGGATCAGCAGCGGATCGGAAGCGGTCCTCCATATCAGAACTGCCACGTGCGACGGGCTCATTGGCTGGGGGGACACGACAACAGGGGTTTCGTGTACACCTGCCGCAGTGGGGCTAGCCGCCATTTGAACCGGCGAATCGGAACACACCCTGGTCTCTTTTTCTCCAAGACTTGGTCTTCGCTCTGGAAAAGCTTCTCGCGTAGCGACAACTGGCTCTGCAGCGGGTGCAGTCGGCGCAGCTGAGGACGGCGCAGCTGCAGGCCCACGCCCACCACCACCAACTCCTCCAAAGTGGCGCGAAGGAATGAACATACCAGGCCGCGGTCCCACCCTAGCCGTACGCTCCGTACAGGCTACGTGGACCGGCCTCCTGCCGTCCATCGGAGGCAGCTGCCAATCCGACGGCCCCGCAACCACCTGCTGGAAGGATCTCTGGCCGCCGCCCACCGGCAGGGAACCAGCACCGCCACGACGGTCCGGCACGCCGCGCCGCCATGGAAGGTGCCTCGACGAACGCCCGCCGGAGCCGGCACTCGGCGGCCTGGGAAGACCACTCTGGCCGCTGTCGGACGAGCCGAGCAACACCCAACCCTCCTGCGCCGGCGCGTCTTCTTCAACACGATCGATATGGATGAGGACCTTGTAAGACATCAGATCGAGCACATCCCGACGGCGCTCCGCCGGCGGGCTGCGGGATTCGTCTGAGAACTCGCGCGCAGGAGAAGGTGGCCCAAAGGACTCGGGGTCAGGCGCTGGCTCGGGGATGGCCAGCGTTCTCGCAGGCGGTATGGCCGCCGGATCACTGGTCCATGCCGAACATCTGAACATGCCAAGATCCCTCCGGGAGTGCGTACGAACCTCAATCTCATCGATAGAGCACGAGGTGCCGAGCAGCTCCACTGCAACCTCGCGATCCCAAGCATGTGGTGGCACTCCCTCCATGACAAGATCAACCTTGGTGCGCATGGTGGTCTTCGTAGCTTGCGCAAAACGGTTCCACGGGCGGAAACGGAGCGTGACCCCCTGGTGGATGATCAAAGGCTGCGCCATAACCACGTTCTTCAACTCCGCCGTGGCCATGACCATAAGGAAATCCTCGGGTGGTACTCGTGGACAGAGAACTCGTTGGCGGGGAGGTCACGGCGGGCACGGAGCGCCCTGTGCACCCACTCGCACGAGACCTGCAAGCCGCCGCTCACAGTCACGAGCAGGGCATGACGGAGACGAGATTCCAAGGCGTCGATGTTGGGAGAACGGCGAACCACACACAGCGGCGCATCCACATGCGCCGCAACAGGCGGGGTCGCCCGCGAGAGCGCCGGCCAGGGCTCCTGGATGGCCGCGCGCTGGGATGGGGATGCGTGGTGGAGCGGGGGTGGTGGGGAGGCGATCCGACGACGCGGGTGACCAGGGTCGCAGATGCCCAGAGCGGTTGAGGGGCGCTTGAGCGCCGCACGGCGCGCCGCCATGTCCAGCGCCTTGCGCCGGCACTCGTCCTCCGACGAGAGCCCGCGAGGCTGCTCACAGTCCTTGGCTTCATGACCCTCCTCGCCGCACCTGAGACAGACCATGAGTTGAAGCACTCACGCTTGGGGTGGCCCGCTGGAAACACTTGAAGCAGAGGCCATCCATCTCCGGCGCAATCACCCTTCGGTGGGAGGGGCCGGCCTCCGCCTCCGTCTGGCGCTCCTTGCGCCGCCTCCACATGGACCTCCGGGAGGGCCTGGGGAGAATCCATTCTCGGGGATCTGGAACAAGCGGGCCAGCAACCTCCGCGCGCGCCGCCATGGCCACACCAGAGTCGACCCCAGGGCTGGCCGGGGCGGAGGACGCCGAAGACGAGAGCCCAAGACCCGAGACCACCGGACGTTCGTCACTCCGACGGAACGCCGGGGCCTGAGGCGTGGGGCTCCCCGTCGGCCGAACCTGCCACCGCATGACACGCTCCGTGCGCATACAGTCGCCGGCCGAGGAAGAGGACGAGCCGGCCATGGGGCCGGAGGGGGGAGGGGAGAGGGAGAGAGCAACCGCGGCCGAGTTGGCCGCCGGCGAGGGTGGGAGGAGGGAGGCGCTCACCTACCTTCCTCTCTCGTTCACTGCCACGCACGGGCGAGAAAAAATGTTATGAGTGACTGTCATTAGTATGCAGTACTATGTCAAGCTGTAGTCCAGTGGGAAGAGTAGTTCTGCAAATTACATTGCCTCTTATTTTCAGAAACTTACATTGCCTTTTATCCCTGCAGTGTGGCACAACCCACACTTTATTAGTGTAACACACTGCAATACCATTTGAAAGAAAATCATAAACCGTAGCAGCCAACCAGATCATGTTTACAAGCAGAAGAGTGGTTCATGCCTACATATATCCCCTCTATATCAGAGGTATCCACTAATCACTATCCACTTCAGGTCTACGACCAGCCAAACTTGTAGTCGAGGACGTAGACCATGATCAGCGATAATGGGTACAGAAGGAAAGCGACGAAGCTCATCCACAGCGGGAACGTTGTCCGGAAGCTGGTGAAGAGGCCCATTATGATGCACACGAGGAAGATGACCAGGACCTCCGATGAGAAGTCCCAGGTTAAGCCCCTGATGTAAACGAGGGCCAAGAACACGGCAAGGCAGAGCGTGTTGTTCATGGTCACTCCACCGTAGACCTGCAGTTGAAATGAAAACTCACATGATAATCTGTTTTTAGAACTTTTTAGGACCGCCAAAACTGCAGCATAATCAGATTTAGGAATGCGAGCAACATGTCGCACTTCCCTCCCACACAAGGCAAATACCCGATAGTGACTTACGTAGTGATGCCAAAAATAATTCAATCAATCAGAATTCCCATACTCTCATTTGAGTAGAACTAGTACAATACCTTGCGCGTTCTAGCGGGAACCTCTTAAGAAAGTAAATAAACTTATAAGACACATGAAATATGAAGACAAAAGTATGAGAGATTCAATTGTAGCTGAGAGGTTAAATTTAATTGACGTGAAATGGTTGTGTATTTGACAACAATCCACCCCAAACATAGTACCTCTTTTTATTGATAAAATAATTTGATTATGAATGAATAAAGAGGTACAATGTGTTCAAAAAAATTGGTGACATGAACAATTTTATGGCTTACAACAATTAATGATGTGGATATGTTGCATGTAAATACATACAATAATTAATAAATGTTAGTGGGGTGACATGGACAATTGATTGACTAAAATAATAAGTGATGTGGATAGCTTGCATGTTAAGATAGACAACTTAAATGACCCCTTAGTGGGGTTTTGCTTTATAAGAAGTACAGATTTTCAATTAGTTGAAATACGTTTTCTGAATATATTTTCCTAAACTGCACTCAATCAACTTGGATAGAAACCTTGATACCATCAAGGCATTTGTTTTATGTTAACGCCATAACTTATTCTCCTCTTGCATTTTTTCTTGTATGTTTTCGAACAGAATAAGTATTTAGTTGCTTGTTGATGAAGAAAAAAAAATGTCGCAAAACACTCATATATCAAAAAGCGGCAAAGCAAGAATAACAGAATCCACCTTTAACCAAAACGCCAAGGAAGCCTAAGCCTACAGTGTGCAAGAAGTTGGTCGTTTTAAAACAGTTTCACAATATATCTTGCAATATATAATGTTAGGAAATAACTAGGTTAACTCTACATGAGAAATAAATCCAAGCAAAGTGTAGAGGACAGTGGAAAAAAACGTTGAGACTGAGAAATCCATTAATATTACTGCTCCAATAGTCTTCTGTAACATAAAGTATCCAACAGACATACCTCAGAGAACGTTAGAGACGCAGTACGTTGCTTCTTTCTGCTGGCAAATATAATTGCTGAGACAGCCTCACTGGAATTGGTAGCCAAGGGCATCGCAATGAAGGAAATGAAAAATGATGGTATACTCGTTGCACTTGAAAAGTTCTGCACAGCATCAACAAGTGGATCTGCAAATGCCGCTGCCATTGCAGTTCCGAGAAGCAAAAGTGCAATGGCCTTAGAGCAGGTCCAGGTTGAATTTTCATTAGATTCACCATCGTCTTCATCCTTGTCAATCAGCGCATTATGTTCGTCCCTTGTTGTCTGCCACAATTGCAGGATGACGCAATTTATCTCTGGAAAAAAATAAGTGCACAAACATGGGACTAGAAACTTACAGTTTGAAAATCATCCATACAGTTTTTTGAGTGTACACCAGAAGAAACGACTGCACGCTTAGCTTCTTCTAGCCATCTAAGGACCCCGTCAATAAATTCTCCCTTTTCAATGAAATTATTCCGAGATCTATCAAAGTCAGCCATGACTTGATCTGCAGCTAGGTTACTATCCAAGTCAATATCCTCAAAATTTACACCAATGATGAAAGCTTGTAGTTCACCGCGCTCTATCCTTCCATCATTGTCTTGATCAATTTTGTGATATAGCCTGCCAATTTTGAGGATATTATTTAGAAGAGTTTTCTTGGACCGAAAATTGGTAAAAGACGAATTGCGGACGAGTGGCATACTTCTCTATGACAGTAACATTTGGTCTGCCATCATCATCAATAAGGCGACCAAAAGTATGCATCTGAGCATGTTTCAGAAGTCCCGACATTACATGCTTCAGTCTTGAATATTCTAGTTTTCTCCTCTGGATCCATGGCTGAAAGATCTGTTTGTGGAACATTCAAGTACTGTTCAGTGGCGCAATGTAGAACAAAATATGATCGTAATCAAAATCAAGTAATGTGCAAGTGATCCTTGGAAAATTAGCAAGACGTAAATGAAATGTGCCACCAGATTTCAGATGGCTCGTAGAGAGGCAACAATTTTTCTTGTTAAAAGACATGATCTACTAGAATTAATAAGGTGTCATGATGCATAATTTTTTTCAGAGATATGCAGATAGCAATATTTGTGATAAATATAATTATTAAATATTAAAATGCACCCCCAGTACATGAACTTGCTCCAGATTTACACTTGAGTAAACAACTTGTGAAAGTTCCATTGGAGGACCATCATTTGTCATTAGTAGAAGCAGAGAACGTGGAAACACATATAGTTCATTTTTTCCTGAGGCAAGTATATACCTGATATAGACAATAAGTGAGCAGAAGTAGCACTGCAACTATAAGCCCAAGCAGCAGAGTTAACCGGTGAACAGATTGGAGCTTCAGAATTGACGGTATCTGAACAACAATGAAGGGAAGAACAGATATCACCATGATTCTTGCTGCATAGCTGGTCTGAAGATCAGTGGAAACACCAGAGCCTACAACGGTGCAGATGTTATTTAGCAAAATATCATAAGGATATGATGCATCATGTTTGTACCGATACAAACCATGGGAACTAAGTATTGTACTGAAGATAACTATTAGCAGCCATGATATGATACAATTTCGAAAAAATATGTTGTGGAACAGATAGAACAGAACAAAATAAGAACTCCTTATCCTATGTGACTCAGCAAATGCATCTGAGTTTCATGAAGCCTGACCCTTGAGTCCAAACTAAAGAACTTGAGTCCCTACCTAAACTATTGTAGTGATGTGGAGCTCGTTTCAAAAAAAAAATTGCAGTGCTGTGGAGCATCAGAATGAAACTAAAATTTAATGGCATTTTGTCAGGTAAGACCCCGTGCTGGAACGAATTTGTTTGAGAAATAAAACAGGGAATGTCCGTCATACCAAAAAGACTGAAGGATTTGGTATCTTGGGAATCAAGTGCAGTTGAATTCTCCGAGAGATCACATTTACCAACAACGACACAGGATCCCCAGAGTATGGTTAGAAGCATGACCGTCGACCCCGCGAGCAGGCCCATTCCGATGAGAACCTGACTCTGAGCAACCTCCTTGGAGCCAGAGAGGCCAGAAACTGAAATACAGATGCAGAGACATTATGATAGACTAAGCAACTTATCCTCGTCTGTCAAGTGTTATCTATGAAAAAACTTGACTGATACTCCGTATTATTTTGTATGATAAAAATGTTCAGCACTCATATGTCTCACAAAATAATAATAAAAAGCATGACAAAGCACCAATGGCCAACAGGATCCGAGAACTGACCGAGGATTAGCAGTGCGTCAGGGAGCGCGCCGAGGATGGGGAGGAAGAGGCCGCCGACGATCCCGGGCCCGAGGATCTCGAGCAGCAGCTCGCTGCCGGCGGAGAGGTACGTGGCGGACTTGAACATGAGGAAGCCGTAGGCGACGGCGAGAAAGAGGTTTCCGCCCACCGTGTCCGTGCACGGCAGGAACCCGTACGTCATCTCGCACCCTCCTCCGCTGACATCCGCGGCGCAGGTTCTTGCCGCTCCGACGGGAGTCGGAGCTCGAGCGCGGTGGTAGAGTCGGCGCTCGACGGGAGGCGGCGCCCATGGGCCGAGACGGCGCCGACGAGGAGGAGTGCTAGGAGGACGATGAGTAGGCGCGGCGGCGGCGGCATGGTGTGCGCGAGGGAGTGGAGCGGGAATGATGATGCGGCCGCGGCGGGGTAGGCAATAAAAGGAGGCGCGGTGTGGGAGATATGGGTCGGACGGTAGTGGTCCGGCTCGCTCGGATGCGCCGGCGCGCGAAGATGTGGCACCAACGGCTACGTGGACACGTCGCGCGATGCTGCGTTTGGGGGTGCCGACTGCCGGCCGACGTCAAAGCCGCTAGGTGGCCTGGCCAGCGGCGAGCCGGCGACAAAGTAGCTGCTGCGTTGTTTCCTCTGGATTTGTGCAAGAAACTGATGCATGATAGGGACCATTGCTTCGTTGCCACGGGGCCGTGTCTGCTTAAGTCAGTAATATAAAACCACTGAAAAATAGTAAGTGGGTGTGACATACCAATTAAAATTAAATTACACATAGTTCTTGTGCGTGTACGAATAATTGTAGCAGAACAAATTCTCAGGCTTTCACCCCGCTTTAATTCACCCTGATATTATCTTGAACAGATACTAATAAACAAAATAGCTGCTGGCTGCATGTGTCTGTCTCACACTGACTCTCTTTTTTTCCCGTGGAGCTTTGTGCCCTTTCATTTTTACTACAACAAAGCATCCATGATAAACTGGAAGATAAGAATGCCACACTAAATCTATAGAGTGTTTGATGTCATCTGGAGATCTGTAATTACTGCTTCGTAGAGAAAACAGTCAGACAATATTTCCTACAAAAGTTCTGAGGATATTCTACAGAGTGAAAATCAAACAAATTCTCCTGTATCACAGCCTGCCTCTATTCAGGTCTGTACGATAATTCTTGAACTGGGACTGCAATATGAAGCTTTGGTTGAAAATTGATTCTTATCCCACATATGTTTTTATCTATTTATCTGTGTATACTATTTGGGGAAGCAGCCTTTTCAGTTTTCAGTGGTGAGCTCCCCTCCCGGGTCGCTCGCGCGAGCGACTCCGGAGGCGACACCAAACTCTAGAAAAAGCCGCCGCTACCCCTGCCACCCTGGCCGCCGCCGGTTAAGGCAGTGGCGGCGGCGCCCGGCTGCCAAAGGCGGTGGGCGTGTGTGTGCGCACCCTGGCGGGGCTCCTTCGCGCGGAGCAGAGTGGGTCGTGTGGGTGTCCTCGGCGAGGTTGCGTGGCGGAGGTGAATCGGCGTGGTAGATGGCATGGTGGCGGAGCAGCGCCGAGGCTGTGCAAGGGCTTGCGTCTCTCTGGCCGGCGGCGGCGCTCGGGCTCGATCTGGGCTTGGCCTGGGCCGGGCAGGCCGCAGTCATGGCCTTGCTCCCCCTCAACCCCTTCAAACCCCTCTCCCTCCTCCCACCCCTCCTGGCTGCCGGAGGAGGTCACTGCATGGGAGAGCATGCGAGCAGCGGCCCTTTGGGCGTTGGCTGCTCTGCTGGCCCGGTGGATCCTGACGGTGGCAGCTGCGGGCTGGCGCGGCAGTGGCGGCGCGGTGTAGGTGACTCTGTTGCCTGCTCGACGCCCTCCTGACAGTGGTCGGCCTGCAGGCTCTGCGCTGGCCGGTGCCTCCTACCGAGACGACAAGTTCCAGGTTTCCCTCACTGTGATGGGCTCCTCCAGTGACGACTTCGCCACCTCTGGTCTGCCTCGACATCGACGGTCTTCGGAAGTCCTTGCTCATGGGTCAGGGCGAACCCCCACGCAGCGACGGCCTGCACTGTCAACGGAGCGACGCCCGAGGGTGCCGTTACCTCCTTGGAGGCGTTGGCATGACCCTGGCCGGACTTCCTCCTCGAACACCGGGGGAAACCCTAGGTTCGGCCTGCCAGACCGAGCAGCGGCGGCGTCTCAGCGCTGCCCCCTTCTTGAAGGCGCTGCTATGGTTGCACGTGGAGTACCTGATGCGGCATCAAGAGATTGGCGATGTGGCGCTCTGGCGTTGAATGCTACATAGGTGGTGGACATCCGGGGCACAACGATGCCAGCGCCGACACTTCCCCGACGAGTTCTACGTCAGTCCCAGTCGGTCCCTGCCTTTCACCCCGCCGACTCCTCTATACACATAGGGGCGCGAGGTACGTTGGGATGGGCAGTTCTGGAGCTGAAATCGTCCCTGGAGGCGTCTGGCAACGGCGGTGTTGCTTCCCCATTGCTCCGAGCCTCGACACCTCGCCATTCTTGGCTGGAGGCAAGGCTGGAGAGCCCTGACGTCGTTGTGGTCAGTATTTGAGTGCACCTCCTTATCTAGTTATAGTCGCTTGGTGAGGACGGTCGTGTGTGTGTGCGCGCGTGTGTGTCCCTCCTTTCTGGAGGTTGTACCCCTGTTGTGTCTTCCTGCTCAATGAAATCAAACGCAAACTCTTTTGCGTTTTCTCGGAAAAAAAAGTTTTCAATGGCGTGTCTGCGCTCCCTAATCACTTTTCTTATAAATTATTTACCACATTTTTGAATGGTTAAAGCAAATGCTGAACTGAATTATTGCATGTTCTAGTCAATTCTTACTGAGGTGCTGGTCGTGGAGTATTTGAAATGAGATAGTACCACTAGTCAACTACTATTACAGGGTCTGTGCCCGAACCTGGTGGCGTGCTTTGACCCTGAATCGAAGTATTGTGGATTGACCAGCTCACCTGGCAATGAAGATCACAAATTGCGTTCTTCAGTTGCATATTATGATTCAGAAATTGAAGCATTTTGTTCTATTTATTGCTCAGCTTCAGTATATGCAGAATTTTATATCTCTATGAAAAGAAGGAATAGGTGGGCTCTCCTATAACTTGCGTCTTCCTTGTGACACACAGCTTGTGCAAACAATTACTCCCTCTGATCCTAAAAATCTGTCGTAACTTGTGTTGTGGTTTTGTAAGTCCGCAGTTTATTTGCCACGATAGTTTTAAGGGATCGGAGCGAGTATCTTTGTGTTGTTCTTGTACATGCTACGTACCTTAATGTGTAATTCATAATGTAGACAACTTGCTGGAAGTTCTTCGATGCGATTTTCGTTTCTTGCCTAAGTTTGAGATCCAGTATATGCTGTTGCTTTTCCTTTTTCTGGATGGTGAGGAGAAACATGCTGAACATTTTGCCAGTCGTTGCTGATTCGGAACTCTGTTTATGTACCATACTGCTATGCGGGCTGCAGCGTCACGCGTGGAGCTGGCCGATGGGTCGACAGCGGGGCAGGCTGTGCCTTCTGCGGCTTCTTCGTTGATGACGGACGCGGCGGTGGATAGTACCGCGTTTCCTACGGCCCGCGAGGAGCGGCAGCCCGGTGGGCTGTTGGGGTTGCAGTCCTTCGACTGGGCGTCTGCTGCGTCGCCGACGCACACAGCGGTGGGCAGGCCTCCATCGCCGACTCTGCCTACGCCGTTGTCGCCGTCGATGTTGGGGGTGGTGCCTTCCGCGACATCTCTGCCCCCGACGTCGTCTTCACCGAGCTCTTCGTGTGCGCTGCCGAGCTTGTCGGCGGTGGGGTGGACTCTTCTTCACCATTGTCACCCCCGGTGTCGACACCTTTGAGGAGGAGTGGGAGGCACGCCGTGGCGACGGACGGTTCCTCTCGCACGGATGAGGACTCCATGGTGAAGGCCATGCGTCGCAAGGCCGAACAGAACCTCGACACCGCTGGTATCGATAAACCTCCAAAGTCTTTTCTTACTTTTTCAAATTCAAGCATCTCAGCTAAATTAAATAAAGTAGGAGTTTCTTTGGGTAATAATGATGCAAATATTGTTATATCGACTAAAGCACTGATATATTTAGAGTACGACCGGTTAACAGTCATCCCAAAAGTCTCATGTAAGTCGTTTACGCCCCATACGGATGAGGAGGAGCTGCATGACACAATTGATGTCCATCTCCTCTCACATCTAGTTGGTGATGTATCGGAGGGTGGCTTGGATGAGACGATGCTCAGTTCATTATATGACCAGAAAGCGTCTGACCGTAAATTTAAAGCAGACTCTCATAAAAATAAAAATAAAAATAAAAATAAAAATAAAAATAAAAATAAAACGCCACGCAAAAAGGCGAAATTATCCGCATATCCAATTGTTTCCTAATGAATGGCATGTTCTTGAATAGCAGAGGTTTTCGTGACTTGACTAAACACGTACGCATTGCTGATTCTATTCGGGATCATATATTGGATTTTGTGGGCATTTCGGAAACTGGTAAACGAGATTTCTCTGCGAGTCTACACAATCGCCTATCTGGTGGTGTAGATTTCACTTGGATTTCTCGTCCGCCACGTGGTAGGTCTGGGGGCTTATTACTTGGTGTCAGAAAAGACACCATGTATGTGTTGGCTAGTTCGGATGGCGACTTTCATATAAAGTTTCACATCCGCAACAAATTTGACAACTTCACATGGAGTCTTGTCGCCGTGTATGGAGCCGCCCAGGATAAACATAAGCCTGCTTTTCTCCGCGAACTGGTAAACCTGGCAAAAGATAATCCATATCCTATTATTATAGGAGGAGATTTTAATTTGCTAAGGTTCCCGCATGAGAAAAGCAGATGTCGATTTGACAACCATTGGCCTCTATTTTTCAACGATGTAATTGACAGTCTTGATTTAAGAGAGGTTTGAATGATCGGGAGGCAGTTCACTTGGGCTAATAGCCTCCCAGAGCCGACATACGAGAAGTTGAACCGTGTACTGATGGACTTAGATTGGGAATCTAAATTTCCAATGATCTCAGTACGGGCCCTCGAACGTATCGAAGCATTGTCAGATCATGCCCCCGTACTAATAACCAATAGGACACCTAGACCGCTTTGTAAACGCCAGTTCAATTTTGAATTGGGATGGTTACATCGGGAGGGTTTCCATGACATGGTTAAAATGGTGTGGGAAAGGCCCGTGGCTGGTCAAAGTCCGATCCAAAGGTGGAATAATAAAATACGCGCATTGAGTAAACACCTGAGTGATTGGGCCAGACATATGGTAGGCCAATTAAAAAAGGAAAAGTTTCGCTTATCATCTATTATTGATGAACTTGAGGCTTTTGCTGAAGTGCGACCGCTGTCCACGCAAGAGATTGAATTAAAAAATCAATCCAATGCGGAGATGGCTGATCTTCTTCGTGAAGAGGAGCTCAAATGGTATCAACGATCAAAGGCCCAATTCATCTTGGAGGGAGATTCGAATACGAGATACTTTCATAGTCTAGCTAATCGCAGACATAGGAAGAAACTTATTCATTCTCTTAATCAAGATGAGGGTCTGATTGAAGGTCATGAGCAACTCAAATCATACATCACGAAGTATTATAAAAAATTGTTCGTCAAACCGGAGGAAGGTAACTTCTCGATGGACGAAACTCGAACAGATGATATTCCGCAAGTTTCCTATGAGGAAAACGTCCACCTTACTGCACCTTATACTGAGGAGGAAGTAAATGTTGCCACGCAAAATTGCTGCAAGACACCACGATAACCGTCGTACTTTCGTGACGACGAACGGTTGCTTTCCGAGCAAAGCAACAAAGATCCCCTCGCTTTCGTGGAGGAGGGACGACCGCTTTTCAGCGCAAAACGGCAAAGATCACCAAACCCTAGGGATGCTAGGGCTCGGCAGGAGAAGAAACGATAGGTAAAAGCATACGTAAAAAGTAGATTGGTTTTTTGATGAATATCGATTGGTTGGGGCGTTCAATCGGCCATGGCCTTGATATTTAAGGCACGGTGGACTTAGCGTACAAGAGTAAAACTCTAGGATATATACCGAATTAGGACTGGTCCTTCCATGATTCGGTTAGAATATATGCCTTCCAAATCTACTAGCTAACCTGTAATACGTCGGCCATATTCACGTACAAGCATTCTCTCTCCTAGAATAATATATTCCGGCCAAGACACTAATTACACAAGATATAATTACGATCTTATACACGCATGCAAACGCGTGTGGCTCCTTACGTGAGTGCATCACGTAAATGGGTCGATCTTCTAAACATCCCTTCAGCTTGATATGTACATCCGAAACTGGTTAATACTTGTCGATCTCAGGCAGCAACGTTGTACCTCCAATGGTTCTGATTCCAGCTCGGACTTGTCCTAGGTCCTCTCATAATTCCCTGTTGCAATCCTTAAACAATTTATCCAATTAACTGAATCAATGATTAAATTAATTTGGCTCACTACACAAACCAATTTGCCAAATTATGCTATCAACACATGCCCCCTGTTTTTGGTACAATTGGATTTATCAAAAACACTATAATCGTACCTTAGACCGATGTCGTTGCTTCACCGACAATATCATTACTCAGGGGCGATGTCAAGAGAACACATCGGCTAACTTTTCTTAGGCCATATCTCAAATATCAGCCAAATTCTGCTCAGTGATACTTCAAGTAATATATCTTAGTGTCTAATTGATCTGGCCATGCATCTTATAAGGCATAGAATATTGTTGTGCATGCTAGTACTAGTACGATTTATCCTTGCCTGAACCATCAGCGGACCAGCAATTCTTTCCTTGCGTACTTTGATGTCTTCGCAATTAGGACGCAATTCACACGGTCGACTTGGCATCCGAAGCATCGTCCAGGACTTGTTCCAGCTTGTTGCTAGTGTACGCTAACTCCACAGATTCGCCTTGAATAAATATCTACCTAAGCTCATATGTCGCCGTGGTTTTGTACTGGATTTTTATCAGGCCTTAGAAAGATGTCGTCGCTTCACCGACGATATCATTACTCGGGGCGATGTCCAAAGAACACATCGGCCAATTTTCTCAGGACGATACTTCAAATAATATATCGGCCATATTCTGGTTACGGCGACACTTCAAATAATATACCGGCCATATCTTCTTAGGACGATACTTAGAATAATATATCGGCCATAGCGTCTTCAAACTTCTGGTGCACAAAATTCCGCAGGAATCGTGAACACTATATTCATGTTCATATCAGTAGGTATTTCCTTGCTATTTTCTGCATCCTCATCATCAATCGTGTCGTCTGTGAGGTCTTCAGCCATGTCGTCTATGGGATCATCAGCCGTGTCATCTACAGGATCAACAAATGTGTCATTTGTGGCTCTACTTTTATTTCCTGCAATGCGCTTTTCCCTCCATATCATCTTCGGCGCCATAGGTTTTTCTCGTTTGAACAATTCGCGATGCTTCTTCTCGGCCATCTGCTCCTTTATTTCCAAAGCTCGTAGCCGTTGTACACGCCGTTTTTGAGTGTGTGCGAGTCCCATTGGGCACCATCGTGGTCCTGGTTTAGTTCCTGGAGCAACTGACCGAATTTTTCTGCCCCCCGAGTCCCTCGGCCTGTATTGACGTACCACTATTTTTGGTGCAGATAATCTGTCCTTGGCCGAAGAAACTTCCCGCTGATCAGATGTACCTCCGGCTGCAACTTTGTGACTTCCACTACTACTTGGATTCCCATATTGATCAAACGTGCCAAAAACAATTGGAAACCAACTTGTGGATCTACGTGAGCTGCTACTTCTCATGACTGGATCGGTATGCACGTGAACTGATTCAGTTTTTTGGCTCGTAATAAAAGATGCAACAAGTGTATTACCAAAATCTTTATCTTGTGTAGCAGCATCTTTTTTCTGCACCGATCCACTCCCTACTGCATCAGCTATTTTTGCTTATGTACTATCATCAACACCTTGATCTGATTGGCTTCCTCCAAGCTTCGGACCATGAGAAACAACAGAATCAACTGATTTTTCTGCAGCCTCATGTTCAGCACGCTTCACTGGCACCCAGATGAGCTTGCGGCCTCCCTTATAATTCTTGCCGTCTGCACTACATATCGTTGATCGGTTCCTTGTAATAACTGCATCACGTGGTCTTACTTTCGGATTAAACCGATCTCTTTTTTCGGGGAATGGTCTTCTGCACACACCACCTGATGGAATCCACCCTGGTTGAAAATAATCTGCTGCGCCTCCAGAATATGGCGCCCAAGGATTAAAACCCCAGTGAGTAAATTGTGGGCGCATAAGATGTGTACAGCCCCAGTAAGCCGACTTCATTGGATAGTACGGCTGCTGATCATATGAATTTTTTCTCCATCGCTCATGACCACCAAGTTCATAAGGAGACCTAGGACGCCTAACGCTTCCAAACCGATTTAACACATTGCTGGTCTTGCGTGAAGTATATTTTTCTAACAACATGCTAACTGTCGGCTTTATTCTCGGAGCTTGTCTCTTTTTCCCATTGACTTTCCATGTCCCCAATTCTGAATTTTTTGGTTTGATCATCCTTGGTGCAGCATTATCATCAACAATGACATTTTTCTCTTTGGTAGATTCGGTCTGATCCGACCGAATAAGAACTTTCTTGTTCTCAAACACAATCACATTGATAGAAAGAATCACTATCGGATTTCATGTTTGTATTCTTTGTAAATGTCAACCATCCGTCATTAATGGCCGATTGCACCTGCCTTCGAAACACATTGCAATCATTAGTAGAGTGAGAGTAGGAATTGTGATATTTACAATAAGCTATTTTACCCAATTCTCCTGGAGATGGAATAACATGACCTTCTCTCAACCTAATTAATTTTCCTTGCAGTAAAATATCAAAAATCTTATCACACTTGCTAACGTCAAAAGTATACCTTGTTTCCTCTCTTTTAGCAGCTGTAGGTTTCAAAGCAGAACATGCAAAAGAATTTGACTTTGGCACTTGAACCCATTCGGCTACACATAGGTCAATGTCGTCTTCACTAGCCGAACTACTACCATTATCTAAAGAACTAACAGCGTGGTTCTCCTCTTTATTTTTGTTATCACTAAACCGGCTATATTGTTTAATTTCCTTAGCCCGGTTTTCTTGCGCCAAAGCTTTTTGCAAAACTTGATTAACATCTAAAAATTCTTGCCCTTCTAAGTTATCCTTAATATGAGGGAGCAGACCCGAAAAGGCAAGATTGGCTAAATCTTTTTCGGCTAAGTTCAAGCTAAAACATCGGCTTTTGACATCTCTAAACCTCCTAATATAATCATCGACATGCTCATTATATTTCTGCCTAACCATAGTTAAATCTGAAAGCCGAAGTTCAGTTTCACCTCGATAAAAATACTCATGAAATTTTTTCTCTAATTGTGCCCAGGTTGAAATAGAATTGGGAGCAAGCGATGTAAACCAATTAAAGGCAGTACCGGACAAAGACAACGGGAATAATTTAACTCTATAAATATCCGATGTGCCGGCTTCACTACATTGTGATAAAAATTGCCCTACATGTTCAAAAGTTGATCTACCATCCTCCCTGTGAACTTAACGAAATTCGGAATTCTAAAACCAGAGGATATGGAGTCGAGTCAAAGTAATCAGGGTATGGTTTTTGATTTGCCCGTACTCTACCCTTAGGTTCTAAACCAAAGTCTCTAAGTATACTATCAAGCTGATCCTTAAAACTACCATTGGGCCGTGAAGAATTGGTTTGTCGAGTAGATGGAGCACAAGCACGCGGTTGAATCTCCAGCAAAGAAATTTGCGCATGTGACATTTGCAACGGAGACCCACTAAAATAGGAATCGTGTACCGGCCTGCACGGAACCCCGGTACCAACAGGCGGCAATGATGTTGTATTGTATGCTACCGACTCATAACTAGCTTGCTGCAAATTAGAATTAAAGGCTGCACTTCGGTTACTGCTGTGACAATTTTGTGACACCGAAGTTGAGATAGTAGGAGAAGCTACACTAGAAACAAAATTGTCAACCGAACCAACATGGTTCCGGCCACTTTGATCATTACTTAAAGCAATATGAGGCTGCTGTGCTAGATTAGCCGAAGCGCCGGAAGTTTGATTAGGAAAGTTAATTAACCTACTACTTTCCACCGGAAGTATCGACTCTCTACCAGAATTTTCATCGCTAATTTGCATCACTGCCGAGCGAACATGACGATGTATAATAGCTTCAAGCTGCTCCTTAAATTCTTCAAATATATTATCTAAAGATCGAGTAATTGTGTGTGTCACATTTTTCATATCAGAACCATACTTATTATACTTACTAGCTACGGACACATCAACTAAATGAGCAATATTTTCGGTTGGCCTTTTTACCTCAGCGCCGAGTGTATCGGACGGACTCGGCGCAGATGCCTTCTTGACGACGCCGTCTTTTGTCTTCTGGTATCCAGCCAACATCAGTTTTATTATCTTGGCTTGATCTTCTTGAATCTCCCGTTCGATCTCGCGCCGATCCTCTTCCGACAGATCGTCGAGGGTAACGGCGATGGTGATGTCGGGGTCGACGTCGCTGCCGTTCTTGATGACGGTGTTCATCGTGTGTATGTTCTTGTTCTTCGTCCCCAGCGGAGTCGCCAATTGTGTTGCCACGCAAAATTGCTGCAAGACACCACGATAACCGTCGTACTTTTGTGACGACGAACGGTTGCTTTCCGAGCAAAGCAACAAAGATCCCCTCGCTTTCGTGGAGGAGGGACGACCGCTTTCAGCGCAAAACGGCAAAGATCACCAAACCTAGGGATGCTAGGGCTCGGCAGGAGAAGAAACGATAGGTAAAAGCATACGCAAAAAGTAGATTGGTTTTTTGATGAATATCGATTGGTTGGGGCGTTCAATCGGCCATGGCCTTGATATTTAAGGCACGGTGGACTTAGCGTACAAGAGTAAAACTCTAGGATATATACCGAATTAGGACTGGTCCTTCCATGATTCGGTTAGAATATATGCCTTCCAAATCTACTAGCTAACCTGTAATACGTCGGCCATATTCACGTACAAGCATTCTCTCTCCTAGAATAATATATTCCGGCCAGGACACTAATTACACAAGATATAATTACGATCTTATACACGCATGCAAACGCGTGTGGCTCCTTACGTGAGTGCATCACGTACATGGGTCGATCTTCTAAACATCCCTTCAGCTTGATATGTGCATCCAAAACTGGTTAATACTTGTCGATCTCAGGCAGCAACGTTGTACCTCCAATGGTTCTAATTCCAGCTCGGACTTGTCCTAGGTCCTCTCATAATTCCCTGTTGCAATCCTTAAACAATTTATCCAATTAACTGAATCAATGATTAAATTAATTTGGCTCACTACACAAACCAATTTGCCAAATTATGCTATCAACAGTAAAGAAGGCGGTCTTCCAAATGGAACACAACAAAGCCCCGGGTCCGGATAGTTTCCCAGCTGAGTTCTATCAGAACTTCTGGGACATAATCAAAACGGATTTGCTTGAGTTATTCAGTGTTTTGTATGCTGGACAACTTGAACTATTTCGCCTAGATTTCAGTGAGATAATTTTGTCGCCTAAAGTTAATGAAGCAGAATGGATCCAACAACATGGGCCTATCTGTCTTTTTAACGTTAGCTTCAAAATTTTCACTAAAACCGCGACTATTAGGCTTAATTCGGTGGCTGATCATGTTGTGCGTCCAACTCAGACGGCTTTTATGCAAGGTCGCAATATCCTCGATGGGGTTGTGATTTTACATGAAACAGTTCATGAGTTACATCGGAAAAAGTTGAATAGGGTAATACTAAAAATAGACATTGAAAAGGCTTATGATAAAGTCAACTGGTTTTTCCTACAGCAAACACTCAGAATGAAAGGTATTTCTGATGAGTGGCGCGCTATGATCCATAATTTTGTTTCCGACGGAAGTGTAGCCATCAAAGTCAATGATGACGTTGGCAGATACTTCCAAACGAAAAAAGGATTAAGACAAGGAGATCCATTATCACTGATACTATTTAATATAGTTGCTGATATGTTAGCCATTATCATAGAGCGTGCAAAAGTAGATGGCCAAATTGAAGGAGTAGTCCCACATCTTGTAGATGGTGGGTTATCTATTCTTCAATATGTTGATGATACGATTCTGTTTATGGAACATGACATGGAAAAGGCTCGAAACCTGAAATTAATTTTATCAACGTTCGAACAGCTTTGTTTTGTTTCGGCGAGGCCCAAAATGACGCTACCCTATATGCTGAGTTATTTGGCTGTGGGCAAGGTCAGTTTCCAATCAGTTATCTAGGCATTTCGATTCATTTCAGGAGGCTAACGATTGCTCAATGAAAACATGTTGAGGAAAGACTACAAAAAAGGTCGAGTAGTTGGAAAGGAAAATTACTGTCCCTCGGTGGGAGATTGGTTCTCGTAAATTCAGTCATAAGTAATATGGTACTGTATATGATATCCTTCTTCCAATTACCAAAAGGAGTCTTGCATCGATTTGATTACTTTCGATCAAGATTCGATCAAGATTCTTTTGGCAAGGGAATGGTGAGAAAAAGAAATATCGACTAGCTAGATGGAATGTAGTGTGTCGCCCCAAAGATCAAGGAGGGCTTGGGATTCATGACCTTGAGGTCAAGATTAGAGCCCTCCTCGGTAAATGGTTGTTCAAGCTTCTAACCGAAGATGGGGTATGGCAAACTCTTCTAAGGAGAAAGTACATTGGCTCTAGTGCGGTATCACAAGTTTCTTGGAAACCAGGTGACTCACACTTTTGGGCTGGCCTAAGGGCGACGAAGAAATTCTTCTTCCCATATGGTTCTTTTTCCATCAAGGATGGATCGGAGATAGGGTTCTGGGAGGATAGGTGGCTAGGCTCTACCCCGCTCCGAGAACAGTATCCAGCTTTATACAACATTGTCCTTGGACATCACAAAAGTGATACGCTCGCTAAGGTGTTGAAAATTTTTCCTCCAAATGTGACGTTCAGAAGAGATCTTATTGGTCCCCGTCTAGCATCTTCGAATGAGTTGCTACATCGTCTGGCTTTGGTCAATCTGACGCAGGGGACTGATGAGTTTCGTTGGAATTTACACAAGAGTGGTAAATTCACAGTGGACTCCATGTATAAAACTTTAATCCAACGGGATGTGCCAGTAGATAATAATAAAAAACTCTGTAAGATGAAGATTTCACTAAAAAATAAGGTCTTTGCGTGGTATCTTCGTCGAGGGGTAATTCTTACTAAAGATAATCTTCAAAACGCAATTGGCATGGGAGTAAAAAGTATGTCTTCTGTCACAAGGACGAGACTATAAAACACTTATTCTTCGAGTGTAAATTTGCTAGTTCTATATGGTCAATCATCCAGATAGGTTCTACCTTATACCCACCAAGAAGCACTGCTAATGTTTTTGGCAACTGGCTGAATGGTGTGGATCATAGATTTAAACAACTTTTTATGGTGGCAGCGCTTGCCGTTATATGGTCGCTGTGGCTGTGTAGAAATGACAAGGTTTTTAATGATAAAAATTCTTCTCTCAAGCAGGTTATCTACAGGAGTACAACTACAATTCGTTCGTGGTCTCCGTTGCAACGTGTGGAGCATCGCGACCTGTTTACAGAGGTGTGTACAAGACTGGAGGATACGGCGAGAGACTTTTTATCCCAACATGGATGGCACCATAATTTGCGGATCGGCCCTCCACCACCTTAGGCGCTTTCACATTTTCTCATCATGATATGCAATTCGCCTTTTTTATTTACTTTCGTTTTGCTGGATTTGAGGCGGCTGTGTGCATCCTAGTTATGCAGAGACCGGGTATAATACTTAAAACTTTTTATTTTTTGAGGAAAGGATCTGATACATAAATTCAGGAAGCTGAGTACAAATTACAAGGAGATCCAACGAAGAACAGAAATTACAAAGGAACCCTGCAATAAGCACAAAGCACCCCGAGCCTCCTGGAAAGATCACGATCAGATCCACCACCACGCTCCCGAGAAACCTAGTCAACGCCGGCGTCGCCGTACCACCAGCCGCCGGAGAAGAGGCACCACCACTTGTTGTAGACGGTCGCAAGATCCATCCGCCGCCGTGCGACGGAATCTGAGCTCGATGAACGGATACGGCCACAGCACCCTCTCCCCACCTCCACCCTTCTTCCAGCCGACGCAGCGCCGCCCAGGCCCACCAACCGCACCACCCAAACTCCAGCAGACACCACTCCCCTCGCCACCAAGGCCAGCCGGAGCAGAGACGCCGAAGAAGAAGAACACCACCAGCAGCACCACCAAAAAGGATCGCCGACCACCACCGGCTCCTCCCCTCGCCACCACAGCCGGCCAGAGAAGCACAGGCGGAGATCCGCGCCCGACGAAACACCTCCACAACCTCCCCGGCAACGAGGCCGGAACGGGGAAAGGAGGGGGAGGACGAAGCCCTATCTACCAGCGCCTCCGCCACCGTCTTCAGCGGCGCCATCTGGGCACACACACCTACTAACCCTACCCTAACTACTCGCACGGACGGAGCCGAGGCTCCCCCCCCCCACCTCGCGGCGCCGAAACGGCGGCCGGAGGCGGAGGGGAGCAACAGATCCGCCAGCGAAGCTCCCGGACACGCGGTCGCCTTCTTTTCGCCTCTAACCACTGTAGCAAGGGAGGGGAAAGGAGAGCCAAGGATATACTTAAAACTTTTTAAGTAATAATAAAGCTCCCTTTATTGGAAAAAATGTACCATACTGACGAGACGAGCGACGGATGCCTGGTCCGGAATCTTTAATTTAAGTTGTCGATTTCGAAACATTAATCTTGGTTCTCATAGATGACTGTGCAAAACATGAGCTGGGTTGCATCTACACATCAGTTTTTATATTGTTTGTGCACCTATGCTAGCCTGGTGCACATGCGAATTTGCTGAAGTTTCATTCAAAGTTTGATAGCTTGCCGTACATGCTAGTCTGTTAACAATACTTGCTATCCAAAGACCACATTCGACCTGAATGAGATACCACAGTTTTAAGTTTTTTCCAGGGCTTCGCAAAATATTCCTCAAATCTGCTTACACCTATAAATTCAAGGTCTAACTAATTACTAAAATCAAGACAAACAATGAAGCGACTAAATGGAGCAATATGCACCTAGTGAAGAACGATACAACAACAACTAACAAGCGTAGTTAAAAGTTGTTAAAACTGGGCTGATTTCATTACTAGCTTGAAGAAAACTTAATTTTGCATATGAAACTGAGTTTTCTAGTCAAATCTCAACATGTTTGAGTGCAAACTGATTTGAATGAACAGCGAGGTCCTTTGCATAACTATGATAGCGGTCAACCGATCTTGGCCATCTCTTCTACATCCAACGGTCAAATATGCATGGGTGCAATAGGTGCACAGGTTTGGCTGGTGCTCTGGATATTTTACTAGATATTTGTATACAGCTGCCAGTGGAACAAATTATTTTTGGAACATTAGTGCACTGCACGTAGCGAAGAACGATAGGAGCAACCAATCCCAGCCTTTTATAATCCAGCTCATTGGCTAGTCAACCCCGGCCCCATGTGCAGTGCAGCTCCCTGTCATTCTCCAAGGATGTGTTCGGTTCTGGAACCTTGGGGGACGGAATGGAACCAGTCCGTTCCGAGGGCATGGAACGGTTCCGACCCCGTGTTCGGTTCGGAAAATTTCGAGGAACGGAACGGTTCCATACGGTTCTATTTTCTGTTCGGTTGGGAGCAAAATGGAGGAACGGAATGGCATCTTTTTGGTTCAGCTCACCTCTTTCATGTACATGGTGAACATACCTCCTGTTTCTAGCATCAGAGCAATAAAAATTTCTGTAGCACTTCCTTTTGTATCTTTAGCAATAAGCAATAATCAAATATATATCACAATATCACAAGAACACATATATGGCAGCAAACATTTGACAAAATGCATACAACCAGTCCAAGTTCATACACATTAATGTCATAGTAGAGATCCAAAAGCAGTCAATAGAGTTCATACGGTTCATATTACAGTCCATTGAATAATAAAGGTACTTGTTCATACGGTTCATATTACAGAAGCTACTTGAAGTTCATACAATCATTTCAGATTATAGAGCTTCCCAAAGGTCTTCTCCACGTACCTAGACACCCAAACCAACTGGTTGTCTTTTTTAAGAGACATGAATGCTTTTGCAGTCTTTGGATTCTCAACAAGGTAAGCATAGTAGTGAACAATATCATCCTCATCGAATCCCTGGATTGCACTCAAAACATCCCACAAATCATCAGGGACACCATCATCATCTCCACCAGATTTTGCCAAAGCTTCAGCCATCATTTTGAAACCATCTTTGAGAGTGGTGACTAATGGATCATCTGCAATCTCCACAATCTTAGCCTTCTTTTTTGGTGGTGCTTTGGCAGAAGACTCACCTACATTTGGTGAAGTTTGCTTCTCGGTTTCTTCTTCAACATCAATAGAGAAAGCATCATTCCCTGACTTGGCATATTTCCCCGTAGCCGTGTTTCCCCCAAAAATGGTTTCCATTTCACGATAGTGCTCAATTGGGTTATTCAAGAAGGGAATATCAGATTTGTTGTTCTACAAAAAAAAGAACAAATGAGCAACATATAACACATGCAAATAGTGCAAGTGAGTAGCAAAAAGTACACAAATGTTTAGGGAACAAACTTACAACGCAATGCCCTGCATAGTGTTCATCGCTGAGCCTAATGGTGCAAGTATCCTCATCCCATAGAGCTCCACTCAGGTTTTTCAATTGGACTAGCCTGCCCCAAACCTTCCTCCACTTCTTCAGATGGTTGGTAACTTGGTCTCCGGTTAAAGATAGCTTGAAATGTTCATTCAAAAACTTGGCACATTGGTTGTAATGACAGGTCTTGAAGCCACTTGAAGTTCTTTGGCCACTAGCCACAAGGTCAGCCAAAAAACCTAGATGCGAGGTGGACATGGCATTGGTCCATGCTACCACCCCTCCCTTGGTGCTCTTGCTTGTCTCGGTAAAGCTTGTGTCGGTAATGCTTGCCTCGCTCTCCATTCCTGTCCAGCCACAAAAAATGGAGTCAAATCATGATTGCGAGCATCACAAACAAATGGTATCATTGCAATAAGAGTACAATTCTGTCCAGCCACCAAAATGGTGTCAAATCATGATTTTCAGCATCACAAACAAATGGTTTCATTACAATAAAAGAGTACAAAGGTAGCACAACTCAATACACGGTTTCATTACATAGATAGCACTACAAATACATGGATAATGCAACACTCATTGACCATAGTAGGCCTGCCTATCCGCCCACATTTGGTTAGCCATTTGTTGCCTACTATTTACCATGTCCCTATGGTCTCTTGCTTGTTGCCTTTGTGTCCGGATTGGTTGTGTGGTCCAATTCACCTCCGGTACAATGAATTCATCAATTCCTTGTGATAGTGCATAATTATGAAGAACACAACAAGCTACAACAATGTCCACTTGTACCAAGAAAGAGAAGAATGGTGTGGCATCATTTAAAATTTTGAATCTCCTCTTGAGTGATGCAAAAGCACGCTCTACCGTCACCCGTAGAGACGAGTGCCTAAGGTTGAATAGCTCCTGCGCATTTTGGACGGGATTGCTGCCCCACTCGTTCAAATGATATCTCACATTGCGAAAAGGAGGCAAGAAACCAAGCTTGGCTCCATATCCGGCATCAACTAGATAGTATTTTCCTAAAAAGAAAACATATATTGGTGACAATGGTTTGGACAACATATGGACAATCATATCTAAGTCATTTTTGTTACCTTGTGGTACTTGTAGGCCTCTCTCACGTGATAATGCATCAGCTAAAACTAATGCATCATGTGCTGAACCTTCCCAGCCAGCCAACACATATGTGAAGCGAAGGTCAAAATCTACCGCTGCCATAACATTTTGAGTGGCATATGTTTTCCTACCACGGAAGGCATCTTCCAAATCTTTTGTGACGGATGCTCTCACATGTGTGCCATCAATAGCTCCAATACAATCCTATACAGTGGTAAATATTAAATGATGGTGGACACGTGAAATACCTATATGGCTAAGAAATAGTTTCAGCAAATACCTTAAAATATGGGTCAAACCGAGGGTTTCCTGCTATTTTTTCTGGGGTCTCCAAAGATGGTGGCCTGATATATTCATTGCGTAGCTCACCGATGGCTTTGAGTACACGCTTAAAATAAATGCTGATTGTGGAGAATGATCTACCAAAATTGGCTGCCACAACCCTATTGCGAACATCATGTCCAAGGGTGTGCAAAAACATCGCCACTTGTTGCTCCACATTTAAATGAACACTATCTTCTAGCAACTTGCGATCCCTCAATATGTTACAAAGATTAAAGAAAGGAGCTCTATCGAATCTCAACATGTTTCTACATTTGACATCACTCTCCCAAATTTTACTATTGAGATATTCAATTCGTTGCCGATCTCTTTCATGCATTGGCCCATAACTTATACGTGCTCTTCTCTTCTTTTTTATAGCCCGAATAGCTACAACAATTGCAGCAAAAAGTACAAACACAGCAGCTCCTCTAAGCATCTTTTTCCTTTTATCTGTCATCTTGCCCATCTACAAATGCATGCATTCTTTCTTAAATTAACAATTCCATGGTTTATGAACAACATATCACAAGATTTCATCAAGTTAAAATGCTGCAAAATACAATCTACAACATAGCACAATTCCATGGTTTATGAACAACATATCACAACATAGCAAATTTCTGAATCCAATCTACACAAAGAGGGGCATAAGATTTCATCAACACAGCAGATTTTTACAATGCTGCAAAATACAATCTACAACATAGCACAAGATTTCATCAACACAGCAGATTTTTACCTCACTGCCGCGCCTCGCCTGGAAACCGTCCTTGCCCCGCCTGCCCTGCTTGCCCCGCCTCGCCTGGAAACCGTCGCCGCCGACCAGCAACCAGCGCCGCCGCCGAGAGGGAGAGAGGGAGCCGCGCCGCCGGCGATGGAGAGGGCGAGCAGCGCGCGATGGGGAGGAGAGGGAGAGGGGGAGCCGAGCCGGCTGAGGGAGAGGAGGATCCGCGCCGGCGAAGGAGAGGGAGAGGGGGAGCCGCGCCGCCGGGGAGGAGAGGGAGCCGCGCCGCCGGCGATGGAGAGGGCGAGCAGCGCGCGATGGGGAGGAGAGGGAGAGGGGGAGCCGAGCCGGCTGAGGGAGAGGAGGATCCGCGCCGGCGAAGGAGAGGGAGAGGGGGAGCCGCGCCGCCGGGAGGAGAGGGAGAGGAGGGGGAGCCGCGCCGCCGGGGAGGAGAGGGTGAGGAGGAGCCGCGCCGGCGAAGGAGAGGGAGAGGGGGAGCCGCGCCGCCGGGGAGGAGAGGGAGAGGAGGGGGAGCCACGCGATGGGGAGGGGGAGCCGCGCCGCCGGGAGGAGAGGGAGAGGAGGGTGAGCAGCGCGCGATGGGGAGGTGAGGGAGAGGATAGGGTTGCGGTGAGGGAGAGGATGCGCGGTGCACGCTAATCATCCATTCCGCGTCGTCCGACCGATTCGGGCGGATGAGGGCGTTCCGCATCTCGGCAGAATATTCCATCCCGGGGAACTACTCGGTTCCGTTCCGAGGCTCTAACCGAACAGAGGAACCAGTCCTAGGGACGGAACCGACCCGTTCCGTTCCTCCTAATTCCAGAACAGAACAGACCCCAAGGCGGAGCCTTTTCCTCCCTTTCCTCCATGGGGATCTCCGTCCTCCTCCTCCTCCTATCCCTCCTACTGCCGCCGGCCGCCGCGGACTTCTCCTTCACATACAACTTCACCGCCACCTCGGACGCGGCGGCTCCGTCGGGCATCTCCTTCCAGGGGGACGCCTTCTTCAACAAGTACATCCGCCTCACCCGCGACGAGCGCGTCGGGCCGCTCACCAGCAGCGCCGGCCGGGCCTACTTCTCGCGCCCCATCCCGCTCTCCGACCCCGTATCCCGCCGCCCCGCCTCCTTCGCCTCTGCCTTTTCCTTCTCCATCTCCATCCCCGAACCCTCCGCCGCGTCCGGCGATGGGCTCGCCTTCTTCCTCTCCCCGTTCCCCTCCGTCCTCCCCAACAGCTCCGCCGGCGGCCTCCTCGGCCTCTTCAACTCCTCCGACCGCGACGGGGCCTCCCCCTCGTCGCCATCGAGTTCGACACCTTCAGGAACGACTGGGACCCCAGCGACGACCACGTCGGCATCAACCTCGGCGGGATCGTCTCCGCCGCCACCACCGACTGGCCCACCAGCATGAAGGACGGCCGCACGGCGCACGTGCGCGTCGCCTACGACGGCGCCACCAAGAACCTCACCGTCGCGCTCTCCTACGGCGACGAGCCCCCCACGCCCACGGACGTCGTCCTGTGGTACGCCGTCGATCTGAGGGAGTACCTGACGACGAGCGCCGTGGCCGTAGGCTTCTCCGCCGCCACGGGCGAGGCCGCCGAGCTGCACAAGGTGATGTACTGGGATTTCACCTCCACCATCGATCCAAAGGAGGAGACGGTGATACTGTGGGTGGTGTTGGGAGTGTGCGGATTTCTTGTTCTGCTTGTCGCTGCAGGGGTCGTTTGGTTCGCCAAGGAGTGGAGGAAGGCCGGAGAAACCGTCCTCTATGCTGACATTGAGGATGCGATGGGGTACGAGGAGCTGGACGACGATGAGTTCGTCGTGGAGAGCGGGCCAAGACGATTCGGGTACGCCGAATTGGCGGCGGCGACCAAGAATTTCTCCGAGGAGAGGAAGCTCGGGCAGGGCGGGTTTGGTGCGGTTTACCGGGGTTTCCTGAAGGAGCTTGGTCTGGAGGTGGCCATCAAGAGAGTCTCCAAGGGGTCGACACAAGGGCGTAAAGAGTATGCGGCAGAGGTGCGCATCATCAGCCAGCTGCGCCACCGCCATATGGTCCAGCTCGTCGGGTGGTGCCATGAGCACCGTGGTGATTTCCTGCTTGTGTATGAGCTCATGCCCAATGGCAGCGTCGACCAGCACCTCTACGGCAAGGGCGTGCCCCTCACTTGGCCGACGCGGTATGACATCGCGCTGGGCCTCGCGTCGGCGCTGCTCTACCTCCACGAGGAGTGCACGCAGTGCATCGTGCACCGCGACATCAAGCCGAGCAACGTGATGCTGGATGCCACTTTCAGTGCCAAGCTTGGTGACTTTGGCCTCGCCAAGCTGGTGGAGCATGGCAGCGATCCCTACACCACCGTCCTGGCCGGCACATTGGGCTACTTGGCGCCAGAGTGCCTGACGACGGGCAAGGCGAGCCAGGAGTCGGACGTGTTCAGCTTCGGCGTCGTGGCATTGGAAATTGCTTGTGGACGAAGGCCAGCAGAGCTCTCCGAGGAGTGGTCCAAGAAAAGACTGGTGCCGTGGGTGTGGGAGATGTATGGGAAGAATGCCATTCTTGAAGCGGCAGACTGGAGGCTGAAGGGCGAGTTTGATGAGAAACAGATGGAGCATCTGATGGTGGTCGGGCTATGGTGTGCTCACCCTGACTACACACATAGACCAAGTATCAGGCAGGCCCTGAATGTGCTGAAATTCGAGGCGCCACTGCCTGTGCTGGCACAGAAGATGCCGGTGCCAACGTTCTTCCCAATTATTTTGCCTGAGGAATCAGTTGGAGGTTTTTCACTTGGACGTTTGCGGATGATAACAGACATTCAGGAGTATGTTCCGTCAGCTGACAGCGGACCATCAGCGAGGGATACACTTCCGGAGCCATGAATGTGGATTTTGGAAGCTGAACATAGCCTTCATAAGAATTTTGTTTATTTCTTGTTGTGGTCGGTTTGAGTTTGGTTTGTATAACAACAAAACGCTATCGGTCAAAAAGAAGGCACACAATATTTGTCACAGTTCGATCTGTTATATTCTATGTTGATTGCAGAGTACAGACAAGCTGCTGTAGTAGAGAAACCTCGTGGCATGAGAACGAAACGTAGAATTGCTCTCCCGAAACGAGCAAACCAGAGATCATCACTGTTGGCAGGTGACTCTGTCACCAATGGCCTGTAGCAGGTCACACACTCACACGCAACGGCAAGGGTACTCAACCGGATGGTCCCGTAGAAAGATACACCAGCATCATATGGTCCCAGCATCATCATCCGTTTTCCACAAACTATATCAAAATGCAAATAGACCAGCTCAAGCTTTGATACATTGTTTATCACGTCAAACCACACAGCGCAGATAAGGCCAACCCAAATTAATATGTGCTGGTGAAAACTATGTATGTACAAATATCAAGTTAGCTAACGACATTTTTCCTTTGCTATCTTCATGATAGTCAAACAGAAACTATGCAGCCCATTAACATTTGCCTAATGATGATGCACCATCCCTACTTCCAGTGCGAAAAGAATTGGATGATCTAACAACCACAATGACATCTTCCAACTACAAAATCTTAGCACCTGTACAAACTAAAAGCACTAGTAACACTAGAGAAATGCTATTGTTACCTCTCCTGAGAAATATTAATCTATCCCTGCCTATTACCCCTTTCCATGAGCAAAATTGCGTTCCATCTCAGGAGGTGATGCTAACCCATGAACAAATACTTCAAGTCATCCACTGTCAGTCGGGTCTGACCGCCACCAGATTTATCTTCTCCAAAAGCAGAAGCAACCATCTCCCGCTTTTTCTCCTGAGACAAATTATACAGATTAGTAGGAACTACAAGAGACAGTACATTAATTGATTTATTGTCAAACAAAACACGAGTATATAGTACTCTCTTATTTAGGGTAAGTACAGCATCAATGGAAGGGTCATAGGATTTAACCATGTGGATAGGACTGGTGCTTCTAGTTTGCATCATAGTTGGTCCAGGTAAATTCTGGATGCCTACCATTTTTTCCGAGGTCACGAGTGATCCCAGCATAAGGAAACTATTTTTTCCAACAATAGCAAGTGAATCTTAAAGATATACTTGAAGCTACAACAGTGACCTTTTCAAAAACAAAAACAAAAAAAAAACTCTCACTACTCAAGGTGGGGCTGGAGCAGCATCTACTTTTAAAAACTGGACCGGCAATACCGGTGAAGCAACCTACTAAATGGTTCACGGTCGAATCTTACGGTCAATATGAGCACAAAACTAGTAACGATATCCTAGCCATACAAACTCAAGTGATCTCTTGTACAGCTGATGGTTTTTACCTGGAGCGCCAGAATACGATCTTCAACACTATCTTTTACTGTCAACCTTGATACTGTGACCGGTCGTGTTTGGCCAATGCGGTGTGCTCTATCAACAGCTTGATCCTCAGTGGTAGGATTCCACCAAAGATCGAGCATAAGCACATGGCAGGCAGCCACCATATTCAGACCAAGACTCGCGGCTTTGAGAGACATGATAATAACAGAAACCTGCCAGAAGCAGAAGTCAACAGAGAATAATTGTGATACACTCAAAGTTACATGTAAGGCATATCATTGCACACAAACCTCTGGAACTGTCTTGAAGTCATTCACAGCTTTTTCTCGAGCAGCAACAGACATTGTTCCATCAAGCCTCCGGTACGACACATGAGAAGCTTTCAAATGAACCTCTAGCAAATCGAGCATTCCGGTCCACTGAGAGAAAACAATGGCCTTCTCTGTCATCTTTGTGTTAGCATATTCTGAACCCTTCCCATTGATATTTTCGGATGCAGGCCCAATTGTTTTTTTGTTATCCATAGTTTGAGTGGAATCAACTTTTGGTAATGAAAGAATAATATCTAGGGCAGCCCTCACTTTAGAAGAGGCGTATGATGAATCAATCCCAGTTTGATTTTCAGTATGGACCATCTCTGTACAGGAATCATGAGACTGGTATTCACTGGTTAATTTGCACAGGGAGAACTCAAGGGTGCCTCGGGAGAACAGTGAGGTGGCATTAAGTCGGATTCTGCAATTGGAGACTGGACATATGCTGTCATCACCAGTAAGTTGCTCCAATATGCACTGGTTGCAAAAAACATGGCCGCATAGAGTAACGACAGCATCTTCGGGTGCATCCTGCGCAATTTAAGCAACTAGAAATTAGAAATGAACTGAGGAAGAATAGAAGGCACGAACCAAGTTGGGTCATGAAACCGGAATCAAGCCAGCTGTTATTTCCTTTCCCGAAATTAGTTTCTTTTTTCTAGCTCCGATGTATGGAGCCACAATCTTAAGAAATTAGAGCTTCCCTTCTGTCTGTCCAGGAAAACAAGCTCATAACCAAAACCAGAGCACAATGCACTAACATTTCCTAGTGCTGCACTGTGAATATGTGATACATGTTTGTGGTAATAAAAGCAGTTGGTCCAATTGCCACTAAGAAACTCAAAAACTCTTTCGACTATGTAATATTACTTGCCACAGTTATTCAAATATGAAAGATCATACTCCGCAGCATGATAGTAGCAAAGTGGAAATACTGAAGTACATGATGCATATATAAAGAAAAACATACCGATTTTTAACTATAGATAGATGCAGGACAAAATGAGCAAGATCCACTTACATTGCAGAGAGCGCATATTGCAGAACAAGATTGCAAGCAAACCAGCAATTCCTGTTGCCGTTCCATGGGAAGTTTCTTTGCAGCCTCCAATGAAGACGTCCAGCTAGATTCATGACCTTTAACAAGGTGAGGGTGATCACAAGCCTGCCTGAGCCGTAAAAGCATCAGTAGGATGTTGACGTAGTTTTGCTTAACAGTACCAGCAGCTGCATACTCCTGCAGATGAGTTGTTAGCTTATACTACTGAGCAACAGAGGATATATGTAGGGTACAACTTGCCGTGAACTAAAAAACGAAATGAGTGTTCAGACATGCTCCCATCTCATAAATATGTATCTCCCTGGTTGTAAGTTAAGTTACAGACTGTATAAGACTGTATAAGCCCAATCGTAACTAACTTGTTTGCTGTCCATGTACCTTAATTCCAAGCAAGGTTACTTGGTATGTATATTCCAAGCATAAGTGGAGACTGACCAAAATGCATATGTGCCATGTTTCAACAAAACACGGAAACAGCTTTCATAATTCAAATAAAATCCTGAGTGATATAACAATGTATTTGTCGGGTAAAAATATGCCTATATCTTGGGGAAAAATAGCAAGACCAACTGAATGAATAAAGAAAAAATGTATCAGAAAGTGGACGATTAGTCAACACTGGACACACCTTGAATTGCGCTCGTGATTCAGCTTCTAGATTGTTATAAAATACACGCTCCTCACTCGTGAAGTTCACGGCCTTCAGATGAATGGTCTTCGGCGGTAGGGAAATGATTGGTTTTCCATCCAGCATTGTCGCTATATTAACAAGCACAAATATAACTTTCAAAACCAATTACAAAATTTAGTAACATGGGGATAACACATCTACGTCGCAGCAGAAAATATTGCACAAGAATAGCAGGCTGCCAGATCAAAACCACATTAGTGAAACTAAATCCCCAGCAGTAGCAATACGATTACGAGACTACATACTGAAATAGGTAATCATGCATTCGACAAGTCACCAAAAAGATTTGTTCCATGTACGTCGCCTATAAGACCCATTTTTAGGACTAAAAGTAGAAGACCAATAAAAATTTCTACAAATTACGCCTCTCCTGCCAGTTAATGATACTGTGATATCCCCTTATATAGCATCCACCAAAATATTCCCATCATTGGTCTGAAGACACTAGCAATACAACTTCTCAACATGATTTGGTTAAAGATTAGCAATTTAGCTTATGCATTATGATTTTTTATTTACTTGATACAACAATTATTGCCGCAAGTACTAAACAAAAGTTGTCTCCGATAAAAATGGCAAATGTAAATTTAGTTTACATACAGACAGTAGGACATCTAATTTGTTGGAGACAGCAAACTAATACTTTTCTTAGATATGCACGGTTTAAGAGATGGAAAGTTGTCTCCGATAAAAATGGCAAATGTAAATTTAGTTTACATACAGACAGTAGGACATCTAATTTGTTGGAGACAGCAAACTAATACTTTTCTTAGATATGCACGGTTTATAAGAGATGGATAATGCAAATAATATGTTCAGTAATTGACCTTTAGTCCGACGTAGCATTACAGTCTTCAAAACAACTTGCAGCTTCCTGTAACCAGTAATTGGGTTCCTGCTGATTGGCATTTTTATCAAGGCGCAAAATTGCTTGTATCCACAATATGGTTCGTATCTGAGAAATTTAAAATAGCTAAAGAGATCTTCAACAGCATTCTGTATTGGTGTCCCTGACAAGCACCACCTTCTTTTGGCTCGACCCCAGCAAGCCCCAGCAACGTTAGTTCGATAATTTTTAATACTTTGTGCTTCATCAAGAATAACCCTGAACCATGCAACTTTCGCAAGAGGTCTCTCAGGCAAGCAACTCTTCTCTTTTGCAGCCTTTTTGGTTTTCTTAGAAGCTTTCCTTTTTTTGCTGCCTGAAACAAAAAGACCATATCTGTCTGGCCTTCCTTTCTCTTCATCGTCACTGTCAGGACTTGATTGCTTAGGTACCTCCATACTTACTATAGAATATGTAGTTAGCACAACATCATATTTAGTAAGCTCGTTAGGATCCTTCGTACGGTTGCTACCATGATAATTAGAAAGGACAATTAGCTTTACTGGTGACTCTGCTCCTCAGTTCTTCCGCCCACTGCCGTAGAACACTTGTCGGGCAAACAACCAGAGTCCCAGCAGCTGGCCTAGTCTTAATCTCTAGAATCTGATTCTCTATCTTAACTGTAGTGCTTGCCACTTCAGAACTACATGTATATGGCCTCTTCTTCAAACAAAGTTCAGCGGGTCGTCGTCATCGTCGTCAAGAGTTACAGCTTCGCAGGGCTCATGCTTGATGGGAGATGATCTTGGTAATGGTGCTCTTTCTGTCAATATCAGTGATATAGTTGATATAGTTTTACCCAGGCCCTGAAAAGCATCAGATGACATATAAGACACGTTTGTCCACTTTGCTGAACAACAACAACATCAAAGTCTTTTGTCTCACTTTGCTGAACAAAGGAGAAAAAATAACTAGTATACCTGATCATCAGCAAGGATTCCACCAGAGCAGTGCGAACTATTTCTCTCCTTTTGCAGCATCCATGCCAAAGCAATTTTCTGTCCAAACAAAATAGAGTACAATTACCCAGAAGCTGGTGACACTACTTTGAGGGAATCACAAAACATTCACCGCAAGGTGTACCTGATGCCTCAGTAAAGGAACTGATAAAAGCCCATCAGGTGGATTAGCCTCAGACTTTGCTTGCGATATATCCTGGCAAACATCCAATATGTTAAGCGTACTGAAGAAGCAATGAAAACTGGATGCAAGAAAAAAACATATATATTAAATGATGCTACTTTCTCCATCATCATCAGATAAATCTATTGTTCAATTACTAAAAAAACATATATATTACTTTCGTGGCATAAGTTCAAACTCGTGGTTCTATAGAGTACGGTTGTAGAATATCACAGAAAATTGGAAACATAATCCCCAGCAATTAGCGGTTCAAAAAATGACTTCGGAAGCTAAGAACTAGCATATGGAACTTGCCGCAAAAATTATAACAACCTACATTTAAAGATGAAGTAACTAGTGATGGAAAACATCATCAGCGAATATCCAAATGCTGATACTCAATAAAATAATTCTAAGTACTGCTTACGAAAAACTGCATTTGGGATTTTGAGTAACCACTCACACTAATCATGAGTGATTTGTGGCAGCAGGTAGAACCAAGTTAACAGAAGCGAAAAGAAGGATCCAACAGTAAAGAGGGATATATGACCTGTAATGCAAGTTGTAGAGTCGTCCTTTCATGATGTGTCTTATATGGCACTCCACCAAATCGAGGAACAATAGGATTTGCAGACAAAGATTGTTGAAAGTTACTCAGTTTTCCCTGGAGTGGCAATAGATGACCAGGGGCACAACGGCTACCCAGGATAGATAAATCAGAATCACCATTGACATTTGCACCGAAGCAACTTCTTGACAAACTCCCCTGAGTAAAAGAGTTGCCACTTCTATGAATATCATATTGTTCATGAAAAGCTGGAGGCATTTGATCTGTCAAGCTCCTAAATGGTTGTTGGTGGCTGATAGGAACGAAGTTAGAGTTCAGCAGCTGTTTTGTTGTGCCTCCCAAGTATTTATCAGCATCCTCTGTAGTAGAGTTTCTGCTTGAGGGTACTGGAGAAGAGTCAGTGCTAGACTCACTCTTGAAACCAATATATTCAGATTGGTTCTGCTCACATAACGACTCTGGAGAAGACACATCATCCATGTAGTAATTTTCTGATAAAGATGTATCGTCACAATATTCATCCGGAGAGCCCGTCTGCATCGAACTGCTTTCACATATGTTCTGCTGGAATTGTTCCATCTCGTAGGACTGATTGTTTTGTGGCAAATCATGCAGTGGCATTTCACCAGCCATATCAAGAGACCCATACTCTGGTTTAGGACATCCCCCAAACCCCCCCTGAAGATATTCTTCCTGTACAGTTAGGCAACTGTTGTTGCCATTGTTCATGCTTCCAGTCGCCTCACCAATATTCAGCTCAGTGTAAGAAATATCAGGTATGGTTGCACTATTATGGTGAAGAGAGAACATGTTTGTTGGTCTGAAATGAATACCCTCCTGACCAGTATTATCAAATATTGCATGTATCCTCGCTTTTAACTTCACTCAAACCAGATTGCTCTGGGAATTCGTTAGATGGCAAATCTGCAGCAAGTATCAAATGAATAAGGGTTTGTTATGCTTAGATGATGCAAGCTATATATTGCCAAAGAGAAATTGACATACAAGTATTAATTTGTGGCCCCATGCTCTCTAAGTGGTTCTCTTCTTGATCTGGCCGTAGTACATTTGATCTCCATCGTATGAAGACTTTGAGATAACTTCGTATGGAGATGCAATTGCTTCTTCAACAGCATTTATATGGTTTAATGTGTCCTTTGGTAAAGGTTGGTTGTCATGATTGTTGGTCCATGAGTTCCCAGATAAATCTGCAAGTAAATGGTCAAATGAACAGTTATTTATGCAGAGGTAAATATTAAGTTTCACTTCAAAATAATTTATTGTTTCTCACCATTATCAAGCAAACCATAAGGCGTAGCATCCGAGTTATCAAAAGTTTTATCTCCTTGTTCCACCATTGGTTCCATCTGGTACTGAGAAGGGTGTACATACGAGCAGTTTGACCATAATCCTCCATCCTCCAAATGATCTACTTTTAAACGATAGCTTAATTATGATTATGTAGAATAAAAGCAATGAATCTCGTAAAAACATGTGATACAATGACAAGCTGAATCTACCTTCATTGTTTTCAAACCCATTTTCAAAACCGGCAGCGTCCAGTGGGACCTCTAAGCTACCTTGATTGGCCTGCAATTGAATAACAAGATGTGTGTTTGATGAGGGGATATGAAATAACAGATAGGAGACACAGTCTAACAGACAGGGGACACGGTATGAGATAGCAATATTAATGTCCCGAGATGGCTTGCCCTGGATATAGATGCACAATCTCGTCACCGCTGACCGCAAACAGTATAAAAAATGGACGTGTTGCTAAAACAGAAACAATTGCAATGATGCTAGCAAAATGGGTGGAAACATTTTTACTTGATCATTTTGTTCCGGTGTTGCTAGAGAAGAAGGCAGTGTGATCCGGTTATCCAACAGTAAAATTTTCCTAATATTGTGGATGAATTCAGAAACTAGCTTCTTACTGTGAGATTTCCAATTCCAAACAATCAAGTGGTTCAAGTAACAAGCTGGCCTCCCAAAAGTCAACTGTTGATCCAAAATACACTGGAGAAACACCTTTCACCACAAAACAAGGAATAATCAAAAGTTCAATGTATCACACAGCACTGAGTAGCTCACACATAGAATCCAATACTTCCACAGCCCAGGCCAGTGATCCAACACTCAACCACTGGACCAAAATGCATCAGGGCAGGAGCCTCTCGAGTCAACTTACTCCAGTGACAAAGCAGCACCCGATGCTTGTTCAAGTGGTTTGGGTCCAAATATCCAAACATGGCTAGCATTTCTCAACAACATTTAACAAAGAGAGAGATATAGAGGGTATAACTTAATTGCGTCTCATACTCGAACTGAGCTTGTAGCATCGACATGGTGTGTGTGCTCCGGTTATTACCAAAAAAACAACGAGATAACCCCCCAAGCGACCTGATCACGCTTGGTTCGTGTACCTCTCGCTCGCATCTAAGACCACAAACGTCGTAAATTGCAGGAACGTGGAGGCGGAGGTCGTCCCAACAACCCAGACGCGTCCGCTACGACGCAATCCAAAACCCTAGCCGAAAGGTAACCTCCGGCCCGACCAACCTGGGTACCGAATTGGATCCGACTAGCGCGCGAGCGGCGAATTAGGGCACGAAAAAGCGGGGCGGTAAGAGCGACGCACCTCGGGGTCGTCGTCCCCGTCGGCGGGGTCGGTGTCGAGGAAGGCCATGAAGTCGCCGAGGGGCATGGAGAGGTTGTCCTCGGGTCCGCCCTCGAAATCCATCGCCGGTTCCTCCGCCATCATCCGCCGCGGCGCGATTCGATCATGCAATTCGCCGCCGGGGAGAGCCTGCTTTTAATCGTGGCGGGCGGGCGGCTGCGGCGCGGTGGCTCGGCTCGGGAGGGGAAGAGATGCCGTCCGCGTCGAAAAGGGGCGGAGGAGGACGAGGCTGGCTGCGAAGGGGAAAAATTCGGTCCGGGCTTGGCTGTGGGGATTTTAAAAGGAAACGAGAGAGAGACAAAGGGTCGGCGTGCGTGGGTTTGGGAATCACCGAAGAGGAACCGGAATCGGGTTGGAGTAATTTCGTGGCAGTCCCCGGCATGTGCACCACGCGGTGGGGGAGACCGGCTCGGCTTTGGGTTCCAGGGCTGCTGTGGTGGAGAACACGAGGAGGGCCCGGTCCAACTCATCGAGCCCGTGGCTTTTTGCAGGACAGACCCTGGATTTTGCAGATTTCTGACGTGTTGATGATAATGTGGAATTGGAATTTGGACGTCCATGGCTTGGGAAATGGGAGACAGTGGTAGCATAGCACGTTGTGCTTTTCTTCTCTCGCACGGCATCTATTGGAGTGAGATTCGGATGATTCCGTTGTACGGCGGGCTATGAAAGCCCAACTCCCGCTACTTTATGCATAAAACGCATTAATTAAATTTTAAAGAATAGTAAACTGAAATTATAGGGGGAGTGAACCCTCAGCATTTTAAGTACAGTAGTACTCACAAAGGTAGATGAGGATTTATGCTGATATTCGCACAATGCATATATTAATGCGCGCTCGGTCTGGTGCAATCCTTACCGAAAGAAAAAGATTGCAGTCATATTGATAATAATTGAGTGTCATTGCTTCATCGGTCCGAACCAAGGAATCTGTTAGAATGTTTTGAAATGGAACCTATAGCAGATCAGAAATGTGGTATATTCTCGCACTTTGCTCCGGTGCAACTGGCATGCACGATAGTGCCTTGGAGGCTTGAACATTACATGGAATGGTTATCGTGTATGGAATGTACAACAAAACCCGCACAAATGAGTTAGCATTTAGTTATTCATTCTTTAATAGCCATAGTACAGCTTTGTGCAGACACCTAAGCCCGGTTGAAATCTAAATAAACAATCAACTCATTTTTACAATTTCATGGATTAACTGAAGGCACCTTTTAGTGTATGTATAGGCAGACAAGTTGAAGTTTCAGAAAATTTCTTTAGTTCCAGAGAACAAGATGTTAGCCATGGAAAATATCCAAAAGGACCTGGATAACATACACATAAACCTTAATTTCGTATCATTTCGGCGAGTAATGAAGCGAAGGCCAGAATGATCAGTATCATTTCGGACTACCTTTTTTTGTGCGAAACATGTACAGCGACGATAACATTTGATGATTCACACACTTGACAGGGGACTGCGTGGAAGATTGCGAGAGGATTCCCGATCCCGATCCCAATACCGGTCCCGGTCCTAGTCGCGGCCGGATTCCAATTAGGTAGTAGTTGGGAGAAGTTACGGATTTGGTGGAAGTTGTTGGTTTCGCTCTCGCATTCCGCGTCGTCACTGCAGGCGTTGGCAAAGTCTAAGGCCATCTCCAGCCGTCCCCCCCCCAGAGCCCCCCCAGGAGGCCTTTTTAGCGCCGGCGGTAACGAAAATCCACCAGCCGGCCCCCCAGAAGTCGATTTAGCGCCGGTTTTAGCGCCGTTTCGCGCCGGCGAACCCAGCCCAAACCCAGCTTGGCGTCCGCGGGCCAGGCTTGTCGGCGAGGGAAGTCGATTTCCCTCCATAATTTGGCCCTTCCCTCCATTTTTCCCCCCACATATACCTCTCCCCCGCCCCGTTCCCGCCATTTGCACAGATCTGGCCGCCATGGCTCCGCCGATTCACAGGCCCCCGCGCCGTCGCTTCCTCCTCCGCCTCCTCCTCCGCCTCCATGGTCGGCGCCTCCATGATCGGCAAGAAGCCGCGGAAGCCGAGGGCGCCGAAGGAGAAGCCGCCGGGCATGAGCAACGCCGCCTGGATCGCCGAGGAGGCGCGCCTGAAACAAGAGAACCTTCAGCGCCGGACGAGGGAGAAGGCGCAGCGGCAGAGGGAGCTGTCTGATAACCCACAAGTATAGGGGATCGCGTGTAGCCTTTTCGATAAGTAAGAGTGTCGAACCCAACGAGGAGCTAAAGGTAGGATAAGTATTCTCTCAAGTTCTATCAACCACTGATACAACTCTACGCACACTAAACGTTTGTATTATCTAGGAAATAAAACTACAGTAGCAATACGGGTATGAGAGATAGTTTTGCGAGATAATAAATGCAAGAAAGTAAATGTTAGTGCTGCAGCAATAAAATACACTAAGTAACCATATACTAACAGTACCATGAGTGTGGAAAAGTGGTGGTATTTGTGGTGGCTTTGTCCAAGATTAATTAGTGAAGGTACTTGGTTCATTGTCTTCGATGCAGTTTTCTATGTGGGAGAGGCTAAATATACATGCACTCCACTACTTGGGATTACAAGTACTATATGGTTGGATTGTTTAGCAAGTATCCGCAAATACTAACAATGCATTAAGGTTTCCCCAACCATAGCCTTAAGTTCAAGGTCCTCTTACTCTCATACGTGCAACTAATCGGTTCGCGTTCTCAGGTTTCTGTCACTCCGGCAGAACTTCCCCCGCTTCGTTACAAATACTACCAACCCTAGGGTGTTTGATCCATGCGCGCACAAATATAATGGACACCAAAGGACAGCACCATATAGACATACAACTCTAATGAACCTCATGCATTCAATTAAGCAATCAAAAGAGAAATAAACTACAGAAACATGATGTAAATCATAGGATAAATATTATAGCATCAAACACCATGTTTACATAGGATGGTACAGAGGTTTGTGGGAGGATGAACCACTGAATACAAGGAGGAGATGGTGTTGGAGATGGCGGTGAAGACGGCGGAGAGAGACAGCGCGGCGGCGCAGGGCGGCGGCGGCGCCGGCGGTGCGGGGAACTCCTTTCCCCGCCGCCGGCAAGCTTGGGGAGCGCCGCCCCTTAGCCTTCCTCCTTCATGGCTTCTTGGGAGCCCTCCCCCATGGAGATGGGATCCATGGGGGAGGCAAAAACGTGGCTTTTGGTGGCTGAAATTCGTGGGTGGAGGAGTCCTCCACGAATTAGGTTTCCTCCCTTTATATATCTTCTCGGATTTCCGTCACCCCCTTTTAGGGTTCCATCAAAATGGGCCTACAGGCCGCGTCCGAACTCCGATTGGGCTGATCTCGGGTTTAAAATCTTCGTATGGAAAATTGTGACAACTTTCGTAACAGCCAGGTCTCCATTTGACGTCATCTTCGAGTGTCAAACTGGCAAACTTCGTAAAAAGTTCTCAGACATATTTCAGGAAAGTCCCAATTCGACTCCAACAAGGTTTCCTCTTGTATTCTTGATAATTTCTACACATCAAAGAGTAAAACAAGAACATTGTGCACTTTTGCAACTATTAGTAGGTTAGTCCAAATAAATAATAAACTTAATATAAAACAAGTGCTAAAAGCATAAAAATGGCATGAAACAATCAAAAATTCTAGATACGTTTTGGACGTATCACTGTCCGCGCACCTGGCGGCGGAGGCCCAGGCCCAGGCCATCGACGAGGAAGAAGAGGTGGAGGAGCTGGAGGAGCCACCAACTCCGGCGCCGGCCAAGCGCAGGGTCGCGGGCTTCTCTCCTCGTCCTCCTCCGCAGTTCGCCGGCTGGAGCCAGAACTCCGTCGCCTCGCCATCGCCGTCGCCGCGCTGGATCGCGCCCCCCCAGTACTCCCCCGGGTACGCCGTCGCCGTCGCCGCGCTGGATCGCGCCCCCCCAGTACTCCCCCGGGTACGCCGACGCTTAACATGGTGGCTTCGACCCCAACACCACCTTCCCCCACCATGCGCCGATGACGTATGTCGGCTCCCCGGGCTACGCAACTTCGCCATCGCTGCGCCGTTCCCTCCCCTTCGCCGCGCAGTCCCTGTTGGGCCAAGATATCGGCCCCTTCATGGAGGAGATCATCACCACCGGCTCGGTGGCGGCGGCGGCGTGCCCGGGCTTCCTCTCGCAGGGCGGTGTGGAGTTCTTCTCGCAGGGCGGCGGGGATTACGGTCAAGGTGCGTCTGGCGCCGGCACAGAGGATGCGGAGGCGGAGGCGGAAGAAGGAGACGCGACCAAGACGCAGGAAGAAGAGGACGCCGAAGCCGACTCGGCTAATGATGGCGGAGGAGGCCGCCGTCCCAGGAAGGGGCCGACCAAGACGGCGCCGAAGCCGCCCGTTGAGCCGCGCATCAAGTGGACGTGCAGGGAGGATATCCTGCTCGCCGAGTCATGGAAGGTGGTCAGCTGCGACTCGATCGTCGGCGCGAACCAGGCCCTGGACAACTATTGGAAGCGCATCAAGATGGAGTATGACGAGCGCCGGATGATCGACCCCGACTACGCCTCTTGCGTCATCAATCGCGGCCAGAAGGCCATGGCCAACCATTGGCAGAACATCCAGGCCGCCTGCAACAAGTGGCACGGCATACAAGAGGAGGTGACGCACAGGCCGAAGAGCGGCGCCAACCGCGAGATGGAGGTGAGAATTTCCGCCGTGATTCCTTTCTTTGCGCCGCCGTGTAGCTCATTTGTGCCGGTCCTGCCGCCATGTAGATCGTCCGGATGCTCGAGGCGTACAAGGAGGACGAGAAGACCGACTTCAAGTACCTCCACGTCTTCGTCGTCATCAAGGGGTGCGAGAAGTGGGCGGAGACACGCCGTGGGCTCGCCAAGGGCAAGGAGTACGTCCCGGGCGCTGCGGTTGCTGGTGCGTCTGATGGCCGTCCACCGATGGGTCACAAGAAAGCCAAGGCGGCGAGGAACGCCGAGCCGGCAGCGGCAAAGCTCCAGGCGTCCATCCAGGCCTGTCTCGCCGACGCAAAGGCCAACGCCGGCAAGAGGGAGGACATCACCGCGAAGAGGTGGTCGGCGCTCATGGCCAACTCCAAGGTCAAGATCGAGCTCCTCAGGACCGGCACCGTGGCGAAGAAGAGGAACCACGACCTCGCCTTCCTCACGGGGGCCGATCCGGACGCGATGGACCCCGAGCTGAGGACATGGTACATGGCGCAGCGCCGGCTCATCCTCAGCGACATCAGCACGGCTCCGTCGGACACTACCTACGGCACCCCGACGGAGACGACCGATACGAGCTCGGCCAGTCCAGCCGAGACACCGCCTGCCCAGCCTCCGTCCACGGCGCAGATCGACCTGGACGCCGCCGACACTGCTGCCCCGAGCTCTGCGCCGGCTCTGACCACCACGCCGATCGACCTGGACGCCGCCGACATTGCTGTGCCGTCGCCGGCCTCTATCTGATCTGTGCATCAGCAGAACGCCGCATGTGGCCGTGGATCGCCCGACTGTGGCTTGATCGAGACTATTTGATCGCCCAACTGTGGCGTTTTTTGTACTCCCTCCGTCCAAAAATAAGTGTCTTAAGTTTGACAAAAAGTGGATGTATCTAGACTTAAAACATGTCTAGATACATCCAATTTTGGGCAAAGTTGAGACACTTATTTTTGAACGGAGGGAGTAATATTGCCCAACTGTGGCTGCCGTGATCGCCGAACTCGGGCTATATTTTGAGGGCGGAAAGAAGGCGTTTCAAATGATATGAACTGTGGCGTTTCCTGGGCCGCCGAACGGCTGGTGAGTACGCCCCCCCCCCCAGGTTTTGGAGACGACCGGCGCTAAGACAAAAAGGCGCGGATCGAAACCTGGGGGGGGGCGAACGGCTGGAGATGCCTAAGTACTAGTAGCACGGCAATATAATTGGAGACCAGACCCAGCGGCTCTCCCGGCGGAAGCAAGGTCCAGAGACAAGGCAATCCCATGTTCACACTCCAGTAGCTAACTGACAGTGGCACCTTGCCGTACTCTACACTGAACAAACAAGACATCCGTAATTCCGTACTGCTACGATGACTCCACGGCTATGCAATTAGCGCCGTGAGAAAATGCTCCGTACTGATGTTCCTTCTCGAGTCATTGGATACGAGTAGTGTTCATTTTCGACCAACGCGTTGTTCTCCAGATTACGTTTTTTCTTATATCGAACGCAGGAAACACTAGCTCGTACTCCCTCCGTTCCAAAATAGATGACTTCCATTTGTGTAAAAATAGATGTATCTATACACGTAACATGTCTAGATACATCCACTTTTGGACAAATGGAAGTCATCTATTTTAGAACGGAGGGAGTACAATTTCTTGGAGAATTCTTTTCGCTCGATGAGGTCCGGGTTAAACTGATCGCAGCAAACCCTTTTCCCTCGGAAAGAAGCTGGCGAGTGGACACCGACAGTGTCAAGCAGATGCTTCCTTTTGGGACCACCGTAAGCGTTTTAAAGAAGAGGATGATGTCGTCGTCGTCGTCGATCCAGCGCGCAAGCGGCCGAAACTGTTGCCCGATTTCCCGATCAGTTCGAAGGCTTCTTCGCTCGTGATAGAAACGAAGAAAGTCGCGTGCGTCAACCGCGAGCACGCACCGACACACTTGTGTTGGGAAGAAAAAAACACGAGCGTTCCGACCTGCACATGGCAGTACGGGCTGTAGGCAAAGCATCTTCCATCCAGACTTCCACGGAGGGAGCACGCGCTCATCTTCATCCCCTCTTTTCTTTCTTTATAAATAAATGTTGCGCTCGTCACGCTGCCGGCTTCGAGTAGTTGGCGGTGCTTCGATCGGCCGATCGACGTCCAAAGAGCGGGAGGACCGTGTCGGTTTTCCAGGAAAAATCGCCCCCGTTTCAAAGCCTTGCGCAAGCAAATCCTAGGACGTAGCTACGCGATGCCTGTACAGAAGGTGGCTTGTGTGTCTTGGGACACAATGGTGATGCCAAAATACAGGGGCGGAATGGGTTTCCGTGACATGGAAATTTTTAACTTGGCGCTCCTTGCTCGTCAAGTTTGGAGGATTCTAATGGAACCTGATTCGTTGAGTGCTATGCTAGGGTGCTGAAGGTAGTCTACTTCCCTAATACTGATGTTCTATCAGCCCCCTTAGGCTCTAGACCATCGCAGATTTGGAGGTCATTATGCGAGGGCCGGGACATGCTGAAGATGGGTCTTATCAAACGTATTGGTGATGGACATAGTACTGATGTGTGGCGTCAGAACTGGATCCCACGTGACTTCAAATTGAGGCCCATCGCATGCTTATCTGATAGCCCTCCCTTTTATGTTTCTGATTATATATGCCCCGCTACTAGGACATGGAAAGTGCCAAAGTTGCAGCAGCATCTATTGCCAATGGATGTAGAAGCAATCAGGCAAATACCGATAAGTCACAGAAGACAATCCGATGCTTGGGCATGGCATTATGACAAGCGAGGTGTTTTTTCGGTCAGGTCAGCTTACAACATGATCATTGAAACAAAGAGGCGACGTGAGAACTATCTAGAGGGAAGGTCGGAGCCCTCCAACACAGAGAGAATGGAGAAGGGTTGGAAAGCGCTCTGGAAAGTGAAGGTGCCCTCAAAGCTGAGAATTTTTGCGTGGAGATTGGCGCGATCATCTTTACCAACAAATGAGGTCAGGGCTCACAGGAACATGGCGCCTTCTCGTTCCTGCTCGGTGTGTGGCTCGGCTTCTGACACATGGAGGCATGCTCTGCTTCACTGTAACATGTCTCGCGCAGTTTGGGCAATGAAGGAGGATGATCTGATGCTCCCTGTCTACGGCGACGAGACTACGGACCCTCGGTTGTGGCTGTTCACCCTGAGCACTACCCTGCCCCAAGCAAAATTTATAGAAGTTCTGGTAACTTTGTGGTCCATATGGTGGGCTCGCCGAAAACTGATTCATGAAGGTGAACAACAGTCGCCACTGTCAACTGATATGTTTATCAAGCGATACTTGGCAGACCTGAACATGGAGAGTGAGAAGCAGGCTGGCTCGAGGGAGCCAAGGTCTGAATTGAGGACAAGGACGCCAACCATGCCGAGGTGCACTTGGAAGCCTCCGCCTGTTGGTACTTGCAAGTTTCACGTGGACGCTGCGGTCGCACGCTCCTCGCAGCATGGTGCTGTGGGAGTGGTCTGCAGGGACAGTGATGGCAGCTTCGTTGCAGCATCGGCGGTGGTGATCGATGGAGTCACAGATCCTGAGATCCTGGAAGCTCAAGCATGCGCTGAAGCACTAGTCCTAGGGGCTGATCTTCAGACTCGCAAAGTGCTGATTGCCTCCGATTGTCTGAATGTGGTGAAGGACATAAATGGCAGCTCCGGACATGGCCCGAACTGCATGATACTGAGGGAGATTGAGGCTAGCCGGAGGAACTTTCAGGAGGCAAATATAATCCATGAACGACGAGAACTAAATGAGGAGGCACACAAACTAGCCCGCTTAGCCACTACTCTATCTGTTGGTAGGCATGTGTGGTTCTCTGCACCCCCAAGCGACTTGGGAATTCCTGTAAACATTTTATCCATTGATTAATAAAGCTAGGTCATTTCTGTTAAAAAAAAAACTGGCACTTTCTGGGTGAGTTTTTTTTTTTGAGATTCTCTGGGTGAATTTTAGCTTGGCTTACATCCGTTGAAGTTTTCACTGTGATTTTTTTTGTTAGAAAACGAACTTGCGTTTCCTTTTCCGCGCAAGTCGGTTTTGCTCGTTTCCAGAGGCGTTTCAATGTTTTTTTTAGAGACAGAACATACACATGCATGCAGTTCTATGGAAATTGTGAGAGAAGCCATTTCCAAAGACGGGACGGACGGAAACCGCTCCCTCTCTCGACTCTTCCAGCGGCGGTTCTAGACGTACAGATAGTAGTTTCCTCGTCGACGGATCCACAGCTCCCCTTCCCCTCGTGAACGCCATCTTGACGTGCCGGGGGGACGGGTCCTACTACAGAAACTACTATTACAGCCGGTCAACGGTGATAGGGTTGAGCCGGTTTTCCCATTGGACTAGGAGCAATAGTTGAAAATAATTTAGCCGCTCGGAGCCAGTTTTGTCGTCCGATTAGGAAACTAGACTCTCTGTTTTCAAAAGGGGAGACTCGGAAAATAGGATCATTGGAGGCAGCCCAATTTTGCCCAATCTACCGACCGCCGCATGGTGCGGAGACGGTCTGGTTTCTTGGCCGTCTCACCAAAGGACGGAAGACCCTTTTTTTTCATACCGCGCGGACATACCGGAGCCGGTGGGGAATAAAAACAGACTAGATATGTAGGTCGTCAGTTGCATTTAAAAGGCCGCTCCGATTAATTAGGAGCCTCCCACATAGTTTGGGGTGCATTTTTGGTCCGGACCCCAATGGGCCTTTGGGGGGCCATTTGGGGGTGCCGGTGGAGATGTTCTTACAGTACGGGAGTGGGGACAGACGATGATCGTGACACTGCTCATCGTCGCGCTGTTTTTTTTCCTTTGGTGGAGGGCTAGGAGGAACAGACGCCACGGCGACAAGGCACTTGTTGTGCGTAGCTGGAGGCGGCGAAGCAGCTGGAGGCAGCCCTACATGCGTGTTTGGTTTATCATTATTCGTTGCGTGCTCCTCTGTTCTCTGTTTTGTTCTTCGTGCCTGTTCCATCCAGCCCAATTAATGTTCTAGCACTATTTTTGCCCATCGGTACTACATAACCTTGGGGGGGGGGGGGGCAGTGGCCCCCTAACTTGTACTAAGCTCCGCCTATGCTCCTACGAATTTACAGACAACTATCACTAGACGACATTTAAAAAAAGAACACTAGACAAAACGACTGGGCAAAATCATGAGGGTACGTCCTACATTTTCATATTAGCCCCTCAGTATATACTGTATCAACCCGCAGTCTATAAGTACATACCTGGCATGGCGACGAAACCAATCAAAATCCATTGCTCGCAAAGAATCACATATGTTTTCTGTTATCCCTATTTTCCTGAGTTACGCATCGATCGCATGTCCTTATTTTTCTACCACGCAGGAGCCAATCAGAATCACGTGCTCCAATCCCATAAGTGGATTAGCACGTAGATTTACTTACATGATTATCCGAAGCAGATACGTGAATTACAATGGTGGCGGAGCTGATTTCCCCAGCAACGGATGAGTGGGTTTATGAGAAAAGTCTATGCAAATTTCATTGAACCAAATGTTGCAGCAATACTTAGGATCCCAGTAGGCAATCTGTGGAGGATATCTGGTCGTGGCATCGGAGAAACTGGGATATTTTTCTGTACGTTCAGCCTACAAAAATTTGGGTTAGCAGAGTCGTGTTAACACACATGGGATCTCTTCAAGCGCTGCATTATTAGTATGGAAAAAGCTTTGGCATCTATCAGTGCCTCCCAATTTTTGGTGATGTGTTATTAACGAGCTTGTTCCATCCGGAAGCGTGCTATGTGACAGACACATGAAGAGGAGATCATCTTCCACGCATTGTTCAAGTGTACATGGGCAAACTTGTATGGCAGGAAATTTGCCAGCCCTTCATCCAGAGACATGGGCAATGGATATAGTATATGACGGGCGACTTGTGACGTTGCTTTTGACTTAGGGAGAAGGAGAGAAAACAGCTAAAGATTAAATCAAAGTGGTACCCGTCGAGCCACGGTATCCACAACATTAACGTTGATGTGGCTTATTTTGTTGACTCTCTTCGGGGTGCACTGGAGTTGGGCTCCGTGATCACACAGGAACACTCATGCGAGCTCAAACACTTTGGTATGAGTCTGCAGGTAGTGTGATGGTCATGGAGGCTTCTTACATTAGGGACAGCTTTTGAGGAATGTTTTGGTTGCAGGCGGCGGTGGTAGCCAGTCAGCACAGCTGTTGAGATAAAAATGGACGGCGGCAGAATTGTTTCTTGCCCACAGTAATCTTCATTCGGCTGGTCCTGACCGATGATCACAGCCGACCCTTGTATTTCAACCTGGTGGGCTGTAAGCCAGCCCCAGTCTAGTAAGAAGGGCCTGAGGTCCATCTCGCTCGGCTCACATCGTCCTAGCCCAAGATGGGAATCCAGCTCGGCTAAAGAAAAATCTTGGGGCCCAACGATTGTCACGATAATATGGAGAACAGTGTCGAGGCACCCCCAAAAAAATATACGGCTCCGACATGAGTGTACTTATAGCTTTGTCACAAGTGAAGAAAAAAAAAAGTTTAACAAACTATACGAAAACGTAGCAATATTTATGACACCAAATTAATATAGTTAGATTCATCTTAGAACTTAGTTTCACAATGTATTGATTTTAGAATAGAGTTGATTAAACTTTAAAATAGTGTGACTTAGGATAGATTTAAATGTACACTTATTCATGGACTAAGAGCATCTCCAACGACGGGCCTTTTATTGAACTATGTTCTATCTATGATGAAGTTGGATAAAAATACTTATGGTGTAAAACAGATCCAGGGCAGACATGAACCTCTGGTCTATCCACGGGGCAGCCACACGGGAAAAAACGGACACTTTTCGTGACGAGAATTGTTATTTGGGGACGGAATGTCCATCCGGCTGGTCCTGACCGACGATCAAGATCCGACGATGTGTACCGCTAATGGCAATTCTCGAGCGGACGGAGCTCAAAACAAAGACGACAGATTTTTGCCAAGAACGCGGGCAGAATTTGTGATCCTCGGATAAAAGATATCAAATGGGATACATCAAACTCGCATGTCCCGTGACTCATGTCTAGCATTTGAAAGGTTTTAAATCGTTTAGATAAACCTTTTAACAAGTTCTAGGGGCCTAGTATACGCCGATTTCTATTTTCCTAGGCCCAGCACTAAAAAACCACTTTTTACGATTATGAAGGTCTATTCGAAGAGAAAATTGCATCATGTAATCACAACATTTCTCCCTTTTTATTATACAGTACTTCCTTCCCGAGCAGCAAAACATGAGGATCTGATTCGCCGAACAAATCCTCGTAGGCCTGGATACAACAGTGAGAAACGGGTCAGTGAGCTCGATCGGGATTTTGGCCTCAAGCGACCAAGAACTGCAGAGCTGGACGTCGAGACGCGAACCAACCAACAGTCCAACGCAGTCGTCGTGGCTGACGCAACAGAAGACAACAGTGTGCAGTACAAACAAAGCGCAACGCGAGCGCGACGGGGACGCGCGCGTGGGGGGCCAGCACCCAGCAGCCGACACGTCAATTCTGCTGCTGGTCTTCTCTACCCGCAAAGCCATCAGAGGTAGAGTAGGACGGTGCAGCGGGAGAAAACAAGGCGGGATCTCGTGATCTCTTCCATCTCGCATCGCGCGCGCGGTCGCTCCGTTCTCGCGCCAATTTTTTAACACCGGCGCTTCATCATCACATCGGATGCAATGCAACGCACGGGGGCAAGATCTGTTTTGCCTGGGTTGATGCGCTCTTTGCAGATCTGATTCCTTCTGATTAGATCACAAAGCGGCGTGGAAGGATGGATGTTCCTGGCTGAGATGAGACACTGCTCAGCTCGATGACACCCCACCCCACCCTGGGATGGCGTGGCGTTCTTGCTGGGGGCGGCACTGCTGATGGAAAAGCATCCGATGTCTGAAACTCTCTAGTCTGACGCAGTTTTAGTAGTGGACAACCAAGGTCATCAGGCGGGGGCATGCACACTGGTTCAGATTGGACCACGGCCAAAGTGCGATTTGCAGGGTCTGGCCAGTGGTACGGGCCAGACTGAATTTTCTTTGAAATGCCTCCTCTATCGAGGATTCGAGGGTCGATTAAAGCTAATGTTCTAGCAAGTGAAAGTGAACGGGATTACCGAACACTGCATACCATATGGATCAGAAGTTCAGAAGCAAAGGCTGACGATTAGAGCATCTCCACTCGCGGCGACCAAACGGCCGCCCAAATGCCTTCCGGACAGGCCGTTTGGGCGCCGTCCGGACTATTTGGCGCATTTCGGCACCCTCGCTCCCCACTCGCGGCGCCCAAATCGCCGAACAAGGTTTTGCAAATTCGAATGTGCCGCCAAAATACACTACACCAAAATATGTCGCCAAAATACGCCGGGATTGCCCGGCGTCTGCTTGTCGCCGCCGCCGTCGTCGTCGCCGATCTAGATGTTGTCACCGGGCTGGGGCACGTAGCTATAGCCGGGCTGAGTCATGTCGGGGTCATCGTCGACCTGGCCGTCCGCGCCGTGGCCGGTCTCGGCGCCGTGGTTGCCGCCGTTCTCGGGCGGAACGAGCCCAAGCTCTTGCAGGATCGCGGCGCGATACATGTTGTGCACCGCCCTCGCTAGCGGGTCCAAGTTGGAGACGTCGGCCGTCAAGATCATGAAGTCCTGACTCCTCTTCTTGACGACGGCTTTCTTCTGCTCGAGGTTGATCTTGACGTCGGCCTTCTGCATCAAGGTCGCCCACCTTGCGTTGTTCTCCTCGCGCCTCAAGCTCGAGTTGGAGAAAACATCGGCGAGGACCTTGTCGATGGACGACTGCACTCTGTCCGTCTTTGCCGCCGCTGCCAAGGCCGCTTTCGCCTTCTTTTTCCCGATTGGCCACCCCTCCGAGTTTTGGGGATCGGCGTTGAGATCGGCGCGGCCGTTCTTGTTCAAAGTCCGCCGGTGCTCGTCGAACTCGTCCTTGATCCGGGACCAGTAGACGGTGCTCGACTGGTTTGTGCCGGTGATCTCGCCGGTAGTAATGGTCTTCCATGATTCGACCATGCACTCGTCTTCCTTGGTCGTCCAGATTATGCCGCGGCTGCCCTTCTTCTTCTTCGCCGCCTGCTCGCCGACAACAGCGTTGGTCACCACCCCCTCCTCCTCGTCGTCATCCTCCGCCCGGGCGTTGTCGTTGATGATGTCGTCCATGATATGGGCGGTCTCCTACACACAAGGAGCAAGGCCGGTAGCCACACCTCGCCTATGCACACGTCTATTGTACATGTCATGGCTACAAAACGCGGGTTCATACCTGCATGAGCTCCGGGGCGTCGGGAGTCATTCCGTCGATCACATGGGAGGCGCTCGCGTCGAATGAAAGGCTCCGACTGGCGGCCGTTTGGACGACGGGATCTCTCCGCATCGCCGGCGAATTCAGATCGACGGGGTGGTTTAGATCCAGGCCACAAGAAGGGAAGATGACGTTGGGGTCGAAGCCGCCGTGATGCTGGTTGTCACCATACTCGGGGGAGAACCTGGTGCGAGGCGTAGCGGCGGCGCTGTCGGCGAAGAAGGAGGAATTCGACGGCGAGCCGCCAACCTTGCATCGTAGAGTGGCGTTGCTCTCTGGGCTTCCTCCCAAGGCGAATGCTTGGTTCAAGGCGGCGACGGTCTTGTTCATGGCGGTGATCTTCCTTGCCGTCAATGGCGCCGCCGTGCCGAGCCGTTTCCTCTCATTCTGCTTCACGCGGCGCCCGGCACGGCTCTGCGTGTCCAATCGGCGCCGGAGTACGTCGAGGTCCCAATCCTCCTGCCTCATCTCCTCCGGCTTCTCCCTGGGCGGGGGGGCCTTGCGCTTGACGCCCAGCGTCTTCCCCGCCGCCTTCGTCCCCTTCGCTGCCTTCCCCTTGGGTGCCGGCGGCGCCATGGAGCCAGCGCGGCGCGAGGGTTTTCTTTTGGCGGGAGAGATGGCGGGGGAAATGCGATTTCTGTGGACGAATTGGGGGAAGCCGGCACTTATTGCGATCGCCGTCTCACTGCCAGGCGTGGCCCACGCGTCGGATGCCGACGTGGCGTCGCGTTTCCTTTCGTCCAGGGGCGCCCAAGCCTCCCCAAGTTGAGGACGTGGGCTGGGCGTGCCGGACACAAAACTGGGCCGCGTCGGACCGAATTCGCGTTTGGGCGCCGTGAGTGGGGTCGATTTTGTGTCCGGCACGCTCCAAAGGCGTTTGGGCGGCCGTTTGAGCGCCGCGAGTGGAGATGCTCTTGGTAGATCAACTGCTCTACTGTCTCTACAACAAATTAAGCCAAAGATGACGCCCCCACCGAACGCAAAAGCCAAAAGAAGCTACCAGCAGTTCGACGGGAGATGGCGGCAGCGTTACATCACCGCAAACCAGCTAACTTTCTTTTCTACTCTACTACGCGCAGCTTAATTAAATCAGCACCTAATAAGTAATAAGCCAGGATTAGTTGAGACGTTCGAAGAAGAACAGCGGGAATCAGATCAGCACGGCACCAATCAGAGGAAGATGAAGCATTCCATGGACACCAGCGGGTTCTCCAGCGACTCCTTCCCCGCCTCGTCGTCGCTGTCGCCGTGGCCTCTACCGTCACCGCCGGCATTGGCATCGCCGACGCTGACATCGCCTCCCGCGGTGTCGGCAGCCTCTTCCGGCTGCTGTGGCGGGGATACCGGAGGAGCCTCCCGCGCCCGGTGCGGTGAGGCGCGCCTGCTCGGGACGGGCGGCTTCCGCGGCAGGGGCGCGGCCGGATGCTGCTCCGTCGGCGGCCGCTTCGCCGCCGGCGACGGCGACCTCCGCACGGACCGGTCACGCGGCGGCTCCCGCCGCGGAGGAGGGGACGGCGAAGCGCGGCAGCTGCGGGAGCGAACGCCGTAGGCAGCGGCGGCGGCAGCAGCTCGGTCACGCCGGGCCAGCCCCAGCTCGCCGGAGACCGGGCGCCTCCTGGCCGGCTTCCCGGCGACCGCTCCGGCCCGACCACCGAGCTGGTCGCGACGGACGACTCGGACGCCGCCTCGGACCGCTCGTCGGTGGCCAGCGAGAAGCAGCTGCCGAGATCGCTCACCGCGGCCGCGGCATCTGCACTAACCTTCACCTTGAACACCTCTTCTTGCTGAGCCTCCACTGACACGGCATTGGCGGCGGGCTTGGGCTCCGCCGTCGCCTTGGTGCTCGGCGTCTCGGAGAGAACCTCCTTGACCTTCTCCTCCTCCGGGGACGGCGGGGGCGGCGGGTCGCGGTCCTCCGGCTTGTAGCGGCGAGGGAAGTCAACGGAACTGGCTGGATGCTTCGCGCGCTTCTTGCTGAAGCAGCAGCCCATCTCTCCGGCGCACTGGGCGGCCGTCTACGGCGATCGATGCGGCGGTAGTATAGTAACCAGTTGGTGGCACTGCTATGCTGCGGAAGTGTTGGAAGTTGGGTTCGGCAAGGCTTGGTCGAGTTCGCCGCGGGGAGCTTCGATTTGGGCGAGAATGGTGAGGCGTGGGTACTGAGTGTGTCTACGGTCTAATAGTGAACCCTGGATTTGTCCAAAAGCAAAAAAGTAGTGAAGCCGGATGTGGCAAGTACGGGCCTTGATCACTACGACTCGCTACAAAGTATTGGTACCAATCTTGGTTGCAATAACATCTCAAATTATAGGACAAAGGAAGTACAAAATTGACGTATTTTAGCCACAAAGTCACATGTAAACAATGCATGTGAGGGCTAACAATATCGGTTAAGGAGCACAGGAGATTTCTTAAACATTGAAAAGGTTGTGCTAAAACATGCAAACTATGCAGTGAATTATTTTTGTGCAAACACGATATAGTCAACTTGTAAAACTTATTAAATATACGATCAACCGTGGTTTATACATAGAATGACAAAACAAGAGGTAAGCATGTACTCGCATTCACAAGTCCACTTTTGCAAGATTGTCCTATATGATTTCACCATACTTCCTTCTGTTTCGTTTCGACTAGGCAGCCCAGGCACCAGATAAAATGATGCCAGGATAGGTGGCAATTTTATTCCAATCACCTGTTTCGTTTCGACTCGATTATTTTCAGAATTTTTTAAAACATTTTACTATTTTTTTCGAATTTTTTATTTAGGCAGGAGCAGGTGAGTTCGGGAGCCAATCTGAATTTCTGGGGACAAACTTGTTAATAACACGCAACCAAAAATTCCAAACTTTGGGTGGCACTAATAGATGCCAAAACTTCTTCCAGACTAATATTTCAGTGCCCGAAGAAATCAAATTCAAGAACCGTTTTCAACACTAAAATAATTGTCTGCTTCCCTGCCCTTGACGAGGCATCTCTCCTTTACCTCAGCGCTTCTCCCTCTACCATGGTCACCAAAACGTGCAGCAACAAGCTCCAGGGGCGGGCGGCCAGATCAAACGGTGGAGGCAACATTTAAGGGATATCACCTAGCTTGGAGGACGTTCAAACATAAGCTCAGATTTAAAATGTTCTAAACATCGAAAAATGGATGTGCAATTTATGGTTTGCATACGGTTGATAGGAAGGTGGAGGAGTCTACATCCATGATTTACGAAAGCTTCAAATCGCTCCACCATCCTCATGGATTATCTTACATTCTTAGAAAAAAATACAAGAGATCACGGATTTCATGGGTAAATAAATAGTCGCACAAAATCCTCTTTTCCATGTGATGTGACGATCATCTCTTCCTCTACAAACGAACACACACAAGATTAGTAAAGAAGGATCGGAGGATGACTAGTACCAGTGTCTCGTGTTGTACGGGTACACTTGTACAGTACCACCGTGCAGGACGATGCGTTGACCCAATGCCGGTTACTCCATTGCTCATGGCTTGACCAGTCGCACACTCGGGGCATGTGCCGTCGATAGGGAAATCCAGGAGGATAGAGGAGTAGACGCGGCCGTACTGACCCTATATCTCCTACTAGGAGGCTAGGACGCTGCTTGCTTCTGGCCGAATCCAAATGGGGTCACATGTGTGCGTGGGCCGTGGGAGAAACACAGTGTCAGGTCGCGCCTTGCCCCGTCGTCGTGCGTCGCAGAGTCGCACGACGGTATCCGCGGTTCTGCCTCTCTGCAGTGTACTTATAACCTTTGGGTACTGTTCACTGTTCAGCGGTGCAGCTCGCAGTCGCAGCAACAATGCAACACGCTTCGTCGGTTCGCCCGCCTATCTCTCCAGTTTCCTGCCGGCCCCGGCAAAACACGTCTCGATGGCTCCGAGAGCGAATCGCGTGAGGCGACATCAAGTGGGACCAACACTGTGTCCTGAAGACAGGATTCAGCCCAATACGGCCCGAAAAAGAGTCGGACTGCGATCATATCCACATCGAAGGCATCCATTCTGTTCTTCTTAGGATGACTCCAACGGGCCGACGCATCGAGTCCGCGTCGGTCCGTTCCAGTCTGTTTTTGCGAAAACCAGGGCCCAACGGGGTGACGCAAACGGATCACGGTCCGGTTTTCTATCCGCCGCGACCCATTGTTGGCCCAAATTTGGGTCACCGATGCGTCGGGCGCGGACGCGCGGCGGACTGGAAACGCGTCCGCGCCCACGCGGTCGGTCCTCCCTGCTCCACCTGTCAGTGACAGGGCGCCGGTCAGCCTACCCCTGGCCCAGTCCTTTTTAATGCCAGAGGATAGGGACGGCCAGCCCCCACCCACTCCACTGCCCCACTCCGCTCCCTCACCGGCGACCAAACCCTAGCCACCAAACCCTAGCCCGCAACCCTCGCCGGCGACGCAATGCCGCTCCGGTGGCCCGGATTCGGCAAGGCTAAGAACGACGCCGAGGCGGGGTCGTCGTCTGGCCGCCGCCTCCGCCTCCGCACGCCATCCCCGACGCCGCCATCTTCCCCGTAGCCGGAGGCCCCCGCCGCCTTCGAGCTCGCGCCGCCGGGTGCGCAGATCGCACGCCGCGATCGCGTGTACGTAAGGCGCGAGGACTGAGAATGGTACTGGGAGCACGCGTGCCCGCTGCCATGGCCAGATGTCAAGCTCTGCGCTGAACCCGCATCGGATCCCGGTGACGCCTATGCCCACGAGCCAGCGCGCCCGCGATCTGGAGGTCGACCGCCGCCGCCGCCGCCTCCCAGCGTCCCTCCGCGCCGACCCCGCCTACGCCGCGTCGTCCCCAAACTGGGACACGTGGTTCAGCGGCGAGCACAGCCTGCGGCGCCAGGCTTGCTACACACGGGCGCCGACGCCACCGCCGGCTAGCCGTTGGGACCTGCCGCCGCACATGCGGCGCCGGGATGCGCCGCCAGTTCCGCGGTCCACGCCGCGGTCCCTGAGGATTGGCTCGCCGCCGCCGCCGCCTCCCGTGAAGATGGAGGTGGAAGACGAGCTCGCCGCCGCCCTCGAGGCCTCCAAGCACACCATCGTCGAGGATGAGGAGAAGCGGTGGGTGAAGATCCTCGAGGCCGTCGCCCGCGAGAAGGAGGAGGCCCTGCAGGCGCAGCAGGCCGCGGTCCTCGAGGAGCCGCAGCAATGGTGGCAGGTCCCCATGGACGCGGACCTTCCACTGGCGCCACCCCTTCCAGCCGGCCTGCTAGGGCAGAGCTGGACCTTCAACGGCGGTAGCTGGACGACGCCCCTCCCGGAGCAGGACGCGGAGCAGCCACCGACGCCGCCGGCCGCCGTCCCACAGCGACAAGGCATCCCGGCGCACCTCTACAGGAGCCGCCGTACTACATCCTCGACGACGACGAGGACTAGTTACCCGCGAAGGGCAGTTTTTATTTTTTTTGTTTTTAAAAAATATATGTAAAATGGCCGTTTGTGGCCCAACCCCTTATATATAAAAATGAAAATGGCCCATATATGTCCTTTTAACAAAACAAAAAATTTGGGGGCGGACTCGATGCGTCGCCCCGTTGGGCGCACTGCCAGAAAATGGCCGGACAGGGGACGAACGCGTGTCCGTTTGCCGACCCAAACGGACCAAACGCGGACCAAACGCGCGTCCGTTTGGGTCGCCCCGTTGGAGTCATCCTTAATCCCATGTTTCTCTCCTTTCTGTCGTTCTACTCCTCACCTCGGCCTCCACGACTCCTTTGGATAACATCACCATGAAATCAGTCATGTCAACACCCCAATATCCCCTCCAAAAAACAAAAAAAAACACCCCAAGATCCCCTCCTAGTCTCCTACCAACCTGACAAGAATCAGCCCAAGAGATTCAGCGACCCACCGAGGCTAAAATCGAATCCACAACTCACACCGCGTGATTGGATCAAGGTTGGAGCAAACTGAAACCATGTTTTTTTTCGTTTCTGGATTGCATTTTTTTTAAAGAAGGACAACCTCTGGTCTTTATATCCATTGAGCTTTCTTCTATTTATGATTTGTGAAACAATGAGATTGTTATGTTCTTATATATCTTTTAGTTAGAAAGTACTCCCTCTGTTCTTAATTATAAATATATTTTAGCCTATTTTAGATTCACATATATCTAGACGCGTTTTAGTGTGTACGTTCATTCATTCCAGTCTGTATATAGTCCACATTGAAACCTCTACAACATCTTATTGTTACAAGCGGAGGGAGTACGTTTTTTTGTAAAACTTCATAACATTGTAGTGTGTGCAGATTGTTTTTAGCATTAATTTTTGTCGTAATGTGAGAAACCATATGCTAAGTATACATAGAAATATATTATAGCTGCGCAAAGTGCTTTTGAAGCACATGCATCATAGAGCCCGTTTTTTGAATTTTTAAAATCCACATTTTTAAGTTTCAAAAAATTATGAAATAATCTTAGATGTTGACAATGACGTATTCTACGGTCTTGTAAGTTGTCATCACGAAGTAGTTTATATTACGGCCTACACAAAATTGATAAATCTGATTTTTCTGAATCTAGGCAACTAACACGCGAATTACACTTGCACGTACCCTTTTCCACCAAAGACGATCAAAGATGAGATCTAATTTAAATGTCCAACTCTTTTCGACTTAATCAATCAAAGACATTGCCTAGATTCAAGAAAAAAAAACCAATTTTAAGACCTCGATGCGAGGAACATAAAATCTGAAAGTATTTATTTATATCTAGACGAACCGTTCAGCAGATATTTCAGTTTGAAGTTCTCTGAAAAAAAAAGATAGGTATCGAAAACTCCCCTTGGCCCTTTTTAGCCGTGCCACGTTGCGAGCAAGACAACTGCCTAACCTCCTGAGAAGTGTAACATTTTTCTAGCGATTGTCTTAGCCCGATCTTATTTCTAAAATCTAGTCATATCCGAGTTTCGCAGTCTGAACCGAGGCATTTCTAAACATGCTCGAACCAGCCTCGCCAAAATCATTTCCAGTGCCCGTCAAGCCGGGAGTTTTTCAGGCGGAAGTTGTTAATTAAGAACCAGAGTCTAACCACGATGATCGACACCTGTGCTGATCCGCTGCGACTCGTTTGTCGGCCTTGGTGCCGGAGTCGCCGGCAAAGCATAGGTGTCACCACATGCTGCTCTGTAGTGGAAGCCCTCCGCCGAGGCCCCCCGCCGCGCCGCCCATCTTCTCGCACACGACACCCACGGCATGTGCACAGCAAGCCGCCGCCTCATCGTTTGATTATACAAGTGGCAGTAGTACTAGCTAGCGTAGTACAGTACTATGCACTGCTCGCTCGGCTCGGCTCCTCGGAGTTTGTCTGCGTGCGAGATGGGGGAAAGGAAACGGTGGATAAAACACGATGAGGGATTCTGCCGGCCCCTGCTCCCGAGCGACGTATCACCAAACGAACCCAAAACGTTTTCTGTGCTTGTCCATGGGGGCGGCAGGTAGGCCAAATCTGAACTCACAGTGTACTAGCATCACCGTTGTGCACCTGCGTTGGCACGGCATGGACCATGCTCATGCCAGCTCTGTACTCTCTAATAGCACAATCCAGGGGCCAGCCTATCTTAATTTTTAACGAAAACATTCATATACACACGCGTTTTTTCCTGAACAATTCGAGTGGTCGTACGCCAAATTGGATTCATTCTACACGAGAGAGTTACGCTTGTCTTAGTCAACATTGCACAAAACTAATTCCGAATCGAAACGTGGGACTAGGTCTAGACTAATCTGAAATCAAACCTTTCTCTTTACGATAGCTAATTCTAAATCCGACAGAATCCGACTCTAAACAATGTTCTACGTGGGGTGTTCAAGTAGGACTTTGAGAGTAATTTGGCCTATTTATGAGGTGGCCGAAACCAACGCTAGATGTTTGATGGATTAAGTTTTATGGTAATTTGGATTTGTAAATTTTATTGACCTATAATTTAATTGTATTAGTTCAGTCAATGTCTTTTTCTTTGGTTTAGAATGTGATGACGTGTTTGCTCAACTGGAAAAAATATGGTTGAGAACTCTCTTGGAATATTTCAATTTGCGCATAAAACGACATCATAATGCTAAGTTTTAATGAAATTATACAAAATGGGGGCAAACAAAGAAAAACTAAAAGGAAGACACCGGGTCATTGTTAATTATTTTTATAGTGTGAACACCTTCTATATTGCAATAGACTATATTTCCTCCCGATTTTGGCCATCTCTTAAATGAGTTATCTTCTAAATTGTTTAAAATTTGTCTTGCTCTTGATTATTTTCATAGGATATTTTCTTTAAAAATTGTCTTGCATTCTATATTGCAACCAAGATCACGATGAGATGTCAAACTCCATTATATCAATGAACCAACCCAAATGCAATCATGAAATCACTCTATGTTTCCATTTTTATCGTGCATGTTCTCATATCCATGTGTTTACATTAGATAAGGAATGTTCCAAATGTGACAAATCAATCCAAGCCAGTGACCATGATTTCCTATGGCCCAGTAATTGAAAGAGAGTTTAGATTAACTCAATGTTATTTAATTAATTTGTGACTGAAGCCACTTGTAGTGAATTCTGACAATATTTATAAATTTAACTACTTTAAACAATTGTAACTTGCATGTTCATGTTTAACAATTATGTTAAATAGTTTTTACATCTTACCATGGGGATGGGGGCAATCCCCCCCCCCCCCTCCCCCACACATGATTCTAATTAAACAATTATATATACTAGCCATCAACCCGTGCAGCTGCACGGGGTCTGCACGGGGGCTAGCTATGGTGATATTCACATTAGAAACTTAGTAATTTATTGCCTGAAAGAACTATTTACATATTATAATATTGTGTTTACGCACGCTCGCTGAAACACACAAATCTATATCCCAAATTTTTAGTTCCTTCACAACTCAGAAACTTCAGTTTCGTGAGCATTTTATTCAGTTTTTCTTCGGTCGAAAAATTAATATTGCTAAAATAACTTCACTAAGATTGGCATACCACAATTCTTATTTAGGATCTAGTCTTTAGTCTTAGGTATTGAAGTAGGGCTTAAATAATTATTAATCCTATCATTTATTATCCTAATCAAAATCCTTAGTTCATTCACTAAATTGAGAGGTGAAAAATAACAATCCAAGCAAAGGGATCAATCATGACATTATGCGGAAGGTACACTATTAATTTACGGTGTTGAGATATGAATCGGTATATTTAAACATGTTCGCTACCAACATCGATAGTGTATGGATTGTTTGACAAATTATTCATGTCTCATGCGTGGATTAATATCTTTATCAAGTAGGAGGAGAGCAAACAAATTACTAAGCATTACTTGGGACAATAACTAAGTGATATAAACCAACAAATAAGAATCATCGATTCACCGCATTAGAACATTTTAATAATTCCTTTGTATGTTGAAATAAGTATTAATCCTTTGCTGCAACCAAGATCACGATGAGATGTCAAACTCCATTATATCAATGAACCAAACCAAATGTAATCATGAAATCATTCTATGTTTGCATTTTTATCGTGCATGTTCTCATATCGATGTGTTTACATTAGATAAGGAATGTTCCAAATGCGACAAATCAATCCAAGTCAGTGACCATGAATTCCTATGACCCAGTAATTCATAAAGAGTGTTTAGATTGACTTAATGTTATTTAATTAATCTGTGATTGAAGCCACTTGTAGTGAATTTTGACAATATTTATAAATTTAACTACTTCAAACAAAATTCTAACTTGCATGTTCATGTTTAACAATTATGTTAAATAGTTTTTACATCTTACCATGGGGATGGGGGCGATTGCCCCTCCCCCACACATGATTCTAATTAAACAATTATATATGTTTTTGACTCTACCATACCTAAATTTTGGGTTGTCCTTCGCCACTGACACAAATAAATCAATGCTTTGCACTCTCGTATCAATGCTTCATCTTTGTTTACCCGATGTGTTTGGTCGTATTTGTGACAAAACAAGATATAGACAAGGACGGTCGTCCATGGTCTTTATTACCTTCCAAAAACCACATTTCATGAAGTAATTAGGTACACCACCTCAACGTTTGTGAGAATTCACAACTTTCAATTTTAAATTAAAGTAGAGGCTTGTGTAGGCTTGGCGTGGTTTCGCTGCCAATAGAGGTTTGCATTGTATCATCATCCACCCTGTTGAACAAAATCAAGCTCAATTGTCTCGTTCTTGTCTCTTGCAACTCTCGCATTTCATACATTTGGAGGGCAACTGTTAACAACAAGACAATTAATGGTAAGAATTCATGTCTTGTCGCCGCGCTGAGCACCCACTACTCGTTAGACCTACATGCTAGAAGGTGCATACGAGCACAAAGCACCCGAGTGAGGTGCTCTCCCTTCCTCTAACCATCTTCTTCCTTCTCCTTTCCCGCCCTAACCGAGTCCTTTTTGAATCTGCTCCTCCATGCACCCCGTCCACCGTCGATGCCCTTTCTTCCACCACCTATGGCTAACGACGATCTCACCATGCCATCTTAACCCAACCAACACTTGGTCGAAGGAGATTATCGCCGTGGTTGCCCGCTGACCACCTTCCCATTGTCATTTATTCGCCTCTCACCTCCTTGTCGCATTTACGACGACTTCATGTAGATGACTCGTGCATCGTCACGACGCAGAGCCTGAGTGATGTTCCCATTTTCAAACAAGAAAATGCAGACGATAGGGCTAGGCAAGAGGTTGAAGGCGTTGCGCTAAGCCAAGGCACATAAGAATTTCTTATATTTCTTGCTCCATGAATCATGACACCCTTCTTATTTAACCATGCACTCTCATCGAATTATCGACACTTGAGGAGATTACCCTCTTTCCATAGCAAGGGTGTGCACGAGCGATTTTCTAAGCACGATTCGTATGAACTTTTGGGTCGTCTCTCTTCTTTCTCTTCCCCAACAAATGAACACGAGAAGAGAGAGCCTTTCCTTTATTGCGCTTTGGTACAAAAAAGAAAAAGAAACGAGACCAAAAGGCTCAAAAAGGGAAGGACGACAAAAACTCCACTCTCCCACGGTCCCACCCACCCACGCCGCTCCACCTCCACACCCATCGTTTTCACTGCTGAGAGAGAAGAGAGGAGAAAGGCGAAGCGGCTCTCCAGCGTCTCGCCCTCCACTCGGATCCGAAATTCCCAGTCCCGCCCCCGCGCTGCTCGTCGTCGTCGACGGCACGACGACTCCGCGGCCAGCGCTTCCTCGCGCCCGGGGGCCGGTGGCCCGTGTGGGGGTCCTGGGGGGAGAGGCGGGGGGATGGACCCTGGGAAGCGCGGCTACAAGTTCCGTATCCTTCTTTTACTGCTGTTTCGAGCGTCTTTTACCCCTGTTCTTGATCCGATTTAGCTCGCGGGGGGAGAAGTAACTGTTTCTTGAAGTAATCTTTGTAGGCATTTGCGGGAGCAGTGGAGGGGGAGTAGTATTTTCCCCCGATTCCTTGTATTCAGTTCTTGTTTATTCAGTTAGTTGAAGCGACGCAGGTTGGTTTTCAATAAAAGATTTTCCACGTTTTTGTGTGTCTTGGCAATGTATCTACTCCAACGACAGCGGCCATTTCTTGAAGAAACCAGGCTAAACATTCAGGGGTTGCGACTTTCCCCCTTTTGCCCCAATTTAGGTCAGCAATGCTAGATTATCAAAATGTATTTTGCCTTCGGAGCAACTATAACTAAAGGGATCCTCTAACTGTATGCGCCCTCGCAAAACAAAAAATATCAGGAGAAGAAACTAAATGCTGATATGCTTGGTGTGATCCAGCCGAAGAACAGTCATTTCCCGTTTAGTGTAAGCAATTCTTGGTGGAGTTAAATTGACAGACAATCATAATCATGTGAAGTTGTGAACTGGCCACTAGTTACTACCTGGGCCTCTTTGATTCACGGGGTTCCGAAAATACGGGAATAGGAAAACTGTAGGAATTAAATGTCACGGTATATTGAATCCGACTTGAATTGAGAACACAGAAAAATGGCAGGAATGTTGTTGAAGGATGAGGTACTTGCCGTAGTTGTCATAGACACAAAGGTTACAATGAGGTTGGACTCAAGGGAAGTTTTTCCTTGGAGTTGCATGCGATGTATTCCACAGGGAAAATTCCGTTTTCAATACTGCAAATCAAACAAGATCTGTAGGAGATTTCCTAAGTAATAGAGTTGTCCGAAATTTCTATGATTTTTTTGTGTGTATTAATCGGCCCTGAATGTGTATTGCTCAAACTTGACTTCTCCTTAACTTGCAATCTGAAATTAGAGGAATTTGTGGCACACGATGCCGAAGTGAGATCCTTGTCAATTGGCAAGAAATCGAGCCGTGTGTTCATTACCGGTGGCAGTGACCGCAAGGTCAACCTGTGGGCCATCGGCAAGCAGACTCCTCTCCTGGTTTGTGTCCTATGAAAATTTATAATGATACTAGAATTCTCTTTGGCTGTTTTAGAATTTTACCCATGTTGAGTTTTCAATGGGTTTCTATTGTTTGCACAGAGCTTGTCAGGTCACACAAGCTCGGTTGAGGCTGTAGAGTTTGATACAGCAGAGGTGCTTGTGCTTGCTGGCTCATCAAATGGCTCCATCAAGCTCTGGGACTTGGAAGAAGCTAAAGGTATGGTTGCTGCTTATACAATGCCGAAGAAGATGGTTATGTGTTGATTAGTTTTTACCTTTTTTTTATTTGTTCATTATTGAACAGTTCTAGAGTACATTACATGATCTCTCTCTATGTTCAAATCCAAAATTTATATACTCTGATAGAAAGGGAATCATACTGTCAGAGTGGGGCCAGATTGCTTTTCCGAGTTGCTGTATAAGAGTCTTGATTATATATAGTAATCTAGGCGCAGGAACCTTTGAAATCTTTGTTAAAATGCAGTCTGTGATAATGTGAAACATGATTACACTAGTTTTTGTAATTTGGATTAATATCTCAGCTGAGCTAATGTTGTCGATAGCTGCTCAAAGCTTAGGCTCTTTGCTACGTTAGCAGACAGTAAACTTACTGTTAATACTGAGAACCATGGTTTTTAAGGCGTTAAGGCGTCCTAAGGCGAAGGGGGGGCGCCTTGGCGCCTAGGCGCCTAAGGCGGTCGTTTTTCCAAGGCGGAGGGTGGGCGCCTTGACGCCTAGGCGGACGCCTTAGACGCCTAGGCGGACGCCTTTAAAACCATGCTGAGAAGTATGCTTTGCTGAAACTGGATTCTGATTACTGTCTTGAACTGAAATGCAGCTGTGCGGTCTCTCACTGGGCATAGATCAAGTTGCACTGCTGTTGAATTCCATCCATTCGGCGAATTTTTTGCATCTGGTTCTTCAGATACAGATCTCAAGATCTGGGATATAAAGAAAAAAGGGTGCCTCCATACATATAAGGGTCACAGAGGAGCAATTAGATCAATCCGATTTACACCTGATGGACGATGGATTGTCACCGGTGGAGAAGATAACATTGTGAAAGTGTGGGATCTGACAGCTGGAAAGCTCCTACATGATTTCAAGTTCCACAGTGGACAAATACGATGCATTGATTTTCATCCTCAAGAATTTTTACTTGCAACAGGTATGACTTTTCCTTCCAAGTGTTTGAAGGGTTGAGCTTTCTGAGAGAACATATTTTGTTTTTGTAAAATAATTCATCACGATTATTATCTGGTATGATCTAAAAACAAAGTTGACTCTTGACTGTAGGAGGAATCCCATTTTATTCGTGTAATAGTTGGAAACATAAGCATCATTTTGGATAAGTAAAATATGTGTTCTTGTTGGACTGATCTGTAGTAAGTGAAGTTGTAGGAAGCTGAAGTATATTCTCACTCAGTTTACTGTTATTTTCCAGGCTCAGCCGATCGAACTGTGAAGTTTTGGGATCTTGAAACTTTTGAATTGATAGGTTCTGCTGGATCCGAGGTACTTGCAATTGCTTTTCTTCTATCATGTTAATTTTTATGCAAGTTTAACTTTGTCATTTGATAAACCATAAGCTCCACTCAATTACAAAATTACTTTGTATGCAATATGCATGGTAACCAAGTAGAGTACATGGCCACTGCGGCTCATGTTTTGGCATCTACTTTATTCTTTCAAATTTGCACCATAAGAATTCCTTGGAACAAATTTGAGGAAAAGAAATGGTACTCTATTTTGGAATACATGATGATGCCCCTTTTCACATTTCTCTATGATTGATTTTTTGAGTTATTTTGAGTTGTGCGCTTATATCTATTTTGAACTTGCTTAATTAATCTCTTGTGTTTTTTTATTCCTGCATTAAAAACGTTCATGATGAGCACACATATTCGTGTTATGATATCATTTACTCTACGTGGATCTTCTCTTCCAGGATACTGGTGTACGTTCTATGGTCTTTCATCCAGATGGGAAAACCCTTTTCTGTGGATTAGAGCAAAGCTTAAAGGTAGGTCTGATTTTCATGTGTTATATTGATGTTATTCGTGTGGCACTTGCTGACTGCATGGGCATTGTTAGGTATTCTCTTGGGAGCCAGTAAGATGCCATGATGCTGTTGACATGGGGTGGAACAATTTAGCTGATCTTAGTATTTATGAAGGAAAACTGTTGGGATGTTCATATCATGAACGCTCTGTTGGTGTTTGGGTTGCTGATATATCGGTGAGTGTCACTCTTTGCGTGCAGTATGTACTTTCTTGTATGGCCTAACTTTAATCTCTTGACCCAGCTCATTGCACCCTATGCTCTTGGTGTTTTGCCAAAAGCAAATTTCTTTGCTGAGCTTGTACATTCTATAGATGAGAATACTGTCAAACCGAATGACAGCACTGTAAAGTCCATCCGTGCTGTAGCCACAACACATCCAAAAAACTCATACAAAGTACAGGAATCAGGGACTGGTATGGCTTTAAACCATTAGTATATTTTTCACCCAAGCACTCCATAGTCAATAGTGATAATATCTCTTCTTATTATAGCAGCTGAAAGCGGAATTCGGGCCTCACGTCCAACTCCAGCAAGTACGGATAAAATAAAGAAAGATAAGATCAGCACCATTCCTCGAAAACCTGATTCATCTGTCAAATCATCTACTCCAGTGCGACGTATGAAGCTAGCTGATAGTCCTTCCACCAATCCAAAAACAGCAGAGCGAAATTTCGGACAGCGAGACATGCCATTACTATCTCGTGCCGGGATGGCTAATAATTCTTCAGCCACTAAAAAGTTTCACCCTATGGAGTTGGCGGATGTAAAAGATATTTACACTACAACACAGTCTGTTTCCGTGCCTGTTGCTGTACCCAGAGACATTTTAGAGGACAAAGCAGTAGGCAGCGTCAATAGAGGACTTGGAGGCAGAGCTGCACTCCCAGATGATTTTCGCAGTCCAGTTCACTCAAGAAAACTTTTACCTAGTGGTGGTACTGGTGATAGTGTCAGCTCCGTAAGATCCATGCTCCCTGAGCCTGATGTTTGCTCAGAGGGTTTGTCTGGCTTAAAGTTCTCCTTTGGACTAACTCCATACGAGAAGAAACACGATTCTGACTGTACAGATAAAGGAGATATTACACAAATAGCAGAAAAGGTGGACAGAGTAGTGTCACTGGGGCATCCGGTGCAGTCAAATGATGATAAGTGTATAGCTCTTTTCTTCTTTGTCCTTCAGCATTGAAACCCTGCAGTTTTGCTCATTTTTCTGATTAACATTACAATTATTTTCACAGCAGTATTTGAATCACCATGCTCAACGACAGAAACCACCAGGGTCAAATATGTTAGAGGAGGTGCGTGTCTATGTTAACTGATGTTATCAAGGGTGCAGTCTTGCATCCACCCTCAAGCTTGAGTCTACTTGGCCTAAAGATAGTTTTCTAACGATATTAGTAACTCCTTTTGCAGTGGCTGTGCCATTAGGAAAAACCAAGTCTCTTGTTGAGAGATTTGAAAAGAGAGAGAGCTCTAGCATTGATTATTCACCTCCAACTGGCTCTTGCGGTGATCGTACAGTGAGAGCTGACAGCCCTCCCACCAGTTTGGTATGTACTCATGGTTTCTTACTATAGTTAACTTCACTTTTTTACGAATCTTCAGTATAATCGTTTTAATGAATTCTTAATGTTTAGGAACTCCTCACCTAGTTAAAGTATTGATCCTCAAAATACGAAGCTAAAAAAAAAATTCTACAAATCCCCACTTGAATAATATGTCCACTTTCCGAGATTGCTTAAACCATTCCTGCTATCCTGGATTATTTAGTTCTCAATGAATAATTCCATGCATACTTTATTTTTACATGTTATGATACTCCCTCCGTCCACAATTACATGTCAGCCTATTTTTGCGTGCTCCAACTTTGACCATCAGTTTGACCAATAATACATAAGAAAATCTCATAAAAATTATACCATTGAAAACTTTGTTTGAATACGAATTCAACGTATAATTTTACAACACATAACACACGTTTTGTTGGCCAAAATAATGGTCAAAGTTGCCATGTAGTTGTGGACGGAGGGAGCAATTTAACTCTCAATCCTTAATGGTTGTTTGGATAGGGAGGATATACAAAACCGGATCTCTACAAACCAGGAAAACGATATAACGGAATAAAATCCTGTTTGGCTACTCTAACAAAACCGTGGATACCTAAAACTTGGTTCTCGGAATCCCCGGATTTTGAGTTTGTGGAAAAACGAGTATTAGTCGTTTTTCCAAAAACGAGTTATGCATATACACAAGTTCGCAACTATCCGTGCTTTCAGCTGATTGCCACGGCGTCACGGGCGGGCGGCGTAAGCACTCTCCCAACTCCCAAGGTCAGCCCTGACTGGTACGGCTGCTCTGGCTGAAGACCTGGACGGCCGGCGGCAAGGGCGGCAGGTCAGCGTGATGAGCTCGACCTGCAGCACTCGCCAGACAGTCTGTGACAAGCCCGAAGCAGGCGAGACAACCTAGACGTCAAGGGTAAGAGGCTGCCGGCGTCCACACGCAGAGGCGATCAGCGGCCGGCCCTGCGGATTGAGCTCAAGCAGCAGCTTTCGCTGGAGAGCCTGTGCGGCGGCCGACGAAGGGCGATACGAGCGATGACCTGGGTGTTAAGCGGAAGAGGCTACCGGCGTACGCGAGCGCCGACTCGACGAGGCCCGACGGGAGGCTAGTGGATGGCCGGCGACGGCGAGGGGCGGCAGGCCAGCCGGTTGAGGGCCCAACGGTGGGTGGCAAGCCTGGCGACCTAGGCATCTATGGGAAGAGGTTATTGGCGTCCGCACGCAGAGGTGAGTAGCGGCAGGTCTGCTGGTTGATCTCGAGCAGCAGCGCTCGGCGGAGAGTCTGCGCGGTGGCCGGTGAAGTGCCGTACGGCGGCGACCTAGGTGTTGAGCAGAAGAGGCTGGCGACTTCAGCGGCCGCCGAGTTGTTGAGGCCCAAGGAATGCTAGCAATGTCGTCTAATGGAGGAAGAGAGAACCGGAAGAAGTGGACTTGCGCCATGGCGGACGGAGCTACGGCGCGGCATTCAAAACGGATTTTACACTTTCCTAGTCCCAAACGTGATTTTCTATATACCGATTATTAACTGAAAAATTAGCAAAACCGGTTTTGCTAAACATCGGCTAAAAACTCGTTTTCTGTAAACCCGTCGCTAAGAATCGCTATCCAAACAACCACTTAGGGTCCTTATTAGTCATGATTTAATGTTTTCTGGTATTACAATATGGCGGCATGCTGTTGGAAGACTGCAGCAATGGTATTTTCAGAAATTGTATACACAATACAAGTTAAACAAATATGACTGTACTAATGCTCTATATTTATTATTTGTGTTCTCTAGTGTTTGCCATTGTTATGGCTGTTCAACTTATTTGGTTTGTGGTGATTGCAATTGACAGGCAGAACCAAGTCAGACATATGAAAGAGACTTGTCAACAGTGGACGAGGTGATGACCCCAGTCGATTTGGTGCAGAACCACGATGAATTCATAAATCTTCTGAAATCTCGGCTGACAAAGTTAGAGGTGATCCTTCTGTTCTTTACTTGCCGACCTTGTTTCTTACTAGCTCAGGGAACTTACCACCAACAATGCGATGCATGATCTTGGGTATCTCCTCTAGTTTATTTGGTACTGCAACATGTAGGTGGCAGGCTATAACCTTTAGATTGCACCTTACTACCTGTGAACAAGTTTTTCAATATTCTTCTAAGAACTTTAGCTGATACCCTTGGGATTAGATAAATGACTGGTATGTTATTCCTAGGACCAATGAAGATGAAACATGGCTTGACATATCAGTGCACGTTACTCCGAAATCGAAATACACACTTTGCGCTCCAGAGAAATTCACACCATTAGAGAATTCCTTGCAGATGTGGGAAATTGGCTCTTTCTGCCGGCTCCAGTGCAATTAGAAATCTTAACAGTAACATGTGCTCATATTTATTTATTTATTTATTTATTTTGATATCTATCAATGATTCGGTGACATTTCGTAAACATAGTCTGTTATCCTTCACCGCAAGGCCTGCTTATGGAATGTAAATGTTCGTCTAAACTATAGTTGATCAGCCAAGAGACCAAAATCTGCTATTTGTGATAGATCATTATAGTACTAACATTTAATGTGTTCAGATGATGCGGCATGTCTTTAGCCAAAATGGTATCAAAGGAGCAATTGCGGCAGTGGCAAAGTTGCCTGATATTGCGGTAAGTTTTCCTTGAGATCTGTGATGGCTGTACATCATGTTCTTCAAATTATATGTTAGCTACTAATGGTTGAGTTTGTACAGGTTCAAGCTGATGTTGTTAGTACTCTCAAAGGAAAGCTTGGTCTTTTCAATCTAGATGTTTTCTCAAGCTTTCTGCCTGTTCTTGCCGGGTTACTGAACAGCAAAATTGAAAGGTAATCTATCAGATTTATAATTTCATTGCGTGCTGGCTCTTAGTGTACTGTGGTATGAATCTAGGAAATAGCAACACAGATGCTGATGCATTCAAGTACTTTTGTATCTTCTTGCAAGTCTACGGTTGAAACAGATGATCATTAAATGTTTATTCAGACCCATATAATTATCCTGCAAATCTGCAATATGTGAATGAGTGAATCATGCACATATTGGCATCCTACAGTAATGATTAGTTTAGCGGTAACTATTATGTCTGATAGTTACTTTGTCTAAAATTTGCAGGCACACTATCGTTTCTTTGGAACTATTATTGGATCTTATAAAGATTTTTGGGCCTGTTATCCATTCAACATTGTCAGCTAGTTCTGCTGTTGGAGTAGATATTCAAGCCGAACAGAGGTATGCTCACTAACTTTACGCTGCAAAGGAAGATGTGTGCTGTTCATCCGTGATGGTGCAAAGAGTTGCCTGTGTGAACTTACATTTCGGCAAAACTGTTGTCCTAGAGCAAATGGTGTAGTTACTGCCTTCATCCGTAGCATATTACCCTAGCTGGGGCCTAGATGTGTTTTAAAGATAAACATGGCAGTGACCAATCTCTCTGATGTCATGCAGGTTGCAACGTTGCACCCGGTGTTTTAACCATTTGCAAAAGATTTTGCAAGCTCTACACCCGTTGATGATGTAATCCCATTTACCTTCCTTTCACCGGACACCGCTAGTCTTTCTTTCATGCATATTCTGCTACTCCTTCGTGTAGCACTGCAACTTGAGAGCTGTCGGCAACAACGGTATCTTATGCTACGCATTTTTTCTCTCTCTTGTTGTGTTGGCACAGGCGGGGTGGTCAATTGGCGCAACTTGCTCAAGAACTAAACATGTCCTTGCAAAACCTGGTGGTGTTCTGAAATTAGCCGCAAGTTCGTCCATACTGTCAGAGTAGATACGATTCTTTTTTTGGTGCAAGATGGAGAAACTGCCACAGGCGGGTCTGTTGTCGCTGTAGCTCCTCAAGGGGGCTCTTGTAATTGTGTCCTGGATCCGGCATCTGTTGTTCCCTATTGTACATGTGAGCTCGTGCTGTTCATCAGTCTGTAATTAACCCCATTTTACTGCATGGACAGCCCCGGGACGAGGGAGTTGAAATGAATGGAGAGAAAACGCCTGGTTAGTTAGTTTTATGTTTCAGTTCAAAAAAAAAAGTTAGTTTTATGTTTGGCATTTGCGCTTTACTTTCTGTGGTGTTCGTTCGTTCATCTCACCATCAGCCTTGTTGTTGAAGTCCTGATGAGTTGAAGGGTAGCAAACATCTTTTCCTCCAGGGTTTGGTACGGTTTTGGATGTTTGACCCAGCCTTTGTTTTAACGTGCACCAGCTGGTTGTCGACGACTGCTCATTTGAATATTTCCTAAAATGCGAAGCCATCCTTGGCTGCTAAGGCCATCTCCAGCCGTCCCCCCCAGAGCCCCCCCCAGGAGGCTTTTTTTGCGCCGCGCCGGCCGAAAAGCGCCGTTTTTCTACCACTCGCCCTCCCTAGAAGCCCAGTTAGCGCCGTTTCGGCGGAAAATAGCGCCGGCGCACCCAGGCGAAACCCAGCCCACTGGGTTCGGCCTGGGGAGGCCGGCGGAACGAAAAGCACGCGTGGGGCAGCGCTGTCGGCGAGACAAAGCCTTTTTCCCACCCGACTTGCCTTTTCCTCTGTCCACCTCGCCGTCGCCTCGCCGTCGCCGCCACCACCCCTCCTTCGAGCCTCGCCCCGTCGAGCAGCTAGGAACCCCCCTCGAGCCCGCCCAGCCGCCGGCGCCGCCCACTCTCCTCCGCCGCGATCTAGCCGGCTGGGCCGTTCTCGGAGCGAAGCGCGGCCACCCCGCCCGCAAGGTGTTCGGCGTTTCGCCCGACCCAAGCCATGGACTCCGACGACGAGGAGATGCTCGCCGAGCTATTCGACGAGGAAGATCAGGCCGCCATCGACGACGAGGAACACCTCATGGTCTTGGCCTGTCTCGCCGGCTTGCTCGTCAACAGCGGGCCGCGTCGTGTTGGATCGACGCGCGGGCGCCGCAAGAGCAAGCAAAGGCAGCGGTACGAGGGCTACTGCATCCTCTACTCCGACTACTTCGCCAACAATCCTACGCAGGACGCGAAGGTGTTCCGGCGCCGGTTCAGGATGAACCGCGAGCTCTTCCTCCGGATCATGCGCGCCATCATGGGCGGTTCACGGCTGGTAAACGCGCCCCCCAGGGTTCGGTTTCGCGCCGTTTCGCGCCGCGGCGGCCCAGAAAAGACGGCGTTTTGGCCCCGGGGGGGCACAACGGCTGGAGATGCCCTAAGGAAACTATCTTCTGCAGTGTATGACCAGTTGGCTTGGCTATTAGTTTTTCATTGATTCCTTTTCATTTCTTGGATCATATTACTGTCCTGTCTTGATGGCGATTTCATGGTTGGTTGTGACTAGCCAGTCTGGCAAATATGCCACTAATACTCTTTTTGCCATGTTTTTTTCTTCAGATTATTCTTTTCAAAAGTTTGGACACTCTACTTTTTTTAAGAACTTATTATTAGCCCCATCGACTGCTCCGTTCAGTTCTTGAATGCTAGTGCCAGGACAAACTGTCTTCCACGCGAGAACCTTCATTTCCTAAACTTTTCGTCGCTGCCTAGAAAACAAATTCTAGTCCTCCTTGCCTCGCGGGCCCACCTGTCGGCCACGAGACCAGCACGCGCAATGTCGCAAGATCACGGCAGTCAGATTTGCACAGCAGGTTCAACAAATCCACATTCCAAACCCACCGCGTCACGTAAATAACACCGGCTAAAAAGCGCGAGTCCAAAAGCTGTTGGTCGCCTCGCCTCGCCACCGCCGCGTTGGACCTTCTCCCCCCTTTCCCTCGCCTCGCCGGAGCACCCGCCGCAGCACCACAGGCCACAGCCGCCGCCGCCTCTGGAGGAGGGGAAGGTGTAGTAAGAAGGAGGCCATGGCGGGGAGGTACGACCGCAACCCCTTCGAGGAGGACGACGTCAACCCCTTCGCGGTGAGCTGCCTACTTCATTTTTTAGCTGGCACGGCACCGTACCTCGCCGCGCCGCGGTTCGTCTAGTCTTCTATAAGCTTGTTCCCTGGCCCGCGGAGCTGTAGAATTTGTCCGGATCGCCGTTGGAGTTAAGGCAGTGGCGGGTTTCTGGCTGTGACGCCTCTTTCGCCCCCTGCCTTGCTGAACGCTTGGATGGATCTGCTCAAGTTGCTGAACGCTTAGAGGGGGGTTCGATGGATGGATGCGTTTGTCTGCGTGTTCTCTTGGTGTTGGTTGATCGTGAGTAAGACGGGTGACAATTGCTGAGTATTTGCCATGGGATTTTCAACGGAGAAATGATGCTTAGGTTAGAAATTGGCACTTCGATTGGGGTAAATCGTGATCTAATTAGAACTATGCAGTTTACTAGACGTGTAAAATTTAGGAAGTAGTAGGTGATCTGCTCTCCCGAGTTATTTTGGCGGGTGTGCATGCGGATGCGTCTATGGATCTGCTGCTGCTGAAAATGTTCCATTAGGACAAGAAACATTTTCTATACTCCTAATTTGGATTTTTGTGCCAACTATCATGGACAAGGATGCCTGAGTTGTGCATAAGCTTCTAATTTGGTTTTATTATCTTTAACTGTTGTTTGGCTGATTTTCCAAGTGTCATGTTCTTCAGGGAGGAAGCGTACCTCCGGCTTCTAATTCTCGGATGCCACCACTTCCTCATGAACCTGCTGGATTCTATAATGATCGTGGTGCTACCGTGGACATCCCTCTTGATTCGACTAAGGTACATGTGTTTCCATTGACCTTGTTAATTTTGTACTTAGCAAGAGGTGCTTTACCCAGTGAATTGAATGGCCACACAGAATGCAATTGACCAGCGACCATTGTCACACTATTATTTGTTATATACTACTGATTTCAAAATTTATTACCAATTTTTTCATTCCATGTCATTGATTGCTTATGCTGCGGCTTCGTATGCTATATTCAAATGTAGGACTTAAAGCAAAAGGAGAAAGAACTGCAGTCGAAGGAGGCTGAGCTTAACAAAAGGGAAAGAGTATGTGTCTATTGCTTGAAACGTGAAATTCTCGCTTTATGCTCACATCACACGATATCCGATATTCATTTGATTAATTGCTCTGTTCAAGCCACGGCTTTATGATTCAAAAGTTGGTTCTAGTGCATTCAATGGTCAATTTTCGTTCTGCTGCAAGTAAAATCTTAAGTTCTCCTGGATGTTATATAGCGAAGCTCCCAGATGTTGTCAAATCATTTTGCTTGGATATCTAGCTGTATATATCAAAACAGAAGTTTCTATGGCCTTTGCTTGTCCAGAGTTGTTGAAGTAGTAACCATGATGTAGCATGGAAACTGGTGAGCTATAGTTGGCATGGATTAGCCTCAGAGATCTGACACCTTGTAGTCTGCACTGCTCTAAGCTTTGAACGATCATTTGACAGTGCGTCTTTAGTTCGAAATAATGAGCAAGTGTGGGATCTCTATTCCGACAATTACAGGCCTATGAGGTGATGATGATAGTGCTTGTAGAAACTGGCTATTGTTAGCAGAACATTTCATATAGCCATCTCTTAATTAAATTCAGACAATCAGACAATAAAATTCTCAACATGACTGTACAATATGCTGAATAAAAAGTTAGCAGAATTTTACTCAGTCAGTAAAATATTGCCTCGACAATGTCTCACATTATGGAAACAGCCTAGATGTGCTCACAAGCATTTTCTCGTATTTCCCTTCAAATGTTCTACCTGATTTTATATTCTCCTGAAACCAGGAATTGAAAAGAAGGGAAGAAGCTGCAGCTAGAGGTATAGCGCGTTCTGTGAGTAGATGTGGTTAATTTTTCAATATTTCTAGCAATGATTGGAAAGAGGTGACAGACAAGATATTGGCCCAACAAATTAACGAGGAAAATTGTCTGTAAACTTCTGGCATTCAACTTGAATTTAGACCTTGAATGATCTAGAAAAGCAATTTAAGATAATTTGTTTTTTGTGCTGTTGCTGTTACAGTCCAATTTTTCGTTACCCCTGCCTTTCAACCTCATACTACCTTCCTTTTTATTGCAGCTGGCATTGTCATCGAAACTAAAAACTGGCCACCATTTATGCCCATCATTCATCATGACATTTCAAATGAGATACCAGTCCACCTACAAAGGATGCAGTATCTTGCATTTTGTTCACTGTTGGGTAAGTATTGGTTCTTGTTTTGACCCTGCACCCTCTTGTGGTAACACGCTGTCCAACTAATGAACTTACTTCCCCTGAATTAATATGCCTACCCCATTATCTCCTAGAGTGTGAGTCTGACATTCCCTCCTGAAGTGATACGGGGACAACAGAATGATATTTCAAACGACTTTGATTATAGCAAACATTTTGTATGTTGGCAATTTGTGGGAAGAGAACTATTAACAAATTTTTAACCAGTGCGTTGTTCCCAAAATATAGTTCTTAGTAATGTAAACCTGATTACTGCCTACTCTTATTTGAGGTTGGGCTTGAAGCATTGAGCTTCCCACCTTTGTAACTAAATGTCCAACAAATGCTAATAATCATTTAGTGGTGATCTCAGCTGAATTAATAAAATTGAGAGAGAGAGATAGACTCCATCAAGGTGCTAATTTGTGCAAACTTTGATGCCATTCAGGATTGACGTTATGTCTTTTTTGGAACATCATTGCAACTACAGCAGCATGGATTAAAGGGGAAGGTATGGCTGAGTAGTACCTTATTGTCTATGTCTTGTTGATGAACTGATATGCTTTGACACTTAAAGGCTGTTCCTTCTATATAGGTGTTATCATCTGGTTGCTAGCCATTATCTACTTCATCTCTGGTGTCCCTGGGGCCTATGTGTTATGGTATCGGCCGCTTTATAACGCGATGAGGTTGTGCATATGCTTCTTTTTTGTTGCTTATATATATCGTGTATTATGTTTTGCACCTTATACCACTGAATGCATGTTACAGGACTGAAAGCGCTTTGAAATTTGGATGGTTTTTTCTGTTGTACTTGGTAATATCCTTACCATCTAATATTACTCCTCTAGACATATATTGTTGATATTCCATTCATTGCTAATGAACTTCCCTTCCAGGTCCATATACTATTCTGCATCTGGTCAGCTGTTTCTCCCCCATTTCCCTTCAAAGGAAAATCTTTTGCGTAAGTATTACATATATCACTAAAACTCCTTATGTTTGTGCCATGCATGAATCTTCACTAGTCTTAGCATATACTTGTGCATTTGATCAAAGGTACCACTACTAAAGCCGTTCTGGGCTGTTTTGTTATATTTCCATAATTATTAGGTGGTGGTCCGGATTGGTTAGGGTACCTGGACCAATCCTATTGCCTCTAAACTGTTTTATGTTAAGAACGTTAAATCACTTGTACTTAGATATCATCTCCTCTTATATACAGCTTGTTTCAATTATCTATATTTTAATTGCCTGTCTTGTTTCTGTTGTTACAGTGGGTTTTTGCCGGCAATTGATGTTATAGGCAACAATGTTATTGTGGGGGTAAGCATTCACGCCTTCAATTCACATTGGTCTGATTTGAGTTAATTTTGCATGATTTTGGGAACATGTTCACAGAATGCCCTTCAAAGTGTCGAGATATCAGGGTCTTATCCAGCAGAACTCAATATTTGCATTTTGTAACAGATCCGTAGCATCAGTTGTTAGGAGTTTCCGATATTTGCTTTTCTGGGTGCTTGACGAAGCATCTTTCATGAATCAGCCTTAGTTATGCAATTTGCGAGTATCGTATGGTTGACTAGTCACTTGAATGGTTACACATTTTCTTTTGGCAGATATTTTACTTCGTTGGATTTGGACTGTTCTGCCTCGAATCACTGCTCAGCGTTGTTGTCATCCAGGTGCGTTTATAACCTTTTGTTGTGCGATTCTGTTTCCTTCCCCAAGAGAGTTTTTCATTCTGAACTTGGTCATATGAAATGCAGCAAGTGTACATGTACTTCCGTGGAAGTGGAAAAGCTGCACAGATGAGACAAGAGGCAGCACGCGGTGCTATGCGATCAGCCTTTTGAGATAGCGGCCTTGATGAATGGAAGAGAACAGGCTGATGGTGTCTTGTACATCCCTATACATATCGCTGCGTCGCCGAGAATACTTGTAGCTAAGGATCGTATGGCCTCTTGTAATATATTACCAGTTCTTATTCTTTACCTAGGTCCAGATGTGCTTATAGGTAGCTTAATCTTTTGAGAATAGACCTGCCTACCTGTTCTTTTCTTTGTGAGGGAACTTGTCTACATCCAACTTCCAAGATCACAATTCTGACGAGCTTGATTGTTCTTTCATGCAATATAAATATTGTTAATATATGTGAAATCACTGCTTGATCGTGTTAATACTAGTTTATGTCCCATGCAAAGCTGAAGAACCTTATTACATTACACAATATATTATCTAGTCCACTGAAGCCCAGAAAGCTGAAAGACTAACATGAAATTGAGAATGAAAGAACTAATGTACCATTTAAAATAAATGGAAGAACTAGCGCTTAAAACAAATGAAACAGGAGAAAACATAATCTAAAGCTGGGTTTCATACTTTTGGCGCCTCTATTTGCCGCTCATGGCAGGCTGTGCTTGCTGCACCTTGGCCCCGAATCCGCACTTCCTGGTGAGCATGCTCCACGACCTCCTGGGCTTTCCGAGCCGGCGGATCTCCTGCTTCATGCTCATGCACTCCTTCTCCAGCTCCGACACCCTCACCTTCACGTCGGTGATGCCCTCGCTCCCCTTGCCATCGGGGGTAACGACGATGGCTTCGTCCTGGCCGCTCTCCGCCACATTGCTGCCCTTGGGGACGATGGCGCCGGCGTTGTTGCCCGGGTGGTGCGGGTGCGCGCCGTCGTTGTCGGACACGAAGAACCACCCTGCGATGGAGGTGCGGAGGCGGAGCTGCTCGAAGAAGAGCACCTGCACCACCACCCGGAGCGGCAGGCGTTCGTTCTGTGCCGCGTGCGTGCACGCCTCCAGCGACAGCTTCTGGCAGTTCAGCAGCCGGCACAGCTGCTCCCGCTCCGACTCTGACAGCCACGGGTGCGACTGCACACAAGTGAAGTGTTAATTTCATTGCATAAGAGAGAGTGAAATGTTAATGCAGCGAGCAAATTGATCGTGTCTGTCAGGGTGTCACCTTGAGGTATATGTCCATGGCGCGGTAGATGCCGTCGTCGACGGGCCGTGCGTAGTCGGGCACGACGGCAGCGAGCGCCTGGAACTTGGGCAGCTTGAGGTTGGCGTCCGGCGCCACCTCCGCGAGGTATCCGTCCATGAGCTTGGCCACCATGGCGACCGGGGACACGGCGGGCGGCGTGCCCGCGGCCTGCATGGGCGCCCCCAACTGGCTTCCCTGATCCTCCGCCACCAGAGCAGCTGGCGACGTGAACCCGGTGCCCAGTCCCCCGTCCGTGGACGACATGAAGTAGTCCAGTATCCTCTGCACGCAGTCGATGTCGTACAGTGTCTCCACGGTGTAGCCGAGGTTGGGCACGAGCAGGTCCTCCAGGCACGCATCCTCCAGCTGCGCCCCGATGCGCCGCTCCAGGTTCTCCCGGCATAGCGGGCTGGCGTGCAGGAGCATGGCGGTGCGGAGCAGGCCGAGCAGGAACCTGGTGGACGCCACGCCCTTCTTCGCCGGCAGCAGCGCCACGATCTCCTCTAGGAAGTACCTCTGGTCGCCCTCCGAGACTCCGCCGCTGGAGGCGCGAGGGGTGACGCTGCGGCTTCCGGCGTTGCTGGTGGCGTTGCGCTTGAGGCCCGGGAGGAGCCGGCCCGCGTAGAACATGATGGCGCCCGCGATGCTCTCGGCACGCATGCTCTTGGCCTCCATCGCCTGGACCAGCCGCTTGAACATTGGCAGGCTCAGGAACGACACGTCCTCGTACCACCAGTCCATGGCAGCGGACGCGCCGCGCGGCGTGTCCCCCGTACCGATGCCGTTCCAGAGCGCGTCCCTGTCGAGGCTGGCGTTCTTGTGCGGCGCGGCGCCGTAGGCGGCGGCATCGGAGGCGCAGGCCTTGGAGGCGAGCGCGGTGATGCAGCGGGAGACGATGTGGAGGTCCTCGGCGGCGGGGAGGACGTCCTCGCAGGTCTCCAGCGCCTTGATGGAGTCCTTCCAGTTGGCCAGCACGTCGGCGAGGAACGACTCCGCCTGCGTGATCAGGTTGCCCTCCGCGTAGTCGTCCGTCATGCCCAGGTACTCGGCGGCGCACCGGAGGCTCACCACGTTCTGCGCGTTGAGCTCGATCTTGACGTCGTAGCAGAAGCGAGCCGCCAGCTCGAACGCCTTGGCGCCTCCCGGGATGTCGTCCAGCTGCAGCGTGCACATACCGTCGTCGTCCGACGCTGGATGGTACTCGTTGATCAGACGCTGCAGCACGCCGCTCCGGCTCAGCAGCGGGAACTGCAGAGCATGCTCACAGCAGACATCAGCTCGGAAGTTTAGTTGATGGAATACGATGATGTAACGGTTATTTAGAGGCTGCTAACCTTGTGGAGATAAAAGGACATCTCTCCTACTTCGACGACAACATCGCTGTCAAGCTCGGTCATGGATCTCCTGGGGAAAGGTTCAGATGGTACGTGTAAAAACATCGGAAATAATACTATCAAATCTGCACGCGCGTGCTCTTCTGTTTAAATGATCTGAACTTTCTTCAGTAAGCAACATGCACTGTCCATATGCTGAATTTGAGCCTGCGAGATGTGTTTCTATCACTGCCGCCCACTGTCTTCTGGGTAACAAGACCGGAAAAAAATATAGAAAAACACATGGATCTAACAAATAATGCAATTGTAAAACAAGAAAGACACATGAAAATCGTGGAAATTGTCGTTTGGACAGAACAGATGAAAAAAAATGACTCGAGCTTATAGGAATGAGTGGGAAAAGGTGGTTGATTAATTCTAGTGAGGGGAGTTGGAGGTTAATCCTCGGGAATTTGGCTTCATCATTCATATGATCGTAATTAACAATTCCCCTAGGATATATTTTTTAAAATTGCGATCAGAACTAGGTCTTAATTTAAAATACACAAGTGTAGGCTAGAACATCTGTTTAAAAATTCAGGCAAATGAATATGTTTGGTGAATGGTGACGTAAAACAGACAAGTGAAATTCGATTCAATTGTTCCTAGATAAAGATCCAAACGTACTCATGGAGTCAAATATGAATCGACACAATGAAAAGGAAAGTAAGAATGGAGATAACAAACCATGTGAGGCCTTCGCTGACGAATATATCCGGCTTGGAACCCAGCTTCATGGTCACCATCGTCTTCTCCCACAATAATTCTGCCACCTAGCCAGCGGATCTACCCGTCCCGCAGACTGAACCACAATGTTTACTGGATCTGAACCCTGCTGAATGAGAGGGCCTCTGTTTACTCGATCTAAAGAAAACTTTTTGGAGGAAACGGAAGCCGAGGGAAGGAGGCGAGCAGGGATTTATCAGCAGAGGAGATGTGGCGGTTGCGCATGCGGGAGTTCGTAGCTGATGTGGCGCGCGCGCAGGCAAATGTGCGAGAACGAGAGATGCAGCATGCATGGACGAAACAGTTCAAAGGTTTGCCCTGGTCCGAAGGGGAGAGGCGTCAGCGGGGCCTAGCGTTTCCTCTTCATCACTTGGCAGTTTGCATGAAGCATTTTTCTAGCGAGTGAGGTGTTTTGGCATCCTGTGCTCTCGGTATTTTAAAATATTCGAAAATGTTATTTTTAATAAAAAATGCATGACAAATGTTATATATCTATACTACTATTAAAAGAGCAAACTTGTGTTGATACATTGAATCTGACCCCTTCAATATTTGGCCAACGGTCCAGATCGTTCCAATGTTTGACAACTCAACACAAATCCACTTTTGCCGTTTTACCCTCCCACCAAATCACATAATACTGCTAATGCCATCGTACGGTTCGTTTTATTTCGTTTCGTGATAATTACAAGATTTGCCACCGCTAAAAGAAATAAACACACACGTTATCATTATAGACCGTTAAGATTTAAAATCTGCGGCAAGGCAGCTAAGTTTGGGAAGTACACGGCAGAATTGATGTCCAGCCTCAACACGTATATGAATCTGACAACCAAAAAGCTACGGCAGCTAAGCTGATATATATCCGGCTTCAAGCCTTCAACACGTACATGGATTGTAAACACAGCATCTCTCCGAACTCAGAATCTCGACGCCGGATGGGGAGTTCGTCGAGAACAACCAAGAACTCCCGACGTGACGAATTTGCGCTGTCGCCGGAGGCCGGACCACCGTGTTCCACCCATGGCGAACTTCTTCAAGGGCCTCAACAGCGACACCACTGCCTCCGTAGGTAGCTGCTCGACATCCACACCCTCCTCGCTGTCGTCTAGGACGGAGAACTTAGACCCCTTGGACGAGGGACACAACGGACGGCGGACAGCAAGAAAAGAAACCCTCCGAGAGCGAGCGTCAGCCTGCCGAATCGCGTCCAACACGACTGTACATTACTGTGCAAGTTGTCTCTCAGTTCTAAATTTTTTTCCCATGATTTGAAGCATGTGCATAATTTATGTTATGTTAAAATTTGAGTGGTATTACCAAATATTTCCCATGATTTCCCATTGTTTGAAGAATTGTCAATTCATGTGTAGATACGTTCATGCTTTTTAAGATTTACAGAATTCTTCTCTAATCTATTCATTGATGCTGCTGCAATTTGCAAGGATGGCCGATCGCCACGATCCGATGGAAAATAGGAATTCAGATCGGAATCAATTACGGGCTTCCGACCACACCAGCCTCCAAGTGCGGCGACGAGCTCCTTGCCGTCCTAATCCTCCCAGGCTCCACGGCCAGCCGCAAATCTTCAGTTTTTTTCGACCTGGAGCAGCTCCGTCCATGATGAAAAGCAGCTATCGTCACTCGCTTCTACATCCAGGACCTAGGTTGTACCCGCCGGCGCCGAGCGCAAGGAGTTGGTGCGGTGCTTGATGGTTACCTTTTCATGGTCGCGTACAGGCTATTGCACCAGTGAGTACAGACTAGCACTACCTGCACTACTAGCTGGCTCATCTGGATTGATCTAATTGTTTTTTAAAAAAAAAATTGGATTGATCTAATTGTTAGCTAGGTAGTATTTTCACATAGTAGCATAGCTCGGTTGGATTCGCATGCATTGAGAAGTCTCACTCCGTATATTTTTCTTAATTAGTTTTGTCCAATGTTCGTTCATTTGTTCTATTGCACTGTATAAGTAACATATATTTTCATGTACGTCGAGCAAATTTCACGCGCTTTTAGCCATGCTTTGTGCCTCGGGATTTTACACCAGGATAGACTAAGGTTATATGGGTCGTCCGACTTTTGGGTGCAAAATATGGTACCATATTGTGAGTTATCTATGCTGATATTGACTTGCACAAAACAAAACAAACACTAATCACTATAGACCTCGATACGGTTTTTTCTTTATAAATTGTTCCCTTTAATTGTGTAGACGTGCGTTGCACGTACATGCCAACTAGTATATATAAGAGAGCTTTTCTAGATAATTACTTTTACTGTAGGCTTACTCAAGATCACAAAATCGTGGTCTAAAACGCCAAAATATAACTCATTTTTCCTTTCAATATTTGTCTTTTTTGTGCAGCCACATATGAAAAAAAATATTTCGTTCAAATCTGGTCTTATATAAACTCGTATGATTTTATTCAGAATTTTTGGCGACCTAAAAATTAAATTTTTTAACTTTCAAAAAGGAGGATCACACTCGGGGGCTACAGATGATTATAGCTAGGCTTTGTAGCTCGTACATACTGTCGCTAGGTCTTTTAGAATTTGCGTATTTAAGGCCACCTGTCAGTTACCGTGGTATACGTGATCACACCCTCTATGCAAGATAGGCGATGCGACAACTTTTCGACCCTCTATGTGAAGCAATACGAAGAGATGGTCGGGCCATTGGCATATATCTTGCCATCTCCTGATGTTGTTTTCCTAGCCTAGACCTGACAACCCAGTATCCAATTTTCACACTTATGCATGGAGATGCAATGACACTTGTTGGCCGCAATCGTAACTCAGATGTATGATATTGGACTACACACCGGGCGGATCCAAACATATTTTGGTCCTGAGGCAAATTAAAATAAATATATTTATACTAAACTTCTATATTTATTTGTGACATAATTTGGTCATATTATAATCTTAAAGAGTATAGTTTTATGTTTATTAGTTTCACATTTAACCACATTTGAATGTTGCTAATATTAATTATAGCCTTATTTATTATATAATTGCATGTTTATCAATAAAAATTGTGCTTTGAGAAATTTAAACCAGATGTCGTAAAAAAATTCTCCTTGATTTTTATAATAGCATATCTATATAATGTATATGTATATATTTGTGTCTATTTATATGCGGGTGTGCGGTCAAGTCTATTTTAATATACTTATTATCATGGTAGAGATCTCTAAAACATACACTCTAATATATAAATAAACAAATATATTAATAGTGGTTTCTCGTGTATGATTAAGTAAGTATATGAAATGGCATTTCGTCCATAAAGTATGGTTTGGTGTTTAATGACAACATGATGGTATCTAATCCTTTGCTTGATCAATATAGATTATTTCGATGACTTCTAAAGCAAATGGAAAGGAGCTCTCCTTGAAGTGGAATCAAGAAGATAAGCGGGAAGACGGCTTTTAGTTTCGGTTTATAGCTAGGTCCCGTACAATCAAGAGGGGATGCACAAGGGAGGAACTAGGTGGAATCTAATCTTTCTCATACACATTTTCTCTCTTTGATCTATTTTATTTAAAGGCTCTGAAGAATGTTTTCTGGCCTTTTCTGATGAATATCTGGGAAGGTCGGACGTGCTGGCCGGTCTGTCCCGGCCTGTGTCCGGCCCCCGGACATGGCCGGCTCACCCCGGTCATGTTCCATTTTTGCTCTGGAATGCTCAATGGCATGGGGGTGATGCCCGGCCATAATGAATTTCATAGCCAGGACAAGTCCGGGCATGTCCGGCCCTGTCCAGCCTTGTTCGCCCCTTCCCCCTGGTTCTTCTGCGCATGTGCGTTGACCTGGCCGGCCATGTCCGGCTCCCTAGCCCAGACAGCCCGGGCTCCCAGGAAACACTCCAATGAGCAGATCTTCCGCCTACCTATAAAAGGGCATCTTCTTCCTCCCTTGGAAGGGGTGGATTCAAGCTTCTCTCTCCACCATTTTCGACCACCTTACAACTCCGAGATCTCTCTCCCTCTCCACCCAAACTCCGTGAATCTATGGGGATTAGAAGAAAATACCTGGATCTAAATGCGCACCAAACCGATTTGATTCCACCAACCTAATCCCTTGTGGATCTTGTTACTCTTGGGTTCATTGGAACCCTAAACGGAAGTTGTGATCTTTGTGGCTTTGGGAGCCACGGGGATTTGTTGGGAGCCTCCAATTGAGTTATGGAGTGTGCCTGAACCTTGTTTGTAAGGGTTTCGTTGTCGAACTCAAGGGCAACATATAGTGGCTCGTGGCACCCCACAATGGTGGGGCACGAAGGAGATTACGGTGTGTCATTGACGGCTATTTGGGGATCACTTGTGACTCTGCACCGCTCCAATGGAGATTAGCTTCCATTGGGAAGTGAACTTCGGGATAAATCTCCGTGTCATTATGTGGTTATCTCTTAATTAACCTTTCTTTACTTGTTGCTATCTTATATTGTTTAGTATTTCTTTCTAGCTTGTATATTGCTCATCATATAGATTGTTCACCTAATTGCATAATCTAGAGGAGAGTAAATAGGTAGAACACGCGTACATATGAACCCTCTTATTTTGAATGTGCATAGGTGATACAAAACATGTCCAAAAAACTCGAAACAAAATGTGCATGCACGCGTGATGCAAAACATGTGCCCTGCGCATGAATTTTGTGAAGAAATTACTATTTACATTGCATCCGTAAAAAAGAGAAAAATTTCAGTGCTATAAAACAGTATATATGTGACGTATTTTTTGTCTTTTTTACATAAGCCAAGTAAAAAATCGTTTATCCCCGAAACTTTCTACTCACACATGGAACACGCAGATATACACGCGAACTATTTTAAGAATTTTTTAACATTTAGAAAATGCATTTCCCAACCGGGTTCATATGTACCCTTGTTCAACGTAGTATTTTCTAATCTAGAGAATTTATATTTCTGCAAAGCCTAAACTTGAAAATAAAAGTAAAATTTGTAGTTGCCTATTCACCCTCACCCCCCTAGACAATCTACTCGATCATTTCTGTATATTTATATAAAGTAATATAAATTTAAGCATCCATAAATATGTCTTTCAAGTTTGGTTTGCTACGAGTTGGAAAATATACACTACAAGGAAACACCTAATAACTGCCTTGTAATCACCGGCAGGTGACGACAAATCCACGCCGGTGAGCTGGGACCAAATCTAAGAGCTAATCACCGGCGTGCGGAACTGTCCCCGCCAGTGCTACTTCTGAATCACTGGCGTGCCGTTCTAAGAACCACGCCGGTGATATGTGGGCCCAATAATCCTGCCACGGTGAAACATAGTATTGGCGTGTAATGCAAAAGGCACGCCAGTAATTGCGAGTGTAGTTACTAGCGTGGGATCTAGATGACACGTCGGTGATAGTCTGGCCCCGGGTCGCCATGCGAGCCCCGTTTAATCACTGTCGTGGGACGTGCTGGCACGCCGGTAAATAATTACTAGACGTGATGCTTAAACTTGTCGACATCAAGGCTAAAACAAAAACCACCGATAGATGCCTCAATATGATTTTAGAGTATGTTCGCGAGTTTTTACCCAAAGGGAACATATTGCCTAATAATGTAGAAGAGGCTAAGAAAGTCGTGTGCCCTCTTAATTTTCCACACACTGGATACCACACGTGCAGCTGGTAAAGGAGGATCTAGACACATTATGGGATAAGAAAGGTGTCAGTACGTACATGTGACGCCTACAAAAAGAATCTTTCGATATGATGGCCGTGTTGGTGACTATCGTGCAAGATTTTCTCAGTTTAGGATATGTCTTTTGCGAGGTGTTGATGCATGTAAAATGCATACATGAACTTTGCACTTTAATTGCTTATATTCCAATCATATTTCCATCATATAAGGGTTATATCAATGTTTTATAATGATTTTTGGGAATATTCATTTATTTCCTATTTTTATGGAATTAACCCTGCACAGGCAGAAAACCCCGTTTTCTTATTTTAATGTTTCAGGGACCCAAACGTCAACGAAATCACCTGGAAATTTACGGGCGTCAATATTTGGAAGGAAGAAGACCTGTGGGCGAAGGAAGCGAGCAAACGGAGGCTCGAGGGCCAAACGAGGGGGGCCCACGCGGCCTGGTACTGTAGCCCGTGGGACCCACCCATTTGGGCCTCGTGGCTCCGTTGCCTTCGATCTTTTCTCCACCGACATCGTCTTGACCTAAAAACGCCTATAAAAAAGGTCCCCCGACGTTCTCTGGAAGGAGCGCCGCACAAACACAGAAACACCGAAACGGAGATCAGGAGCTGCAGATTGGAGGGGGAAAACTCCGGCGGGGCGCTGCCGGGGTGGTCTCCACCTTCTCCAACGACTTCTCCACCGTCTCCATGATGAAGGGGGAGTAGTCCACCCCCTGGATTTGGGTTTGTGGTGGTAACTTATGTATCTCTCCTCTCTTTGAGCTTCACTAATTAGTACCGTATGAGCTGCTGAACATGATTACGGTCATCTATGTAATTCCCATGGTGGATATTGTGGTGTGAGATAATATTTGTTATGCATTTACTGTTGTGTTGGATCTTTTATGACTTGTCATACTTTGGAGATATTCTATGATGCATGTGATGGTTTGATTTATGCATAATGCCTTGTTTATCTTTATCATGAGGTGATTGACACCACCAAGTGTAGATAGATGAGAGAGATGTGGTCACACACACGAAATATAAATCATTGCACTAGTGTTTAGAATATTATCCATTATGAAGTATGATGTATGTGGGTACGGGTGGCCGATGTGACAGGCATAGGTATTGAGTGACACAGTACCGTCCAACATCCTTTATCTGGGGGTAAAAAGAAAGAGTATGATGTGGGAGTGAGAGCAACCACGCTAGCCTTACGAGGGTGACCTAGCAACACAAATGAGTACTTCTTTCAACTATGTGTTTTAGGACATGTAGCCGTTATAAAAGCTACCATTAAAACATGACAATTATGTGTACTTTATCTATAACATGATAATCACCATAGATGAGAGAGAGGATTAAGTGAACCCATGAACCCATGTCCATTGTTCCTATAAGAGAAAACCTTTGTCTTGTCCTCTTGCATTGAAGAGGATTGGGACACTTTTACATTCTTGCTTGGTTACATTAAACTTCCATCCATCAAATCAACCACCTTGCTCCTTAAACTTGTTTAGTGCATAATCAACTAAAACTTGTGACACTTTAGTTGTAGGGAATAGATAACTTTTCCTTCTTGCTCCTGCGGATCGATACCTTACTTCCACATTGAGAGGTGCTATAGTGATCCCCTGCTCTTGGGGGTAATCAAGTACTTTTCTGGCGCCGTTGCCGGGGAGCGTAGCGCTTAAGTTTCTATTCTTGTGTGCACTAGACTAAGCTTGGGGAGTTTCTCTAACTTGTTTTATATCTTGCAATCATCTAAGCTTGGGGAGGTTCCTTTAAACTTGTCTGGGTGTAAGTTCTTCATTACTTTTGCTATGGGTTTTCTGTTTGATTATACACCTGAGGAACTTGCAACATTTACACTTGAGGAACTTGAAATATTACAAGAAGCTGATGATTTCTTTTCTCGAGCAGATGCTATTAAACGTAAAAAGTTAACTCTTGCTGCCATGGAAAGAACTAATATTTTGCAGGAAGAAGAGGACAAAAACCTAAGCTTGGGGATGCCCATGCAATCTCAAGAAGATGCTGAAAAAGAACAACTGGAGAATGAAGAGTTGGATCCCCAACTTCACCATCAACATATGATAGTAACACTCAAACTCAAAAACCTTTTGTTGGTAAACTTATTGATAATAATGAGGAGTGTTGCTTAAATATGTTATATGATAATGCTTTAGATGATGGTCCTATGCTTATTGATAATCCTCCATGTTTAGAACTTGTTACTACTTTATGTGAGGATAAAAATGATATACTTGCTGTTTGTGAAAATACTCTTACTAATAAGAGTCCTGCTATGTTCTTGAATTCTCCTAACTACACCATAGAGGAGAAATTTGCTTATGTTGAGAAATACTTATGTGGTTTGCAATTATCTTTAGTTCCAAATCTTTGTTGCAACCATGATATTAAACTTGATATTGATCTTAACAACTATTTTGAAAGAGGGAAGCATGCTAATAAATTCCAAAATAAATTTAATGACTCTCTTTATGTTCCCAAATTATCTAAGTTGGAAGATTCTATTGGTTACGTGATTAAATACACTTCTACTACTTGCAACTATTATGAGAGAGGAGGTTATGAGAACCCTCTTTATGCTACTAATAATTATGGGCTGCAAGTAACTTTTGTTAATATGCATTGGAAAACTTCATTCATATACAAAATGCCAATGCATAGAAAGAAAGTTAGACTTCGTTGTTATTACTTTTGTGTTCTATTTTTCTCTCAACCAGGTTTCAACTTGACTATTATTTTGATCGGTTTGAGAGCAACATGGGACCCTGGTATTATGCATGGAACACTTCCCAAGAAAGAGGGGAACATCAAAGTTCAAGCTCCCTCATGAGCTTCATCTTCAATAAACAAAAGTAAGAAGCCTAGCTATATGGCTATAAAGAAAGCGCTTTGCGGGAGGCAACCCGGTTATTTTTGTGTGTGATTTTTCTTTGTGTCCTCTTGCTGTAACAAGAGATTTTGTGTCTAGTTAGTTTCTGGAGTTTTTAATAAAGTGCCAAGTTTTACCCATTTTGGTTTGAAAAGTTGCTTATAGTTCGGAGATTTTATTCCTGCACGAGTCAGTGCACGGTATGATTTTTAATTCTTATTCTGTAACTCCGAATGAGCTCATATTTGAACTGTAGTTGCAACTTTTCATCCTCTGTATGCATGAATTTTTCGGAATTTTTCGAGAAAGTTTGGTAGGGTAGAAAAATACGTTTTGCTGCTGCTGTTTTTCTGGACAGATTCTGTCCCATTTTGTTTGATGCATGCTTTGAGCTTTTAAGTTGAATCTTTTTGATCCAATTGAGTTTATGAGTAGGCATACAACATTATACACTTTCTGGACATCTCATATGAATTTTTGTTCAAGGATTATATGCAGCAAGAAACCTATTTGTTTATCACTATTAATGCACCCCACAGAAAAGAAATGGGAGAAACGGTGTTTTGAAGTTTTTTCACAGGGATTGGAGGAGATGCACCAAGAGCTATCCAAGGATGGTGAAGACCATAAGCTTGGGGATGTGAAGACAACCCCGCTGGACCTACACACTCTCGGTTTGCACACGTCCAACTTCTGTTTTTCGATCGAAACACTTTATCGCATAAACTTGGAGCGTCGTTTTTTGTTTTTGTTTGAGTCTTGAGAGACCACCACACTATCATTTATATATGAGAGAGCTACTGGAAATATGGGTTGAAATATGTTGGATGCTTTTATAAGATTGGGAAAAGGGATGTTTGAGTTGATTTTTAATGATACATATAGTTGCATGATTCATGAGCTTGTTTATGAGTAATAGTTTGCAAATTCTTTTTGTAGAGCTATCACTTATTCATGTTTTGGTGCTGATTGTTATTTACTTGGTTTAACATGGATTAGTTAGTTCTATGGACACTCATGCATGCATCTAGATGGTCAACTTTCTCCCTTTTGCTAGCCCAAAAACTCCAACAAGCAAAAACTTGTTTCCAACACCTTCAACCAAAGTTATTCCAGTGAGTCCACCATATCTACCTATTGGCTTTATGCTATTCCGAGTATGTTTAACATGTTGTTTGTGTTATCTTACCTCTGAATGAAAATGTTTATGTTATTGATTGCAATGGAAAAAATTGGTTATATAGCTCTCACGAACTTGATGCACAATGTTCTTTTATTTGCATAATAAAACTTGACCCATTGTGATTAAGATTATGATGTTTGTGGCTTGATGAATGTTTTGGGTTGGAAGTTAGCCCATATGTGCTGTCACATGGCAAGCTTTCAACACGCTCTTCATCTCATTTAGTTGATATCATGTGCTTTTGTCTATGGATGCTTATCATGTTGAAATAAATGTGGAAATAAGTGAGTTTAAATGAGTTTGTGTAAATGGTTAGAGAGACGCCTGGGCCGCTAATCTAAGCCATGCATCATTCATGGTGGAAATTTACTTACATACTATGGTGAACCTTCTGTGATACACCTTGCAATAAAAAACTATTCCAAATGGTAAATAAAAAGGGTGTTGAGATTGTTCATTTTGTTTGTTTGTCTTGTCATTTTGATATGGGCTTGTTCCATATCTTGGGACAAGAGGTACCCCAGTTGACGCTCTTGATGATACTATTATGCTTACAATGATATTTAATTGAACTTGCTTTGTTTCCCAAGTTGAGTAACACATGGTGTAAGTACTTGTATTCAAGGGGCATGAGACATTCAACCCATTCTTTATCAAGCACACTACTCATATTTGCTTTCACTTTAACCTTAATCATTCAAGATGCTATGATAGGGGCAATGAGAGCTTGACACCAATGAATACCTTATTGCAATCATTAACTTAAGTAGAAGAGTTTGGAAGTTGGATGAAACTTATGCATGCTTTACCTCTACTCACATATACATCTTTCCAAAGTGTACACCTATCATATTCAGATTTTCATCTACACTCTATGACCATTGTAGGATGTTCTACTTATCATTATGCATACATGTGTTCCATATTACTTGCTACTATGTTACACTTTGTGAACTATCAATGAACATCCTTGTCTTGAATACTTGATATCACTTCATAAACTATTTGCATATTGCTACTCCTTTGAAGAATGAATCATTTGACTATATGTAGCAATAGTAATCATCTTTGATATTCATTGTTAAGTATTAAATTGCAAAGTCCATGTTAGTTTTATCATCTTCATACTCGAGGACGAGCATGGATTAAGCTTGGGGATGTTGATGCATGTAAAATGCATACATGAACTTTGCACTTTAATTGCTTATATTCCAATCATATTTGCATCATATAAGGGTTATATCAATGTTTTATAATGATTTTTGGGAATATTCATTTATTTCCTATTTTTATGGAATTAACCCTGCACAGGCAGAAAACCCCGTTTTCTTATTTTAATGTTTCAGGGACCCAAACGTCAACGAAATCACCTGGAAATTTACGGGCGTCAATATTTGGAAGGAAGAAGACCTGTGGGCGAAGGAAGCGAGCAAACGGAGGCTCGAGGGCCAAACGAGGGGGGCCCACGCGGCCAGGTACTGTAGCCGCGTGGGACCCACCCATTTGGGCCTCGTGGCTCCGTTGCCTTCGATCTTTTCTCCACCGACATCGTCTTGACCTAAAAACGCCTATAAAAAAGGTCCCCCGACGTTCTCTGGAAGGAGCGCCGCACAAACACAGAAACACCGAAACGGAGATCAGGAGCTGCAGATTGGAGGGGGAAAACTCCGGCGGGGCGCTGCCGGGGTGGTCTCCACCTTCTCCAACGACTTCTCCACCGTCTCCATGATGAAGGGGGAGTAGTCCACCCCCTGGATTTGGGTTTGTGGTGGTAACTTATGTATCTCTCCTCTCTTTGAGCTTCACTAATTAGTACCGTATGAGCTGCTGAACATGATTACGGTCATCTATGTAATTCCCATGGTGGATATTGTGGTGTGAGATAATATTTGTTATGCATTTACTGTTGTGTTGGATCTTTTATGACTTGTCATACTTTGGAGATATTCTATGATGCATGTGATGGTTTGATTTATGCATAATGCCTTGTTTATCTTTATCATGAGGTGATTGACACCACCAAGTGTAGATAGATGAGAGAGATGTGGTCACACACACGAAATATAAATCATTGCACTAGTGTTTAGAATATTATCCATTATGAAGTATGATGTATGTGGGTACGGGTGGCCAATGTGACAGGCATAGGTATTGAGTGACACAGTACCGCCCAACATCCTTTATCTGGGGGTAAAAAGAAAGAGTATGATGTGGGAGTGAGAGCAACCACGCTAGCCTTACGAGGGTGACCTAGCAACACAAATGAGTACTTCTTTCAACTATGTGTTTTAGGACATGTAGCCGTTATAAAAGCTACCATTAAAACATGACAATTATGTGTACTTTATCTATAACATGATAATCACCATAGATGAGAGAGAGAGGATTAAGTGAACCCATGAACCCATGTCCATTGTTCCTATAAGAGAAAACCTTTGTCTTGTCCTCTTGCATTGAAGAGGATTGGGACACTTTTACATTCTTGCTTGGTTACATTAAACTTCCATCCATCAAATCAACCACCTTGCTCCTTAAACTTGTTTAGTGCATAATCAACTAAAACTTGTGACACTTTAGTTGTAGGGAATAGATAACTTTTCCTTCTTGCTCCTGCGGATCGATACCTTACTTCCACATTGAGAGGTGCTATAGTGATCCCCTGCTCTTGGGGGTTATCAGGTGTGCCTGCACAGACACTACGCATGTGTCAAGTGTATGGACGAGACAGCCTTCCCGCCAGCTATCAAAATTGGGGTCATGTAAAACTGTGTACCAGGGGCATCGAAGGTGGCTTGACCTGAATGACGAGTGGAGAAAAAGAACAGATTTGTTTGACAATAAAATTGAGACCTGAGGACCGCCACGCCAGAGGAAAGTAACTGAGATTCTTGATATGCTGAACAATTTGGGAGGAGTGCCCTTTACCTGGAAAGAAGCGAAAAGCCCTGGAGCCTCTTTGCCTCACCCTCTCGATTCCAAAATCGCAAAAAAAAATCACCGCAATTTTTTTCCCTAAATAACCACCACCCCCGCCGCCCCCTCCTTCTCCTCTCTCTCTCTCTCTCACCCTTTCGAGATTCCAAAACCGCATTGCGCCACCCCCACCGCATCGTCGCCGCCTCCCTCTCACTCCCCGCCGCCCTCACCGCATCGCCGTCCCTGCCTCCGTCGACCTCGCCCCGTCCCTGCCCACGTCATCTGCATCGCTGTCCCCGCCTCCGTCGACCTCGCGCCATCCCCGCCCGCGTCGACCTCGCTCCGTCCCCACCCGCATCGACACGGCCCACCTTGCCCCGTGAGTGTAGTTTTAGTTTTTTAGTGTAGTTTTAGTGTAGTTTCAATGTAGTTTTTTAGTGTAGTTTTAGTGTAGTTTTTTTAGTGTAGATTTAGTTGTTTTAGATTGTCATATTTATACTTAGGTGATTTCTAGTTGTTTTAGATTTTTAGGAGATCTATTAGTTGTGTTAGATTGTTAGATTTCTATTTAGATTGTTAGATTTAGTTGTTAGATTGTTATAATTGTTTAATTTAGATTGTTAGATTGAGTTCTATTTAGATTGTTAGATTTAGTTGTAATTGTTATAGTTCTATTTAGATTGTTAGATATAGTTGTTTTAGATTGTCACATTTATATTTAGATGATTTCTAATTGTTTTAGATTTTTATGACATGTATTAGTTCTATTTAGATTGTTAGATTTCTAAATGTCACATTTGTATTTCGAGATGTTAAATGTATAGATTATAATTTGTTTACAATTCCTTGTATGTTTAAATGGTAACATGTTTTAGATTCTTTTAGTGTTTTTTGGTTCTAATGAATATCTTCTTAACATGTTTTAGTTTCCACGAAATGGGTCAGTTCAAGGGTGTGAGGGCGTATTTTAGGGCGAGGCTTCAGCGCCACGTCTATAGATGTCAGATCCATATTGGCGGGAGGAAGCATTGGGCTGGCCAGTTCGACACCGCGGAGGACGCGGCACGCGCCTACGATTATGTTGCCATCCACGAGTATGGGGATAAGAGGAAGGACATCGGTCTCAACTTCCCTTGGGATCGCCACCGTGTTGACGAGCTCGCGTCGTCTGGGATTAGACAGGTGAACACATCCATGCAGAGGGAACACGAGTTGGGTGAGGCGCAGATCGCACGACGCAACGTCAGCCCCCACGACGACCCGCTGGTGAGGCTACTTCTGCATCAAGAGCTGGATCTGCTGTCGTAATAGCAGTTCGGCGCCGGCTCTTCCCACGGTGCCGGTTCTTCCCACGTCGCCCGCCATTCTGACGGCGACGTCACTAGCTGGGGGATCTGGGCGCCGGAGCAGCAGGGGGACTAGGAGGAGGACTAGTTTTCTGAGGAGGAGGAGGAGGAGGAGGAGGAGGAGGAGGAGGTGCAGCAGCAGCAGGTGTTGGGGCCGCCCAACCCTGATGCGTACCACCACACAGACCCTAGGTACTGGGTCGTGGTGGATAGGCGGGACGGCATTCCTCCGTTTCGCACTCCTTCGGGTCAGCCGTGGGGGAGCGAGAGTACGGACGACCCCGCAGATCCGATGTTCTGGGCTCAGCTGGGGAGGGACGACAACCCATAGAGCGACATGTCTACTTCTTAGAGTTGTTCTTTGTTAGACTGATGTTTGGACCGTTCTTTTATGTGATGTTTAGACTTATCGGTGTAGTTCATGTATAATATGCAACTTATCTTATTCTAGTTCATGTTTAGACTACTTCATGTTTACTATGCTCTCCTAATGTTGTTATATGTATAATATGCAGCAAAATGTATCTGTGTGAGGATTGTGGCTATCCCGAGTGCATGAATAGGAAGTTTGGCATAGTTCTACTAGAGGATGTTCAAAATCATATGGTATGTTTAATTTTGACATGTTATGAGCCTACTTTTCTTGTTGATAGTTGTTGGTTAACATATATGTTTGATCCATGTGCCAATGATTTAAACTCTTAGCACTATCAATTTTCAAGGGTTGATCTAAAGGACCTACTGATCTGTACAACAACATTGGTTCTACATTTCTCTTGGTCCTTTAGTTCCAACACTTGGAAGTTCATGACGTACAATGTTCATATGAGGCACTTTTTTATGCATGTTTCTTGTGAAATGTTCTCTTATTTTGTTGATTAAACGGTTGCATTATCCTAGCCTTATAATAACACTAATGTCTAATTGTTGTTTTCTCAGAACATCCCGTTCAGGGCTAGACGTGACTTCTTGGAGCATGTGGGCGTTGCCTTCACCGACCACAAGACATTTGAGGTCAGCTTGGTCCAGATGACGGTGCCCACCCGGAGTTTCAGAGTTCTGTGCACCAAGACGATGGGCCGAACATACTTTTGTGACGCTAGTTGGACAGGACTTGTTGTTCACTACGGCATGCAACCTGGTGAGAGGTGCAGCTTCTTTTTCGACCATGGAGACGTCTCTACCTACTTCATGTATAGGCCCCCCAACAACTCCGACAGTTTCGAGTATGAGGATCATGACCCTAGAGATGATCATGACTTCATGCCTGAGCCGGAGGTGGTCGAGAACCTAAGTGACTAGCTAGCTAGTTATGATAGTTAGAATAAAATTAACTAGATGAACAATAAGAACCTTGTTGAGTGGAGCAGCTAGTGCCAGTACTATTTATGTTAATGTTTATCTATCTGTGTACTTTCCTGGTATTTGTCGTCTATTAAATAAAATAACAACTACTTTTTTATATTTTACGAAATATCATCACTGGCGTCCCTCGCCGGTAATCCAAAACATCACCGGCGTAGCCTATCACACGCCGGTGATCCGAAATAATCACCAGCGTGACCTCGTACACGCCGGTGATCCAAAATAGCCTTGGCGTGAGGTTACCGGCGTGGCCGTTTCTCGCCGGTGATGTCAAAACGCCACGCCGGTGAGTAGCTATTTCCTGGTAGTGATACATATGTAGTTGGTATTGAAATAGTATCGATCCTAGTGATCACTGAGTAGTATATTTTACATATGATTTCATTATCTTAGATGCCCATCTGCAATGTGTTTGACATCATTTGTTATATGCACCCATTTATTTCTCAAATAAATGGTCAAACATATAAAACATAAAAATCTCGTTAACGTAGATTGGAGTACAACCTTTAGAACATTCTAATGCCAAAGATTAATAGTAGTCTAAGTAAAACACATGGTTTTCCATTAAATTAGTTTGTTTCCACGTGGTACACGATATTTTTTTTTCATTGTTTCAACTTCCTCCTACAAACTGATATTTTTTAGATATTTAATAGAGTATTTGCTTACACGATATTTGCCCAATAGTTATTAATACGCTTCAGTATTAGAGGCCTTTTAGTTATGGGGTCCAGTGCGGTTTGCGTGGGCTATGGCTGTGGTCGGCCCTGACTCTACATGAGTACATCCCCGTTTCACGGGTCTTCGCCGGAGCCAACACGTCGAGCGGCCGAAAACCTAAATTACAATTGACGTATCCTAGAGCTAAGTCTGGTTCTCACACGCGGGATCCGGCGACCTCCTCACGACCCGACGACCGGAGGGAAGCGGCATCGGAAGGCGAGCGCGCTAGGCAGCAAGATCGGCTTTCTCTCCGTGGCGGCGCGGAGGAGGAAACACGACGGTTCGGCCACTATGCGTGCATAGGGTGCTGTTGGCAGATCGGACCTTGGAAATCAAACAAATATACGGTGCAGAACAAGATGCCAAGCGGTGAAGCACGGCTACGATGCATGCTACTCCCTCCTTTTTTAATATAAGATGTTTTAGCATTTGTCCACATACACATGTACACAAATGTATGTAGACATGTATTAGTGTGCATGTTCACTCACTTTGGTATGTATCTAGACAACATGTACAACACCTAAAACATCTTATATTAAAAAACGGAGGGAGTAGTACAAGGTTCGAGGTGTTATTAGCTTTTCTCGGCTGGCTGCGAAGCGTGTCAGCCACTCTGCGTCGTACACCACTCTATAGCTGCCTGGCCCTGGCGTCAGGGTTCACCTCTGATGGATGTTTGCCAGTTTTGTCCCGTTCACCCTGCGAGCGAAGAGCGAATCTCTTTGCTGGATCCACCCCGGCAGCGTCCTATCACCCACGTAGCACGTAGCCACTGACTCACTGCTGCTCCTCGTCGACGATAGCCAGCACCCACGTAGCACGTAGCCACTGACTCACTGCTGCTCCTCGTCGACGATAGCCAGCACCCACGTAGCACGTAGCCACTGACTCACTGCTGCTCCTCGTCGACGATAGCCAGCAGCAGCAGCAGGCCGCATACCATCATCACACGCCCCACGGCTCCCTCCCATGACAGGCGGGCACCGAGCACTGTGCGCCGCTGCTCGACTCCCAGTGCCCAACAGTGCGCGCGGCGGCACCGAGCGTGCGCGCTCAGCCCTATCCTGTCCTGTCTGTGATGGCGGGAGGTCCCCAAAGTCCAAACTATACTGCAGCCCGGCCCCATCCACATGCTCACTATACGACGTATACTTGCCACGCATTTGCACAAACACATTGCATGCACATCACTTAACTCAGGGCTACCATCCAAGTCAGAAAATCATACCCAACAAAAGCACGGCACAGGCTTTGTAGAATGCAACTCGATGTAAAATGCAACTTGATATCCAGTACACGAATAGCTTGCTTCCCCAGATCGGTTTTTATGGAAACGGAAGCCAGCCATAGAACAAAAGAACAGAAGGATGTTTTAGAATAAGCCCCGCTCCCTCCGGATCACCATGGATGGCCGGCAATGGGGGGGAGTGTCATCTCAACGAATGGAATGAATGGTTGTCGGATCATCCCTACTCCTTGGAGTTGCGGTAGAAGTCGACGCAGGTCTGGCACCCGCAGCCGGTGAAGCGGCACATCTCGCAACCGAAGCACACGCACTTCATGCACCCGGTGCACGACGCCGCGCGGGAGCACCCCTTCAGCACCTTGCGGCTCCCTCGCTCCTCCTCGTCATCGCAGCTCATCCTGGTGGCATGAGAGTCACGCACGATAAGAGATGGTCAGATAGGAATAGGAATATATGAACTAATCCTGAGAAATAATAACGGACTTGTCGCGGTAGAAACCATACAGCCAACCAAGACAAAAGAAAAAAGTGTGGGATGATCCGAATCGAATCAAATGATCATGTTTATTAGAATAAAGACTGGAAATGGAAAACAATAGAGCTGCAAACACCTACAACCATCCTTCATAAGTTTTCTTGAACTATGTTGTTATACCAAGTTGCACTGTAGTTAGAGGCCGCATGAATGTGCAGAGATCTGACAATACCAGCAAGAAACTTCCACATCATATAAAGTGTTTCTACTTCCTAGTTCCTCCGGTATAATTCTTAGAGTACTGGATTTATGTTGACTACTAAACACTCACGTGTACTTTTGCTTGAAGTTGCCCAAAATATTTGGTACTAAGTGGTAAGTGCACATTTCAGGTTAGCAATATTAGTGGGGATGATTTGAATATGAAAGTATACATTTTATTAGGTTGCAGCGGCCTGCTGCTTCAGCAGGTAATACCAGTAGTAATGTATGGTTTACTATTATTAGTAGAATTTCATAATATTAAGAATACTAATAATGTGGTGTCACTTTCTTTGTAAGATTAGAGTTGACACAAACAACCGTTTCATAGATGCCTTCTATGAAGTTCCAGCCTACAAAGGGAATCCACCATGCCACTAATATTTATCAATTCCTCTACAAGAAATGTATAAAGAAGTAGAAGATGTGAGAATGACCGGATAGTCCCAATATAAAAATATTAGGTTACACTAAACTAGTAAAATAGCACAGAAGCAATCAAGTTGACATAAAAAAATATAGCCATTGTTCTCTAGTTGCAACACATACCTATCAGTAGTAAAATCTGCACATGTCCAGTTAAGTTTCGCAAGAGCATCATGGTAAACACGACACTCTTCCTTGGTCCGAAGCCTAAATCTCCTCTCCTTGTCACATCTAGTGCAGCGGATGAACTCATCGCGGTGCGATGGACGTCCATTACGACCTTTGCTTGAACCATTGTGTGACTGGTTGTAGTATTTGAGCAGAACTGTCTTTGCGAGTGGAACTTTCTCTCCTTGAACCATGGCCCACACGGTGTTCCTCCACTTTCCAGCAGTCTCCCTTCCAGAGTGCTTCTCAAACGCGGAAGGAGTCAACTTATCTGAATTTCAAGATACAAAACTTACGAAAATTATCACGAGCATTTATTATATCAGACTATTGTACTACGAGTATAACAAGCTGTACAAAAAAATAACCAAAAGAAAATCTGTGGAATATAATAAACAGTAAAAATGATTCGATGAAATGCTCCATAAAACAATATTTTTTCTATGTGTCATCAGCTGTGTTGTTACTCCCAAGCACATAAAAAATATTAAGATAAGTAGCATTCCTAAAATGTTGGGTGTTGTTTTAGCAAGAAGCACCTCACTGCATGTACCAAGATCAACACACATCTTATAGAAAGCCGCCGTCATAACTTATTGGCCTAAGGAACTGCATATTTTGGATGTAGAGCCTTTCACATTTCTTAAATCACACTTCTATCTAGATTTCATAAACAAATCCTTGAAAACTGGAAGGAGCGGTTGCAACTCAACTAGCATATGGCAAAGTCAGCACTGATGTCATCGTTCTTAATTTTTCTCATGTTGCTTTGCACACATTTTCTACCATGGAAGTCAAGAACCATGCTAGATCAAATAAAGACCAATATTTGATTTAAGGGGATAAAGAGAATTGTTGCTTAACGCACTGAGCGCTGTGCTAGAAACATTTTGGATTGATGACACTGAATACTGAATTACGTATGCAGACTCTGAACTCATACGAATATGCAGACACAATCCAAGATGATTGATAGCATAGTGCCATAGTGTATAGTAACCACCCTCAATAATAGCATAACCACAGTTTAGCAGGGTCGGTCCGGATACACTGAAATTGGATATGAAAAACAAAAAAATATAATCAACATATGTCGCAGACAAATGTTACATAAAGCAGGTACCATCCTAGAACAGAGACAGGAATTAGCATTCAGTCCCATTCAGTGCAAATACAAGCATCCGATGTTAGAGTCAAGACACGAGGGCCAGCTCAACTGATAGGCACGTAGCGAAACAACATGCAACCCCAAGCCAGAACATGCCCAAAGCAAAGCGCGATCTACCACAGCCGATACATGCAAAGGGAGACCTAAAAATAAGCAGAGACAGTAACAGGCGTATATTTGTCTGAATGATCAGCACTGTGTGAACAGAGAGGAAATCCGATCATCAACAGCATGCAGAGAGTACACGAGACAAACTAGGTGCTCTAGATAGCAGTACTACGGAAGAAATGCTTCCATCCACGTACATGTGCTAGAGGCCCTGCAGAGGTAGCAGCATGAAGGTTCCCGAAGGAACGGCGCAGGCGACATTAATCTCAGAGATCAGGGACCAAACTTGCTAGTTGCTACAGATATCCTGACATGAGCCAGAGCAAGAACGTCGAGCCAGAGCAACAATGCATGCTATCAACCAGGTAGTACTGGAAGCCGGGCGACGCCGCGCACGAACATGTACCGCATTGCATGCAGATCGACTTACACCGTGACCAAAAGGCCAAACACCATCCGTGCGTGCATAGCATCGATGCACGGACATGAAATCAAGAAGAAGAAAACAAGAAACAGAAGCGAGCGACGTGGGCGTATGCTGAATTGGTGATGTTGTGGGGGCACGAACCTTCACCGCAGCCTGGCGTACAATCGCAGCTAATCTCCAGGTCGCCCGAGGGGTAGATGAGGAGGCGGCCCACAGCGTCGCCGTAGCGGCGGCTGGTGCATCCGCACATGACCTCCACGAAGCCCTCGCCCAGCCGCACCCCGCTCACCTCCCGAAGCTCCTCCTCGCTGAACAGCGCCGCCCGCCTCCGTTCGCCGCAGCCATGTCTCCGACCGAGTACAGGAAACTCTTAAACAACTCGGGAAAAAAGAAGGGCCAGAAAGCGATCTGGTCTGCGTCAAATCAGGAAACTACTAGACACCGATCAAACGGGGAAGGCAAAACCGGTGGATCAAAGTAAAAGGAAGTTAGGCAGGTAGGTGGACAGGAGACGAGATATATAGAGGTGGGAAACAGTGGAGAAACAGGAACCAAAGCGGCCGGCGCCTTTCCGCGAGGAACCACCGCGGCGAATTGGGTTCCCACCAAATCTCGACGAGAGCGATCTCGGAAAGGCCCAGCGAAGAATAAATGCAAAAGGCTGCCCCTTTTCCCGGAAGCGATATATGATCCGAGGCTAAGAACAGCAACAAGCAGAGACGGGAGGAACTAGCTGCGCAAAGGCGACTCCTTTGCACAAGAAGAAGCGATTTGGCTCCAGATCGCGCAAGAAACGACCCGAAAAGGCGGATCTGGATGAGGGACGCGCGCCTTAATGCATCCTGCTCCGACTCCAGCCCTCTCGATGGCTATGGGGGGTTCGGAGAGGGAGGAGAGGGCCGGGGAGGAAGAGGGGGAGAAGGAGGAGGAGGATAGGAGATGGAGTCCGCTCTGGTGTTGTGCTGGTGCTGGGCTTTTAACCTATGGACGGATGGGAGGATGGTTATGTTTGTGTGCGTCTCTTCTCCACGAGCCCTCGCTATTCATCAACTGTGCTTCCACTGTTTTCCATTAGTGCTATTCAGAACTCTTCACTGGTAATTCATAAAAAGCTCTGTTTATTGGATTAGAAAAAACTAGGATTTGAGGTTGACTAAAGAATTTTTTATAATTGGATTGAATAATTTATCGGCTACATGCTCTATGGTGAATGTGCGACAAGATGGTGGTGGTGGCGGCGGCGGCGGATCTCGAGAACTTACCAAGCATGACCTAGGGCACGGTCATCCTCTCGGCTTCGCTGGCCCACATATATGGGCCCTAACTCGTTACATTGGTACACATTGTGTTTTGCGTGGTCCAAAAGAGGCCCACTATTCTAAGTTGGTCGTGGCAAGTTAAAATATAGAATATACCACGAGTAGTCTCCCCGGTCTATCTCGGGGAGGCCACTCCCTAATTCGGCCTTGCTACGACCTCTGGTGTGTTGCTTCAGTACTTTCGGGCCCAGTTATATGTCTCAGCATGTCGAACTATCATCGTGAAGTTGTCACTTTCGTGTCTTTTTACTAAAAAGTTGATCTTTTAGTACTTTCACCTAGAATTTTTGTAACCAACTAACAATGTATATGGATTACGATGACCTTTTATGTATAGAAGACGAAATCACACTCCAAATAAATTATGATCACTCAACCATAATTGGCTAACTTATACTCCCCATTGATTCATGCAACCTAGGTTATGAGTACCAATTGGCCGAGATTGGTTTTATTTGGAAATAAAATGGGAAATAGTTGGCTCATCTCTTCTTCTTCTCAAGATGATGAAACCCACAATTATTTATTTAGTTGATCATTTGCGTGAATAATTTTCCATCTTTGTTCTAGTTCAAGTTTCTTCTATGAAGAATGGCTCGTACGGTTATGTATAGAATTGATAGTTTTGGAAATGATTATAGTGTTACGATATTATCTACACATGGAGGCTGCCATATTCCCTGTTGTTAGATCGCACTAAAGACGGCGATGAATGTGTAAAGTAGAGGTTGAAGAAAACGAGAGTTTGGTTTGCATTAATAGATATAATAGATGAATTCGAACAAACAATTCAAATCAAAGGCATACCACATGAAATATTATGATTAGAATGTTGTTGCACCTCTAAAGACCTTGGTGTCGTACCTCGTGCATAGTAATTGTAATAGAGGTGCAAGTGGGTTCTAAAACATACAAGTTTTCCTTTGAAACCGCCATCGTAGAAAAAAATATCATCTTTCCCTCATTCTTTTAAACTAAATGGATAAATAATCTTCCTTATATTCCTACACTTGTCCTATGAACCGCAAACGTCTGCCTCCTTTTCGCACCATACCGAGGACGGGGGCATGGCGATAGGGAAAATCTGGGATTCCGCCGCGGACCAACTAGCTAGGCAACTAGCGAGCAAAACCACAAGGCCCCAAAGCGATTCCACGGCGCAGCTTGTTGGTGGCTGCGAGTGAGAGAGAGAGAGCCCCAACTCCCGAGGCAAAGAGGGATTACGCGGAGGCTGGCGCGCGGCGTGGAGATTACGAATTTTCGCGACGCGGCTGGTGGCACCGTGCGCGTGTGACATCACGGGGCAGGGCGTTTTCCTTGGGGTTTGGCAGTCCCGCACTCCTGCCCGGCCGTGTTGCGTCTCGTGCTGGCCTTCCCTTCCCTCTCTCGTCGTCGCCAACGTGTGCGTCGGTGGGTCCTCGTTACGGGTCGTGCGCCAAGTCTACCCACCCTGTTTGCATTGGCCATGTTCACGGTGCTGGCCACGATCAGTGGTTTGTAAGGCGAGGATCAGGCCGCACAAGGCAAACCCACGTCAGCTGGTACGTACCTACTCCTACTGTACTTCTTTATTACAGTATATATCTTATGCAACTTCTCCAACTCTTTAATTAGGTTCTAGCTTCATGATGGTAACATTAAAATAACAATACGACAAGATGATTAATGAACAAACACGCTCCGCTCGCATGCGCTATACAGAGGCAAATTACCAGGCACACGATCACACGGGTCCGCGCCGCACGCGCACTGAGTTGCACGATGTGTATTCCTGCGACTCCCGTTTCACATCCGCGAGAAAGGATTGACACGGTAGACATATCTATACCGGGCCGAGTGCCCGCGTCGGCACAAGCGCCACTTTCTCCCCTTTTCCTTGGCCATGTTAAAGTTTAGAGCAAGTATAATAGTGGGTTTATAGCCCGCCTACATGGTATTTTTGCCTATGTGGAAGAGATATCAAAAAGTAGGGAGAGTGCAAGAGCCAACCTCTACGCGTACTCTTAGGCAAATGCATTAAATGCGAAGAAAGAGATAGAGAGAAGATGGTGAAAAGTACTACTCTAATAGCCAATCTTATATCCAACATTACTATATGAGTGGTTTAGTTGATGGCTATAGATAACATGACAGTTCTATATAGCCAGCAGTTGGCTATACTATTAGCCATGCTCTTATACTGGATGAAGTGGTAATCGTTTTTTTAGCGATGCTATTTCAACGATTAGTCTTAGAATCTTGTGGTTGCTAATAGCTAGGGGTGCGGAGAATGTGCCTTCGTTTACGTAAGCATATCTACGTTTCTAGAAAAATCATTGCTCAACTGGCAAAACTCTTTTATACTTTATTCTTTTGCAAAAATTGTCTTTGTTGTGCAATGTATAAATGTGTGATTGTAAACGTGACTTCTCCAAGCCACTATCCCAATCTATTACCAGTTTCCTCCATTCCTCTGGCAGATGTATCTGTCGCCGAATCCTCATGTACTTCACATTTCTCAAGCAAAACAAACCAAACCCAAACAACACTAGTGGCATGTGTCTTCTTCATCTCCACCATATGAATGTGATGCACAATGTACTTCGACGGGGCACTGTCGAGGGATAATATCTTTGTGTGTGTGGGGGGGGGGGGGGGGGGGGGGGGGGGGGGGGGAGGGGGGAGGGTGTGGGAGGGAATACCCAAACAAGTTGGCCCACAAGACGAAGAAGACCCATAGACCAAGGGTGGCACGTGGATTGGCCCCAAAAACATCAAGTAATCATCGGTTCGAACCTCGGCATGAGCGGTTTCATGCTGGAATTTGAGCGGCGGTGACGAGTGACTCTCCCTGCACGGTGACAACAGTGGGATAGCCGAAATCGATCTCAGGCTGCGGCGGCGTGGACGAGAGGCTCTTAAGATTAAAGCTCCTCCCGCCAATCCTATAGTTATTTTAGATATATTGAAAATTGGCCTCCAAAGCTAGAGATACAAAATATAAGAGGCTCGTTTTTAGGTTCATCTTAAAAAGATTAGTGTCGGCCTAGTTTACGAGATCTTAAATGGATTTTTTTAACCTAAAACCTTAACATAGCGGTTATTTTAAGTTTTTACATGTTTTATAGGATCTGCTAAAGATGCTATTATTTGTTTTAGTTGGTTACGATATATTGGACGTGTGTGCGGACGGAGTGCTCTGTTTTTATATGGTAGATAGCCGAATTAACATTTCTTGCATACTTCTTATCTTAGATGTCACAAGGAAGAACTGAGTTAATCTTTTGTCGAGACCTGATCTCCTTAATTAAGTTAATGGCCGAGAGTTCCTTTGGTATCCTGAGTAAACAAGCCGGCCTAGATTCCGCGCCGCATAGTCAGAAAAAATAAACAAGCCTTCAATCTTCCCATGAGCTAGTGCATATGGAGTAGGCGTCTATACCATTGGCCATTTGTTAATCTCAGACTTCAGTGCCGTGGCAGTCTAGTGGACTACTAGCGACGTTCAATAATCGCCACCATCATTGCCTAATCCCTCCTGTCATCAGCAACATTTCCTGATCGCGATGTCCCACGTCTGTAGACTGTAGTACGAACATATCCTCACCTGCACCATTTTTTTTTTTTTTGCATTTTTCCACCACGTATATTCAACAGAGAACCAAATACACAGTATCCAGTACAAATACAGAAGAGCAATACGTAGGGGGAACCAAACAAGAAACGAGATCGGCAACTTCACCGGCGTCGACGAGGAAGACCACCAGCCGCCACCTTGCCACAGTTAGGGAGACATTTGCCCTATGAGAGACGCCGCCTTGCACGTCCGCCGCGCCGCGGCGGAACCTTTGACGATGAACGACCTTGGCGAGCGCCCCCCTGTCCCAGCGATTCCACCTAGCCGCGGCCGTCTTCGGAGTCGCCGCCGGAAGCAACCGGAGAACCCGAATCTTGAACACTTGGAGGCTCCGCCGTCCTCGGAGCCGACCAAGGGAACGACGCCCACGACACCTCCGCGGAGATGCGAGGGCGCCCGTGGCGGTGGATCGAAGACGACGCTCCGCAGAGCGCCGCCGCCGGAGAAGAGATCCACCGCCCGCAAACACCAGTCGCCGCGCCTCCACCTCTAGAACGCCGGCGACCTGCAACCAAAGAACTCCTACACTATATACAGGACACGAGACGGGATCCCCCGTTCTCCCGCCGCCGAGGCGGCCGGCGGAGGCCGAGGGATCCGACGAATCGAGCCGGCGAGGTGGAGAACTCCGGTGGGTTACAAAAATCGCCCTCCCCTGAACTGTAGACGGGAGGGGATAAAGCTCGTAATGCTAGTGCTACTCGATTTGCTTTCACCTGCACCATTTGCTTTGTCACTTTTGTGCAAACGGACGATGATGTAGTATTCCCTCCGTTTTTTAATACTGTATAAGATGTTTTAGCTTTTGTCCACATGCAAATACACACAAATGTATGTAGACACATTTTTGTGTGCATGTTTACTCATTTTAGTGTGTATATAGACAACATGTGTACCACCTAAAACATCTTATATTAAAAACGGAGGGAGTATTTGACAAATCTGGCATTTCCCGACCGCGAGAATCACAGGGCTCGAGTAGCGATGAAGCTCGTTCAGCTTCGAGCTTTAGCTGAGCTGACATTACGGGTTACAGAGTACAGACTGAAGACGTTGGAAACCACTACAGTTTCATGGCTTTCGGGTTGTGGGTGGATGGCATTATTGGTGAAGGATGGGCTTTGGCTGCAAACCCGGTCCAGCTCCAGCCTATCCCTACATGGGTAGACCGCTAGTACACAAATAGGCTTTTCTGGGCCTGAATGACAGACTGCCTTAGCTGGTACTAGCTTGCCTAGGAAAAAAAAAGTTCTTAATCTTAAAAAAAAAAAAGGAAAAAAAAAGTTCTACTCCATCTGTTCCAATGAATAAGAGCATCTCCACGGGGGGTCTCTAAATTCGTGTCCGGCACCCCCCAATCGAAGCCCAATTGGGGGTGCCAGACATGTGTCCGCCCCAGATTTGGAGGCCGCCCACAGCGGCGCACCCCAAAGGCCCGCCCCCCAATCGGTTCGAGATGCCGACCAAACAACAAACACCTTGCGGGCGAAATTTATATTAAACGAGATTTAACAAACTTACAATTTGGAATCTAAACGAGATTTAACAAACTAAACCTAAACTAGGCGGAGCGAAGGAGGCCTATGCCGATGCCGGCGACACGCCCCAGCATCTAGCCAACCACTACACGCGCCGGCGGCGAGCAGAGATGCCGCTTCATGGCCTAGCGATGGGGAAGAAGATGCGAACCAAGCGTCAGAATCATCAACAGACTTGCATGCCTCGATCATCCGGCGCCGGAAGTATCATCTGCTATTGCCGTCGGCTACAGCCTTTAGAAACGGCGCCTCGGCAGAGCCTGAGGCTTCTTATTTCGTGGCCGGCGCGTGGCGAGATTTGATCTACCGGTGGCAAGCCTGATGGGAAGCCTCGCCGGCTTCGGCCCGGGCTTCCTTCGCCCCCTTCTCCGGTGCCGGCGACGCTGCTGACCAAGATGCAGCCGGTTGTAAAGGGAGATCGGGCAGCTCGGGGGTCGTCGTCGTTGTCGTCGTCGTCCTCGCCGTCACGCTCGTCGTCCGTTGCGGACAACTCCGACGTTGGCTCCCGCGCGCCGGTAGGGAGGAAGTCGCCAGCACGGCGCGCCTCGTACTCCGCGTCCACCACGGCGTGCCAGTAGGGCACGCAGATGGAGTACGTGGGGTCGAGCTTGTGCTCGTACGGCATCTCCTGCCACTTTCGCTTGATGAAGTCGATGCGCTCCTGCCCGCTGAGCCGCGGCGCCACCGGCACGTTGACGGCGTTCCTCGTCCACCCTTCGGGTAGGGTGGCGTGGTCCTCCACCGGCACGCCGTGGCGGCTGCACAGCTGCGCGGTCTCCAACGACACCACGTACGGAGGCGCGCTGGCTGCCTCCTCGCGCCACAGCTCGCGTTGATACGCCTTGGCCATCTCCGCCTCCTCGTTGCGGCGGCGGCGTTCCTCCATCTGCTCGCGGCGTTGCTGCTCATTGCGATGACGCCGGAGCTCGCGCTCCTCCGGCGTCTCGCGGCTGCCCGCCATGCTTCGCGGCCGATCTGCTGGTGGCGAGTTGGGAGAGGGGAGAAGAAGTGGTGTGGGGAGAGGAGGGCTGCGACCCGGGTTTTAAAGGCGGCCGGAGGCGCGGGGTTGGGTGGCCTGCATTAACGCGGCCACCGGTTCGACTGGCCACGCATTGACGCCGACGACGCGTGTGCAGGGCGCCGCCGTGGGCAGCCGCTGCGACTTCAGCACGCGTCGCTTCGCTCTGCGCCCGCCTGGAAAACGGGCGGAGCGTTATTGCGAGGCGTGCTGACAGGCGAGCCGCCGTCTCGTCGCCTCGCCATTAAACGCGGCGCAACGGCCTCCTGCCAAGCCGAAGTTAACACGGGGCGGGGTGCTGTCTCTATGACGGGCGGGCCAGCCCTGTCAGGCGCATGTCTGCCCCCATGTCCGGCACCCCCGAGAGGGCCTCCAAACTTGGAGGCCCTCTCGGGGGTGCCGGACATGTTTTTGCTCGGGGCGAGGCATTGGGGGGTGCCGCTGGAGGCGTTTTTGGCCGTCCGGACCCCCAATGGGCCTTTGGGGGGGGGGGGGGGGGTCAATTGGAGGCCCCCGGTGGAGATGCTCTAAGGTTTATATTTTTTTTTGGTAAAGTCAAGTTAAGTAAACTTTGACCAAAGTTTTAGAAAAAACTATTAACAACTATAATATTATATGGATATCATGTGAAAATATATTTCATGATGTATCTTTTGTATTGTAAATGTTCATAATTTATTAAAAAAACTTGGTCAAACTTAACATAGTTTGACTTTTCAAAAATAATATAGCCCTTATCCATTGGAACGGAGGTAGTATTAGTTAGATGTCGAGTGTAGACTCACTAGAATAAAAGTCTACCAGGACTAGCCCTTGGTGGCGCTGATATAGTAGAAATATACATTAGTAAGAATTTTTGAAATTCTACTCCAGACGGGAGTCGAACTCGGGTTGTTAGGAGTGGCACCACACCCCCTAACCACTGGGCCACCTCCCAGTCCTCCTCACTAGAATGGAAGTAGTTAATTATTTAGATTTCCTGCCTCTACAGAGACAAGGCACTGTTGCTCTTGACTATTTGACTGTCGGTATAACAGTATTCCTAGCATTGCACTGTGCCAACCAAAATGGGGAGAAAAGAAGAAGACACTTGTTCGTGGTTGCATTGAACAGTATCTAAAGATTTCGCAATGTAGATAGCTTTTTGAGTATTCCATGCAGAATCCATCGGTAACACCTGCCATTGTGTTGATACATTGTTTTCGCTTACACGCTGTTGATACATTGTTTGTTCTTTGTTGCCGAGCTAGGTAGGAGTAGTCCATGTTGTTTACGCGAAGCGCAGTGCGATGTGTCCATATTCCTACCTTAACAACCATTGTCTTCAGTACCTCAGAGTCAAACTCTGTTGTTAAAACAAAACTCTGTTGTTAAGATACTGGTACTGACGTAAATTGCATGCATATAGAACTGACTAGTACATAACAAATCACATAGCATCACCACACACGCGGCCTGAACCATCCATCTCGTGTGCAGACCATATTGGGTTTCGGCATCTGGAAGTCACAGTCAGACAGAACAACCGGAATAACAACTTTATTTTCGCTGCATCTATCTATCCAAACTATGCGAGACCAAGGCACACCGTCTCTCATTTGTAAGAAAAGAATTCGTGAAGGTTGAATTTGCTGTATGCTCGACGCTCTCGTTTTTCTTGTCAAATTCAATAGAAACTGAGATCGATCATCGATTGCCCTGACGAGAAGAGAAAGAAACTGAAGCTGTAGAAGCTGCCGTGCATGCAGTTCTTCCGTCTCCGTGTTTGATTTGCGCGGAGCTTTGGCAAGCACAAGAGGGTGAAGTTCAATACTTCGGTTCATATATAACAGAAGGTATCTTTCTCGACTCCGGTGAGGGAGAGGTGAGGACGGCGGCATGCCTTCAGCTCATTTCAATGTTTGTAGTCGTTGCTAGGTGGTTCGAAAACCTATTTATAATTTTTATTACTTGTGAGATTCTTTGTACTTTTGTTGATGATCAATAGATCGGTTGACCTTTTTGCACAAATTGTGTGCATTCTGATTTATGGGAATCATCATCTCCAAGGCCCACATCATTTTACCCCCTTTTATAGAAGAAGGGAAAGCGATGTTCCTTTCACCAAGAAGAAGAGGTGTCTTCTCCATCAGTCCGTTTCGAGTGACATACTGGAGTAGACTATAATGTCTACTCGATTGGTCGGAAAACATTTTTGGCTCCCGAGCTCCACTGCTCCCTCTAATTAAAAAATATTTAAAAATCATATTTTTTAATTTAAAATTCTGAATATTGCCAATGATGTAGTACTCCCTCCGTTCCATAATAGTTTACATTCTGTACTAGTATTTTGTTCCATATTAAGTCTATATTCTGGGTTCTGAACATTAATTATCTCTTCGGTAATCAGCAACAATGAAAAACTAAGCAACCTCTCTCTTTTTCTATTGGGTGTCATTAATGCTAATCTGACTTGGATTGGGTGTTTACATACTTGAGTAGTATTATTAAAGCGAATGCTAATTTGTCTTAAACTAACTTTCTAGTATGTAGAGTATTATGGAATGGAGGGAGTATCTCACAAGCGTGTAAAGCCTCGATTGGAAATACGTTATATTCTGGTAGAATATAATGTCTAACTAGGAAAGACAACAAATTTGACCGAAATCATGAATTGGAGAAATCGCTTTTTTTTTTGAGATGGAGAAATTGGAGAAATCGCTGGCAGAGAGAGGAGAGGGAGACTACTTCAGAAGAAAGGCAGCACAAGCAAACGCGTGCGGGCAAGCACCACTAAAGTCTCTACACTTTACACGAAACCCCTCGTAATTCCTCAGCCTCCCAAACTCCGATCCTTCCCCTCCTACCTGCTCCGGCAAAAAATTCTCTGCGAGCGTGCCGCAGCATCTCCCTGCTGAGGCCCCTCCTAAGATCGCGACATGTCAGCGCAGATCACCAATCTTAAAGCTCCTCCTAATCAACTCCTTACGGGAGAAAACAGAAGGGCTCCGAGGTTCAGAACTGCCAAACCGGAAACTCAGGGGATCAAGATCGTGGCTGGCTGCGTGTTGTTGGACGGGGATCATGGCGTCTGGAGAGTACCTGTCGCCGTCGCCGGCAGCCGCCTCCGCCGTCCGGCAAACTGCCGCAGAAGTAGTGTCAGTTCCCACCCGTCGTGAGGGTATCCCCGAGACCTCCGATGTCCAGTACAACTGTGCTGTCGACGGCGGCTGCACGAAGCCTGGTTCTTCCTTCGTTGTTCAGTCCTCCCCCAATCATGCTGTCATGGCCACCTCACTGCCGCTGCCCGGTGACAAGAGTATGTATGCGTTCGATGAACAGAATTCAACGTGCAAGGCAATGATCCCACCGAGCTCGGCTGTTTGCACGTTGAAAGATTCAGCTATGACAACTACTAATGAGGTACCAAACTGATCATGTATTGTTGGTTGCTTCAAGAAATTCATGTTTTACTTGCAATTATTCAGTTTCAATATATTTAATTGCAGGATCATAATACTAGTTCGACATGCGAGGCAGCGATCCCATCTAGCTCGACTGTTTCTGCATTGAAAGTTTCAGCTACAATGGCAAACACCGACGAGGTACCAAACTGATCCTGGTAGTTTTTACCAAAAAGTGATTTATTTGCAACAATTCAGTTTACATATGTTTGAATGCAGGGGCATGATACTAGTTCTGAATCAACAATTGTTCCTAAAGTTGGAATGGTTTTCAAGTCCGAAGAGGATGCATACGAATATTACAACGAGTATGCTGGTAACATTGGTTTTAGCATTCGAAAGAGCCACACAAGGTTGAGACCAGATAAATCAATTTATCAGAAGCATATAGTCTGTAGTAATGAAGGGGAAAGAGGCAATCATTCGAAACATGAGACGGTGAAACAAAATGCTGCCACAAGGTCCGGTTGCGGTGCCCGTATTCAGTTCAGTATTGCTCGTGATGGTGTATGGAAGGTGCAGAAGGTTGTACTCGAGCACAATCATTATCTCGCAAGTCCTAATAAGAAACACATGTTGCGGTCACAACGCCGTATGGTAGAGTCTGATAAAGTTTTGATTGGTAATATGAGGGGAGCGGGATTAAAGCCTGCCGAAGTGTACAATTTTTTCAAGCAGTGGTATGGAGGACCTAATCATGTACCTTTCTTGCGGGTGGATTGCAATAACCATATCGGTCGTGAGCGCAAGAAGTATCTGGAAGTCAATATATTTGCCGAGGGTTTTGATTTAAGATTGGTGATCTGCGCTGACGTGTCGCGATCTTAGGAGGGGCCTCAGCAGGGAGATGCTGCGGCACGCTCGCAGAGAATTTTTTGCCGCACCTGCTCCCCCCTTCGACCCCCCAATCCCGCGCGGCACGGCGAAACCCTAGCCCCGAGATCCGCCCGCCGGCGCCGATGGAGGTGAAGCTGTGGAACGACAAGCGGGAGCGGGAGCTCCTGGAGAGCCTGGCGGACCTGTACGCGATCATCAAGGCGACGGAGAAGCTGGAGCGCGCCTACGTGCGCGACCTCGTCTCCGCCGCCGACTACGAGGCCGACTGCCTCAAGCTCATCTCGCAGTTCAACTCCCTCTCCTCCTCCCTCGCCGGGGTCGTCACCATCCCGCGCTTCGTCCAGGCCTACCGCCTCGACTGCCCCGCCGCCCTCAACCGCCTCGTCCAGTCCGGCGTCCCCGCCACCGTCGAGCTCCGCGCCGCCACCGCCTCCTCCTCCGCGCAGCCCTCCACCGCCGCCTCCGCCTCCGCCATCGCCCAGTGCGTCCAGAGCTTCATCACCGCCATGGACGCCGTCAAGCTCAACATGCTCGCCAACGACCAGGTCCGCCCCCTCCTCCACGACCTCTCCACCTCCATGGGCAAGCTCGGCACCGTCCTGCCGCCCGACTTCGAAGGGAAGGTCAAGGTCAACGAGTGGCTCGCCAAGCTGCATAAGATGGGGGCCGGGGACGAGCTCACCGAGCAGCAGGCCAGGCAGCTCAACTTCGACCTGGATTCCGCGTACAGTGCCTTCATGGCCTCGCTTCCCACTGCTGGCCTGTGACTGTGAGCAACGAATCTGAGTTGTTCCTTCCTGTTTTGTTATTGTCTCGTGTGTGCATCACCAATACAGTGCTATAGATATGTGTAATTTTGGCTCACGCTGTATTGTTTGTCAATAACAATGCCAATCTTGTGCAAAGTTGCCCCTATAAATTGATTGTTTCATACTGATTACAGAGACCATTAATTTTATACAGTATGGTGTTCCTCTGCCGTGTCCGTTCACTGTAGAATTCTTATGTCCTTTCCCACAAATACGCCTGTTCATTGTCAATAATATCGAGCAATAAGTGGTAATCTGTATTTTTCTGTCCTTGTTGATCTTATGATCTTTCAGTCTCAAGACTAATCTAGTTTGAATCTAACTATCTATGCCAGGAATTGTATTGATGTTTTAAATTTCTGTGCCAGCTCATCCTAGACTGGTGCATAAACACATAAAGGTTCTAATATTAATCTAAGCTGTCATATTGATGTGTCTACACTCTGGGGTTAACCAAATTGTGGCATGGTTTCGATAGTTTATTCTAGTATAATAGAATGATGTTAGTATACAGCCCTGAGAAATGCTCCATTTGATGATTATGCTGAGAAAGTAATAAAAGTTTTATTGCCTCAAGGCAGTTGTTAACATATTTTAATGTAGGATTAAACCAAACTGATTTAATATGTTCAATGAAAGTAAGGGGTTTGTCATATTTGAAGTAGGTAGCGTGCTTATCAAAAATCGTTGGATCATCACGGGCATACCATTTATCAGATGTCATCATTGTGCTTTCTTGTGCTGGTTAACATCACTTCATGATTCACGTTTTAATCAAAATAATGTTTTGGAGCTCTCTTTTGGAGCATTTTACTTATTTTTTATGAACATTAATTATTAAATTTTAATAATAACTTGAAAGCATCATGTACAATCCTTTTGTAACAATGACAATAATATCTTCGATATTCTGTTTGCGTGGATGAAGAGACTACTACCTATAAACCTTCATGGATCACTGCTTGTTTTTCAGTCTTAACCATTCAAATGATTCTTTTTATCTTATAAATTGTCATCTTCATTCAGGCAGGTAAGGAGGTAAATGTTTAACCCAATGTGATGCAGGTAAGGACATCTCTGACCAGGCCCAGTGTCATCTCCATCATTACTTTGACAGTCAGGTTTCTTTACTATTACTTTGTTACGTTCTTGTCTTTGAATCACTACTGCAGTGCCATAGATATGTGTAATATGGATTGCACTATACTCTGTTTGTCAATGATAGAAGTGCCATTTTCTTGGAAAGGTGACTCTTATCAATGGATGCTGCATATTGCCTATATTCAGTGCTGTGCAATGTTCCTTTATGATGTCCATTCGTGGTAAAATGCTTGCATATGTGTTCATTTGGATAAGTTTCTTCTCCCCCAAACCCTGTAGATCTTTGATCTTTCAACTTGTAAGATTGAAGAATTGGACTGCAGCACAGGTTAGACGGGTCCTATCAATTCTTCCTTATTTTTGTTACAATCTCAAAACGGATGAAATGTGAAATAATAGAAAGAATTTGTGGAATGCAGTTTATTTTGTATCTTTGACCACGGGTGTTCTTTAAATGTACACTGGACTAGCTCAGTAGCGTGTCTGTACTTCGCTTGCCAGATAGACACTCACGAACACTGACGCCCAAGCACAGTTATGCCTTGTGAACGTAAATATTATTTGATCTTTTTTGTGTTTTTTCTGCATTGTTTTGAACTTTGGAAGATTTGTAACTTTCGAGTATTGTTTACATGCAATCTGAATATTCCTACTTTGGTGTCCGGTGAAAACAAGGTTAATTCAAGTTCATTCCAAATGTAAACCTCATATCTTTTACTCAACTATATATTCAAACTCCAGAGCTCGTTAAAATCTGTTAGCTTCTGCAAACAAAAAAAACTAATTATAATTTTGAGGTTATGCTTGGAAGGACATTGTTGTGGTCAGGCTCAGTCTTATCTCCCCTTCCCCTGTGTTTAGCATTGTCACTGTCTCTCTTGATTGTCCTTTGGCCATCTTGCTCTCCCGGATTAACGTGATACAGTAAGTATCACCATTGTTTACCATGTAAATACACTGACCCAATTTGATGGAGGTCATATGAACCCCAGTTTGATGGAAAATCATGTTACCTGTTGGTCGTTGCAAATTTTACATTTTCTTGAATATCTTTCTGAACTTTGTAGAACTATGGTTTCAAGTAATAAATGCTGGTGATAGAGAATGAAATAGCAGGGCTCTTTTCTTCCAAAACACCTGTTGGCACAAAAGAAGAAACCAAAACCCTACTCTTTGGCTGTGTTTCATCTCTTTTGCAGTTCACTAATTTACCTCATCGTTTCCCACTTCTACAGGTTTTTTATCCTTTGTTGTCTTCACCACTTGTTTGCCCCTTCACAAGCACTTGTATTTCTCGTTTTTTCATTTCCTCGGGTTCCACACCCAAAAGAAAGCCAAAAGCAAGAGGATAAAAATTGTTGCCCCTGTTTATCGTAATTTAACTGTTAATGATCTGCTCGTTTCCCCTCAATAAATGTTTCTTCATCTCGTGCGCTCAACTATCCAAGGAAAAAAGGCAAAAAATCTGTCCTTGGAGTTCTTTTACCTGTTTCCTATTGTTTGCCCTTTAATCCCTCCTAACTTTCCTCCATTTTGTGTCTACATCAGAGTCTGTGCATTTCTGAAAAGTCGAAACAATCAGGAAAACTACTCGAAAAATGATGGCGCTTGGCTTTGCCTCCGTCGAGGACGTCTCTCGAGGCTCACTGAGGTTGAGCGTGTGTCAGGATCAGGTTGAGCGTGTGGGACGGAGGGTCTCAAGCCTATGGGAATTCCTCGCCGGAGCCATGGTGGAGTCGAAGCTCCGAGCACGAAGCCGATGGCGCCCGGATAAATGGGTCCTCAAGTTGCAGAGGGACTGGTGGCGGTGCCGCACGCCGGAGGGCTTCCTTGCATGGGCGCGGTGGTTGGACAATGTCAACTCGCCACCGCTCCCACCGCCGCTTCTCACACCGTAGCAGGAGGGTGGCGCGTGGCGGGGCGGTGGCATCACGCTCCGCACGCTGAAGCCGGAGCCACGTGGGCCTCCTCGGGCGCGACATTCATCCGCGAGCTGAGGCTGGGTCGCCTTCCATAGGCCCAAGTCGAAACCGTGGCCGTGGCCGCAACCGGACCCAAAGGAGTGCATACCGGTGGAGTGGCGCGTCCCGTTGCCATTGCGGGACGCCGACTATGGGGGAATGCCCCGACTTCACCCACGTGCTGCTGGAGTCGTCAACCACACTGCAGGAGCTGCCGGCCCCCTCGACTAGCTGGTTTATTACGGCAGCCGGAGCCCGATGACATCATCTACATAAAAAACAACGAGTAGTTCTATGATTTTAGATTATGTTCTTATTTGTATTTTGTTTGAATCTATGTAGTTACGGCGACTTTAAGTGAAACGTGTTCAAAATTTGGTTGTTCGAACTTTTAAAAACTTTCGAGGATGCGGATGGGGAAGCAGTCTTCATTGCGCTGGATATGTGTCACCTTCAATGAAGAACACAATTTTATGGGTGTTAGACACAATTTCGTGGACGCCGGTGGAGGCTTCCAAGGAGGAGAGTGATCCGAAATCCTGTGCGGTACCGAACTAAAGGTTTAATTAACTCGTCGGCAAGAGACAATTGTTTTTCAATATTTTCGATTTGTTCTAGGTTTTGAAAACCGCACTGGTTTTTGCGCGTCGGGAGGTTGAATGCGGCTATTGGGCTTTTATTTCCAGCATTGGTGACCAAAGTCTGGCTGACGATTTATTTCCCTACCTAGCTACTGTCTACTCTACTCCATCTCTTCCCGCCCCTACTCATGCTCTCACGCCCCGATCTCTCCGCCAGACACGAGCATGTTCCTGTGTTGTCGTCTCCTCTCTCCTCGATCTTCATCCCCATTCCCCTAGACAGACTGGACGGCGGCACGGCGGGGTGGCCGGTGGGTGGCGGCGGGAGGACAGTGGCCGGTGGGTGGCGGCGGGAGGACAGTGGCTGGTGCGAATCCTTCGCTCCGCGCTCGGAGCTTGGGCTGGTCGCCGGCGCCGTCCACTGTGAGCAGCAGCTAGCGGCCGATCTCATGTTCCTCCTCTGCTCCTTCGAGCTCATCTACTTCATCTGAAAGCTGTACAAGCTCATCTCCCTCTCCGTAAGGTAATATTCTGTTCTAATTTTGCTTTTCTTGTCTTCTTGGTTCTGAATTTTGCATCTAAACTGGGTCATGGAAATTGTTGTTTACAGTATTTTTTTAAAAAAAAATAAGCATTGAGGAGTAGCTTATACATATAATGATAAATATATTTTGTGAAATTTTTTTTACTATATAAATTTCTCAAAATGCTACAGATTTCAGCTTGGTATCGTGCTTGTCGGTTCAGCTTGATTTCAACAAGTTTGTATGCATATCTCTGAACAGTGAAAACTGACAACCCACTCTTGATAGTATACAGTTCATTTGATGTTTGCCTTGTAAGTCTGTATGTTTATAACCTGTTGCTCACATAGCTAGACTGAAAACTGATGTACAAGTTTTAGCTACACTGAACCGAAACGATTGAAAAAGATCATGTTTAAGCATACACTGGAGCTTTGAGCAAAGACATGCCTGTACCGTAGCAGTCTTTGTACTGATTCATGTTAATTATTTCACCTTGTTGCTGTTGTCATATGATTTGGTGTTCCAATTTTTTTTACATGTATAATTTGTTCAAGCTCCGATCTCAGAGCTCCTCCCCGACATATTTAGCACCGATGAGGCCGCAGGCCATGGTGGTGGTGGTGCTCCTCGCCACGGCCGCGGAGGCGGCGCTTGCGTCGGTGGTGGTGCTGGAGCGTATGCTGCCACTCAAGGGGGTCCATGTGGAGCACCTCAGGAAGCTGGACATGGCAAGGCACACGGGGATGGGCCCTTGGGCAGACATCACTCTGGAGGGCACCTTCAACCTGCTCGGCAATGGGAGTGGGTAGGTGCTGGCTTTAGTTACTTATATATACATACACACACCTTTTCGTTTGTGATCCATCATTGTATCTAAATCATTAAGAATTTGCAGGCTCTATTATGCCAGTGTGAAATTAGGGAACCCCCCTAAGAAACACACTTTCCAAATTGACACTGGTAGTGTCATGTCGTGGGTCGCTTGCAAGGGCTGCAAAAATTGCACGGACAAAAGTGTGCTCAATGTGAGGCTCCATTCTCTTATCCAGCACATTAACAAAATATTTATCAATATAATCTCATTTCTTTCTCAGGTCTCGACGGAGTTATACAACCCCGACTCTTCATCAACATCATCCAAAATATCATGCTTAGATGATAGCTGTGCAGACGCCGACGGAACAGGGTCCGCAGTCTGCCAAACACCATTGGGCCTGTGTGGTTATAATCTTACATATGGTGATGAGACTAGGGTGTCGGGGTACTATGTGAATGACACTATGTACTTCGACACTATCATGGGAAATCAGCATTCTGCATCTGTTCTTTTTGGGTAAGCTTTCCATGCATCTTTTTCAATTCTCCAGCAGATACTTGACATTAATTCATACAGATCAAATGTTTATTTCCTATATATATTCATTTATTTCCTTCTCTAGCAAAGCGATCAGAATATGACAAGTGTTAACATTTATTGCTCTGGAGTGATGAAGTGGCCATCCTCTGACATGTAAACTGCGTCATGTTAGTGGCTTTGGTGCCATGTCTGCAAAAATTAGCCTCTGATTATCGATGTTTTAGTGATAGGCATTGTGCTGATCTTCTCTGTACTGTTATATCTTGCGTTGTTTTGAGGTTTACCTATGCATTTTGGTTGCAGTCTTGTTTATTCACGCATCACAATCAAAGTGAAGTTTGCTGCCTAACTTGGTCCACATAATTTCTTCGTGTTTGCCCTCACATGGTTCAAGCAAACTTTTTTAAACAGATGTACCAACTCAGTGTCCCAGTTCTTTGGGACAGACGGGATTCTTGGGTTTGCGCAGACTGAACTGTCTATCATTTCACAACTGAACTCTCAGGGGCTATCCCCTAAAGTGTTTTCTCATTGCCTGAAAGGTTCAGAAGAAGGTGGTGGCATTCTCGTTCTTGGTAAAATTGTGACACCACAATTAGTATTTACTCCACTTGTTTCATCACAGTAAGTTGCCTTTTTCCTGGAATTACTTTGAGTCTATAAAGTGAGAGTTCAGAAGTCGGCATCACTCTCTTATATTTCATTACCATATTTAATACATCTGTTATCTGTGGTGGTAATTGTTATGGATGATAAGCTGATGGCTGCAAATGTAGTACTAACAGATTCGGTCGTTGTTTTGTCAATCTTTATCACTATAATCCAAAACAAGCTTGTTAGATTAATTAATCTGATAACTGGGTTGTAGCCCAGTGGTAGGTCTCTTGCAATCCTGCCTATCAGACTTCGAATTACCTATTAAAATAAGCCTGTGCTCCTCCCCCACAGTCTGAGCTCAGTTTAGTTTGTGTTTGTGCTCTCCTTTTATTTCCCTTTCTTTTTTCCCCTCAAGATACATGTGTTTCACTTATTTGAGAGGCCACTGTAATACAATATAGCATGGTTTTTTTAAATCTCTGAAATGAAGGTTCTAACATTTTGGAACTTTCTGAATTCTTTTTAGTTTGTGTTTTTCTTTGTGCTCTCCTTATTTCCCCTTTATTTTTTTCTAAGGAAATGTGTGTTTCACTTATTTGAGAAGCCAACAATAATATAATATTGTTAGGGTTTTCTATCTCTGAAAATGTGGGTTCGGCCATTTTGGAACTTTCTGAATTCTTCATACCAACGACCTTTTGTGTGTTAATATTCTTATTGGAATATAGGTATCTTTACACTTTGAATCTGGAAAGCATCGCTGTTAATGGTCAAAAGCTACCCATTGATTCTTCCTTGTTTGCAACATCAAATTCAAAAGGAACAGTTGTGGACTCAGGAACAACACTAGTATACCTTGTGGAAGGAGCCTATCACCCATTGGTTAGTGCGGTGAGTTCATAGGATAAGATCACACATTCACACTTCATTCTTCTTTTTTTGAATAACGAATATGTGACCAACCTATATTACTTAATTTTTTAGTATGCCATTATTAGGTATCTAGGTCCTAATAATTCACATTTAGCTATTTGCAGATACTTGCAGCGATATCTCCATCTGTTGCTACTGTCAAATCCAAGTGGACCGGGAAGCAGGACAAGTGTTTTCAGTCTTCTGGCAGGTTTTTGTTTTTCTCGGAATGAAATAGCAGTATGAGCCTTTAATAATGTCGAATTACTAACTTTTTTTTACTTATCTACTAGCATTGACTTGTTATTTCCAACGGTGATGCTCTATTTTAAGGGCGGTGCTGCAATGACAGTGAAGCCGTCGCAATACCTTTTGCAGAGCGGTACTGTTGTAAGTCGTACTGCTTTTGTAGCTGCCCTTTTTGTGTTTATCCCAGTTCCATATATTATCAATATTTCTGGTGAACTTATCTCAAATATAAAAATATCGTAGGGAAACGCTGTTGTGTGGTGCATTGCCTGGCAGAGTAGTCAGGTACTACCCCAGAGTGTTCAAGGAATGACTGTACTCGGAGGTTAGTCATCCTAAATCAGCCAGTGTAAGCTGCACATATTAGCTAATATGAATTGAGAATGCTATTCTGACGTGGATGTCTGAAAAGAAATAATCTGCTAAACAAATATCTCAATAATTATGCCAATAGCAAACTTAAGCCTACCTGTCAACTGTATATTCAGGTAGCTTGGGAGAATGTCGCGGGTTTTCACTACATGCCCTTCTTGAACTTCTAGTACTATATCAAATGAACACTAACTAATTCCCTATTGCCAACATTGTCTGGACTGTAAATCCATCCTAGCTTCACAGGAATAATAAACATATTACCATGAATTGTTGTAACTTTCTTTCTGAAAGTTGTTTTAACCTTCGAGTACTCCTGCCAGAAACCTGGGACCTCCATTAATCTGTTCCCTGTTTTCTGCTTTTGTCTTTATGGTTTCTGCCCGGCCTTGCCGAGGCATGTAAATACACTTTGATCTTTTCAATGAAATAAAGCGCAATCCTTTTGTGTTTTCTCGAAAAAAGAAAGTTGTTCTTACTAACTAATTTGTCTATCTGGCTGGCTACAGATATTGTTTTACACGATAAGATAATTGTGTATGACTTGGGGAAACAGCGGATAGGCTGGACGGACTACAATTGTAAGTTCAAACTCCTCTCTGCCACGGCATTTCAACCATCAACTCCGGATTGGAGCATTGGAATTGATTCCCTACGGGCTGAACTGTTTCATTTGCGATCCCTGCGGAATTCATATGTTTGAACACCTTTCAGTTCTTGTGGTTCGTGGTGGTGACTAACTGCGCCTTTCCTTGTGTCAGGCTCGTCACTCAATAGGACCAGCTCGTTTGATGTGAGCGGCACATCGCCAAACTACAACGGCTTGATAGCTATTGGGGTGGCTGTTGTATGGTTGGGCGCTTTTCTCACGGGTTAGGGAGTAAATTGTCAGTAATTCTGGAATTACTAGGGGTGTTGATTAGCTGTGCATTTGGTGTTGTTTACCGGAGTAATGTGTATTGTAGTCTAAATTTATAGGAGTACACCTTGAATCGTGAGCCGTTGGTTGAGAATAGTAGATATGTGCAATTGTGATGATCAAGAGATATAATTCTTGGTATTCCAAATTTATTAGGCGGTCACTCAATTTGGAGTTGCAAGTTGCAGTGGCGTTTCATTCCATTTCTGAAATGTAACATCTAAGAAGGAAGCATGTCATCATGCATATATAGGCCATCAACTAGCGTCGGGACATGGGCTCCTCCATGTTATGCCTTCTCTCGTGTTCCTTGTGGGCTTGGTTCAAGAAATAGCCAGCAATTATTGGACTGCATCAGTTAGAAAGTTTATTTGAGGTAGGCATGCAGACTAGATATTCTGGTGCTGCTTCCGTTTCTGCACCAGGTGGTTCTTCTCTCCAGATGCAAGAGTTGAAGTATATCATTGGACATGGGAACTCCATTTAGTCATTTCCCTCAATTTCACTTTGGTAAGCTGTATTTGCTATTACAAGTTACAACACCGACAACCTCTTTGGACATCAGTCCGGGGATATTTTTTTACTAGTTCTCTGTGATGTTTGCTTGATTTCAAATACTCTGTCAAAGTAATCTGAGTGTTTTTGTACCGCCGTTCCTTCACCAAAGTCAGAGGGAAGAAACAAGTTCTTGTATTTCTTTATACTCGTACTAGCCAACCAAGACATGTTCTGAAGTTGTGATATTGCAGACCTCTCTAACATAGAACTTGACATGCACATTAATCTCATGTTTGTACCAAGTTCTGACCAGTTTAATACTAAACACAGGGTTGAGTTTGAAGACGTGCATCCGTTGTCAGGTGAAACACCTCCACTGAATTCTTCTATGCCGGGCCACCGGCTCGCTGTGGAAGATCTATTACTTTCTGACTTTTTATCTATTCAAGCCTAAACCAAGTTGGGTATAGCTAAGTGTCCAGGCGGTCAATGAGGATCCTCATGGACGTCACACCCTTGGTAACATATTTTAAATCTGATTCATTCATGTTTAGCATTTAACAAATCGACAATCCATGGCTTTTCTCGGCAGACGCAAAGCTGAGTTCGTTAGACCCTTAGAGGAAGGTTAGTAACGTAAATGGATAAATCATATCTTCACAAGATAATAGGCCATCAACCTGGAGAGTGGCGATATTGCTCCCCGTGTGACAGGAACCTGTTATTTGAAATTTTAAAAATATAATTTAAAGCTTCATTAAAATTCAAAAACAAATATCTTGATGTAGAAAACTATGCACTACGACGGTGAAAATATCTTGACGTGAAATGCCATGTATTCTAGCCTCAGAAAAAAAGAAAAATTGCAGATCTGGGGCACGGACAGTTAAAAAAAAAATCTCTAATTTTTTTTCAATTTGTCTTTTTTGCTAAGCTAAAAATACAAGGTATTCCACATTGAACTCCTCCAAGATCATAGTGCATATGGTTGGCTATATCCAGATATTTTGTTTCGATTTTTTAAAATGTTTTCAAAAAACTAAAAAAAGTCTATTTTTAGCCCGGTTGCCAATGCCACTATTCGATCAACTGATTGGTACCTTTGGATGTTTCTCATGCATAAAACTTGCAATGTGCTAACAGAAGAATTACAATGATGACTAGAAACGAAATATCTTAAAATCTGTATGTCCAAATTACGAACCGTTTTCACTTTTAACCTCCTCACGTCGATTCAAAACTAAATCTCATATTGATATATTTTAACAAACTTTATTTTTATACTCTTACGTGCAACGTGGATGTACTTCCACGTGCATCACATATGTACGTACTACCAAATGCAAACGCGGATGTACTCACATGTTCAGCGTGGATGTACGCACAGGTATAGGGCAGATGTACTCCCAGGTGCAGGTGCAGTGCATATGTTGTTTCACGCGCAACACAAATATACTCTCAAGTGCAGGACGGATGTACTCCCAAGTACAAGATGGATGTACTCCTTTTTTTTTTTTGCGAAACACAGTACAACGCAGACGCTCACATACACGTGCACACACTCACCCCTATGAACACACACGCACACCCTACCCCTATGAGCATCTCCAAAAGACTGAGTCGGCAGTCGAGCAAGACGGATGTACTCGACGGATTTTATTTTCACGTGCAGCACAAATGTACACTCAGTGCAATACGGATATACTCCAGACGCAGCATGATGTACTCCCAGGTGGAGAGCGCATGTACTTTCAGGACAAGAGTTTTTTGTGCTTTGGGATTTTTGTTTTTTTTTTTTCGAAATTTTACATGAGATTCTCTTTTTATACTTTTCGTTGGAATCGAAAAAAGCAGAGACGCAGCGAACATGGTTCGCGCGAAAAGCCTACAGCTTACTCCTGACTTCCTCCGCACGATCGCTCCGGTGTCCTCCGTCGCACGTACTCCCTTTGGTCTCGATCGATCGGCCCACGCGTGAGCCGTTGGCTCGCACTCTCTCCTTAAGAAAGGGTGTTGGCACTCTTGGCAGACAGAGAGTAAGAGACACGAGCAGGTTCCTCTGTGAGCAGGGTGTCGGAGCTCGGGCTGGTCGCCGGCACCGTCCGCGGTGAGCAGCGGCTAGAAGCCGACCTCATGTTCCTCCACTGCTCCTGCACTCCTTCCTTCGAGCTCCTCCACTTCTGAAAGCTGTGCAAGCTCCTCTCCCTCTCCGTAAGGTAATTTTGTGTTCTAATTTTGCTTTTCTTGTCTTCTTGGTTCTGAATTTTGCATCCAAACTCGGGAAAGTTCAAACTGGTGATGTTAGAAATGTATTTTGTGAAGATCAATTTAACTATTCAAGTTTTTTTAAAATGCTATATGTTTCAGCTTGGCATCATGCTTGCCGGTTCAGCTTGATTTCAACAAGTTTGTATGCATATCTCTGAACAGTGACAAGTGACAACCCACTCTTGATAGTCTACTGTAAGCCTGTATGTTTATAACCTATTGCTCACATAGCTAGACTGAAAACTGATGTAAAAGTTTTAGCTAACTGAACCGAAACGAGTGAAAGAGATCATGTTTAAGCATACCACTGGAGCTTTGAGCAAAGACATGACTGTACCGTAGCAGTCTTTGTACTGATTCATGTTAAGTACAATAACACATAGCTGCTGGAATTAATTATTTCACCTTGTTGTTGTCATATGATCTGGTGTTCCAATTTTTTTACATGTACAGTATATTTTACAGCTTCTCCCCCTCAGGTTCCGACCTCAGAGCTCCTCCCCGACGTATTTAGCGCCGATGAGGCTGCCGGCCATGGTGGTCGTGGTGGTGCTCCTGGCCACGGCCGCTGGGACGGCGCTCGCGGCGGCGGTGGTGCTGGAGCGTGCGCTGCCGCTCAAGGGGGTCCCGCTGGAGCACCTCAGGGAGCTGGACAGGGCGAGGCACGCGAGGATGGGCCCTTGGATAAACCTCCCTCTGGAGGGCACCTTCAACCCGTTCACCAGTGGGTGGGTGCTGGCTGTAGTTACTTATCGATCATCGTAATACATACATACACACACCCTTTCGTTTGTGATCCATCATTGTATCTAAATCGTGAAGAATTTGCAGGCTCTATTATGCGAGTGTGAAATTAGGGAACCCCCCTAAGAAACACACTTTCGAAATTGACACTGGCAGTAGCATCTCGTGGGTCGCTTGCAAGGGCTGCACAGATTGCTTGAACAAAAGTGTGCTCAATGTGAGGCTCCATTCTCTTTCCATCGCATTACTAAATATTTATCAATCTAATCTCTTTGTTTCCCAGATCTCAACGGAGTTATACAACCCCGACCCTTCATCAACTTCATCCAGAATATCATGCTTAGATAATAGCTGTGCAGCAGCTGCCGTCGAAACAGGGTCTGTAGGCTGCAAAACTCCAATCGCCCCGTGTGGTTATGACATTACATATGGTGATGCAAGTAGGGTGTCTGGGTACTTTGTGAATGACATTATGTATTTCGACACTATCATGGGGAATCAGCTTTCTGCCTCTGTCGTTTTCGGGTAAACTTTTCATGCATCTTTCCCAATTCTCCAGCAGATAATTGACCATATTTTTGTTAAGATACTATCAGAAACCTAATTTGATAGAGTGGTGCAAGTATAGGAGGGTGGTCATCCTCGACAATGTAAACCATTTACATTTTGACACAGGTGTTGGTAAATTTACATCAGAGTTGGCACCACCAATGTTGGACCTAATTGCCACAAAATGCTTGTCCTGAATCCAGCAGGATGCTACGATTATTGCTTTGTTGATATGCACAAGAAAAGTTAGAGAAAAAAATCAATTTCATATGTGGTCATCCAGATTAAATGTTTATTTCCTATATATTATGTCATTCTCTAGCAAAAAGATGTTGGCATAATATGAAAAGTATTAGTACATTCATTGCTCCGGAATGATGAAGTGGCCATCCTTTGACATGTAAACTGCATCATGTTAGTGGCCATGTCTCCAAAAATTTAGCCTCTAATTATCGATCTTTTAGGGATATTGTCCTGATCTTGTTTGTATAGTTATTATCTTGCGTTGTTTTGAGGTTTAACTATTCATTTTGGTTGCAGTCCTGTTTATTAATGCATTACAATGAAAGTGAAGTTTGCTACCTAATATGGTCCATAGAATTTATTCATATTTGCCCTCACATGGTTCAAGCAAACTTTTTTAAACAGATGAACCAACTCAGTGTTCCCCTTCTTTAAGACAGACGGGATTCTTGGGTTTGCGCAGACTCAACTGTCTATCATTTCACAACTGAACTCTCAGGGGCTATCTCCTAAAGTGTTCTCTCATTGCCTGAAAGGTTCTGAAGTAGGTGGTGGCATTCTCGTTCTTGGTAAAATTATGGCACCAAGATTAGTATTTACTCCAATTGTTTCATCATCAAAGTAAGTTTTTTTTTTGGTTTCCTGGATTTACTTCGAGTGTATAAAGTGAGAGTTCAGAATTCTGCATCGCTCTCTTATATTTCATTGTCCACATTTAATACATCTGTTATCTCTAAATATTTGGTTGTTGTTTTCCAATCTTTATCACTATAATCCAAAACAAGCTTGTTAGATTAATTAATATGAGAACCGGGTTATAGCCTAGTGGTAGATCTCTTGCAATCCTGCCTATATCACACTTCGGATTATTTGTAGAAAATAAAGATTGTGCTCCTCCTCCTCCACGGTCTGTGTTTTATTTAGTTTGTGTTTGTGGCTTTGTGCTCTTCTTTTATTTCCCTTTATTTTTTCCTTTAAAGATGCATGTGTTTCATTGAGCGGCCAACATAATAAAATATAGCATGGATCTTTTTTAATCTCTGAAATGTGTGTTCTATCATTTTGGAACTTTCTGAATTCATTTAGTTTGTGTTTTTCTCTGTGTTCTCCTTATTTCCCTTTATTGTTTTCCTAAAGAAATGTGTGTTTCACTTGTGAGAAGCCAAGTAATACAATATAGTCAGTACTTTCTTACGTCTGGAAATGTGGGTTCTACCATTTTGGAACTTTCTGAATTATTCATATGAACCACTTTTTGTGTGTTAATATTCTTATTGGAATATAGGCATCTCTACACTCTGAATCTGGAGAGCATTGCTGTTAATGGTCAGAAGCTACCCATTGATTCTTCCGTGTTCGCAACATCAAATTCGAAAGGAACAATTGTGGACACAGGTTCAACACTAATACACCTTGTAGACGGAGCCTATCATCCATTGGTTAGTGCGGTGAGTTCATAGGATTGTTGAATATAAATATATTGCCTAGCCTCTTTCCACTAGTTCAGACTTTTGGTCTAGATGGCTAGTGCAGCAATTCTATATGGTATCAGAGCCAAGAGGTCTCGAGTTCGAGACCCCGCTCACGCGGATTAAAAAAGAAAAGGAAAAAAAAAGATCCTGCGACCTGCTCCTATCCCACGCTAAGGACTAAAATAGCCTAGACGTGAGGGGAGTGTTGAATATAAATATATTGCCTAGCCTCTTTCCACCAGTTCGGACTTTTGGTCTAGATGGCTAGTGCAGCAATTCTATAAGGATCACATCACACATTCACACTTCATTCTTCTTCTTTTGAACAACCAATTAATATATGACCAACCTACATTACTTCATTTTTTAGTATGCTGTTATTAGGTATCTATGTCCTAATAATTCACATTTAGCAATTTGCAGATATTTGCAGCGATCTCTCCATCTCTAGGTACTTACAACTTAACATGGACCATGGCTGATAATTGTTTTCAGGCTTCTAGCAGGTTTTCGTTTTTCTCGGAATGAAATTAGCAGTATGAGTCTTTAAGGACATCGAATTTACTAATTTTTCTTTTACTTCTCTACTAGCATTGACTTGTTATTTCAAACGGTGACGCTGTATTTTAAGGGTGGCGCTGCAATGACAGTGGAGCCGTCGCAATATCTTTTACAGCAGGGTAATAGTGTCATTGTAAGTCGAACTGCCTTTTGTTGCTGCCTTTTTTGTGTTTTTTCACAGTTCCATATATTATTGATATTTGTGGGTAACTTATCTCAAAATTAAAATATCGTAGGGAAACCATGTTGTGTGGTGCATTGCCTGGGAGAGTAGTCAGGAACACCCAAATATCCAAGGAATGACAATACTTGGAGGTTAGTCACCTTATTGTATCAGCCAGTGTAAGCTGCACATATTAGCTAATAGGACTTGAGAATGCTATTCTGACGTGGATGTCTGAAAAGAAATAATCTGCTCAACAAATATCTCAATAATTATGCCAATAGCAAACATAAGTCTACCTGTCAACTGTATATTCAGGTAGCTTCGGAGAATGATCGTGACTTTTCACTCCATGCCCTTCTTGAACTCCTAGTACTGTATCAAATGAACACTGACTAATTCCCTCATGCCATTGTCCTGCAAATCCATCCTAGCCTCACATGAATAATTAACATATTACCATGAATTGTTTTAACTTTATTTCTGGAAGTTATTCTTACTAACTAATTGGTCTCTTGGCTGGCTACAGATATTGTTTTACGCGATAAGATAATTGTGTATGACTTGGAGAAACAGCGGGTGGGCTGGACGGACTACAATTGTAAGTTCAAACTCCTCTTTGACACGGTATTTCAACCATCAACTCTGGTTTGGAGCATTGGAATTCATTCCCCAAGGGCTGAACTGTTTCATTTGAGATCCCTGCAGAATTTATATGTTCAAACGGGGTCTCAATTCTTGTAGTTCGTGGTGGTGACTAACTGCGCCTTTCCTTGTGTCAGGCTCGTCACTCAATAGGACCAGCTCGTTTGATGTGAGCGGTGCATCGCCATACTCCACCGGCTTGATAGCTATTGGGGTGGCTGTTGTATGGCTGGGCGCCTTTCTCACGGGTTAGGGGAGTAAATTGTCCCATAACTCTGGAATTAGTGGGGGTGTTGATTAGTAGTGCATTTGTTGTTGATTACCGGTGTAATGTGCATTGTAATCTGAATTTTTAGTACACCTTAAACTGTGAGCCGTTGGTTGAGAATTGTAGTAGATATGTGCAGTTGTGATGATCGAGAGATAAAATTACTGGTATTCCAATTTTATTAGGTGGTCTTCGTAGTTGCAAGTCTTGCTGTGGCGTTTGATAAATTCCCTTTTACGGTTGCATCACCCTTATGCCACACATCTAAGAAGGAAACATGTCTGTCATGCATATATAGGCCATCAACTAGTGTCTGGTACAGCATGGGATCCCTCCATGTTATGCCTTCTCTCCTGTTACTTGTGGGCTTGGTTCAAGAAATGGCCAGCAATCATTAGACTGCATTGGTCAATCTTAGCCAAGAAACCATGCTTCACATCATCAGGCAGAAGGTTTAGTTGAGGTAGGCATGCATGCAGACTAGTTATTCTAGCGCTGCTTCCGTTTCCACGCCAGGTGATTCTTCTCTCCAGATGCAAGAGTTGAAGTATATCATCGGACATGAGAACTCCACTTAGTCATTTCCCTTATTTTCACTTTGGGTAAGCTGTCTTTGGACACACCCACCACCTATTTGGACATCTAAGAAGGAAACATGTCGTCAACTCGTCATGCATATATTGCGTCTCTGAGATCAACTTGTGCGAACTTGGACTCGCTCTCTTCTGCCCGCTACAGTAGAAGGAGACTTTTTTCACCCACCCGCAGATCCACCTCGCCGCCGGCGTTGCGCCGGTTCCCCCTCCCTCCGCCGGCCGCTTCGGCGGCGGGAGGGTGGGGGAACCCCGTTTCCCTGCTTTTAGTAGTGTAGGAGCTGTAGGTAGCCTCGCCGGCGTCGTCGTGGAGGAGGAGGCGGGCCGGCTTTTGGTTTTGCAGGTGGTGTTCATCCCCTCCGGCGATGGAGCTCGTGGTGGTTCCATGGTGGAGCACCTCCGTCATCGCGCTCGAGACCCCCGGTGGCCGCCGGGCGCGATTTCCCCCGCTCTGGATTCCGGTGCGGCGGATCCAGTTCTGAAGACTGATGCCGCGGTGGTTGCAGCAAGGGAGAGTGGAGATCGGCAGCGCAGGATGGAGGCTCTTCGGAGTTCGAGGATCGGCGACTTCCCGTCCGCCTGGGGGCATCTTCGTGTTCAAGGCTGTGAAGATGTGGCGGCGGCGCGCCGCCGGCATGTGCTGCTCGTGTCGGTACCTTCTCTCTGCAGAGGGACTGTTGTGTTATTTTCATCTTCGAGGAGGTCCTCTCTGTAACTTTGTTGTAATCCTGTGGTATCCCGCAAAAAAAAAAAAAAAACTCGTAATGCATATATAGGCCATCAACTAGTTCTGTGTGAAGTTTGTTTGATTGCCAATTTGTACCGCTGTTCCTTCACCAAAGTCAGGGAAAGAAACAAGTTCTTGTAATTTCTTTATACTAGCCAACCAAAACATGTTCTGAACTTGTGATTTGACATTTAACAAATCGACAATGCACGGCTGTTTATCGCAGATGCAAAGCTGAGTTCGTTAGACCCTCAGAGGAAGGTTTGTAATTTAAGTGGATTAATCATATCTTCACAGGCCAACTGGTTGGTACCTTTGGATGTTTCTCATGCATAAAAACTTACAGTTTGTTAACGTAAGAATTACAACGATGACATAGAAGTCCCCAAAATGTGGTAGATGTGCTTCTGTGACAGTATGTGAAGCGAAGGTCTAACTTTGATACATTTTGCAGGATTCTGGCATGGAAGCAAGAAGTTCTTGTGTACTAAAGCAATTCGAACAACAGGATAAAATTTAGATATGTTTTTCACTCAAGAAGTTCAAAGATCGATGTAAATTTTGTTTAAGAATTAAATCCCCTTTTACTTGATAACATAAATAAAGTTCTTACTGTCCTTAAACTTGCAATTGATTACACAACAGCCCAGCATGGAAGGCCATCTACTACTCCCTCCGTTCCACAATATAGGATGTTCTACCTAGCTCACATGTTGGTTAGGTGCAAACCCAAATAAGTGTACATATACATTAAAATATGTCCACATACATCTAGATACATGTGAATGTGGACAAAAGTTAAAACATCTTATATTTAGAAAGGGAGGGAGTAATAATTAGTAATACTTCTAACACATGATCTTAATCTGGCCATTCATGAGCTAAAGTTCTTATGGTCTACTTAAATAGACTTGGTAGAATGCTTGACCACCTCTTAACGTGTGCAGTTTGAACAGTAGCAGTCTCCCTTACGTGAGCAGAATCCAACATTCCAGCCGCCTTTGGTATAGCACTGATTGACGCAAGCATCAATGCTGGTGCAACGATTATCCAGTGCCGGCCATGCTTCACATACATAGCCCGGGGCCGCATCTGTAAAAATCAAAGATGATTTATTATGTAAGAGAGCATATAAATAGGTTATAACCATATACTCTGTTTCATGATTGACCTGATGAAACTAAAGAGACAGTCAAACGTATATGACTCTGAATTTAAGACGAACCTAAAACAACAATTATTTTGAAACGGATGGAGTGCTTAATTACCGGAGCACACAAGGAGGAGCGTCAGAATCAAGATGGATGCTGCGATCTTGGACGCCATGAGGGAGCACTTGGGATTTTGTATTAGCTCCGACTCTGAGGAGAGTTTGTTTTGAATCGTCAGGACCTGTGTGTGTATAGGGCTGAAACAAAGATGTCATGGTTTTAAATTTGGTAACATAAAATCGCCACATCCCAACAATGAACTACTGCTGATAAATCTATTATTCTTCATCTCAAATCTTGTAGTACAACATTTGGTGTTCCTGGTATCCAAAAGAATCCGACTTATAGTTTCTTGGCAACCTACGTACCAGCTAGCGGCTGTAAATTTTTTTTGAAGCCGTGGGCAAAAGCTTTGCCCATTTTCGATTAATTAAGCGAGAGTTTTACATAAAGTAAAAAGGGGTTACACAAAACGACTACTCTCCCGGCATTAGATCACTCAACCTTTTTGCCCCGCTAGCCCCCATAACCTAGCGTCACTCTTAATGTTCTCAAGAATTACAAAAGACGGCATAAATTTCTTGCGAAAAACCCGAGCATTCCGCTCACTCCAAATGCTCCAAGAGACAAGGAAAACAAGGGAGGCCACTCCTTTGTGGTGGTGTGTGGAGGGGCCAGTCATGAGTCTCCACCAATCGTTGAGGGAAAGGGTCGACCAAGAGGTGGAGTCAAGGTGGGGGAGGCTGAGCCACTCCTTGATAAGGTTCCAAACTCGGATGGTGAAACGACAATGAACAAAAAGGTGGTCCGCCGATTCCGTAGTAAGCTTGCAAAGTGGGCAAAGACCACAATTGGGCCAACCCCTCTTCTCAAGCCGGTCCGCCGTCCAAAGCCTATTTTGGAGAGCAAGCCACACAAAATGCTTGATCTTTGACGGCGCCCAAACCTCCCAAACCAACTTCTTCATGTCGGTGGAAACCGCTCCCAAAAATTGTGCCTTGTACACCGAATATTCCCCGTTGGCCGAAAGCTTCCAAGTGATCTCATCGTCCACGTCCTCCACAAGAGCAAAATTTTGAACCTTAATCCATAGATCAACAAATTGCTCCAAGTGGGCAAAAGAGAACTCCTCGGTCAAGTTTATCTTGCCCACCCAAGCACCATCATGCAAGGCGTCATGAATGCTCCACTTCTTTCATTTGGAGATCAAGTGAATAAGAGGAGCAATATTTCTAGGCTTCATTCCATCAAGCCATGGCGCATCCAAAAAGGTGTTTTTTTCCGTTTCCCACCGAAATGGAGGTTGCCGCATAAAAAAGGTCCATATCCTTTCTATTGCAAGGGTTACCCAAACCAATCTAAATTTTCGTTGGGTCCTTCCACTCAAGCCATGGCCCTAGCGGCTGTAAATAGATAATATCCAGATACGGCCTTGCTCATAATCAAATCTTTGAAATTTCGAAACCCCTAAGTGCAACCAAATAAGCAAGAAGACACCAACCAATCAACCAACGAAACCCTGAAAAGAAAAACGACGCAGGTACACGGATACACATCCCCATCCCCATCCCCAAATGAAACCATTTGAGAGACAAAAGAAAACAAGAAACTAGCCTGGATGATTAAAGAAAGACACCAAAACACCCAATCCTCTAAAACACCCAAGGGCCTTCCTACGGGAAGACGCGGAGCCAACGCTCGTCTGTAGCCAACGCTCTGACGTCAAGAAGCAAGAACAGATCAAGACACTGGACGACTTATGAAGAGACAAAGACTCTGATGAAACTAAACTATTTCCTGGATGTATGGTGCGGCAAACCCAGCGTGAATGCCTTGGCAAAGCTAGCCAGATCAGTTGGTTCTCAAACGTTCATGAATGGTCTCTGTGGTCCCATTGAAGAGCTTGTTCAAGCTGATTGTAATCACCCTGATATAATATGATCTATAAAGCTCTTTTCTCAACAACAACAAAAAGAAGACAAATTTTCCACCGGGCGAGGGGAATCGTAGACGAGGACGAACATGAATGCAGAACGAACACGGACTGTCGGATTACAGATGACGGCGGAACAAGGCACCCCAAGAAGCGCCAAAACGACGAGCAAGAGGAAGGGAGCAAAAAAGGCAGGCGGCCGGGCCTAGGACATGAACCTGAGCGCCCCGCAGGCGGCCCGGCGGTCTGGAGAAGCTCCTACGACAACACGGCCATGGCCAGGAGCAGGAATGCGGAGGAGAGGCGAAACCGAAGAGACAGTGCCGACTGCCGAGAGGGAAGGAAAGGACGCGGATTAGTAGTGCTCGAGCTCGCTTGCTGCCGGCTACGTGTCGATGCGTCGGGCCTCCAAGACGCGTGACAGCTACGCGTATGAACGACCAGCGGCGGAGGAGAGGCGAAACCGAAGAGACAGTGCCGACTGCCGAGAGGGAAGGAAAGGACGCGGATTAGTAGTGCTCGAGCTCGCTTGCTGCCCGCTACGTGTCGATGCGTCGGGCCTCCAAGACGCGTGACAGCTACGCGTATGAACGACCAGCGTATAGAAACAGGACATAACGTATGTGGCACATGATGGACCGACTAAGAATCTGTGCAAGAGAGAACTTGCCTGTGGCAAGATGGTTAGGAGGGTGGTTGTACCCCCAGCCCACCAGAGTTCAAATCCTAGATTTGACATTGGTGTTTCTCATTTAGGCGGAATATTCTTCAGTGGGAGGCGATGTTCCCGTCGACAGCGAGGCGCATGTGGTGACTTCGTCAATCTCAAGACCTGACCGCCGGCTCAGTATTTCGGAGGTGCTCATAGGGGTAGGGTGTGCGTGTATGCGTTCATAGAGGTGAGTATGTGCACGTGTATGTAAGCGTCTGCGTTGTACTGTGTTTCGCAAAAAAAAAAAGAATCTGTGCAAGAATATGGAATCGGATGCAGCAATATGGAGCTTATATTTTATTTTTGAAAAATGTCACATTCAAAACTGTTTTTATAGATATATCTACCAATGTGCATTTTCTTGTTGAAAAATACACACTCCCTCCGTTCCGATAGGTAGGGCGTGAATTTTTTTCTCAAAAATCGCCAGAAATTAAGGCGTGGGTGCGTAGAAGATGGTAACCTCGTGAAACTGCCCCTCGATTCGGCGGTTACACCAGCTTTAAGTTGTGGGTATGGTATGAGAACAATTTTCCCTACAATATGGTATGGACACAATTTTATACCCATGGTAGTACCCATATCCTACCCGTTAAGTCGCGGATAGGGTACGGGTATAACCTTGTACCCGTGGGTATACCCATACCCTGCCCGTTTATATATTTAACGCGTGGAGGTCCAACATTTATTGGTAAAATTGTCATCAATTGTCAATTTGAGTTGAGATAACTGTCATGTACACAAATATATGTTATTGAGTTGAGATAAATGTTTTATCTTTTATCAATGTGTTATCGATGAATGTAAAATTATGTATAACATGTACACTATTTGCTCTACCCGTTGGGTACCCAACGGGTATGTGTACGGGTAAAGTTTCATACCCGTGGGTACGGTTATGGTAGAGTTTTGTACCCATTGACTACACGGGTATGGGTACGGTATTGCTCTACCCGCCCCATACCCTACCCATTGCCATCCTTAGCTTTAACGCTTGCATGCAATTTTAATTGATTGAGCATGTGCATGCGGTTCAACAGCACAAGCGGTAATTTTAATTCTTTTTAAATTTAAAAATCATAGTATTTTTGTACAGATACAAGAAGATGATGTCTACACAGTGCAATTTTTTGTTGAAAAAGCATAGTATTTTGGGATGAAAGAAATCCCAAGAATGGGCTCTCTGTAGGCATTTGGCATTCATTTTGTCTTCATATTTGGCTTTTTTTTATCAGGTCACCGGTGAGAGCATATTTGAAACTCTATGCATAGGTGGTATACATCAATATGTACTTGAATACATTTTTTTTCCAAAAAGATAGAAGTGAGGCTTTTATTAGCATTTTGAAAACAAGGATACATGTAGCATGGTCTATCTTTTTAAGTTTTTTGAGTCTCGGTGCAGCGATACGAAGATCATTTAAAAAAAAATGTAAAAACACTATTCTGAAATTTTGAAAAATATATGAATTTTGTATGATCACGCGAAAATGCTTATTTTTGTTGAAGAATACGTAATATTTTGGAGTAAACAATTACTAAAAAATACAGCCCTAAGTCATGAAAATCTATTTGTGTCTTCATATTTGTCTTTTGGTATTGGTCACGGTGAAAGTATAATTCTTTGAAACTCTATGAAAACAAGGCACACGTCTATATGTACTTGTATACTATTATTAGAATTTTTGAAGTAAATCGGTCTTCATGTAGCCGGGGCGCTCTTTTAGGTTTTTGAGTTAGAGTGCAGCGATATTGTGCCCATTTTTCTTGAATTTTAAAATTCTATTTTGGAGTTTTTAAAAATATTATTTTTCTTATAGTAATATGATGGAAGAATATTTATTATTTTTTGGCTAAAAATCACAAAAATGTGGCTTTAAGTAGGCATTTAAAATTGATTTATGTCTTTATATTTTTTTAGGTCACAACTGAGAGCATAATTCTTTGGAACTTTATGCATACATGCTTAGAGTCCACAGTATGGATGTCATTTAAAAAAATTGAAAATACTATTTTGAAGTTCCAAAATATATATAAGGGTTTTTAGGAAAATGGAGACTGATTCTTCTCCTGGCTTAGAGCGCCCTAGGAGACCCGCTCCATGGAGACTCATTCTTCTCCTGGCTTTCGGCTAGCAGTGGAATTACGGATGGCAATGGGTACCCGATACCCGTTAACCCGACGGGTACCCGCGTTAAATGGGCAGGGTTTGGTGAAGAAAAAAACCCACGGGGCTGATTAATGGGGAAAATCTGAACCCGCCGGGTCTAGCGGAGGCGGGTATGGGGGTGTCAAACCCGCACCCGCCAACCCGCATACCCGAGTAAAACATGTGAACCCCACATGTCATTGCCTCACACACTCACGTAATCCACTCCCCACACACACCGACACACCACAGGCCACACCACACCACCCACGCACACAGGCCACATGCCCACAGCACACCACGCACCCACGCACACACCAGTACACCACACACGGACACACCACGCACGCACTGACGCACGCACTGACACAGTCACGCACGAGCTCTTCTCTCTCTCCCATCTTCATCTAAAAAAAAAGCACAACTCTCTCGCATCGGACGCCGCCACCGTGCATCCTCTCTCCTACGCTGCCGCCGCCATGCATCCGCCGTCGCCGCGCACTCTCTCTCCTGCGCCGCCGTCACCGCCCACACTCTCTCCTGCGCCGCTGCCGCCGCGTCCTGGGACCCCGAGCTCCTCTCCACCTCTCGGCCTCTCTCCTGCAGCGGAGCGCCGCCCGCCAACTCCTCTGTCCTCGTCGCATCGAGCCGTCGCCGCCCTTCCGCGATGTGCTTCGTGGCCTCGCGGTACCCATCGGGTCCCCCAAACCCGGCGGGTGGCAGGTATGGTGGAGAATGAGACCCGGCGGCGGGTATGGGGGCGGGTGATGTGGGCGGGGAGGATGGCCGGGTGCGGGTATGGGGGTGCCAAACCCGGCCCCGAACCCGGCGGGTGCCATCCGGAAGTGGAATAGTACCCCATCTTCAGAATTTTACTGTCGTTTCGAAATTTGGGAGTCAGAATACACATATATGGATCGAAGGAGGAGCAGAATCTACACCTTCACATGATGCGGGGGCACTTGTAAAACTTGTGACCAAGATTTGGAAACCCTATTTTCTTGACGACGAACATCATTACAATTGCCGGGTGGAGTGAGATGAAGCGGCCATGGAAGTGTGGAACGGGAAGCGCGGAGAGGATGACGATGGGATGGGGAGTAGGTGGGGTGCTCGCTCTAATAAATTTGACACGTTTTATCGGGTGTGGTCCAGGTTGGAGTCTGCCACAAGTTGGGCCTGCAAATGCCGGATTGCATACGACTGAAGGTCCACCTAATGTATTTGGTCGAAACATTACCGGTGAGGATACAAAACGAGATACAAGTGACATTAATAAATGAGACGGACGGTTCGATGGTAAAAGATAAGCTGACCAAGCGAGCTCGGGCTCGAGGGCTCTTTGGAGTTTTCGAAAGGAGAGCTCCTTTAATTTTCGGACGCATCTAGTCAGCGCAGCTCATCAAAATAGAAAGTTTATTATTCTCCCTACTAGGCTACTACAGTACCAAAAAATAAAGGGAGAGCAAAACCAACCCTACAGCTCATGCGATCCACTAATTCACAACCCCTCATGATTCCTTCACATGCATGCTGAAAGATGACATCATGCGGTTGATTTTCTTTTATGAGAAAATTCAACAATAATCTCACTTTTGAAATTGTGATCTTGCTGATACTAGAGGGGTTAAACTGGATCGCCACAGGATCACCTACCCGATCGCCTCACAATCACGGAACCCAACCGTCACATACGGAACGGACCTTCACCACTGGGTTAATTGGAATCACAATATTTATATCACTTGGTGCTATTTGTAACAGATGTCCTATTTTTGTGGAATATGGCTCGGTGCCGAGAAGAGCTTCAGAACCCTCCCAAGCTAGGGTTGACGACGGCGGCGGCTCTGGAACTTTTCGTGGAATATGGCTCGAGTATTTAGGTTTTTCCGGACGGGAGGAATATATAGGCGAAAGGGCGGTGTCGGAGGGCACCCGAGGGGCCCACGCCACCCCTCGGCGCGGCCAGAGGTGGGCCCGCGCCGAGCCCTGGCGTGGCCGCCTCGTGGCTCGTCTCCGTCTACCCTTTGGACTCCGTGGTTGTGTCGGTGAAAAACTGGGGCACGTTGATTTTCGTCCAATTCCGAGAATATTTCCTTAATAGCTTTTCTGAAATACAAAAACAGCAGAAAACAGGAACTGGCACTGTGGCATCTTGTTAATAGATTAGTCCCAGAAAAAGTATAAAAATGCTATGAAGTGTGTATAAAACATGTAACAACTGGTATAATATCAGCATGGAACATCAAAAATTATAGATACGTTTGAGACGTATCAAACATCGCCAAGCTTAGTTCCTACTCGTCCTCGATTAGGTAAACGATAAAACAAAATAATTTTTGAAGTGACATGCTACCATCATAATCTTGATCATATAATATTGTAAAACACATATGAATGAATGAAGTGATCCAAGTCAATGGTCTATAGTTTGCTATCAAATAAGTAATGAGTAAACAACTGAATCATAAAAGCAAAACTTTTCATGAATAGTACTTTGGAGACATGTATCCACAAGTTTGCATAAGAGTTAACTCAAAAAGCAATAGATTCTAAGTAAAAGGTATCTAACCAACACAAAGGAAGATTTCGGTTTCAGCATTTGCTTCAACTTCAACATTTTTATCTCATGGATATTGTCAATACAAAGCAATATAATAAGTCCAATATATAGCATATAACAATTGTTGTACCAAAGTTGACACTAGTGTTTGCTTGTGGAAGATAGAAAGAAGTAGGAAAACTGACTCAACATAAAAGTAAAAGAAAGGCCCTTCGCAGAGGGAAGCAGGGATTAAATCATGTGCTAGAGCTTTTTAAGGTTTTGAAATCATATAGAGAGTAAAAATAAGTTTTGAGTGGTGTATGCTAATTGTCAACGAATGGCAGCGGATGAAAACAGTATTTCCCCTGTCAACCAGACTTTTAAGAGCGGCTCCCATGAAGGACGTTATTTCTACCAGCAAGGCAGATCATCCCTCTTTCTCTTTTGTTTACACATGCATATGTTTCACTGAGTATTCAGTTGACAAAATGTGAAGAGATTAAGCGGTTAAAGTTGTAATTAATTGGGACTGGGCATCCCGTTGCCAGCTCTTTTTGCAAAATTAATAGATAAACGGATGTATATGCCGCTAGTCTGAAGGTAAAGTCTGTTTGACAAGTGAATAAAGAATAACCCACTACTTCCTCATGAGCTGGTAAACATTGACACAAAAAGTAGTAATAACATTTTGAATAGTTTAAAGGTAGCACATGAAAAATTTACTTGGAGTGGCAAGAAATACCACATATAGGTAGTTATGGTGGACACAGATGGCATGGATTTTGGCTCAAGGATTTGGATGCACGAGAAGCATTCCCTCTCAGTACAGAGTTTAGGCTAGCAAGGTTATTTAAGCAAACACAGACTATCAACCGGTACACCAAGAATTATATGACAAACATATTGCAAAGATTATAAGATCCACACTGTCTTCCTTGTTAACCAAACCCTTTTACTAGAAAATATCTAGACCTTAGAATACCACTTATGCAAACCAAATTTCAACAAGCTTTACGGTAGTTCTCACTAATGGGCTTTACTTACATGATGCAAAAGTTTAAACATGACCTACTTGTTAACTCAAAACAATTGACAAGTATCAAATTATCCAAGATAGTGATCTACAAGAGTATGTAAGTCTTTTCCATTATACCATTTACCACATGCAACATTTTCTGTTCCAACCAAACACCAATCAATTTATTTCAATAACTCTCCAAACAAGTATAAGTGAAGCAAGAGAGTACTTTCTTTAAAAGAACTAATAGCTCTGACAAGAGATACATGAAAACAAGAGCTAAAAGCTTAACAGCGCTAGATGAATACTCAACTATAAGTGAAGAATAGGAGTATTCAAATGAAAAAGCGGAGCGTGTCTCTCTCCCAATCAAGAATGCTAGGATCCAAAAGTTGTGATCAGAAAATAAAATAAAACAAACTGAAAATAAAAGCACACAGACGCTCCAAGAACGGCACATATGATGTGAAAGAATTAAAATATAGTTTCACTAGAGATGACCTGATAATTTTGACGATGAAGAAGGGGATGCCTTGGGCATCCCCAAGCTTAGACGCTTGAGTCTTCTTGAAATATGCTGGGAGATCCATGGGAGCCTCCCCAAGCTTAAGCTCTTCACTCTTCTTGATCCTATTATATCACTCTTCTCTCTTGACCCTTGAAAACTTCCTTCACACCAAACTCAAAGTAATCTCATTAGAGGGTTAGTGCATCAATCAAAAACTCACATGTTCTGTAAGGACGCAACATGACCATTATTTTAAACATTAACTACTGTTACTAGTTATGTGAAGCTCTTCCACCCAAAAAAGAATCCCACTTAACACTAGTAAAAGAGAGAATGCAAAATAAAAGACATAATCTGTCTAAAACAGAACAGTCCGTAAAGACGAATTTTTCGAGGCACTTACATTGCTCAGATCGAAAAACTTGAAGAAAGAAAGATGTGTACATATATCAGATTACGCACAAAAAATTTCAGATTTAAATCACATTTTATGAATTTAGGATTTCGTACAGTGAACAGCAAAAATCTGTTTCTGCGCAGCAATCAAAATCTAGCATCATCTTATCATTAGAGACTTTCTTGGCACAACAATACGAGAAAGTAAAGATACAAAGGAGTTGCTACAGAAGTAAACAATTTCCTTGACTCAAATAAAAGAAAAATTGCAGAAATAAAAATAATGGGTTGCCTCCCATAAGCGCTTTTCTTTAACGCCTTTTAGCTAGGCACAAAGCATGCATCAAGTATTACCAAGTGTAGAAACATCAACATTATAATTTGTTCGAACAATAGAATCAAAAGGTGGTTTTATCTTCTTCCTAGGGAAGTGTTCCATACCTTTCTTGAGCGGGAATTGATATTTTATATTCCCCTCTTTCATATCAATAATAGCACCAACAGTTCTAAGAAAAGGTCTTCCAAGCACAATAGGACAAAAAGGATTGCATTCAATATCCAAAACAACAAAATCAACAGGGACAAAGTTGTTGTTAACCATGATAAAACATCATCAATTCTACCCAAAGGTTTCTTTATGTAGCATCAGCAAGGTGAACATCCAAATAACAATTTTCCAAAGGTGCTAAATCAAGCATATCATAAAGCTTTTAGGCATAACAGAAATACTAGCACCAAGGTCACACAAAGCATTGCAATCAAATTATTCAATTTCATTTTAATGATGGCTCCCAACCATCTTCTAACTTCCTAGGGATGGATGCTTCACGTTTCAATTTTTCTCCCTAACATGTATGAGAGCATTAGTAATATGTTTAGTAAAAGCCATGTTTATTCACTTGCTTTAGGACTTCTAGCTAGCTTTTGCAAGAACATAATTACTTCAGAAAGATTACAACCATCAAAATCAAAATCATTATCATCAAAGGTAATGGAACCATTATCTTCCTCATTACTAGAAATTTCAGCATTTTTATCAAGAACAGTTTCAGAGTTATCAGGCAATTTAAAACGTTTTGCAATAGAAGTAGAAACATTGCCAACACCAATTATCTTACCATTAATAGTAGGAGGTTTGTTAACACTTGAGGTTAAGCATTTTCAGTAGTGAAATAGTATAAACTCTAGCAATACTATTCTTTCTAGCAATTTCATCCTCTCTTTCCCACCTAGCATGCAATTCGGCTAGCATCCTCACATTGTTATCAATTTTAATTTGTATAGCATTGAGAGTTTTGCTCTCTTTAACATCATGAGGCATCTTTATTTTCAAAAATTCAACATCAAGAGCAAGACTATCAACCTTAGAGGCAAGAACATCAATTTTCCCTAGTTTTTCCTCAACAGTTTTATTGAAAGCAGTTTGTGTACTAATAAAATCCTTAAGCATAACTTCAAGATCAGAGGGTACACTTTTATTATTGTTGTAGGAATTACCATAGGAATTTCCATAACCATTGCCATTATTAGAAGGATAGGGCTTATAATTACATTACCAAAATTATTCCTATAAGCATTGTTGTTGAAGTTATTATTTTTAATGAAGTTCACATCAACATGCTCTTCTTGAGCAACCAAAGAAGCTAAAGGAACATTATTTGGATCAACATGCACTTGACCATTTGCAAGCATAGACATAATAGTATCAATTGGCACTCAAGGAAGATTTCTTCAACAGAATTTACCTTCTTACCTGTTGGAGCTCTCTCGGTGTGCCACTCAGAATAATTTATCATCATATCATCTAGAAGCTTTGTTGCAGCACCCAAAGTGATGGACATAAAGGTACCTCCAGCGGCCGAATCCAATAAATTCCTTGAAGAAAAATTTAATCCTGCATAAAGGTTTGGATGATCATCCAAGTAGTCAGTCCATGAGTGGGACAATTCTTAACCAATGATTTCATTCTCTCCCATGCTTGAGCAACATGTTCATTATCAAATTGCTTAAAATTCATTATGCTACTTCTCAAAGATATAATCTTAGCAGGAGGATAATATTTTCCAATGAAAGCATCTTTGCATTTAGTCCATGAATCAATACTATTTCTAGGCAAAGATAGCAACCATTCTTTAGCACGTCCTCTCAAGGAGAAAGGAAAAAGTTTCAATTTAATAATATCACCTCTACTTCTTATACTTTTGCATTTCACAAAGTTCAACAAAGTTATTAAGGTGAGCAGCAGCATCATCAGTACTAACACCAGAAAATTGCTCTTTCATAACAAGATTTAAAAGTGCAGGTTTAATTTCATAAAACTCTGCTTTAGAAGCAGGTGGAGCAATAGGTGTGCATATGAAATCATTGTTGTTTGTGCTAGTGAAATCGCACAACTTAGTGTTCTCAGGAGTACTCATTTTAGCGAATTAAAAACAAGACAGAAAATAACAACTCGAAAATAAACTAGATGCAAGTAACTATTTTTTTGTGTTTTTGATATTTAAAGTAAACAAGATAAAATAAAAATAAACTAAGCAAGACAAAAACAAAGTAAAGAGATTGGAAGCGTGAGACTCCCCTTGCAGAAGTCTTCTAACTCCCCGGCAACGACGCCAGAAAAAGGCTTGCTGACGTGAGAACATACGTTCGTTGGGAGATCCCAAGAGGAATGTATAATGTAGTGCAGCAGCAAATTTCCCTCAGTTAAGAAACCAAGGTTATCAATCCAGGAGGAGTTAGGAGTACTTCAGAAGGTTGTCAGTGGCGCCGTTACTCGATAACTGACGTGGAACTTGCACACAACACAATCAAACTACTTTGCTCCAACGAAACAGGAAGGTTGTCAATCTTCCCGGCTTGCTGAAAACAAAGGATTAAACGTATGGTGTGAAAAACAGTATTTAATTGCAGAAAGTAAAAGAGAACAATGATTGCAGTTGGTGGTTTTATCAGTGTAAAAGAATGGACCGGGGTCCACAGTTCACTAGTGGTGTCTCTCCATAAAAGATAACTAACATGTTGGGTAAATGAATTACAGCTGGGCAATTGATAAAATAGCGAGCGCATGACAATGCATATATATGACAAGATGATTACTATGAGATTTAATTGGGCATTACGACAAGATACATAGACCATTACTTGGCTAGGTTAACATCCGTGTCCCCCGTTGGTATTAAGTTGCAAACAACAGATTATTGCATTAAGTAAAGCGCGTAATGTAAACCACACAAATGACCGTAGACAAAGTATTGTTGTGTTATCCCTAGTGGCAACAGCACATCCACAATCTTAGACGTTGCTGTCACTCACCCAGATTACTAGAGGCATGAACCCGCTATCTAGCATAAATAGTCCCTCTTGGAGTTACAAGCATCTATTTGGCCAAAACATCTACTAGTAACGGAGAGCATGCAACATCATAAATAACATATAAAGATAGATTGATAATCAACTTGATCATAGTATCAATATTCATCGGATCCCAGTAAACACAAGATGTAGCATTACAATAAGATGATCTTGATCATGATAGGCAGCTCACAAGATCTAAACATGATGGCACAAGGTGGAGAGACAACCATCTAGCTACTGCTATGGACCCGTAGTCCAAGCATGAACTACTCACGCATCACTCCGGAGGCAGGCATGGCGATGTAGAGCCCTCCGGTCATGATTCCCCTCTCCGGCAGGGTGCCGGGAAGAGCTTCAGAACCCTCCCGAGCTAGGGTTGACGACGGCTCTGGAACTTTTCGTGGAATATGGCTCGGGTATTTAGGTTTTTCTGGACGGGAGGAATATATAGGCGAAAGGGCGGCGTCGGAGGGCACCCGAGGGGCCCACTGTCGAGGATATAGGATACGGGTATCCTGACGTATGATAAATGCGGCCCAACATGGAGAAGGCCCAACAAGGCGACTTAATGTTTTGAGTCGCACAAGGACTCCACGAACCGACTTGTAATAGAAACCCTAGTTTGTATCCTACTAGGACACCACATGTAAGCCTGCCCCTTCCACCTATATAAGGAGGGGCAAGGCGCACCAAAAGAGATCAGATCTCAATAGACTAGAGACAACAAAACAGAGAGAGCCGCCGCATCGGCGACTCGCTCATGGCATACGGAATAAGATCTAGCCACAAACAGCATGTAGGGCTATTACCGGATGATGTTTCCTGGGGCCTGAAGCTGTATAAATCTTTCTCTTGTGTGCAATCCCGCTCCCGGAAGATCCTACGTCGCCTAAATCCCACACCTACGAAGTCATTACGCGATGACATCTGCGTGACAATCGCACGACAGTTGGCGCCCACCGTGGGGCCAGCGACGTTTGGGATCATGGTCCGGGCGGGATCCCTCCATCAAGAAAACTCGTCGACTTCGTTGCTGCGTCGGGTCAAGCAACTCGCGTGGTGGACTGCTTCATCGACATGATCGCGGGGGCTCTACATCGACTTTTCATTCGCGAGCTTCAAGAAATCACGTCTGTACGGATTTGGTCGGCAACTGATCGCATCATCGGCTGGAGGTTTTACAAGACAACATCACCCTCGGAGAAGCCGATCAGATCCATCAAAGATCGAGATATTTTGGTCGCCGATCTGCGAGTAGAATCGTATAAAGCTGACTGGGGCGAAAAATTCTGTCGCCGGATCAAGGTTAATTTTTCCTTCTGGTTCACTTTCCGTGACGGGCGGTGTGTCCGTCTCAGATTACAACTCGCGGGAGCATGTAGCCAAATCGGATCGGTGCAGCGCCATCGCGAAAAGGAATTAAAAGCTCGTCAAAGGCCGCGTAACACAGGACCGATACATGCCAGTCAGAGCGGGTCACGGATGGGAAAAGGGCGACGCTAGAAGTCACATGGAGCAACCAATCCCCATGCAGTATGGTTTCCAAGGCTCATCATACCAGCTCCCGGGGCTCCACGACAAACACCCCTGTACAAATACCTGTTCGTGCCTACAGACTCAAGAGTTGTCGACATGTTTTATTATATGGCATCACCATCAGCAAGCAAAAGATGTGATCAGTTCAGTTCATCAACGTGCGACCGACCAGATCAGCGCGCGACTCAAATGTCAGCGCGACCCTCGCCGAGTCGCAGTCGGCGACTTACAGTCCAGCGCGACCGTCATCGACGCTGTCGCAGACGACTTCGTCTTCACCAACATCACTGGCTCCAGCAACTTTTTTGACCCCAGCCGTGCAGTACTACACGGCGACTTAAAGCAGTTCGATCACGTGGACGCAGATGTCCGGCTGAGCACTGCATCGGATTAGGCGACTGCCGCGACTCCGATCATGGTTTCGGCTTACATGCCGAAGCAGAAAGTTATAATTGCAGCCAGAAAAAGAAGCATCGAGGAGATTGGCATCCCTGCACGTCTTGCCACCTGCGACCTAGACAATCAAGAGCTCCACTTTGCTACGATCAACTTCCAACTCCTTGCCGCCGGCTCAATATCAACTACGTCAAAGATCCAGATTCTTCGGCAGCGTTCCGCAAGCGACTTACTGTGATTGAAGTCGCAATCTGCTACCTAATACCGGATACGCGTCATTAGCCAGCGTCAGTCTGTATGTGTAGCACAGACAATGGATCGGTTGCTGGAGAAGCCAGCGGCCTTGCATAGAGCATGAACATGTGTTGGAGCAGAATTGGTATAGCAGTGCTATTGCAGCTAGATCACAATCAGAACTGGAGTCGGACAGAATCTACAGTGGCTTCGCTTCCGTGGATCAGCATCAACCAAGTTAATTACGGTGTCGCTCCCAAAGGAATTAAAAAAGATAACTCAGGTCGCTATGCCAACGCACATGCATGGCTTCACGTAAGACACCGGGAAAACAAAAGATTGGCTGAACACCCGTCAGGTGCAGCGACTATTCCTTTGGCGCTATCACGTCGAGCCCAGCAATACGAAACCAGGAGAGGGATATACGTGCGACTCCAGGCTTCCCTCAAGTTGTGGACAACTTTGGTTTGGCGGCTTATTCCCTTTTCAATGAGTCGCTCTCAGCAGTCGGCAGGATTATGCTATGACGTTAACACGGCTAACCCGTCATCATTCCCCGCGCACACGCGCAACTGGTCTAATTTTGGAGAAGACGGCGACTCATCGTCGCTCGCAACTTGTACTACATCATCAACGCTGGGAGAAAAAGAACAGCTAAGTTGTTATCATGCTCAAACTTTTGCAGCCTTTTACTTTTATCAGTAAGATTAAATTTCATCTTCGAGTTCATCTCGGGGGCTGCATATTTAGGTTATTATGCCTTTTATTAAATGACTTTGCGACTCATATTATATCATGTCACAGACTTTAAATTCATATCAGCTTTTGTAGATTTAATTACGTCTACTTCTCAATACATTTGTCAAATTAGAGTTCTTTATAACTCGCATTGCAAAGTCTAAGCTATTTACAGCTTGCATTGAGTATCAAGATCACCACTACATGTTCAAACATTGATATTTGGCGATTCATTTGTCATTCTATGACTTCTCATTATATCAATTTATGACTGATCGTTATATAATTTTATGATTTATCATCATATCATCTTATTAATCATCATCGACTTATTGTCATGTCAATTTACGAGTCGCATAGCAATTTACCCCCATATCATTTTATGAGTCGCAAACAGCTCATCATTACATCAGTTTATGAGTCACTAATGAATCATTATCTTATCAATATTTGAGTTAAAACAGGTGACTCGTTGTACCACATCTACAGCTAATCAGAGCTGGTTATCATCAAAGCTAATTAGAGCTCGTCACGGCTTTTGCAATAATCCTGGTTATTCTCGCCTTAAGTCAGAAGTATCTTTGCACTATGCGGCCAAAGTACTGGGGTGCGGTGTCAATCAAGTGTGATCGCCTATCATGGCCGCCAGTGACCCTGAACACGCATTTTTTACCTGGGAAATTCTGAGCCGCGCGAAGACCTACTTAACGGTAATAGAGATAATTCAGAAGGACTAAAGTACCCGCGTGTGGCGTCAATCGAGTCTGATGCCTATCATGGCTGCCTATCATGGCCGTTCTCGACTCTGAACACACATTAGATTTGGGAAATACTGAGTCAAGTACATGCTATCATGCATCGTACAATATGCTATCAAACATCTTACCAGTTGCTATCACGCAACAATTTGCTATCATGCAACCATTTGCTATCATGCAAAATACAATTTGCTATCATGCAAAATATCATGTGACATATCATTTGCATCATGCAACATATCATTTGCATCATGCAACATATCATTCGCATCATGAGACATATCATTTGCGTCATGCAACATATCATTTGCTATCATGCAGATTATACTATGCTATCATGCAGGGTACCATATGCTATTATGCGGGGTACTAACTTTTTATCATAATTATTACCAAAGCTAACATATTATCCTCAAGTTATCATTACTTCCTCGGGGGTTTTGCCTTTTGATTTAACAGGAACCTATAACTCGGCCATACGAGTTTGAATTGGCATGGCCAGTTTTTTATGATTGAGATAATTATCTCCTGATATTGGCTGATGAAGCCACCATTATTTATTTAACTACAGTCACATCAAGTGGAATTTATATCATTATTATCTTGCGGCAACAATTTTGCTCAAGCTGTTGCAGGATTCAATTGCAAAAGGAGAGATATATGACACCAAGCAGTATGACAAAAGCATGCCTACATAATGCCTGGTTGAAGGATTATTTGAGTCTCGAGCCGCATGGTTAAGCATACAACTCGACCCTCGGGGGCTACACATCCATCTGCATCACAGTTTGAGATACAAAATATTCAGTTACCGAGTCAAAGCAATGATTCAGGGAGTTTTCAAGACAAATTAGTGGCCATATATTCATGAGCCGCATGGATCTTCATGATAACTTAACAGACTATTATACTCGACATTCAGTACAAACTGGCGGACTTCTGGTCAGCAGCTATGCCAGCATCTACTACAATTTCTCCGAAGTGTGCGGAAATATTTCATTACCAAGCCCGGCCGGGGGCCCGACAACTACACGCCCTTGGCTTGACGCTGCCCGAATCTAGCTCCAAATGGTGACCGGCAGCTAGAATGTCTAACCATCAAGTGAAGCAAACTCATGCATGAATTTTGCAGCAAGGATGCCAGCCCATGCACGTATTTATCATCTAGCAACATAAGTGGAAGTCCCGATGGAAGCAAGGAGAAGGAAAAGTCAATCAAGGATCACTAGCCATTGTAGCCACCAGCACACGCTCTTCACGTACTGACTGGAATACGGAAGAAGTAGTTTCAGCAAGATGTTGAGTCCTTCAACTGGCAGCCAAAGCACTGACTTTCTCAAGATGTCTGCGGCTCATATTTGTTCAATCCAAGATTCTGGTCGTGCTCCTACCGCCAAGCAACAAGCAGTGTCACTTACCTGATGCGCTCTAATCAAGCTCCATGGGCCCACCAGTTAATCGATTCAGTGAGTCAAGGAAAAAGACATACAAAAATCAATCATGAGAGTTCAACATTAACTATCCGACGCTCGCCGGTCGGATTTCCAGGACTTGGTGCTTTTTGCTCGTTGACAGATTGCAGAACTGCGTCATATCCAGGCAGAAGGCTTTCATCATGTCAGATCCAGGCGACAGAAATACACTGCTTCATGGATTGTCCACCAAGACGCATGATAGTTTACCCAAATTGTGCTAACCTGGACACCCGACTACATTCAACGATTCAGTGACACGATCAGTTAAAAACAGTTGACATCCACGTGACAAAAGAAATATTCAGAGCAGGAATCCAGCAACGGCCACTCATGCATGCATGCATGGGTTTCATGGCGAGGTGTCAGTTCCACGCATGTAATTTTTGGCCAGCTCTGTTTTCATGCGACCCAGCATCCTGGATAGTCTACACCAACAGTTTTGCTGGATGGCACGATGGGTTCAGTGCCTATAAATCGAAGTCCTCTACGTCAATTCTCCAGCTACCTTGTGAGTCGCAGCCTCGACGTCTATGACACAGCATCAACAAATGTCAGCGGCGACTCAACAGCTTCTATGCTTGCGACTTAGTGGCATCAACATCAATGATTTGTCAAGCTTAATGTTCGCGAGTCAACTCCACTACTTCAACAACTCGGCATGAGCCTCTTGTCCCAGGAAGACAATATCATCATCAAATCAAGACCTTCTGCCCGACTCTTCAAGTCGACCAAAAGCTCGGGGGCTACTGTCGAGGATATAGGATACGGGTATCCTGACGTATGATAAATGCGGCCCAACATGGAGAAGGCCCAACAAGGCGACTTAATGTTTTGAGTCGCACAAGGACTCCACGAACCGACTTGTAATAGAAACCCTAGTTTGTATCCTGCTAGGACACCACATGTAAGCCTGCCCCTTCCACCTATATAAGGAGGGGCAAGGCGCACCAAAAGAGATCAGATCTCAATAGACTAGAGACAACAAAACAGAGAGAGCCGCCGCATCGGCGACTCGCTCATGGCATACGGAATAAGATCTAGCCACAAACAGCATGTAGGGCTATTACCGGATGATGTTTCCCGGGGCCTGAAGCTGTATAAATCTTTCTCTTGTGTGCAATCCCGCTCCCGGAAGATCCTACGTCGCCTAAATCCCACACCTACGAAGTCATTACGCGATGACATCTGCGTGACAATCGCACGACACCCACGCCATCCCTCGGTGCGGCCAGAGGTGGGCCTGCGCCGAGCCCTGGCGTGGCCGCCTCGTGGCTCGTCTCCGTCTCCCCTTTGGACTCCGTGGTTGTGTCGGTGAAAAACCGGGGCACGTTGATTTTCGCGCCAATTCCGAGAATATTTCCTTAATAGCTTTTCTGGAATACAAAAACAGCAGAAAACAGGAACTGGCACTGTGGCATCTTGTTAATAGGTTAGTCCCAGAAAAAGTATAAAAATGCTATGAAGTGTGTATAAAACATGTAACAACTGGTATAATATCAGTATGGAACATCAAAAATTATAGATACGTTTGAGACGTATCAAGCATCCCCAAGCTTAGTTCCTACTCGTCCTCGATTAGGTAAACGATAAAACAAAATAAATTTTGAAGTGACATGCTACCATCATAATCTTGATCATATAATATTGTAAAGCACATATGAATGAATGAAGTGATCCAAGTCAATGGTCTATAGTTTGCTATCAAATAAGTAATGAGTAAACAACTGAATCATAAAAGCAAAACTTTTTCATGAATAGTACTTTGGAGACATGTATCCACAAGTTTGCATAAGAGTTAACTCAAAAAGCAATAGATTCTAAGTAAAAGGTATCTAACCAACACAAAGGAAGATTTCGGTTTCAGCATTTGCTTCAACTTCAACATTTTTATCTCATGGATATTGTCAATACAAAGCAATATAATAAGTCCAATATATAGCATATAACAATTGTTGTACCAAAGTTGACACTAGTGTTTGCTTGTGGAACATAGAAAGAAGTAGGAAAACTGACTCAACTTAAAAGTAAAAGAAAGGCCCTTCGCAGAGGGAAGCAGGGATTAAATCATGTGCTAGAGCTTTTTAAGGTTTTGAAATCATATAGAGAGTAAAAATATAAGTTTTGAGTGGTGTATGCTAATTGTCAACGAATGGCAGCGGATGAAAACAGTATTCCCCCTGTCAACCAGACTTTTTAAGAGCGGCTCCCATGAAGGACGTTATTTCTACCAGCAAGTCAGATCATCCCTCTTTCTCTTTTGTTTACACATACATATGTTTCACTGAGTATTCAGTTGACAAAATGTGAAGAGATTAAGCGGTTAAAGTTGTAATTAATTGGGACTGGGCATCCCGTTGCCAGCTCTTTTTGCAAAATTAATAGATAAACGGATGTATATGCCGCTAGTCTGAAGGTAAAGTCTGTTTGACAAGTGAAATAAAGAATAACCCACTACTTCCTCATGAGCTGGTAAACATTGACACAAATAAGTAGTAATAACAGTTTTGAATAGTTTAAAGGTAGCACATGAAAAATTTACTTGGAGTGGCAAGAAAATACCACATATAGGTAGTTATGGTGGACACAGATGGCATGGATTTTGGCTCAAGGATTTGGATGCACGAGAAGCATTCCCTCTCAGTACAGAGTTTAGACTAGCAAGGTTATTTAAGCAAACACAGACTATCAACCGGTACACCAAGAATTATATGACAAACATATTGCAAAGATTATAAGACTCCACCCTGTCTTTCTTGTTAACCAAACCCTTTTACTAGAAAATATCTAGACCTTAGAATTACCACTTATCCAAACCAAATTTCAACAAGCTTTACGGCAGTTCTCCACTAATGGGCTTTACTTACATGATGCAAAAGTTTAAACATGACCTACTTGGTAACTCAAAACAATTGACAAGTATCAAATTATCCAAGATAGTGATCTACAGGAGTATGTAAGTCTTTTCCATTATACCATTTACCACATGCAACATTTTCTGTTCCAACCAAACACCAATCAATTTATTTAAATAACTCTCCAAACAAGTATAAGTGAAGCAAGAGAGTACTTTCTTTAAAAGAACTAATAGCTCTGAACAAGAGATAGATGAAAACAAGAGCTAAAAGCTTAACAGCGCTAGATGGGAATACTCAACAATTATAAGTGAAGAATAGGAGTATTCAAATGAAATAGCGGAGCGTGTCTCTCTCCCAAGCAAGAATGCTAGGATCCAAAAAGTTGTGATCAGAAAATAAAATAAAACAAACTGAAAATAAAAGCACACGGACGCTCCAAGAACAGCACATATGATGTGAACGAATTAAAATATAGTTTCACTAGAGATGACCTGATAATTTTGCCGATGAAGAAGGGGATGCCCGGGATGCCTTGGGCATCCCCAAGCTTAGACGCTTGAGTCTTCTTGAAATATGCCGGGGAGATCCATGGGAGCCTCCCCAAGCTTAAACTCTTCACTCTTCTTGATCCTATTATATCACTCTTCTCTCTTGACCCTTGAAAACTTCCTTCACATCAAACTCAACGTAATTCTCATTAGAGGATTAGTGCATCAAATCAAAAACTCACATGTTCTGTAAGGACGCAAACATGACCATTATTTTAAACATTAACTACTGTTACTAGCCTTATGTGAAGCCCTTCCACCCAAAAAAGAATCCCACTTAACACTTGTAAAAGAGAGAATGCAAAATAAAAAACAGAATCTGTCTAAAGCAGAACATTCCGTAAAGACGAATTTTTCTGAGACACTTACGTTGCTCAGATCGAAAAAACGTTGAACTAACGAAAGATGCGTACATATATCAGGATTACGCACAAAAAATTTCAGATTTAAATCATATTTCTATGAATTTAGGAATTTCGTACAGTGAACAGCAAAAATCTGTTTCTGCGCAGCAATCAAAATCTAGCATCATCTTATCATTAGAGACTTTTCTTGGCACAACAATACGAGAAAGTAAAGATATAAAGGAGTTGTTGCAGAAGTAAACAAGTTCCTTGACTCAAATAAAAGAAAAATTGCAGAAATAAAAATAATGGGTTGCCTCCCATAAGCGCTTTTCTTTAACGCCTTTTAGCTTGGCACATAGCATGCATCAAGTATTACCAAGTGTAGAAACATCAACATTATAATTTGTTCGAACAATAGAATCAAAAGGTGGTTTTATCTTCTTCCTAGTGAAGTGTTCCATACCTTTCTTGAGCGGGAATTGATATTTTATATTCTCCTCTTTCATATCAATAATAGCACCAACAGTTCTAAGAAAAGGTCTTCCAAGCACAATAGGACAAGAAGGATTGCATTCAATATCCAAATCTTTCCTAACCGCCACTTGAGTATTATGAAAATCAAGTTCCTTCTTACCTTCGGGGGCTTGCAATCACTTCACAAATGTCGCCCACTTGTGATAAATCCCATCCGCAAGGTAGTAGCCCATCTTGTATGTCTTGCCATTGGCTTGGAACTCCACCGGTGGTGACTCTCCATTGGCTAACTTGGCAAATAGAGGAGACCTTTGGAGGACATTGATATCATTGCAAGAACCAGGCATGCCAAAGAATGCGTGCCATATCCAAGTCTCCTGATCGGCCACGGCCTCAAGAATAATGGTGGAATCCTTCCCGTGCCCTCTGAACTGTCCATGCAATGCTGCAGGACAGTTCTTCCACCTCCAATGCATGCAATCAATGGAACCGACCATACCTGGAAAGCCGCGGGCCTTGTTCATCTCCAGTAGCCGATCCGTATCTTGAGCATTGGGTGCTCTCAAGTACTCGCGGGCCCGAACACCTCAACCACCGCAACCGCAAACCGCTTCACACACTTGATACTCTGACTCTCACTCATCGCCAAGTGATCGTCGTTAAGATCTGCCGGAATGCCATACGCCATCGGCTGCAATGCACTAGTCACCTTTTGGTAGATTCTATGGCCAAGATCTCCAGCACAATTCCTCTTCTGCATGAAGAAGTTGTCGTGTATCTTCACACACTCGGTGATGTGCTTGAACAAATCAATGCCCATTCAAAATCGGCGTCAAAAGTATCTCTCGGGGAACACCGACCTATCAACAAAATAGTTGGCCATGAGCTTGGCATGTGCTTCTTCCCGCTGCCTCTGAATGTATTCTCGGTCCATTGTCGAACCTCCATGCTTCAGCTTCTTGTTCATCCTACTATGCACCATCAAGAGCATAGCAATGTCCTCCTCCTCTTGCGCATCGAACTCCTCATCGGACACCATCTACAAATACACAAACTAAAATTATTATCTACTTCTAAATTGACACTTCAATTTGACACTCAATTGTTACACAAAATAATCTACAAATAGAAACTAAACTCACCTTGAACTAGCAGCCGAGCCGGGGCGGCAGGAGGTGGTCGCGGCCGCGACATCGCGCGGGTTGAACAAGAGAAGTGGGTAGGAGGACGCGGAGCAGCTTGGCGGCGATGAGGAGACCGAAGTGAGGCCGCGATCGTCTAGGAGGCCGCAGCAAGGCTCGGCGGCGGGGATGGTGCGGGACCAGTTGGGAACCCCACCGGTGGCGGCGGAGAAGCGGCAGGAGGACGAGGAGGCTCCAGATCCGACTATCCTGGCCCTCAGCGGCGACGGAGGAGACCGAATCGAGGTCGACGGCAACGGAGCTTCGTTTCCGATTCACGGCGGTGGCGACGCGTCCGAGGCCATCTCGGCCAATTTGGCGGCGGGGAAGAGGTTGCACAGGGGCGGCGAAGGCTTTTCGCGGTGGAGGGCGGCCATCGGCGGGTGAATCGATGCCGGCGGCGGCCAAATCTGGGGCGAGGTGGTCGCGGCGCGGGCGCGGAAGGGGGTTCAGATGTCAGTTGGACGCGCGCGCGGAAATGGAAATGATAGGGCAGCCCCGCGCGTGGGCAGCCCCGCGCGTGGGCAGCCTTATTTTAGGGCACCATATAGGGCATCTGTTGGAGACTGTTTTTTTTTTTTTTGCCCTCCGGTGCCAAAACGGTTTTTAGGGCAGAGTGCTGCGTGACCGTTATATATCGACCACACAACCGGACGCAGCCCAACAACGCCACTCCATACAGCCCACGGCCCACGTAGACGACAAAAGCTAAACCGCTACAGATAACTGACGGAGAACACTGTCGACAGACAGTTAGCGATAGATTCCGCTAAAAACTCTCTGTGCTCTCAGTCTTTTTTTAGATCAAAAGGGACCTCGTTTTCATTGCATAACAAGGAAAAAACCCCGATCTCACCGGCGGCAACGACGCGTTGGCTCCTCTCCTCGGTGGCGCTGCGAAGTCAGCTCCCGTAGGCGCGGAGAGAAGGGGTCAAGTCGGCCGCTCGAAACCCTAGCCTGTGACATCGCACCTCGTCCTGCCCAGGTACGACCTCGGAGCTCCACCCCGACGTATTTTGCGCAGATGAGGCCGCCGGCCATGGTGGTGGTGGTGGTGCTCCTGGCCACGGCCGCGGGGGCGGCGCTGGGGCGGCGGTGGTGCTGGAGCGTGCGCTGCCGCTCAAGGGGGTCCCGTTGGAGCACCTCAGGGAGCTGGACAGGGCGAGGCACGCGAGAATGGGCTCTTGGGCAAACATCCCTCTGAAGGGCACCTTCAACCCGTTCGGCAGTGGGTGGGTGCTGGCTTTAGTTACTTTTATCGTAATACATACACACACCCTTTCGTTTGTGATCCAACATTGTATCTAAATCATGAATAATTTGCAGGCTCTATTATGCCAGTGTTAAATTAGGGAACCCCTCTAAGAAACACACTTTCCAAATTGACACTGGCAGTGACATCTCGTGGGTTGCTTGCAAGGGCTGCACAAATGGCACGGACAAAAGTGTGCTCAATGTGAGGCTCCATTCTCTTATCCAACACATTTACAAAATATTTATCAGTCTAATCTCTTTCTGTCTCAGATCTCGACGGAGTTATACAACCCCAACTCTTCATCAACATCATCCAGAATATCATGCTTAGATAATAGCTGTGCAGCTGCCGATGAAACAGGAGCCGCAGTTTGCCAAACCCCATTCGCCCTGTGTGGTTATAACATTACATATGGTGATGAATCTTGGGTGTCCGGGTACTATGTGAATGACACTATGTACTTCAACACTATCATGGGAAATCAGCGTTCTGCCTCTGTCGTTTTTGGGTAAACTTTCCTTGCATCCTTTCCAATTCCACAGCAGATAATTGACCATCTTTTAGTTAAGATACTATCATAAACCTAGATAGATAGAGTGTTGCAAGTATAGGAGGGTGGTCACCATTTTTGTATAGTTATATCTTGAGTTGTTTTGAGGTTTAACTATTCATTTTGGTTACAATCTTGTTTATTCATGCATTACAATCAAAGTGAAGTTTGCTGCCTAACATGGTCCATAGAATTTCTTCATATTTTCCCTCACATGGTGAAAGCAAACTATTTTAAACAGATGTACCAACTCAATGTCCCACTTCTTTGGGACACACGGGCTTTTTGGATTTGCGCAGACTCAACTGTCTATCATTTCACAACTGAACTCTCAGGGGCTATCCCCTAAAGTGTTCTCTCATTGCCTGAAAGGTTCCGATGAAGGTGGTGGCATTCTCATTCTTGGTAAAATTATGGCACCACGATTAGTATTTACTCCACTTGTTTCAGCACGGTAAGTTTTTTTCATTCCTGGATTTACTTTGAGTGTATAAAGTGAGAGTTCAGAATTCCTTATCGCTCTCTTGTATTTCATTAACATATTTAATACATCTGTTATGTTAGGTGGTAATTGTATGGATGATAAGCTGATGGCTGCAAATGTAGTAAAAGATTCGGTCGTTATTTTTCAATCTTTATCACTATAATAAAAAACAAGCTTGTTAGATTAATTAATTTGATAACTAGGTTGTAGCCTAGTGGTAGATCTCTTGCAGTCCTGCCTATCAGACTTCGGATTACTTATTAAAATAAGCTTGTGCTCCTTCCCCACGGTCTGAGTTCTATTTAGTTTGTGTTTGTGCTCTCCTTTTATTTGCCTTTCTTTTCCCCCAAAGATACATGTGTTTTACTTATTCGAGAGGCCAACATAATACAATATAGTATGTGTTTCTTTAATCTCTGAAATGCAGGTTCTAACATGTTGGAACTTTCTGAATTCTTTTTGGTTTGTGTTTTTCTTGGTGCTGTCCTTATTTCCCTTTATTTTTCCCTAAAGAAATGTTTGTTTCACTTATTTGAGAAGCAAACAATAATACAATATAGTTAGGGTTTTTTTATCTCTGAAAACATGGGTTCTACCATTTTGGAACTTTCTGAATTCTTCGTACGAACCACTTTTTGTGTGTTAATATTCTTTTTGGATTATAGGTGGTCTCTTTACACTTTAAATCTAGAGAGCATTGCTGTTAATGGTCAAAAGCTACCCATTGATTCTTCCTTGTTTGCAACATCAAATTCAAAAGGAACAGTTGTGGACTCAGGTTCAACACTAGTATACCTTGTAGACGGAGCCTATCAGCCATTGGTTAGTGCGGTGAGTTCATAGGATCAGATCACACATTCACACACTTCATTCATCTTCTTTTGAATAACCAATATGTGACCAACCTATATTACTTCATTTTCTTGGTATGCCATCATTAGGTATCTAGGTCCTAATAATTCACATTTAGCTATTTGCAGATATTTGCAGCGATCTCTCCATCTGTAGCTACTGTCAAATCCACGTGGACCGGGAAGCAGGACAAGTGTTTTCAGTCTTCTGGCAGGTTTTAATTTTTCTCGGAATCAAATTATCAGTATGAGTCTTTAAGAATGTCGAATTACTAACTTTTTTTTTACTTCTCTACTAGCATTGACTTGTTATTTCCAACAGTGACGCTGTATTTTAAGGGCGGCGCTGCAATGACAGTGGAGCCGTGGCAGTATCTTTTGCAGCAGGGTACTGTTGTAAGTCGAACTGCCTTTTGTTGCTGCCCTTTTTGTGTTTTATGCCAGCTCCATATATTATCAATATTTCTGGTGAACTTATCTCAAATATAAAAATATCATAGGGAAACGCTGTTGTGTGGTGCATTGCCTGGCAGAGTAGTCAGGTACTACCCCAGAATGTTCAAGGGATGACTGTACTCGGAGGTTAGTCATCTTATTGTATCAGCCAGTGTAAGCTGCACATATTAGCTAATAGGACTTGAGAATGCTATTCTGACGTGGATGTCTGAAAAGAAATATGCTTCTCAACAAATATCTCAATAATTATGCCAATAGAAAACATTAGCCTACCTGTCGTGGCATTTCACCACATGCCCTTCTTGAACTCCTAGTATTATATCAAATGAACACTGACTATTTCCCTCATGCCAACATTGTCTGGACTGTAAATCCATCCTAGCTTCACATGAATAATTAACATTACCATGAATTGTTTGAACTTTCTTTCTGAAAGTTGTTCTTACTAACTAATTGGTATCTCTGGCTGGCTACAGATATTGTTTTACATGATAAGATAATTGTTTATGACTTGGGGAAAAAGCGGATGGGCTGGACAGACTACAATTGTAAGTTCAAACTCCTCTCTGCCACGTATTTCAACCATCAACTCCGGTTTGTAGCATTGGAATTCATTCCCCAAGGGCTGAACTGTTTCATTTTAGATCCCTGAAGAATTCGTATGTTCAAACAGGTCTCAGTTCTTGTGGTTGGTGGTAGTGACTAACTGCACCTTTCCTTGTGTCAGGCTCGTCACTCAATAGAACCAGCTCGTTTGATGTGAGCGGCGCATCGCCATACTACACCGGCTTGATAGCTATTGGGGTGGCTATTTTATGGTTGGGCGCCTTTCTCACGGATTAGGGGAGTAATTATTCCATAACTTTGGAATTAGTAGGTGTGTTGATTAGCAGTGCATTTGTTGTTGACTACGGGAGTAATGTGCATCGTAATCTGAATTTCTAGGAGCACCTTAAATTGTGAGCCGTTGGTTGAGAATTGTAGATATGTGCAGTTGTGATGATCGAAGAGATACAATTATTAGAATTGTAGATATGTGCAGCTGTGATGATCGAGAGATATAATTATTGGTATTCCAAATTTATTTGGTGGTCACTCGATTTGTAGTTGCAAGTCTTGTTGTGGCGTTTGATAAATTGTGTGGTGCACGCCCTTGTTTGGCTGCATTACACTTATGCCACACAGTTGATCATTCCATTTCTTAAATGTAAATCTAAGAAGGAAGCATGTCATCATGCATATATAGGCCATCAACTAGTGTGTGGTACAGCATGGGCTCCTCCATGTTATGCCTTCTCTCGGGTTCCAGAAATGGCCAGCAACCATTAAGTACATTTGAAGTACATTTAGACTCACTGGCCAATTTAGCCAAGAAATCAATGCTTCTCATCATCAGGCATGAAGTACATTTGAGGTAGGCATACATGCAGACTAGATATTCTGGTTCTGCTTCCGTTTCCACGCCAGGCGGTTCTTCTCTACAGATGCAAGAGAGCGTGAAATTCGGTCCAATTGGGAAAGTACAGACAACACAACTAAATCATTGGACATGAGAACGCCACTTAGTCATTTCCCTTCTTTCTTTGTGTAAGTTGTCTGTATATTCTGTGTTTGTTATTACAAGACACACCTCTTTGGACATCCATCCGGGAAAAAATAGGACTTGCTTTGTATGGTGTTTACTCGATGGGGACGTATCCGGTGCAAATCAACATTGGGTGAAAACCTGCAAAATCCCGTCGTGTAAGCCGTCGTGTAATTATGTCCCTTCGTCCAATCTTCTTCTTACTTGAGTTAGTAACACGGAATAATATAGCTCATGCTAACATCATGTAGATGGACATGTCAATCAGCCATTACCCGTACCGGGAACCAAGAATTTTACAACTAATATGCCATCAAAGGAAAACAGGAAAAAGGTCAAAAGTGAGAAATCTAAATACAATTCAGTTCTAGCTTTGTCATGGAGTATCGGTGACAAATCTGCATACCATGTAGCGCTTCATCCAACCTTGGCGTGTTGATAGTATCAATCTCCACAAACTCAGAATGATGTTCAACTTTAGATGCCAAAGATTTTCCTTTCTCCCTAAAAAATTAGAAGGCAAATAAAAAGAGGCTAGCTAGAGAAGAAATATGTACATGCCCTTGATGCTTTCAAAGAAAACTAAATTCCAGAGAATTTGTTTTCATTGGTCCATTTACTTATATCCTGAATCTAGCAGTTCCCAGTTTAAGTGTATAGGATGTGACTGAATTCAATGATGTGGCAGTTACCTATTCCTACCACCGATTAAAATTTAGGACCTCCACGCGCAGAAATAAAGTTATTTACTAAATAAATTCAAACGAACACCAGATTAAAATTAAGATATAGAAAAATTGTCATAAAATAATTTGGACTTAGGAAAGAATCGACAAAATAGTGTCTTAAAATTATTATTTTTTCACTCCAGGAAGTTCAAAGAACGATATAAACTTAGTATTAAAAAATTAAAGCCCCTTTTACTTGATAGCAGAAATAAAGTTCTTTGCTGTCCTTAAACTTGCAAACAACGAAATTTATTAATCGCACAACAGCCCAGCATGGAAGGCCATTATCTGCTAATTAGTTATACTTCTAACACGAGATCATAATCTGCCCATTCATGCATTCAAGCTAAAGTTCTTATGGTCTACTGAACTAGACTTTGTAGAATGCTTGACAGGCTCTTGATGTGTGCAGTTCAAACAGTAGCAAGTCGGTCCTTGAAGTGAGCAGTATCCACCTTCCCAGCCGCCTTTGGTTTTGCACAGATCAACGCACTTATTAACACTGGGGCAGCGATCATCTGGAGCAGGCCACACATCGCAATGACGGCCCGGGGCCGCATCTTCATAATCAAAGAAGATTTATTATGTTATTTTTTTTTTTTGCGGGTACAAGGGCTGATACAAGTTCAGGAAATTACAGAGAGGTCCCTCGAGAGAAAGAAAATTACAGTCCAAGCCTCGCTGTAGCTCGACTCCATCGTCGTCCTTGACGCCGTCGGTGGCGCGCCGCCGCTCCTGCTCTCCTTGACACCTTGGAACGAGAGCATCCCCGAGCGGACGGGAAGTCGCCGATCGCCGGCCGCGGAGGACCTACGCCAGCAGACGCCGTCGTCGCCGACCCGAACTCCATCAGCCACCTGCACAGGAAACGTCGACGCCGGATCCGCCGTCCCACGGCATCCGACGAAGGGGAAACCACGCACAGCAGGTCCGCAGAGCTGCGAACGTGGGTGCGGCGGAAGATCGGCAGCAGAGCTCCACGGAGCGCCGTCGCCGAAGAGGAAGTCGTCCGCCTGCAAAAGAACCACCGGCCGCGCCATCTCCTCCTCTGCGCCTCCGGCTGGAAACGAAAGAGATCCTACGCTATGTACACGTCGCGGATCGGGGTTCCCCCGTCCTCCCGCCGCCGGAGCGGCCGACGGAGGGCGAGGCAGCCGCCGATCCGGCGACGGCGAGGTGGATTTCCTTCGGTCGCTCAGAAATTCGCCCTTCGGTACTGTAGACGGGGAAGGGGAGAGGTCCAAGGTCCTCTGTAGCCGAAGATTTATTATGTTAGAAATCTCTATATGTCAAATTTGTCCAAGTTTATTAAAACAATGTATGAGAGCATATAAATAGATAATAAACATATATTTTATGATTGGTCTAATGAAACTACATAAACATTCAAACTTAGATAACTCTGAATTAAGAAGAAACCTAAAACAACAATTATTTTAAAACGGATGGAGTACTTAAATACCTGAAGACCCAAGGAGGAGCGCCAGAATCAAGATGGATGCTGCGATCTTGGAAGCCATGAGGTAGCACTTGAGGTTTGGCGTGGCTCTGACTCTGAGGACGGTTCTTTTTGATTCATGGGACTGGTGTGACTGGGGACATATCAGGTGAAAATGACCAGATTCTGCAAATCTGAAATTTTTCCATATTGTCCATCCGATCATGTACCAATGGCCTCGATTTCCCGGAAGGACCTCCCATGTCTGGTCTGTGCATTTTGCAAAAGCACGCCCGCAGGCCATAACGAACTTTACACAGAACCCCCTCGTGACTTCGTGAGCAGTTCCACCTCAGAGTCAATTCCCATCTAGGCCTGAAGATAATATTAAGAAAGAAGTCTGTAGATCAAGAAAAATAAGAGAGATTTTTCCGTTGCCGTTGGTGATACCAAATCTTGGGAGTCGGATCTGAGCAATGTATAGTTTGTACACTAATTTAGTTCCCGAAACGGATCCCCAACAAATCTTAATTTCTGGACATTACTCAGAACAGATCGTAAGAACAAAGCTAACACAAATCAAGTCAGGAACAAAATCAAAAAATCTGCACACATATTGGAACAAAATCGATAGAAAGGCTGTAGTATACCAGCTTGGCATTGAAGATCAAACGAACTACATATCAGTTTTGACGGAAACAAACAAATCACTCAAGAATGTCTACTGGATCCGAAGTATCAGAACAAATTGATTCAAAGCAACGCAGGGACAGCCTAGGTCTGGGCTTGTTGGTGCGACACACAACTCGAGAGGAGGTGGCCGGTGCTGCATTTGAAGCACAACTATAGTGCGTCTCCTTGGAAGTTGGAACTCGGATCTCCATGATCTGAAGTTTCATGCCGGCTGCCGTCTCCTTCAAGAGAGAGAGAGAGATGGGATAGAATGAGAGCGGGAGGGCGGATATTCAAACCGGGTGGTGGGTCTAGATGCACCCATTAGCTAATTTTTTTTTTGTTTTTTTTTTAGAATGTCAAAAAAATTCAGAAAAAAATCCGGATGTACGTTACAGCGTGATGTGTTAGCACAAAAATTGGCAGGGTGAAAAAACATTTTTAGCAACCTGTACAAAAAAGACAAAATTCCGACACGTATATGTACATTTCCGTATATCCGAATTTGTCTTTTTTGCACAGGTTGCAATTTTTTTTTTTTCTTCACGTAACTTTTTGTACTGACTTGAAATGTGTTGGACTACATGCAAAAAATTTATTTTGAATTTTTTGACATTTGGTAAAATGTTTTTTGGGCATCTGCACCCACTACCCAAATCGCCGCGTCCAGCGGGAGGGTTGTTTCTTTCTGGGGGATTGTAGGGGTTTATTTGCAAAACATACGAGGTGGGATGGAGGTTGTCGATTTTAACCGTTGGTCCAGGATCGAACAGCGCAGGTCGCCATTTTCAGATTTTCAAAACTTGTATCGTTTGCACGTGATACGTTCCCCGACTGATGGACCAGTGGATCACGACTCCGAAAGCACTTTGGTTGCATGGGTTTTAGAGACATGGAACTATTTAACCAATCTATGTTGGCCCGTCAAGGTTGGCGCTTAACTGATCCATCCTCTCTATGTGCTGGGGTTCTCAAAGGTCGGTACTATATCCCAATTGTTCCTTCTGGGATGCACAGCGCCCCCGTACTTCCTCGTACACCTGGAGGAGCATCTTGTTTGGAAGGGAATTACTGAAGAACGGTGTTCATTGGGGTGTTGGTGATGGCGAAAGAATACTGATTCAATCAGATCGCTGGGGTACCTGGTGTACCTCCTGTCACACTACGGACTCTTGTACCGTTGCCTGAAGATCAGAAAGTTAACACTCTGTTTGCGGAAGGCTCTCAGTCATGGGATGTGGATGTTGTTCATACCATTTTTTCGGAGATGTGCGTGTGGCTGATCGATCGATCATGTGTCCATGTCCATGTACTTGTTATGCTGGCAAACAATCACGGTTCAGAGAGCCCTCATGGACGTCGCACACTTACTAACACATTTTTAATCTGATTCTTTCATGTTTGGCATTGAACAAATCGACAATGCATGGTTTTTCTCCATAGACGCAAACCTGAGTTTGTTAGACCCTTAGAGAAAGATTAGTAACTTAATTGATTAAATCATATCTATACAAGATAATAGGCCATCAACTGGTGGGTACCTTTGGATGTTTCTCATGCATAAAAACTTGCACTATGTGCAGTAGAGGCGGCCTTATCCTCTCCCTCTCCCCGTCACTGCTGAAGAGAGGCGGAAGGCGATTTTTGGGCGCTCTTCGTCGACCCACCGCGTCCTCGCCGCCGAGCCGCATGACTCCTCTCCTCCGCCGGCCGCTTCGGCGGCGGGAGGGTGGGGGATCCCCGGTTCCGGCTTGTACATACGGTAGGGTAGGGTGGAGATCCTGCCGGCGGTGCCCTGGAGGAGGTGGTGCTGGTGGTGGGCGGTTTGGTGTCGGCGTGATCTTCTCCGACGGTGGAGCTCCGCGGGGCTCGTCGTCATCGCGCGCGACTTGCAGGAGCTCGAGGCCCGGCGTGGTGCTCGAGCCCCTCTGTTTCCCGTCAGATCCGTGGTGGCGGCGGATCTGGTGGCCGGAAACCAGGGCTGGTCGAGTTCATCGGCTTCTGCCTGCGGCGGATTCGAAGGCGGCTGAGGCAAAGCGGTGTTGCTGGAGCGGAGGGGCGCCTGCCGTGGTCGTTCACCGGCACAAGCTCCGTCGCGGCGCGGCGGACGGGCTTTGCGGCGTCTTTCAAGGAAGAAGGTGTCCCCGGGCAGTGGTAAGGCGGTGGATGGCGGTCTTCGTCGTCGTCGCCGGTGAAGTTGATGTTCTCGGTGTTAGAGTATATCTCTTGTATAGTACTTAGGCATGTTTTGTACCGATCCCTACACCGATTCTGTTGTATTTCAGTTTGGTAGGTTAGGATCGTTTCCTTGCCTTGCAAGGCTCCTGTACTTGTACTATATAATGATACGAGCTGATCGCCCCAGGTGTGGTGTTTCCCTCAATCCTATTCCCGTTCACATGGTATCAGAGCACAACGCTCCAGGAACCTAAAAGCCCATTCGATCCAATCTAGCCTACTCGATCCCGTCCTCCACCCGCCGCCATGGCAACCAGTCCGTCGACAACCTCCTCAATGACAGACGAGTTGTCCTCCGCCGGCACGGCTGGCGCCCTCATCTCTGCACCATCCCCGGCGACCCCCTCCTCCCTCGCCATGAACGTGGCCAGCGTCAAGACGCATGTGCCCGTCGTCCTCGACCTCAAGGCGTCCAACTTCGCTAAGTGGCGCATGCTCATCTCCGTCCTCCTCGGCAAGTACGAGCTCACGGACCACGTCGCCCGCCAGACTCCAACGGCGCAGCGCTCGCCGGAGTGGAACCGCGAGGACTTCATCGTCCGCTCCTGGCTGTACGGGTCCATCAGCGAGGAGATCCTCGACATCATCATGGCGGAAGACCAGACCGCCCACGATGCCTACACTCTCATCCGTAACCTCTTCCTCGACAACCAGATAACGCGCGCCATCTACCTCGAAGCCGAGTTTCGCGCCATCATACAGGGCGACCTTTCTGTCACTGCCTACTGCCATCGCCTGAAGTCCCTGTCGAATGCCCTCCGCGACGTCGGTCAGCCGGTGTCGGATCAAACCCTCATGCTGACGTGCCTCCGCGGACTCAATCCGCGCTTCTCCGACATCACCACCATGGTCACCATGCAAGTGCCCCTGCCGTCCTTCCTGCAGACGCGGTCGCTCCTCCTGCTCCGCGAGACGCAGCTCCAGCACGCTGTGCCGCTCTCCCAACAGACGGCGCTATACGTCCATGGTTCTGGCTCCGGAACCGGAGGGCCAAACTTTGGTCAGACCTCTGGGTACGGGCAAGGATCCAGCTCCTCCAACTACAATGGTGGCCGTAACCAGCAGAAGAAGAAGAAGAACGGCGGCGGACACTGGAACGGCGGCAACACCAGCGGCGGTGCGTACCGTGGCAATGGCGGCCATGGCGACGTGCGTACCGCTCCAGTTGGGCCCTGGGTGTGTTTCAATCCCTTAACAGGCCAAGCACAGCAGATGCAGGGCCCGATGCAGGCCTCCTGGCGTCCAGCGGGTGGGCCTGGCCTTTGTGGGCCGGCGCCGCGCCCCAGCGCACCACCACGTCCGCCCGGCTATGGGCCGGCCCAGCCCCCGCAGCAGGCGTACACCACCATGCTGGCCCCTCTGCATGGCCAGGCGTTCGGTACTAATTCGCCGCCTCCGGCGACTCCACAAGGCCCAGCAGCATGGGATTGCTCTGCCCTGATGGCTGCACTGAACAACGTCGCCAGCACCTCGTCGTCTTCAGTTCCCAGTGACTGGGTCATGGATTCAGGAGCAACTTCTCACATGGCTTCCGATCCCGGTATAATTTCTTTTTCCACCCCACCCACCTCTTCTTCCCATGTCACCGTCGGTAACGGCGTTCCTTTACCTATTTCTCACATTGGTCACACTCATCTACCTATTTCTCATCATTCTTTTACACTTCCTAACGTTCTCATTGTTCCTAATATAATTAAAAATCTATTATCTGTTCGTCAATTCACTACCGATAATCTTGTTTCCATCGAATTTGACCCTCTTGGTTTTTCTATTAAGGATCTTCGCACTCGGCACGTGATCACTCGCTGCAATAGCTCCGGGCCGCTCTACACCGTCCCCGCTCCTCCACCGCCCTCCAGCCTTGGTCTCGTCGCATCCTCCACCAACCATGAGCTTTGGCACCGTCGATTAGGTCATCCGGGTCGTGACACTATGTCACATCTATCTAGCAAATTTTCAATTCCATGTAATAGGGCTTCGTCTCCGGTGTGTCATGCGTGTCAACTTGGCAAGCATGTTAGGTTGCCATTTTCTAGGTCTCAAACTATTTGTGTCGTGCCTTTTCAATTAATCCATTGCGATTTGTGGACATCTCCTGTCCTTAGTAATTCGGGCCTCAAATATTATCTTGTTATTGTGGATGATTACTCTCATTATATGTGGACCTTTCCTCTTCGCCGCAAGTCCGACACCTCCGCCACTCTTCTCAATTTTCTTGCCTATGCACGCACACAGTTCAACCTTCCCGTCATCGCTATGCAAGCCGACAATGGCACCGAGTTCCTTAACTCCACCATAACGGATCATTTCTCTCACAACGGCATCCATCTACGCCTCTCCTGCCCTTACACTTCCCAACAAAATGGTAAAGCCGAACGCGCTCTCCGCACTCTCAACGACATAACTCGCACTCTCCTATTCCAAGCTCACATGCCCTCGTCATATTGGGCTGAAGCCCTCTCCGCTGCCACCTATCTCCTTAACCTTCGCCCATGTCAAGCCATTAGCTTTTCCATACCTCACGAGCTGCTCCATCGTGCACCCGCGTCATACAATGACCTCCGCGTTTTCGGCTGTCTTTGCTATCCTAATCTCTCCGCTACCGCCACACACAAACTCTCGCCTCGCTCTAGTGCGTGCGTCTTTCTTGGGTACCCAACATCCCATCGTGGTTACCGGTGTCTTGATCTCTCTACCCGGCGTGTCATTCTCTCTCGTCACGTCGTCTTCGACGAAACCACTTTTCCGTTCGCCCAAACCAATCCACGCCCTACCGATGACTACCTAGACTTCCTACTAGACCTAGCTACCACTCAGCCACCACCTCCGATCCACACACCTGCACCTGCCGTCCCAGCTCCTAGCATGCAACCTTCCCAACGTGCAGCCTCTCTCCCACCAACACCACCTAGCTCTCCTGTACGAGCATCTCCTACCGCTCCACTGCTCCCAGCTCTCCCGTGTCGATCACCCAACAGCCACCCCCGTCGCCACCTCAACCTACTCGGTCTAGTGCAGCTGCACCTCTTCCAGCTGAGAACACCCACGCCATGGCCACTCGCGCCAAGCGCGGCATCCACGTCCCTGCCCGTGAGCGTCAGAACCTTTCAGCCGTCGCGTCTTCTATTTCTCCTGTACCTAAGGGTGTCATGCGGCGTCCCGCGAAGGCCCGCTACATGCGTTTTTAGTTCAAAGCCAGCAAAATTTGATCAGAAAAGTTATAACTAGCTTTGCCTAATTTAGGTACATGCGGGCCGGGTACGGGCGCCGCTCTGCAACCTTACCTGTACCCAAAACTTACCGGACTGCTCTCCATGATCCACACTGGCGTGGTGCTATGACTGACGAATATAATGCTCTCATACAGAACCGTACATGGACTCTTGTTCCGTGCCCGGCTGGTGCTAATGTTGTTTCAGGAAAATGGATCTTCAAGCACAAATTCGGCTCTGATGGTGGTCTCGTGCGCTATAAGGCACGCTGGGTGGTGCGTGGCTTCTCGCAGCAGCCGGGTGTTGATTTCGACGAGACGTTCAGCCCGTCGTTGACGAGGTGTGGACTCGGCAAATCCCTGGGTTGTGCACCCCGGGTTGATTGAGGGGGAGAGAGATGAGCGCTGGTGATCACGACGGCTGACAAGCGAGGCGTTTTACCCAGGTTCAGGCTCCCGGAGGATAACACCCTACTTCCTGCTTGTCTGGTTATTGATGGTGAGCTGTGGCTACAATGGCGAGATGGCAATCTCGCTAGGGTTTGTGTGGCGGCTATCAGCGTACCCTAGACGAAGGACCCTCCTAGCCTTTATATGGTAGGCTAGGTCTCAGGTGAACGGTGCCGATGGCGCTTACAAGCACGGCGGGGTCGCATGACCTAGCGTCGACTATCTTGGGCCGCACGTCGTCCTCCTTGGGCCTTCCTTGGGCCCTCGTCATAAGGTTGATGGGCTTGGCGTGACCCAGGTATCCCCACCGTGGGGTAGTCGAAGAGTGACCCCACGACAGGAGCCCCCGAGTGCTTAGTCGAATCGTAGAGTCGGGTAAAGGACTCCATTCTCCTGGGCACGCCTTCGAGTTCCTGAAAGGGACAAGTAAAATTAGTCGACTCCGGCCGTTCAGGGCTTACGGAGGATTCCTTAGTCGAATCGTCGACTGCAGGGTTAAATACTGTGAATCCGGCCTTAGTCGGTGATTTTTCGACTGCTATTGTTCTGAGTCACTCGGGAGCGTGAACAGCGCTCCCGATGGGAGTAGCCCCCGAGATTAAGCTGAATTGCTTGCAATTGAGGTTAAACTCAATTTTTCTTCAGTCGAAAAGCCTGCTCCCGATGGGAGTAAAGGAGGGACTCAACTTGGAGTCGCGACTGGCTTGTGTGACTTACTGTGTATTCGGCCGGTTTGGCTTACTGCGCGAGTTTGCTCAGCATTTGGAGCTTACTGGATGCTCTTTCACTCGAATGAAACGTTCGAGTTCTCAATCAGCTCGTTGGCTTACTGTACGAACTTATTCAGCTCTGAGAGCTTACTGAATCTCTTGTACTCGAATGGACTGTTCGAGTTCTCCATCAGCCCTGTTGGCTTACTTCCTACGCCTTCGTGGTTGACGTCAGTGCTGACGTTTTTGACGCACTCTGTGTCCGATGGGACGTGACAGTGCGGTCCCACTGTCAGTATTGACTGGAGACAGCGGTTGCCGCTTTTTTTCTGACCGTTGGGCGCGAAAATTTCGCGGTGTGATGATGGCGCCTTGATTCCCGCGCGTAGTGGGCGGCGTGGCCAGCGACGGTTGCTATCTCCGCGCGACACGTGGACGGCCAGATGATGTTGTGGAGTGCGGTTACGCTGAGGACGGCCTGGATCAACTGGCCACGCGGTATATAATTTTTACCGCAGCGGTGAACAGTTCAGTCCATCCCCATTCCGTCGTCTCCGCTGTTCTCCGCCATTGTTGCTCCTCTGCTAGTTTCTTTACTCCTCCCTCCATGAGCAAGGCCGCGATGAAGAGGGGGAAGGCTGCTGCTGGCGCCGGCGCCGCCGCCGAGGCGAGCGTGATGAAGAAGCCCGACGGCGATTGGGTCAAATCGTCGGTGAAGAAGGCCGACCTCGAGGCCCTCCGCTCGCAGGGGCTGCTGCCGCCGGCAGACCAGGCGACGGTGCGCGCTCCTGGGAAAGAGGTATTTCCCGCCCCTCGCGAGGGGGAACGTGTTTGCTTCGTGGATTTCCTTCCGCGGGGTTTCGGGTTCCCCCTCCACGATTTCGTCCGTGGTCTCTTGTATGCTTATGGGATTCAGATCCACGATCTGACTCCCAATAGCGTCTTGAGCATCGCGAGCTATTTCGTGCTCTGCGAGTGCTTCCTGGGGATCGCCCCCAACTGGCTGTTGTGGAAGTCGCTATTCCTCGTCAGGAGGAATGTGGGGAAGAGCAAGCAGGTGTACCCAGTTGGCGGCTTCGGCATCCAGGTGCGTGGCGACACCTCCTACTTCCAGATGAAGAAGTCCGACTCCGTCCAGGGCTGGCGGAAGAAGTGGTTCTACATCAGGTGCGACCAAGCAGGGCTTCCTGAATTCGCGGCTGATCGCGAGTTGCGGAAGACGAACGCGTGGGCGCACCCGCTGTCGAAGGAGGACAGGGAAGCGACTCAGCCCTTGCTGACGCTACTGCGTGGCCTTCTGAAGAGTCTTGGGCGCGAGACAGGTGGAATTCACCTCATCGCCACCTTCTTCAGGCTTCGGGTGCAGCCGCTGCGCAGTCGCGTCCACCCCATGTGGGCGCGTGAGGATGCTGGCAATGAGCTTGATGATGACGCAGTCGAGTCGAAGGTGAGGAGCATCACAGTCTCCGAGCCGCTGACCCGTGCAACGTCAAGTGCCCAGTCGAGCCATATGGGCCTAACAATCCTGTGCCTGAGGTGAGCTTCGTTTGCTTTGTCTTGTATCTTCTGTTGAATCGTTTTGCTTGACTCGAATGCTTCATTTGCTGACAGGGTCGTTCGAGCTACGTCAGTCTCCCTCCGTTGATGGAGAATGGACCTCATGAAGAGGCAGAGTTCCCTGAGGACGAGGGTGATGACGATGAAGTTCCCTCCGCCACCTCTCCGAGTGAAGAGTTGGAGGAGGATGATGAAGACGAGGAGCCGCTGCGGAAGCGGCAGAGGCGAAAGGGTGGCGACTCTGGTTCTGCCTCGTCGCCTGTGAAGGAGGCGGGTGTGGTCGAGGAAGAGACGAGCGAGTCCTCTTCGGGTGCTAGGCACCCGAGTGACCTGGCTGAACCTTTGGCCGTGCCTCCACTCGGCTCTGCACCGCCGATCGAGTTCGCGAGGATGGCCTCCGTCTCCTTGGGGAGTGAAGATGATGATGTCGTCAGGTTAGTCTCATAACCTTTGCTTTGTTTTTGTCGAGTGTGCTTTTTCACTTGCGGGTCCTTGAATTGAATTTTCTTGCACAGCGACCGTACGGCGCTGCTGTTTCTTCCCCTCGTGAGATGGAGCACACTTCTGCTCCCATGATCGAGCAGACTGCGAGGACGACCGGAGAGGAGGCGCTGGCGGGTGACGTTTTGGCCTTGAAGGCTTCGACCTCCGCCATGCCTGAGAGGTCTGCTGATGCGACTCCGGTTGACGCTGGGCTGCTTGAGCATGTAAGTGTTCTTCGATTCCTTCTGCAAGATCTGTATCGGGTGCGCGTACAGCGCTCCCGATGGGAGTAGCCCCCGAAGATGCGCGTGACTAGAATAGTCGGGCGCAGATTGATGTCTTGTGTTTCCTGCAGCCATTTTATCGCCAGCAGATGGAGGGAGCCGCAGCCTTCGTTCGCATGGAGCAGGAGAGGGATCAGCTCCGCACTGCTCTGGAGCAAGCGAATAGTAAGTATGAACCCTTGTGTTCGAGGAGTGCTTCGACTGCCTTTATTGCTAACTTTGTTCCGTTGATCCGTAGGCGAGAAGGAGAGCATGAAACGCGGGTCGCGGAGCTGGAGAAGTCGCTGGGTGAAGCCCAAGAGCGGGAACAAGCTCGGGATGCTCTGGAGAAGACCCAGGTCGACCGCTTGCTCGCACTCGCAGATGTTGTTGGAAGTAAGTTTTTCGGCTCGTGCCTACTTTGTCTTTCGTCGACTTCGACGTCTTACGAGTGTGGATTTCTTTTGAACAAGAATTGCGGAGGTGCTCCTCCAGAAGGGACTTCTAGCGAGAGTGTCGGCTGGCGCAGGCTGTTGGCTTCGTCGACCGCGTCTGCGCATATGCATCGGCAGCGCTGCAACAGTCGACGGCGGCCCTGCAGAAGTCGACGGAGGCCTTAGCGACTGTGCACCGGAGCATCTTTCCGAACCAGCCACCACCAGCTGCTGTTGACGCACTCGCGGCTCCATTCGAAGGCAATTCGAATGTCCTGGCGGACTTCACGCGCGCGCAGACGGTACGCGGCTCAGAGCTCACTTTCCAGCTGCTTCTTGGTCACCAAGTCGTAGGTGATTTTGAGAAGGTTGTCAGCGACTTCCCTCGGAAGCCTGATGGCAGAACCGCGTCCCTTAGCGGTGTGAAGGTGCAGGCGAGCCAGCTAGCTGCGAAGTTGGTCGCCACCTTCGAGAGGAGAATTGCCAAAGCTGCAGAGTTGGCTGCTAGGAAGAGCCGTTCCCAGTCTGAGTCTGTAGTGTAGACTTTTTCCTTTTAGGACTGTGCTTCTGCTTTTGGGCTTGAGTCTGTAATGCACTTTATATTGTGCGAGTGAACATGGTGATGATGAAATGTGAATTCACTCCCTCGGGGGTGCAGTCGCCGAGTATTTTTTGATATCTGGCTTGGATGAATTATGTTGATTCTTTTCCTGGCTTGACGCTGTCGATTCTTGGCAGTCTGATATGGGCGAAGCTCCTGACGTTGCTGGAACGACTGGCGCGGGCGATGAGGAAGATACCACTTCGGCTGCGCCTACTCGTCCCGCCGTCAAGCTCCTCCAGCTCCTGTGCGAAGCGTAAACGACCAGAGAGTGCTCACCTTCATGAGGAACAAGGTGGTTGAGCTCGAGTCGAAGTTGAAGAATGCTGAGTTGGAGCTGGAGCGATTGAGGTCGCGGCCCGTTGCGCCGTTCTCCCAGCGTGAAGAGTTTCTGCTTGGCGAGATGGACTTGATCGGTCGACAGCTGCAAGGTTGGCTTTTAGCGTTTTTGCTTCGGCTTCGTGTCTACTTGCTATGCTTAATGCTTGGCCTTGATGCAGATGTCAACTCTGACTTGCGGCTGAGCAGCTTCGAGTGGACGAGCGAGTAGAGAAAGAGGCCGCCGGTGACTCACCCGAAGCGCGCCAGTTTTGGTCGAACAAATCCAGAGGTAGTATACTGGCACGAATGCTGGATCGCACCTGGCGGGCTGCTGTGCTCTTAGAAGGTTGCAGAAAAACCCTCTGGCAGATCAACAAGGTGTACTTTCCTCACAACGAGCAGCCGAATGGACTGACTGCGCTTCTGGAGAGGTTCCGTGAAGGCGGTGCGTTGAAGGAAGTCGTGCACGCTCAACTTGTTGCCGGGGCGAACGTGGCGTTGGCGTACGTTCGAATGCACCGGCCTAATCTTCCATTGCACAAGGTGCTTGACGGCTTGCCTGGAGAGGGTGACTATGCCGATACTCTTGCGGCTGCGCGCCAGATGATTCAGCAGGTTCAGAATTTCAGCGAGCACCTTGTAGGGCCACTTGATGCGCCAAAGGGCGAGCCTGTAGAATAAGAGCAGTAGAGTGCTGTTGCATAGCGTTAGCTTGTAAAAGAAATTTTCCAAGTGGAAATATGAGTGTATGTATGTCGAGGTGGGGGTAGCCCCCGAGTTAGTAAATTGTATCTTGTAGATGTCTGTAAACCTGTATGGCGCAGCCCCCGAGCGGATCGAGTGCGGCCTAGGATTTTGAATTAGACATGTGCGGCGCAGCCCCCGAGTGCTTCGAGTGCGCCGAGGTGTCGAGTCAGACCTGTGCGGCGCAGCCCCCGAGTGCGTCGGGTGGCGACCTAGGTTTTCGAGTTGGACCTGTATGGCGCAGCCCCGAGTGCGTCGGGTGCGACCTAGGTTTTCGAGTTGACCTGTATGGCGCAGCCCCCGAGTGCGTCGGGTGCGGCCTAGGTTTTGCGAGTGACCTGTATGGCGCAGCCCCCGAGTGCGTCGGGTGACGGCCTAGGCTTGACTTAGACCTGTGCGGCGCAGCCCCCGAGTGCTTCGGGTGGCGGCCAAGGTTTTGAGAGTGACCTGTATGGCGCAGCCCCCGAGTGCGTCGGGTGCGGCCTAGGTTGACTTAGACCTGTGCGGCGCAGCCCCCGAGTGCTTCGGGTGGCGGCCAAGGATTTTGCGAGTGACCTGTATGGCGCAGCCCCCGAGTGCGTCGGGTGCGGCCTAGGTTGACTTAGACCTGTGCGGCGCAGCCCCCGAGTGCTTCGGGTGGCGGCCAAGGATTTTGCGAGTGACCTGTATGGCGCAGCCCCCGAGTGCGTCGGGTGCGGCCTAGGTTGACTTAGACCTGTGCGGCGCAGCCCCCGAGTGCTTCGGGTGGCGGCCAAGGATTTTGAGTGACCTGTATGGCGCAGCCCCCGAGTGCGTCGGGTGCGGCCTAGGCTTGACTTAGACCTGTGCGGCGCAGCCCCCGAGTGCTTCGGGTGGCGGCCAAGGATTTTGCGAGTGACCTGTATGGCGCAGCCCCCGAGTGCGTCGGGTGACGGCCTAGGCTTGACTTAGACCTGTGCGGCGCAGCCCCCGAGTGCTTCGGGTGGCGGCCAAGGATTTTGCGAGTTGAACCTGTATGGCGCAGCCCCCGAGTGCGTCGGGTGACGGCCTAGGTTTATGTTGCTTTTTGACTAAAAAAGTAAAGGGGAGAGCTTGTTCCACAAATCACTTCATTGATTTTTGCGAGCAGGCCGCCTCATTAAAACCCTTCCAGTCCCCTCAGGTACCCTGGTAAGGGAAAGAGTGCGTCTGGAACCTGCCGCTTCTTGAGATGTACACTTTGTTACAAGGGGGAGTCGATTAGGCGTAGAAGCGGCGCAGTTGCGCCACGTTCCACGGGTTGCTGCAGACTGTCCCTGTCTTCGAGTCCTTCAGGCGGTAAGCTCCGCCGCCAATTGCCTCTGTCACGATGTATGGACCTTCCCACGGGGAGGCTAGTTTGTGCACCTTCTTCTGTTTGAGGCGGAGGACAAGGTCTCCGGGGACGAACGCTCTGGGCCGCAGTCGCCGTCCGTGATAGTTGCGTAAGTCTTGCTGATACACGGCTGTGCGGGTAAGGGCGATGTCGCGTGCTTCGTCCAGGGTATCCATGTCATCCTCGAGTGCTTCTTCTGCCTCGGACTCGTCGTAGGCCACCACTCGGGGTGCATCGAACTTGATGTCGCATGGCATGACTGCTTCTGCGCCGTAGACCATGAAGAATGGCGTGTACTGAGTGGATCTGTTTGGCGTAGTGCGCAGGCTCCACAGCACAGACGGCAGCTCCTCAACCCAGGCGCCTGCGGCGCGCTTCAATGGTACTCGCAGGCGCTTCTTGATACCCTTGCAGACTAAACCATTGGACTTTTCGACTTGCCCATTGGATTGCGGGTGCGAGACTGATGCGTAGTTGAGCTTGATGCCTTGTTCGGAGCAGAAGTCCTTGAATTCTTCGGCTGTGAAGTTCGTGCCGTTGTCGGTGATGATGCTGTTCGGCACCCGAACCTGAAGATGATGGACCTGATGAAGTTAACTGCTGAGGATGCAGTCGAACTTGTGATAGGCACGGCTTCGATCCACTTCGTGAACTTGTCGACTGCCACCAAGAGATGCGTGTGTCCTCCTGGCGAGGACTTCTTGAGTGGACCCACCATGTCGAGCCCCCATTGAGCGAAGGGCCAGGCAAGTGGGATGGTCTTTAGCGCTGAAGCTGGCGCGTGCGGCTTGTTGGCGAACTCCTGGCAGCCGAGACATTTCCTCACGAGTTCTTCTGCGTCTTGCATTGCGGTGGGCCAGTAGAATCCGGCTCGTAAAGCTTTGGCCACTAAGGCACGACTGCTGGCGTGTGCCCGCAGGTGCCTGTATGATTCGAGGATGGCTTGACCGTCGACTGGTCAACGCACCTTTGCAGGACTCCTGAGATGCTTCGCTTGTATAGCTCCCCCTTGATGATGGTGAAGCCTTTCGAACGGCGAATAATGCGCTTGGCTTCGACTGAGTTGACTGGCAGTCTCTGGTGCAGCATGTACGCCAGATATGGGCTCGTCCAGGTGGGCTCGATGAGCAGAACCTCCATTGGCTCCTTCTCTTTGCCTGGCGGGTCGGCGGTGCTCGTTGATGGTGTGGAGGATCCGGGCGTGGGTCGAAGTTTGACAGACCGCTGCGTGATGCGCTCAAGGAAGACGCCGGGTGGCACCTGCGCCTTGTCTGAGCCCAGGTTGGCGAGGGCGTCGGCTTCCTCGTTGCTTTCGCGGCCGATGTGCCGCAACTCGCAGCCGTCGAAGGTGCCCTCCAGCTGGTTGTACAGGTCTCTGTAGGCGATCATGTTGTCGGCGATGGCGTCACAGGCTTCATGGTTTGCTGCACGACGAGGTAGGAGTCGCCGTAGATCATGAGGTGAGTGGCGCCGCAGTTCTTGGCCATTCGCATGCCATGGATTAGGGCTTCGTACTCAGCCTCGTTGTTGGAGGGTGTTGGGAAGTCCATCTGTAGCACGTACTTCAGCTTGTCGCCTTTGGGGGAGATGAGGATGACTCCTGCCCCGGCTGATCTGAACTTTTTGGAGCCGTCGAAGTACATTGTCCATGCGTTGGACAGGTCGGGGACATCTGGCAGCTGGGCTTCTATCCACTCGGTGGTGAATTCTGGGAGCACTTGGGCCTTGATTGACTTCGGGTGAGCGTATTTCAGCCCCCAGGGTCCTAGCTCGACGACCCACTTAGCGACTCGTCCTGTCGCGCATTGGTTGGTCAGGATGTCGGAGAGCCCGGAGGAGCTTACCACCGTGATCGGGTGCTCGGAGAAGTAATGGATTACTTTCCTTGAAGTCATGAAAACTCCGTAGGCCAGCTTCTGGTAGTGCGGGTAGCGCTGCTTGGACAGGGTCAACACCTCGCTAAGGTAGTAGACGGGTCGCTGAACAGGGTAACTGTGTCCTTCTTCTTCTCGTTCGACTACGAGTACCGTGCTGACCACCCTGTTTGTGGCTGACACGTAGAGGTATAGCGGCTCGTTCTCCAGTGGAGCCACCAGTACTGGGGAAGTCGTGAGTGTTTTCTTGAGTTGGTCGAACGCGACTTGCGCTTCTTCTGTCCACTCGAACTTGTCTGTCTTTTTCATCAGTTGGTAGAAAGGCAGGGCCTTTTCTCCCAACTTACTTATGAACCGGCTGAGAGCTGCGACTCGGCCGGCTAGGCGTTGCACCTCGTGAAGCTTGGTCGGTGCTGGCATTGCGAGTATGTTTTGCACCTTCTCAGGGTTGGCTTCGATTCCTCTTGCAGAGACGAGGTACCCAAGCAGTTCTCCGGCTGGCACGCCGAAGACACACTTGTCTGGGTTCAGCTTGATCTGATACTCGTCGAGGGCGGCGAAGACCTTGCGGAGGTCGGCGATGAGGGTGTCCTCCTTGCGGGTGGTGACGACGATGTCGTCGACGTAGACTTGGACGATCTGCCCGATGAGCCCTTTGAGGCATGCTTGCATTGTGCGCTGGTACGTGGCACCAGCGTTCTTCAACCCGAAGGGCATCGTCTGGTAGCAGAAAACGCCGTCGGGTGTGATGAATGCTGTCTTCTCCTCATCGTCGACGTTCAGTCTGATCTGCTGGTAACCTGAGTAGGCGTCCAGGAAGGACAGGCGTTCGCAGCCTGCAGTCGAGTCGATGATCTGATCTATCCGCGGGAGCGGGAAATGGTCCTTGGGGCAGCATTTGTTGAGGGCGGTGAAGTCGACGCACATGCGGAGTTTCTTCGTCTTCTTCTCCACAGGACTGGGTTGGCGACCCAGTCCGAGTCCTTGATCTCTCGGATGAACTTGGCATTCAGCAGTCGATCGATTTCTCTGCTGATTTCGTCTCGCTTGGGCCCGGAAAAGCGTCGCATGGCCTGTTTGACGGGTCTGGCGTCCTTGTGGACTTTAAGGAGTGCTCGGCGAGGTTCCTGGGTATTCCTGGCATGTCAGAGGGTTGCCATGCGAAGATTCTCCAGTTCTCACGTAGAAACTCGACGAGCGCGCCTTCCTATGCGGGAGTCAGACTCGACGATACTTTGACCGTCTTGCTGGCGTCAGTCGGGTGGACCTGATGGGTCGTTGTGTCGTCAGCCGCGTTGAAGGCAGCGTCCTTGGCTGGTTTCTTGCGGGCTGGGAAGATGGTCTTGTCGTTGTCGACTGCCATTGCCTCGAAGTGCTCTTCGACTCCGAAGAATTCGGAGATCTTGCTGAACTCGCGGTCGCAGCTGTTGGAGCGGTCGAAGTCGCCGTGCACCGTGATGACGCCCTTGGGTCCAGGCATCTTGAGCATGAGGTAGGCGTAGTGAGGTATCGCCATGAATCTGGCGAAGGTTGGGCGCCCGAGTATCGCGTGGTACTGCGACTTCCAGTCGACTACCTCGAAGTCGATCGACTCCCTCTTGAAGTTTTCGGGTGTGCCGAAGATGACGTCGAGTGTGATCGTTCCCATGGGCGTGACTGCTTGCCCTGGTACTATGCCATGGAAGGTGGTCTCTGATGCCGCCAAGTCCGTCGTTGGTCTGTTTATCCTTCTGAGGGTGTCGGCAAAGATGATGTTAATGCCACTGCCTCCATCCATGAACACCTTTTTCAGGGTGTAATCTCCGATCAGAGCTTCGACTACCAGGGCGGCGTGCCCGGGTCGTGGTACTGCAGGCGGGTGATCTGCTCTGGAGAAAGTGATTGGTGTCTCTGACCCTCTCAGGTAGTCGGGTACTGCGGGTGGACAGGTGATGGCTTGGAAAACTGGCGAGTGATATCTTCTGGGTCCTGTTTGAGGGCGCCCCTTCTGTATCATGTTGAGTTGTCCGCGTGCCGCTGGATATGCGTCCTGGATCCCGGTGGGGCATCTTGTTGCGGCTGCTGCTGCTGCTGCAGAAAGGCTCCCGCCGCCTGTGCTGGATTGGCGACTGCGGGTGCGGGCGCTGCCTGGATGGCCAGCTGCGCGGCTGGCTGCGCTGCGGGTGCTGGAGTGACTATCTTCTGCATGGCTTCGTATATTTTGCGTGCCTTTCGACAGTCCTTCAACAGGTGGTTGGATCCCCACTTGCCCGTTTCCGGGTTCCTGAACATGTGGTGCCTGCAGGGTTGTTCCAGCTCTTCCGCTGGGCTTAGTGTGCGTTTCTGCCACTCGCGTTTATGGCCTCCGTCGCTGCGGTAGTTGCTGCCGCCGCTTCGGTTGTACTGCCCCTGGCTGTATTGGCGACTCTGGTCCCGCCGCTTCGACTGTACTGTGCATGGCTGTATTGGCGACTGCTGTCGCGCGCTTCATCCTCACGGGGGGTTTGGAATCCCGCCGCTACTAGCTCGATTGAGTCGTTGCCGTTGTAACGCGGCTTCTTCTTGTGGCGCCCTTCTCGCCAGTTGCTTGGTCCGGCTTCGTCCTTCGGGGAGTAGTGTGAACTATTGCGGACCGAGTCCTCTCCGTCTGCCCACTGGTTTGCTATCTTCATGACCTCGATCATGTTTTTCGGCCGGAGCCTACCAAACTCCTCGCGGAGGTCGCGGCGGGAGACGCCGTGCATGAAGGCATCCATCACTCGGTCCTCCGAGGTGGTCTCCATGGTGTTGCGGAGCAAGGTCCAACGCTGGATGTATGACCGGAGCGGCTCGTCTCGTCCTTGCTTGCATGCTTGTACTCGACGAACGTCGTCGGTCTCGAGTACGTCCCAGGAAGGATTTAACGAAGGCTTCCGCGAACTCGTCCCACGTCCTGAAGGCGTTCTTGGGTTGAGTGTTGAGCCACCCGCGTGCAGAGCCCGTGAGCATCAGCTGGATGTACTGCATGGCCGTAGTCGAAGTACCGCCCTGGCAGCTGCAGGCTATGAGGTAGTCTTCTAGCCAGAGTCTTGGGTCCTGCTTCCCGTCGTACTTGACTGCTTCTGCCGTGAGCTTGAAGCCCTTGGGCATTCTTGTGTCGCGTATGTTGAAGCTGAAGCATGCGGCGCCGCACGGCTCGTAGTCGCCGTCGTTGCGGTCGTAGTCGAAGTTGGCGTGCTGACCGGCGCTGGGTGCGGCTGCGGTCTACCGTCCTTTGTGATGACGTTGCGGAGGTCTTCACCTGGCTGCGGTTGTCGCAGTTGTCTTGTCGCCGGGGCTGCGAGTGCTGCGGGCTCGTGGTCGCGGCGATCTCGATCTTCACGCGCTTTTTCTGTCGGCGCCTTGTTTACCAGTGCGTCTTCGAGTGCCTTGATAGACATGATCTGCTGCTTGTGGAGGAGAGCGCGCGAGTCGCCCTCTGGCGGCTGTGTCAGCCGCAGGTATGTTTCGACTGCCATGAGTGCGGCTCCGGGTGTCTTGGGGACGGGTATTCCGTCTGCGTCTTCTATGTATGATGACTCGAGGTTGCGGGTGACTCTAGCGCGGTCGACCTCCGTCATCAGGGGCACGCGGGCTCTGTGGCGCCTTGCTCCTTGCGAGACCTCTGTTGAGGCAGTGAACGAGTAAGCGGCCCTCCTGGCGCTCGACGCGTCGGCCTCCTCCTTGCGTCGGAGGAGCTCGGCCTTCTCTGCGCGGAGTCGTTCGCCTTCCTTCCGCAGCAGGTACTGGACCGCCATAAGGTCCTCCCGGGGTGCATCCGGTGGGGGGTATGTGCCGTCCTCGACGTGCTTCAGGGCTTTGATTGCCATGTCGCGGGTGATGGTGAGTCGCGTCACCTGGTCCGGCATGACCACCTCCAGTGGGTATGCGGGTTCGTCGTCGTTGCCCTGCGGCCTCTGGCCGATCATGAAGACTTGCGCGGGGTAGATCTGGGCAGTGGGACGGTGCTGCCACTGCTGCTTCCTTCGTCCGAGCCGTGCTCGGAGCTGAAAATGGGTGCGACGTGGTGGACACCACAGTCGCCGCCGAGGCTCCTTCCCTGGAGTTTCGCGACCTTCGCCGCGGACGTGAGGAGTGATGTCGCTGTGTCGACGTGGGCGCGATTGGCTTGTTGACGATCTTGCGAGTCGATGGAGACGCGAGTGGCGTGGATGAGAACGGCGCGACCTTCGTTGCGCGCGAAGGCGTGGTCGACGTAGTCGAAGTTGATGCAGATCTTGGCCTTGCCAGCGACGCGATCGAGGTAGTTGAAGTAGACTCGATCCGCGCGGTGGTCGACGAGGTGGTCGACGTAGTCGTAGCAGATGCGATCTCCGTGGTAGCCGGAGACGCTGGTGGCGCGGCCGCGTTGGGCGCGATCTCTGCCGCAGCGGAGGCGGTCGGAGTAGTCGAGGCGGACGCGATCTTCTCAGCAGTCGAAGATGTCGCCGCAGTCGCAGCAGATGCGATCTCCGCAGCAGGTGGGGGCGTGGTTGGCGCAGCCGCGGCAGATGCGGGTGCCACCACCGCGGGCGGTGCGATCGCCGTGGATCTGAGTACTCCACAGCTGTCTACGAAGTAGTGCATGGTACCGAAGGTGAGGCACATACCTACGTGCAGATCGGCGTACACCGAGCGGTGGGCCGGCGGGTGGAAGGTGTACTCGAAGGAGCCGAAGCAGATTGGCTCCTTGGTGATGCAGACGTCGGTCTTCAAAGTTGATGGAGCCGGTGCGACCATGATTCCAGCGCTCGTTCTTTCCCACAGACGGCGCCAATTGACGAGGTGTGGACTCGGCAAATCCCTGGGTTGTGCACCCCGGGTTGATTGAGGGGGAGAGAGATGAGCGCTGGTGATCACGACGGCTGACAAGCGAGGCGTTTTACCCAGGTTCAGGCTCCCGGAGGATAACACCCTACTTCCTGCTTGTCTGGTTATTGATGGTGAGCTGTGGCTACAATGGCGAGATGGCAATCTCGCTAGGGTTTGTGTGGCGGCTATGAGCGTACCCTAGACGAAGGACCCTCCTAGCCTTTATATGGTAGGCTAGGTCTCAGGTGAACGGTGCCGATGGCGCTTACAAGCATGGCGGGGTCGCATGACCTAGCGTCGACTATCTTGGGCCGCACGTCGTCCTCCTTGGGCCTTCCTTGGGCCCTCGTCATAAGGCTGATGGGCTTGGCGTGACCCAGGTATCCCCACCGTGGGGTAGTCGAAGAGTGACCCCACGACAGTCGTCAAGCCCGCCACCATCCGCATCGTACTCGGCATCGCTACCTCTCGCGCATGGCCAGTGCACCAGCTTGACGTCAAGAATGCCTTCCTCCATGGCACCATTGACGAGGAGGTGTACTGCGAGCAACCCCCTGGCTTCCTCGACTCGGCTCGCCCTCACCATGTTTGTCGGCTCCATAAGTCTCTATACGGACTCAAGCAGGCTCCTCGGGCGTGGTATCAACGCTTCGCTCACTATGCTCACCGCCTCGGCTTCGTCGCGTCTCAGTCGGATGTGTCCCTCTTCGTACTCCGCCGTGGTGACGAGCTGGCGTACCTCCTGCTTTACGTCGATGACATCATCCTCACTGCCTCGACGCCGCAGCTTCTTCAGCACATCACCGAGCTTCTACACCGCGAGTTCGCCATGACGGATCTCGGGGATCTCTCTTATTTCCTCGGGATTTCCGTCACGCGGTCTTCCACCGGGATGCTTCTCTCCCAGCGTCAGTACGCAGTCGACCTTCTTCAGCGTGCTGGTATGCTCGACTGCAACCCTTGTGCCACGCCCATTGACACACGTTGCAAGCTTTCTGCGGATGATGGTCCTCTTGTTGCTGATCCCACGGAGTATCGGAGTTTTGCTGGAGCTCTTCAGTACCTCACTCTCACGCGCCCAGATATTGCTCATGCCGTGCAGCAAGCATGCTTATACATGCATGCACCTCGGGAGCCTCATCTCAATCTGGTGAAGCGTATACTACGGTACATCAAGGGCACCCTCGACCTTGGTCTTCGCCTTCATGCTACGCCTGCGGCCTCTCTCACCGCCTACTCTGACGCTGACTGGGCGGGCTGCCCCGACACTCGCCGCTCGACGTCCGGCTACTGTGTTTACCTTGGTGATAACTTGGTGTCATGGTCCTCCAAGCGTCAGGCGACAGTTTCTCGCTCCAGTGCTGAGGCGGAGTATCGCGCCGTCGCACATGTTGTCGCCGAGTGTTGTTGGATTCGACGGTTGCTACAGGAGCTACATCATCCTCTTCGTACTGCGACCGTTGTTTTCTGTGACAATGTCAGTGCAGTTTACATGGCGTCAAACCCTGTCCAGCATCGTCGTACGAAGCACATTGAGATCGACATCCATTTTGTCAGGGAGAAGGTGTCTCTCGGTCAGGTTCGAGTTATTCATGTGCCTTCGTCTCAGCAGTTCGCTGACATTATGACGAAAGGGCTCCCCTCGCAGCTCTTCCTGGATTTTCGATACAGTCTGTGCGTTCGTTCGCCCGACGCACTGACTGAGGGGGGATGTTAGAGTATATCTCTTGTATAGTACTTAGGCATGTTTTGTACCGATCCCTACACCGATTCTGTTGTATTTCAGTTTGGTAGGTTAGGATCGTTTCCTTGCCTTGCACGGCTCCTGTACTTGTACTACATAATGATACGAGCTGATCGCCCCAGGTGTGGCGTTTCCCTCGATCCTATTCCCGTTCACACTCGGTGCTAGCTCTGACTCCCCTGCGTATTGTACTTTCTCTTCTGTATTCGTATTGTGTACGTTGTATGTGGTACCTTGTTGAATATACGTAGGCTTTTCAAAAAAAAAAAAAAATTGCACTATGTTAACGGAAGAATTGCAATGATGACATATAAGTCCCCAAATTTTGTTATATGTGCTTTTGTGACAGTATGTGAAATAAAGGTCTAACTTCGATACGTTTTGCAGGATTCAGGCATGGTAGCAGAAAGTTCTTGTGTTCTAAATCAATTCAAACGAATATCAGGTTAAAATTTAGATATGGAAAAAAAATCATAAAACGTTTTGGGCTTAGGAAGAGTCGACAAAATAGTGTCTTAAAATTATACTCCCTCCGATCCGATATACATGTCGCCAGCAATGTACTGCTCACGTATAACTTCTATGTACAGCCAGCGTCACTTTTTACGGATCAGAGGGAGTATTTTTTTTTTCACTCCAGAAAGTTGAAAGAACAATATAAACTTAGTATTTAAGAATTAAAGCCCATGTTACTTGATATTAGGAATAAAGTTCTTTACAGTCCTTAAACTTGCAAACAACGTTATTAAGCACACAACAGCCCAGCATGAATGGCCATTATCTACTAATATAGTAATACTTCTAACACATGATCTTAATTTGCCCGTTCATGCATTCAAGCTAAACTTCTTATGGTCTACTGAAATAGACTTTCTGGAATGCTTGACGGGCTCTTGATGCGTGCAGTTCACACAGAAGCATGTCGGTCCGTGAAGTGAGCAGTATCCACCTTCCCAGCCGCCTTTGGTTATGCACTGATCAACGCACGCCTCGACGCTTTTGCAGCTAGGATCCGGTGCTGGCCACGTATCGCATACACTGCCCGGGGCCGCATCTTCATAATCAAAGAAGAATGTTTTGTTAGATATCTCTATATCAAATTTGTCAAGTTTGCCAACGTTTATTAAAAAATATATGAGACCATACAAATAGATTATAACATATATTTCATGATTGATGTAATGAAACTAAGTAAGTATTCGAACTTAGATAACTCCAAATTAACACGAAACCTAAAACAACAATTACTTTGATACGAATGGTGTGCTTAATTACCCGAGGACCCAAGGAGGAGCGCCAGAACCAAGATGGATTCTGCGATCTTGGAAGCCATGAGGTATGGTTTTAAATCTGGTAAGATATGAGAAAGCATTGATCTTTGTTTAATCAGCATCGAAGGAAATAATCATAATATCGTTTAATGCCTGACTACAATCTTGTTTTTAGTCAGCATTGTAAGGGAAATAATAAATTGTTTAATGGCCGATTGTACAAACCGAATCGAGACTCCCATATTTGTTTGTGTAGGAGTGGACTGAAACAAAAATGGTTATGTGCAGGTTGATTGCAGATCTGATGGACCAAACCCTTTTTTTTTAGTTGGCTTGTCATATGCCAAATCGGCTTTGGATGCCACTTCTTTTCATCTTCCTCGGCGACGCCTCTTCCCATTTCCCACTCCCACGCTCTGTCAAGCCTAGCTGTTAGGCCTTTCCCTGCGGCCAGCTCCTCTTGTACACAAGTCTAACAACCAAGCTTCTCTAAAAAAAGTCTAATTTACCTACTATCTTAGCTCAAACCATTTCCAGTCCCTCGACCCTCCCTTTCCCTCTCGCGACCCGCGCCGCCCCTGCGGCGGCCAGGCCGCGCCACCCAGTTCCCCGCCTACCTCCTCCTCCCCCCCCCCCCCCCCTCCCTCCGCCGTTGCCGGTGTGCTGCGTCGGCCCTTGGCCGGGCGGACGCCGGTGGCGGCGGGCCGTCAGCTTCTCCCCTCCTGGACGTTGGATGGCACGGGGCGGCCCGGCTCCAGGAGGTGCTCCCCGGCGACTCAGGTCCGGCGTGCAGCGCGGGTGGTGCACGGGGCGGCGACGTTGCCCGTTGGTGGCGGCGCAGTGCGGGAGATTTGGCCCTACAGGCCCAGATCTGGGCCCCTTCGGGCCCTATCTGGGTCAGGGCGGGCTCGAACGTGCTGCCTCCGGTTGGCCTGTTGAACGGCTCGTGATGGGGATGACATCAATGACGTCGCGCCTGCTGCAGCGTGGCGACGTGAGCTTCGCGGGCCCCCCGGGGTCCGGCCGAACCTATGGTGCCGATAGGAGGCAGCGGCGGTGGTGGCCTATGTGCAGCAGCATGGCGGCGGGGACTTTATGAGCCCCCCGGGGCTCGGCCGGGCCTGATCGGCCTGGTGTGTCCTTGCTACCGTGTCCGGTCAGCACCCGTCGATGGCGGTGGAGGATGCCCTCCAAGTGGCTGTGCTGCTGCCGCCCTCCGGCTCCAATGGCCTGGTGTGCTCATGTCGTTGCGTCCGGTCGGCTACCGGCTTTGGCGGTGGAGGTTGTTTCCTCCCGCGTGATTGTGATTCTGCCGGACCTTCTCTTTGGCTGCTTCGTCTCGAGCCGGTCGGCCCTGCTACGTTTACCTTGGTGAGACGACGATGGTGACTTCAAGACTGTGGTGGCGTTTGTTGGTGGGTGGCAAGCTTGGTGGAGCGCTACAAATTGTCCGGGATGTGGTTTTTCGGGAGTCGAGAGAAATCCTTGTCATTTTGGCACCGACGCGGTGACGCTTGAGAGTGTCACCCTTCCTTCTTTAGGGGCGTCGGGTGTACGTCTTGCCCACTCCTTGGAGCGTACCGGGGAAACCCTAGGACCAGTCCGGGCAGCAACGTCGACGTCGTCGTTTTCCTTCTTGGATGTGTTGTTTGGTACGCGGCGATTTAGAGTGCTAGGATAGTGGTGGCAATTCGCCGGAGAGGACGCAGCGGTTGCGAGTCATTTTCGTTTTCGTTGATCCGCCAGTGTCGGCTTTGTTTTCTCTTCTTTTTTTCTTTTCCTTTTCTTTTGGACAGGACTGTGTTGTTTGCCCCAGCAGTGGCCTCATTATTGTCTCGGGTGGTTGCTATATTAATATAGCGGGGCGAAAGCCTATTTCTTCAAAATATAAATCTCTTCAAGGTCTTGGATGCTTTTGGTTGAGCTCACTATTCTAATATTTTATTCATTCAGATTGCTTTTGTGAGGCTGTAAATGAAATTGTGGGTTCTACATGGCATGTTATGAAATTTAAGTAGTCACCTTGACAATTTGTCTTCCTGCGATAGTGGTGCCTAATTTTTTATTCAATGCACATGCTATATTTTGGTTAAGTGGACATAGACTCAGGTGCGATCTCACTCTTAGCAATTATCTGCATATCTGCATGCTTTATCACTATGTCATGTTATCCCTGCACTGTTTCCACTGGAAAGTCCAGTAATTAAGTATCTCTCCAGGTAAATGCACTACAGACCTGTCCTAAACTCCTAACGCTAACAATTACTCAGTCCATGAAGTAACCTTAAAACCTGATGGTATGTTGCAGCTTTAAAAGATCTGAATGAATTATGGCTAGAAATCTTTGTTCTGCTAATATTGCGCAGTACTGTATGACTCTGTATGCATTTTTTTTCCGAAACAAAGCAAAAGTTGTCTCATATCATTATTTAAGAGATAATTGTATGGTTAATTAGCGGAAAACTAGGGAAAGACCTATACAATTACAAACACCCTCAAACACCGTCATGAAACATGACGGTCTCAAGAGCACACACGGCCACTCTATCTAGGCAGCACCGGTACTGTCACTGAACAAAGACGGTGGTCACTATCAACAGAGTAGTCCCCTGATGGAAAGCAGACTTGTTTATTGTCACAACCGCCGTAACAGAATTATGCTGAGAAGTGTATAAAATCGCCAAATCCCAACCACAAACTACTGCTGATAAATTTATTATTTCTCATCTTACTCTTGACGAGGAAGGAAGTGCGCAGAGGAGGAAGGTGGTCGGGCCTGGGACACGAACCTGAGCGCCCCGCAGGAGGTCGGCCGGCCGGCCTGGAGAAGCTCCTACGATGACCCCAACGCCACGGCCAGCCAGGAGCAGGAATGCAGAGGAGAGGCGAAACTGAAGAGGCCAGGAGTGTCGAGAGGCGAGAGGGAATGAAATAAAAGAGAGAGCTCTTCAATTTCTGACGCATCTAGTCAGCGCCAGCCACGATCATCAAAATAGGAAGTTTATTGTCCCTAGTACAGTAACAGAGAATAAAGGGAGAACAAAACCAGCCCAACAACCCATGATCCACTAATTCACACCCCTCGTGATTCCTCTGCATGAGAGTTTCTTTAATTTTCGGACGCGTCTAGGCAGCGCAATTGCTCTGAATCGCACTGCGTAGTGCACCATCAAAACAGGAAACTTATCGTTCTTGCTGACGAGAAAGAAAAGAGAGAGGCAAACCCAACCGAACAGCCCACATGACCCATTTATGATTCTTGCACATGCATGCAAAAAGATGATATTAATGGATTCCTTTTGGAGCACTTTTAAATCTAAATTCAGAATTACGACATGTTTTCATTTTTGTTGGCATTCAACAAATCGATAAGAGCATCTCCACCTGTGCGTCCAATACAGCGTGCGGCAAAGTTGCCGGACGGGCGCTATTGGGCGCGCCGCAAGCGTTGCCGCCTATTGGGAGCGCCGCGCCCCACGGTCGCTCCCAATAGACGTTCTCAGTTTACAAATTCAAATAGTATGTCTAAAATAAAATCATACTCCCTCCGTTTTTTAATATAAGATGTTTTAGCATTTGTCTACATGCACATGTACACAAATATATGTAGACATGTATTAGTGTGCATGTTCACTCACTTTAGTATGTATCTAGACAACATGTGTAACACCTAAAACATATTATATTAAAAAACGGAGGGAGTATAATGTAGAACTGAATACATAAATCAAATAAGGCATACAATTATTAAAATAAAAATAAATTGGGCAGTCAATTAGGATGGTCGTCTGCTTGGCCTTTGAGTGTCCACATATGCGCAACTAAATCATTTTGCAGTTACTCGTGTGCTCTTCATCCTTAATTTTAGCGTTAATTGTGAGGAAAGTGGCAAAGTCTTCAGTCAAATCCGCATATTCATGATGAATCTGGGCAAGAGAACCCACATGATAGTATGGATGGTCATCATGTTGTGGAGGATCAACACGTTCACTCTCGATGATCATGTTGTTGTGCAAGATCTCATAATTCATCATCACCTCCCACATCGGCTCTTTGGACCAAGTTAGAGCAGGATACCTGACAATAGCAAAGCGAGATTGTAGCACACCAAATGTCCGCTTGACATCCTTCCTGTCACCCTCCTGTTCTGCTGCAAAATGAGACTGGCTTTGACCTAGAGGGTGGGAGATGGTCTTGACAAATGTAGATCATCTCGGGTAGATGCCATCTGCTAGATAGTACCCCTTGTCATACCCATGGCCATTGATCTCGTAGTTGTATGGTGGAGCTTTGCCTTCAGTTAGTCGGTTAAAAACCGTTAAGCATTGCAGCACGTTGATGTCATTGTGAGTTCCGGTCATACCAAAGAAAGCATGCCAAATCCACAAATCTTTATCGGCCACTGCTTCTAGCACAACACTGCACTCTCCAACATGACCCTTGCAAACTCCTTGCCAGGCGAATGGGCAATTCTTCCATGCCCAATGCATGCAATCGATGCTTCCAAGCATATCAAGAAATCATCTAGCTGTGTTTTGTGCCATGAGCCTAGCAGTGTCAGCTTTATTTGGTTGTCTCAAATACTTTGGCCCAAACACTGCAACAGCCGTCCTGCAATACTGATACATGGTCTTGATACATGTGGATTCAGCCATGCGGAGGTAGTCGTCTACTGTATCTGCGGGAGCTCCATATGCAAGAACTCTCAAAGCAGCCATGCATTTCTGGATAGAGGAGAAACCAACCAGCCTGGTGTAGTCGCTCTTCAGCTTGAAGTAGTCATCGTACTCCCGCACGCCCGTCAGAACGACCATGAAGAGGTCTCTGTTCATCCTAAACCGCCGCCGGAATTCCTTCTCCCCGTGTGTGGGAACATCGGCGAACTATTCTTGCCACAACGTCATATGTCCCTCCATCCGGCTGCGATCTTTGTTCATCCTCCTACCCGGCTTCGAACCTCCAATTCAAGGCGCAATGTTGATCTGCCCAAGCAAACCAACCATGCAAGTGATGATCGCCAAGTGTTCGTCAACCACGGCGTTGGAGGCGGCATGGGCGGTGAGCAATGTGCCGGCCAGCTCGAGTTCGTCGTCGCTATCCATCTATATCAACACAAGGTTTAGCAAAAAACGAAGTCCCGAATTTAGGAGAAAAAAAGAGCTGAGCAATGTGACGAACACCTTGCTTGCGGGGAAGTTCTCAGAGGCGGCGACGGTGTAGCGTGTTGTCCGCTTGACGGAGAAGAGACTACAGACACTGCGACGAGAGATATAGTACGTCGTTCCTGGCGTGGGGGGAGACGGGCGTCCAGCCGGCGGAGGGTGGGTGGCGGCGGCGGTGATTCAGTAGGGAGGAGTGATTCAGTAGGGAGGGGATGAGTACAAGCCGCAAAGGGACGCTGGGGGATAAAATAAAAGGGTTGGGTCGCTGACACGTCGGTCCCGCGCGTCGGGTTTCGACGAGGCACATGTTGCCGCGGTTGCCGGCACGCCCGCTTGCGTATCTAGAACCTGGGCGCGAAGCGGGCCGGGTTGCCAAAACGTTTATTGGAAGCGGAGTTGGGCGCGTCGCTGGAGATGCTCTAATGCATGCCTTTTTCTCAAGACCCAAAAGCTGAGTTCGTTATACCCTTAGAGGAAGGTTAGTAACTTAAATCATATCTTCACAAGATAATAGGTCATCAACTGGTTGGTACCCATGTCTCTCATGCATAAACACTTGCACTATATTAACGAAAGAATTACAATGATGACATAGAAGTCCCCAAAATTTAGTAGATGTGTATTTGTGACAGTACGTGAAATAAAGGTCTAACATCGATACATTTTCCAGGATTTAGGCATGGCAGCAGAATTTTTTTCCGTACTAAATCAATTCAACCGAACACCAGATAAAATTTAGCCATGGAAAAAATTGTCATAAAATGTTTTGGGCTTATAAAGAGTCGACAAAATAGTGTCTTGATTTTTTTCACTCCAGGAACTTCAAAGAACAATATAAACTTAGTATTTAAGAATCAAAGCCCCTATTACTTGATAGGAGAAATAAAGTTCTTTACTTGTCCTTAAACTTGAAAACAACGAAATTTATTAATCACACAACAACTTAGCATGGAAGGCCATTATCTAGTACTACTTCTAACACATGATCTTAATCTGCCCATTCATGGATTCAAGCTAAAGTTCTTATGGTCTACTGAAAGACTTTCTGGAATGCTTGACGGGCTCTTGATGTGTGCAGTTCCCACAGTAGCAAGTCGGTCCGTCAAGTGAGCAGAATCCACCTTCCCAACCACCTTTGGTTATGCACTGCTTAACGCACGCATCGACACTCTTGCAGCTGGGATCCGGTGCTGGCCAAGTATCGCATACACGGCCTGGGGCCGCATCTTCATAATCAAAGAAGATTTATTTTGTTAGAAATCTCTATATCAAATTTATTCAAGTCTGACAAAGTTTATTAAAGAATATATGAGCTCATACAAATAGATTATAAACATAGATATCATGATTGATGTAATGAAACTAAATAAATTGTCAAACTTAGATAAATCGAAATTAAGACGAAACCTAAAACAACAATTACTTTGAAACGGGTGGTGTGCTTATTTACCGGAGGGCCCAAGGAGGATGGCCAGAACCAAGATGGATGCTGCGATCTTGGAAGCCATGAGGTATGGTTTTAAATCTGGTGAGATATGAGAAACATTGATTAATCAGCATCAAAGGAAAATAATCATAATATCGCTTAATGCCTGACTTCAATCTTGTTTTTAATCAGCATGTAAGGGAAAAAATAAATTGTTTAATGGCAGATTGTAAAAACTGAATCGAGACTCCAATATTTGTTTGTGTAGGAGTGGACTGGAACAAAAAATGGTATGTGCAGGTTGATTGCAGATCTGACGGACAAACCCTTTTTTTGTGATTTATAATTGGCTTGTCATATGCCAAATCGGCTTTGGATGTCACTTCTTCTCATCTTCCTTGACGACGCCTCCTCTCCTCTACCTCTACCTCTTTCCAGTTCCCACTCCTACACAAACAAATATTGGATACCCTGCACCCAGCTCCTCTTGTACACAAGTCTAACACACAAGCTTCTCTTGTAGTCATCGCTAGGTGGTTTGAAGACCTATTTGTAATTTTCATTACTTTTGAGATTCTTTGTACCGTTGTTGATAATCAATAGATCGGCTGGCCTTTTCAAAAAAAAAGTCTAAATTTACCTACTATCTTAGCTCAAACCATTTCTAGTCAATAAATCCCTTCAACGTCTTGGATATTTTTACTTGAGCTCACTATTCTAATATTTTGTTCATTCACATTGCTTTTGTGAGGCTCTAAATGAAATTGTGGGTTCTACATGGCATGTCATGAAATTTAAGTAGTCAACTTGACAATTTGTCTTCCTGCTATAGTGGTGCCTAATGTTTTTTTCTCGATGCACATGCTGTTTTTTGGTTAGGTGGACAATGGACATAGACTCGGGTGCCATCTTACTCTTAGCAAGTATCTGCATATCTGCATGCTTTATCACTCTGTCATGTTATCCTCTGCACTGTTTCCACTGGAATGCCCAGCAATTAAGTACCTCTCCAGGTATCTCCTAATGCTAACAATTACTCACTCCGTGAAGTAACCTTAAAACCCGATGGTATGTTGCAGCTTTAAAAAATCTGAATGAATCATGGCTAGATTTTGTTTGTTCTGCTAATATTTCGCAATATGACTCTGATATTGTCACAAAAAAAGCAGACTTGCTATGGTCCCAACCGCGGTAACAGAATTATGCTGAGAGGTGTATAAAATCGACAAATGTCAACAATAAACTACTGCTGATAAACCATTTGGTGCGTAAAAAAAAAGTTCCAGCATTTACATTCCTACGGCTATAAATAAATAAAATTGGGATACTCAGAATCAAATCTCTGAAGTTTCGAAACCCCAGTGCAACCAAATAAGCAAGAACACAGTCACACACCAAACAATCAACCAACGAAACGCCGGAAAGAATTCGACGCAGTAGGCGTACACGGACACCCATCTCCGTCCCCGAATAACACCATGCGTGGGACAGAACAAAACAAAAAGAGTAGTCTCGATGATCAAAGAAGGACCCCAAAACTCCATCCTTCTGTACGGGAACAGTCGTTTACAAAAACACAGTTATTTCTACCGCGCGTGGGGAATCGTAGACGAGGAGCGACGAACCGGAATGCAGGCGCTAGACGGACGGATTACAGATGACGGCGGAACAAGGCCCCTAAGAAGCGCCAAAACGACGAGGAAGGAAGGGGGCAGAGGAGGAAGGTGGTCGGGCTTGGGACACGAACCTGAGCTCCCTGCAGGAGGTCGGGCGGCCGGCTTGGAGAAGCTCCTACGATGATCCCAACGCCACGGCCAGCCAGGAGCAGGAATGCGGAGGAGAGGCGAAACTGAAGAGGCCAGAGTGCCGGTCGGAATGAAAGGAAAAGGAGAGTTCTTAAATTTTCGGACATGTCTAGTCAGCGCCAACCGTGCCGATCACCAAAATAGGAAGTTTACTGTCCTACTACAGTAACAGAAAATAAAGGGAGAGCAAAACCAGCCCAATAACCCAAGTAATCCAATAATTCACAACCGCTCAGGATTCCTCCACATGAGAGTTCCTTCCTGCTGACGAGAAGGAAAAGGAATCCATTTATGATTCCTCCTCCACATGAATGCAAAAAGATGACATTAATGGATTCCTTTTTGAGAAAATTCAAAATACTATTACTTTTGAGTCGAAAGTCTAAATTACGATCCTTTTTCACTTTTGGTGGAACTAGTGGACGTGCACGTGCAACGCACGTATCATAATCTATGAAAACATCAGCAATAGTGGAAGACATCCATATGTGCTCTATATGTACAAAACTTCAATCGGTGGAAACAAAATTTTAGAGAAAAACATTATATTTCAAGTACTATCCACTATATGTACAACAAAAGTACCATGGAGTTGAAATGAGTCTTTTGTCGGTTAACCAACAATAACCTCCTTCAATTAAGAGGGATCTCTTCCAAGGTAATATCATTTACTTGGGTTTGGTGTGAGTTTTGTTGTATTATGCACATGCTATCAGTATTGTCATCTTTCGTTAACTTACAACCACAATTCCAGTTTCTAATGCCTATACAACATGTGCTAATTATATTGTCAGATATGTGTAACTGAAACTGTTTAGTCAGCAATCAAAATTAACCCCCTAAAACATTGATACATCAGGGAATTAGAGCATCTCTAACAGCTGCCCTAAAATAGGGCAGAAAATTTTGGTTATAGGGCAGCTGTTTTTGAGTTATAAGGCAGGAAAATGGCTGCACCCTTTACCAGCTGCGCTAAAATAGGTCACGGTTGTTTCATCGGCTGCCCTAAAATATGGCACGACTTCCACTCTACTTCCCCTTTTTAGATGCACAATTGATAAAACAAAATGAAAATAACCTAAATAAAATTAAAACTTCGGAAGATCAATAAACAATAAATCAAAATACTCTAGTTTAGAAACCCAGTTCTTATATTAATTAACATAAAGGCTAACTGTATTAAATGATAAAAGAAGACATTGATAGACAAAATTCTAGGAACGACCAAATTTACGGTGTATTACATTTAGAATTGAAACTAATCTGCTAATTGAGCTTTTGTGTACGGTAACAGCCAAGCCTTTTTTAATAGTTTCACGCTGCTAGTACATACTACTATTAGTCTATCACTATCCCTTTTCTATTTACCTATCCATCTTATCCGCTCCGTGCTCCTTGCTTCAGACCAACACGATGTATAGCAGCATGTAGTACTCGCGAGTTGCAGGCTCGCAGCTCCAGTTGCTGGCGACCAGATCCAACTACCCTCTTCCACCACCAGTTCTTCTGCCCGATGCCCGACCGATGCACAGCTCTCCCAATTGGCCATGGGGCGGGAGAACCCAGGTCATCGCCAAATTGGGTGGTGCGGCCGCGCACTCCGCCTCAACCAGTGGCGGCAGCGCCGGCTCCCCGTCCAGCCTCAGCGACCACCACGGCCCCTTCGCCTCCGACACCGCCCCGACGAGGACGGCCACGCCGCTTCGTCGAGCATCCCGCACCAGCCGCCGTTCCTCGTCGAGCAAACAAGCAAAGCAGAGTCCAGCGTTGTAGAGCAGAGTTGTAGTCGGAACGGATGGGCAATTCTAGGGACGACGGAAGCTTCTGCGGGAACTTGCTGACGAATTGGGGCGGCCCCGACGATCTCTCCTCCGCCCGTACCATGGAAGGCGCCGTCCCGAGCACCGCTCGGCCTGTTGTCCTCCACGCGCATCACGCCGTCCTCGCGCCTGTAGGTCACGGCTCGCTCTCGCCTGGAAGTCGCCATCGCTCTCGCCCGCGCCCCTTTGTTTCCGTTCGACTCAGATGTCTGCGCGCCGGCTAGACCTCGCCTGTGCGTGACCGCGGCCGCCGAGCAGCTCCCAATCACCTCCGGCTTCCTCCCGCGAGTGTCGCCCATCCCAGCCCGCTGTGCTCCTCTCAGCGTCGCCGCCGTACGCTGCAGGTTCTTCATTGTCGTTCCGTCTTTGAGAGGAGAAATAGAAGAACGAACCGGTACGGTGGCAATTTAGTAGTATTATGTGATTTGGTGGGAGGGTAAAACGGGAAAAATCGGACATTGTTGAGTTGTCAAACATTGGGACGATCTGGGCTGTTTGATCGGATATTGAACGGTCCAGATTTAAAGTATCCCAACAAGTTTGCTCTTTTAATAGTAGTATAGACTAGGAAATGTTGCGCGGCGGCACGCCGCGCCCGTTGTGATTCAAAATTTTGAAATCCGTCAAAAGTCTTTTTTGCGCAGGCAAAAATACAACGCATTTAAAGATTAAAGAGAAATATGTATATGTACGTGAAAATAAAAAGGGTAAAACATGAAAGTTGTTTGGAAGGGTGGTATCCATCTACTCTTGAAAGAAAAATTCAAACGGATGTCCGAGCGCGACAAATTTGACAAAATTCGTCAGATGTTTTTGCGAGCTTGGATCCAAAATTAAGGAGTTAGAGTGGACCAAAGTCGAAACCGATCACGGGAATGGAACCTACTCGTCGTCGCGCACATATTTCATGTAGATATTATCGTGAAAAGGAGAGTGAATCGTAATTTTTGGGAGATGTGAGGGTCTTTCCGGGAAATTCAGAAATTTTGGAAAACGCGGGGTTTTTCTGCAAAAATGTGTGGGCCCGCGTGTGGGCCAGACCGATTTACAGTTGTTCGAAAACGTGGGGGCTTTTTCACAAAAAACCGCGCGCGGGCCGTCGGATCGGCGATCGACGGCGCGGAGCCGGCCGCGCACTGTAGAAACGCGCTTCTGCAGTGCGTCTACCGCCGCGCCCGTTGTGATTCAAAATTTTGAAATCCGTCAAAATTTGTTTTTTTTGCGCAGGCAAAAATATAACGCATTTGAAGATTAAAGAGAAATATGTATATGTCCGTGAAAATAAAAAGGGTAAAACATGAAAGTTGTTTGGAAGGGTGGTATCCATCTACTCGTGAAAGGAAAATTCAAACGGATGTCCGAGCACGACGAATTTGACAAAATTCGTCAGATGTTTTTGCGAGCTTGGATCCAAAATTAAGAAGTTAGAGTCGACCAAAGTCGAAACCGATCACGGGAATGGAACCTACTCGTCGTCGCGCACATATTTCACGTAGATATTATCGTGAAAAGGAGAGTGAATCGTAATTTTTGGGAGATGCGAGGGCCTTTCCGGGAAATTCAGAACTTTTGGAAAATGCGGGGTTTTTCTGCAAAAACGTGTGGGCCCGCGTGTGGGCCGGACCGATTTACAGTTGTTCGAAAACGTGGGGGCTTTTTCACAAAAAACCGGCTCGCGGGCCGTCGGATCGGCGATCGACGGCGCGGGGCCGGCCGCGCACTGTAGAAACACGCTTCTACAGTGCGCGTCGACGTGGGCAGCGTGAGAGCTCGCTGAAGCCGTCGGCTTTGATATATAGTAATATGCTTGCGACGAGTTCTTCGCTTTCATATCTTCAAACGAAAATTTTCAAAATGGCTTTGGTGTGTGACGAAATAACTCTGCGCGCGACGAAGAAAGTACATCTGGAACAATGGTAAACAACTAAACAATAACATTAGACAACTTCGTAAACAACTAAAATCAACCACAAGAATAGCTAGTGATATACTGGCTGTTTTTTAAGAAGCAATTTAGTGTGCGACAATTTTGTTTTGTTTTACTCTTACCTTTGGGCCTCTCAAATCCTCGGTCGACTGAGATTTTATTAAGGGCGTGTTTGGTAGGCTGCAGCCCAGGGCCAAAGTTGGTGGGCACTGTAGATCATCTTTCACCTTCTTGCAACCATTTGCATCCAACCAAATAAACTGGGACTCAAGTTGTGGCCAGCACGCTTCACAAAGCACACTTGGGGCAGACCCAGCAGGAACGGCCGAATCGGCAGTTTTTTTTAGGGCCAGGCCAACACGCTTCTCAAAGTTCCCTAGTTTTCAGTGCAAGCTGGATGGCTCTCTCACATGGAATGCAGGAAGCTACCACACCAAAAAACATGCGTTGTATCTATGCAAACCCACCAACCACCATGCAAAGTATCAAACAAAACGGTTGGCTTGTTTTTTTACATCGGCTCCCTGGGCCTGGCCCCTGAGACCTGCCTTGTTCTCCTCGCTTGACCTTGTGACTGCTAACAATCAAACACGCCCTAAATTTCGAGTCGATTGTGTTGTAGTACAGTTGAAGTCGTTGGTAACAGCTCCTGAATTACCGCTGCTTCACGTGTGTAGTTGTTTTGCTGGGCAGTTTTGCTATTGGGCCGGATGCTAGCAGCTATAAATATAAACCAGTGCTAGCTTCCCATGCAGTAGCGTAGGTCAATGTTGACGCTGCTGTCTCCAAGAATAGACCCGCAGCGGCGATCGCAGCTGTTTGCCAGAGGCGCAGGAGGCGAGTTTCTGGGTGCTTCTTCAGTAGTAATGGAAGGCTCGACGGATCCTGAAACTCTGGAGGCTTTGGCCTGCAGGGAAGGGCTGGCGCTGTCAGCCAGGGGCGGAGCCAGGATTTCGACATAGAGGGGTGAGACATCGGTGGTCACAAGCGATTTTTTTTTTTGAGGTTTAACGCAGTCGATCTGCCGTCCGATTAGATAGAATAACTGTTTTTGGATAAAGCGGGAGTTTCATTTGTTAAATTATTGCAAAATGCCTAAGGTAAAGTGAAATATTGTTTATCAAGATATCAAGCCGAAAATAAAATGGCATCTTTGTATCTACCATAAAAACATAAGTAATCTCAATCTTGAATCATATAACTACCGTTTAAGATTTCAACAATTGGATCTGAAATTTCAGCTCCATGCAAGATTGGAGCTTCAGACAAAGGCTTGAAAAACAATCTATTATATTCCTCTTTTTAGGGACTAGTATATTCATTTGTAAACTAAACAAGTATTGGAAAAATGAAACGAAAGGGAATTTATCAGATTAGCGGACGCACGTGCTTGTATTGTGTGTACCTGAACGATAATTCGGTGATGATTTCACGGGACGGGACCATATTGCAAACGTAGAGCGTCCTGTGTCCGGGCAGCGACGATCAGCGGCATCGCCATATTCGGCGCTACTCGGCTGCCTGTACCATCAATCCAGGTTCGGCGGTTTGCGAGCGGGAGTAGGATTAGGGCAGCCAGATCGATCGTGAGACGGCGAGAGGTGAGAGCCGATGGGTGAACGATCTATGGCCTAGGAAGTCAGCTAGCCTAGGAAGTCAGCTAGATGGGCTGTTGATTGCTGGGCTTCGGACCTTCAGTGCGTAGATACTACTACATGGACTTCTGCGAGCTTTGGGCTTAAGTACTAGCAATACATAATTATCAACCGTTGTTAGCCTATACATAGCTGTATTATATACGGTACTGCCTGCTACAATACGTTGGGGTGGGGGGGGGTCGGATCCCTGCTAGCCCCCCTGTCTCCGTCCCTGCTGTCAGCAGACATTCTCTTGCAGTGGATCAGAGTTGCGTCGGACTGTCTCAATGTAGTTAGAAGCATTGACGGAGACAGAAAGGGCTCATACGGCCACATCGTGCAGGAGCTCAAATCGATAGCCACGAGCTTCCAACTCGTGCAGTTCGTTCATGAAATGAGGTCGGCAGTTGACGCGCACAATCTGGCGAGAGGTTCAGTTAATCTAGCTACAGGCCGGCATGTGTGGTTCACTGGTTCCAATCCCCACCCGTGGGTATCTGTACTCATGTTAACGCTATATGAAAAAAGGGTGGAGAGATCTCAAAAAAAAAATGCAGTAGCGTAGGACAATCTTCTTGGTTTTCAAACTTCATTTCAAACATATTGCGAAATGTCAAAAAGTATGAATAATTTTTTTCACACGTATATCTCAATGTACTATGTGTTCACAAAGTCGTTCACGGAATAATGAAATTTTCTATGTCTCATATAAAAAGACAAAATTTGGTGTAAAAAAGGATTTTTACAAGACATTTTTTGTGTTCTTTACATGTGACATAAATAAAATGTCGTTTTTTTGCGAAACTTGGTGTGTGCGCACAGAATGTCGAGAAGTATCCGCACATTTTTTGTTCGATCCTTTTTTACATTTCAAAATGTTTTTTCGATAGCTGTTTCCGTGTAAAATCCCCAATCCCTGCGACCATCCTCAAGGCAGAGCTGCGGCGGCAGGAGTATTCGATGCGCAAACGGCTGTCAAACGTCTCGAAACTGAGATGTTGGACATGAGAAAAGACATCGCCGAACTGCAATTTTCGGCGTCAGGAATGGCAGAGATCCAGACACCTCGGTTACGTCCAGTAAACACTAGGCGCCCGTTCTTATTCTTCACCTGCTAGTCCAGTACGGGCGATCTCAGATCCCAATTTATCCCCGATTTTCATCACGCTATGGATTCTCCCACACGTACACAGCGCGGGCGTTACACTCGGGCCGACTGCCGCAGGGAGCCGCTCCGGTGAAGAGCGGTCGCCGCTGTGGGCGGGGAGGACCAAGCGCGCGTCGCCCAGCCACCAGTCTTAAAGACCAAGCGCGCCGCGGGGGAGCCGTGGGCACGGGCGAAGCCGTGTAGGATCTGGAGCACGCCGGCCGCGTCGCCTCGGGCTGGAGCTCGTCGTCCGCCACGCTGGGGCCGAGGGCCATAGCCGCGTGTGGGCCGATGCTCTCACCCCCTCGGGTAGCAGCCGCCCGGAGCCTGCAGCCGCGGAGGTCGCCATTCTCCGCTGCTGCCACGCTGCGCTGGACCGCAGTCCTAGCGGCCGTCGGCGTACGGTGCGTTCAACTTCGACCTGTATTCGGCGTACAGTGTGTTCATGGCCTCGCTTCCCACCGCTAGCTTGTGAGCAAGGATCGGCTTGGCTCTGAGTTTGGTTCTTTGTTTCTGCTTTGTTATGGTGTTGTATTTCGATCACTGCCACCGTTGCTATGAATGTATACTTTGGATTGGTTTCTATTCTTTGTCAATAACAAAGCCAATTTTACGATGCATTCTGCTGGATAATTTGGATTGGTTTCTATTTGTCAATAACAAACCCAATTTTATGATGCATTCTGCTGGATAATTGGTATATGCGGTGCTATAAATGTATCCCCGGATGCATTATGCTGCATAACTATTAACTGGTATATACGGTGCAGTGTTCCTCTGGGTCGTCCATTGCTTCTACTTTTAGTTCATATACTTTGTCGTTTTAGAGAAGAATATATGAAGCCGCGGCTTGGTTCTGAGTTGTCCTTTGTTTGTGCTTTGTGGTGGTCTGGTCTTTAGAGTTTGGATCACTACTGCTGTGCCACAGAAATGTGTAATTTATATTGTACTATAGTGTTTACCAATAATACGAGTGCGTTTTTTAGAAAGTTGACCCTTATGAATGGATTATGTTGCATATTGGCTTTGGCTACATGCAGTACAAATGTGCAGTATTCCTCTCATGCTTATTCATTTTAGAATGCTTTGCATTTGCCATTTCATTTGGATAACTTTCCTCTCTTCCAGTAGATGTTTGATCTTTTCAGATTGCAAGAGTGATCTAACTGGACTACTAGGAAGGTCGAACGGGTTGTACCAATTCTTCTTTTAGGCTTGTTTCAAACCAAAAGAGCAAAGCAAATGAGAAATAACAGAACATAATGCAGGTCATTTCTCTGGCATTGGGTATTCTTTAGACGAGCTCACTAGTGTGTTTGTTACTACCTTTGCCAATAAACATCCGCAAACACCAAGCACAGTTATGGCTTACGAACATAAATGCTATTTTCTGATCTTTGGTATTTTGTCTGCATTTTCTCTGAATTTGGAAGATGTATAATTTTATGTTTTTTTTTTGAACTTTCTAAATTTTGTTCTGATTGAAAAATATTTAATCAAGTTTAATTTCCAGATGTGAACCTCGGATCTTCTGCTGAATTATACTTCTGATGTGATCAGTTAGTATATACTTCTACGTGCCTATCACTCTTCCAGTATGTAATTTTCAAAGATCGTTTTAGGCAAAAAAAAAAAAACTAATTATACTTCTGACGTGATGCTTGGTAGGACATTTTTGTGAGCAGGCCCAGTCTCATATCCCTTTCTCTGTGATTTGCTTTGTCGGTCTCTTTTCATTGTTGTTTGCTCTCCAAGATTAATGAATACAAGAAGTGGCTTGAATTTTACCATGGTATATTCGAGATCATTTTACCCCAGTTTGATGGGAATCATGTTACCTGTTTGCAAATTATACGTCGTCGTGGATTTCCTGTGGTTCGAACACCAATAGAGTCCTACTTTGTTCTTGCTCATAGCTTTCAGAACTGAAACGATGGCACTTGGAAAACATGAATGGCCAATGATGGTGATGGAGAATAGATGGAGAGAGGCAGGTAACGTAACCCATCATTTCATTGACTTTATTGGTTTTTTATGTGCTAACAGAAGGTCCATTGCCATCAGAAGATAGTTCTTGAGTTCTTTGGCTCTTACATTGTATGCAAATTAATGAGATTCCACCAGTGAAGCATGTCTATTTAGTGGTTGGTCTCGTTGTTGTGGAGCCCGCTACTTCAACGGACCAGAGATATATTATTCCTGTTCAAGCCTTGGTTATGATATACTTCCTCATGGCAAGAGGTGCTCTTTGAACGAGTACTTCTATAGTTTCATAACATGAATGAACTGTCGCTTGTTTGTGTTGCCGGGTGCAGTATATTTTATTGTTTAATGCGCTCTCGACAGTGGTCACTGTCTAGTTTTTCAGTGAGTCCAGGTCAGCTGAAATTAAGAAAAGACAACTAGCTGGATCAGAGAGGCCTCTCATATCAATTGTTGTCTTGTTGACTTGCTGTTCCAGAGTTCGGCATCTCATTTCTCTTGCAATACAACACGAGCTTCAATCTGCCACTCCGGCAACCTTGCATCCGCCTTCGTCGCCGTGCTCTAATAACTCAGAATCTCAGACTGAGGTTTATCATCCGTGTAAGCTTCACACCATTCCTTTGCTGTTTTAACTTGTTAGGTCCCTCCTCTGTTTTTCTCTGCGAATAGTTCTGTTGCCCTCGAAGAAGAAAGAAAAACATTCCCTTTGGGCTGCGTTTCTTTTTTAATTTGCAATTCACTAACTTATGTCCTCGTTTCCCACTTTGACAGATTTTTCATCCATTGCTGGCTTCACCACTTGTCTTTCATTCATCACTTCGTATAATCTCCTCTGTAACTTATGTTGCTCGTGTTTTATTTCATGTCCTCCAACACTTCTATTGATCATAACAAAAAGCCAAAAGAAATAGGGAAACTAAGGTTCTGCTCATGTTTACTGTGATTTACCAGTATTAATAGTTTCGCCGTTGCTCCCGAAGAAGAGGTCAAGCTGCGGTGCAGCTCGTAGCTTAAAGCCTCAAAACTTGGAACGCGGAGGAGGACGGAGCTCACAAGAAGCAACAGAACAGCTCATGCAATGGAGGCAGCTCGTGGCAGCGGAGCCAAGCACATCATCCTCGTCCATGGGGGGTGCCACGGAGGCTGGAGCTGGTACAAGGTGGCGTCGCGGCTGCGATCGTCGGGGGCGGGGGCGGGGCTGAGCTACCACGTCGCAGCTCCGGACCTCGCTGCCTCGGGGGTCGATGGCCGCCGGCTGTCGGAGGTGCCGACGTTCCGCGACTACACGGGGCCGCTGCTCGACGTGCTACGGTCGCTACCGGAGGGTGAGAAGGCAGTGCTCGTCGGCCACAGCCTCGGGGGCCTCAACGTCGCGCTTGCGGCGGAGATGTTCCCCGAGAAGGTCGCCGCCGCGGTGTTCCTCACCGCCTTCATGCCGGACTGCGTGACACCGCCAGCGGTGGTGGTTTTAAAGGTAAATTCCTGGATTGATGGTGGAAATTAAACCCTACTTCATCATTGTAGTAGGAATAAGTTTTTACATATAAAAGCTCTTGCGATCCAATTTAGCCAAACCTAGAGATTGTTGTGGAATGAACAACTGCATTCAACAGGGGCCAAAGGCCAGGTACATATACAGGTATACATGTGTGTGATGAACAGTAACCTATACACATCAACACCCCCCCTCAAACTCATGGTGGGTCAACAACACTGAGTTTGGAGAGGAAGAACCCATGCTGCGCTCGAGTCTGTGCCTTCGTGAAGAAATCCGCCAACTGTAACTCGGAGGGCACATAGTGAAGAGCAAGAATCTGATCCTGCACAGCAGCACGCACAAAGGAGGCATCCACGCCGATGTGCTTGGTGAGCTCATGCTTCACCGGGTCACGCGCAATGCTGATGGCACCTGTACTGTCTGACAATAGAGAAGTCGGTGCAGCAGCAGAAACACCAAAGTCTGCTAGCAACCATCGCAACCAGGTCACCTCAGCCGTCAACATAGCCATCGCTCGCAACTCAGCCTCTGCACTGGAGCGGGAAACTGCCTTCTGTTTCTTCGTCTTCCAGGCAATGAGAGATCCTCCAAGAAAAACACAATAGGCAGACAGGGAGCGGCGATCAGAAGGATCACTGGCCCACGTAGCATCAGAGTAGGCCTGGAGCTGGAGAGAGCTGGAGCGAGGAAAGAAAAGGCGGCGAGAGATCGTGCCACGAAGATATCGTAGAACACGGAGAAGGTGACTATAGTGGACAGAACTGGGAGCAGATACGAACTGACTCAGAATGTGGACAGGATATGATATGTCTGGACGAGTGACAGCCAGATAGACAAGACTCCCAACAAGATGGCGATAGCGTGTCGGGTCTGTGAGGGGATCACCATCGGTAGCACGAAGCTGAACATTGAGCTCCATAGGAGTCTCAGCAGTGCACTCATCACCAAGAGCGGCGCGAGCAAGAAGATCCTGAATATATTTTTCTTGGGAGATGTAGAAGCCATCAGAAGTCGAAGAAACCTCAATCCCAAGAAAATAGCGAAGAGGGCCAAGATCTGACATCAGGAACTGCTCACGGAGGCGGGCCTTAACAAAGGCAATATACTCAGAGTCATCGCCAGTAATGATCATGTCATCAACATATAAGAGGAGGAGCGTCCGACCACGAGGTGAGGTGTGGACAAACAGCGCAGGGTCATGGTCGCTAGGCACAAAACCAGCGGCAGTCACCACAGAAGCGAAACGCTCAAACCAGGCGCGAGGGGCTTGTTTAAGGCCATAGAGAGAGCGCCGAAGACGGCAAACCATACCATCAGGAACAGAGTACCCCGGTGGTGGCTGCATATAAACCTCCTCACGCAACTCACCATTGAGAAAGGCATTCTGGACGTCAAGCTGAGACACAGACCAATGACGAACAGAAGCCACAGCGAGAAGAGTGCGAACAGTGGTCATGTGGGCAACAGGAGCGAATGTCTCATCATAATCGCGTCCCTGCTCCTGCTGAAAGCCACGAGCCACAAGACGAGCTTTGTAACGCTCAAGAGAACCATCGGAGCGAGTCTTGATCTTATAGACCCACTTGCAAGTGATGGGACGAACACCGGGAGGAGGGGAAACAAGATCCCATGTGCCAGTGCGCTCAAGTGCAGCAATCTCCTCAGCCATCGCAAGCTGCCATTCAGACTGAGCCATGGCATCCCGATAGGAAGTGGGCTCAACAGCAGCAGAAAGACCGTACTGGGAAGGAGAATAGCGATCAGGAGACCGTAAGGAAGGCGAGAACGAAGGTTATGAACCGGTGTAGACGGGGAAGGTGGCGCCCGGAAGTAGAGGGTATGTCAGAGGAATCATCCACAGCACGAGGACGACGAGTGTAGTGGAGAGGAAAGGGAGAAAGGGGAGGACACGCCGGAGCGGTAGGTGGAGAGGCAGGTGACGAGGAGGAGGAAGGAGGGGAGGGTGGTGTCGGAGGTGTATCAGAAACGTGGGACTCGGCGGAGGTGGAGGTGGAGGAGGAACAATAGGCACAGAGGGAGATGTGTCGGGGAGTATAAGGAAGGAGAGATCGTCAACTGAAAAAGGAGGTGGTAGGACGCGGATAGTATGGACGAGACTCATCAAAAGTCACATCACGTGAAATACGCAGACGACGACCAACAGGATCCCAACATCGGTAACCCTTGTGCTCATCACTGTAGCCGAGAAAGACACACTCAACCGACTGAGCAGTCAGTTTGGTGCGTTCTCGCGGAGCAAGAAGACATAGCACACACACCCAAACATACGAAGAGCGGAGTAGTCAGGAGAATGACCAGAGAGACGCTCCATAGGAATACCACCCTGTAAGGCAGCCGAAGGCTGGATATTGATAAGATAGGTGGACGGAAATAGCCTCAGCCCAAAAGTGGGGAGGAAGAGAGGCGGCGATCATCATCGCACGAGTCGTCTCAAGCAGGTGGCGATGCTTGCGCTCAGCAACACCATTCTGAGCATGGGCACCAGGACAAGAGAACTGGGCAAGAGTACCCTGCTCGGCAAGAAAACCACGCAACATCTGGGAGATATACTCACCAGCCGAGTCAGCACGAAAAACACGGATGGGCGTGGAAAACTGGGTGTGAACCATGGCAGCAAATCGCTTGTATATGGAGAGAACCTCACTGCGAGATTTCATAAAATAGAGCCAAGTATAGCGAGAGAAGTCATCAATAAAAAGAACATAGTAGCGATGACCACCTTTCGAATCGAAGGGAGCAGGACCCCATACATCAGAATGAACTAAGTCGAAAGGACGCTGAGAGACTGACTCACTCGTAGGATAAGGTAATTGAGTCTGTTTGCCAAGTCTACAACCATTACAATGTAAAGAACATCACCAGAGACAGACCCTAAAACACCTTGGCGCACTAGAGGACAAGCGAGAGCCACAATATGACCAAGTCGATGATGCCACTGTTGGAAGGACGCAGAGAGAGGAGGCAGCAAGAGCATGTGACTGGCGGGTGTGGTGGCAGCGGAAGGAACACAAAGCCAGTCAACCTCCCAAAGGCCCTGAGCTCACGGCGCCGAGGGCCAGCTCCAACTAGAGCCTGGGTGCGACGATCCTGAACAGAGCAAGAGTCGGTATCAAGAATGACACGACAACCAGAATCAGTAAGTTGAGCAGCGAGAAAAGATTCATGGTAAGACGGGAACATGAGAAACACTAGGAACAGAGAAAGACGAAGTAGAAAGAGTGCCACGACTAGCAACAGGAAGCGGTGTGCCATCGGCAGTAAGAACATTGACAGGAGAATCAAGAGGTCGAAGAGAAGACAGAGCAGAAGAATCAGAAGACATGTGAAAGGAAGCTCCAGAATCCAGAACCCACGGAGATGTACCTGACTGTGTAGGCGGTGGTGGCGAGTAGCAGTAGTGGAAGCAGTCAGCGAGGCAACGGTGCCCGTCGAAGAAGAGCCAGAGGAAGCCAGCATACGCTTGAGCTGGGCAATATCCTGGGCAGTGAAGGACTGTGCAGACGGAGCGCACGAACCGCAGGAGAGGAGCGACCCATGTCACGCTGCTTCTTGAAACAATCAGACTCTGGTGGCCCGGCTTCTTGCAGTAGTCGCAGAACATGTGAGAGCGAGGCCGACCCCCCCCCCTGCAGAGGGCCGCCCGCCCACCCCCCGTGAAGGAGTGGGTAGCAGCGGTGGAACAGACGACACCGGAGCGCGGGCAGCAAGCACAGTGGGAACCACAAGCAGTCCAGCAGAACGGAGTCGAGTCTCCTCAGCGCGAAGCTCTGCAAGTACCTCTGAGATGGGAACACGTCGACCACGGGCAAGCAAGTGTGCACGCCGAGGCTCAAACTCGGGACGCAGGCGAGACAAGAACTCATGGACACGCTGAAACTCCAAATCTGACCTCACTGTCTGACAGCAGCGACAAGTACCACAAACAACAGTCCGCAGAGAGTCAAGCTGACGCCAGATGGCAGAACACTGTGTGTAGAACACATCAACAGTAGAGTCACCCTGCTGAAGATCATGCTCCTGACGGACCACAGACAGGTAGAGAGCATCACCAGAGGGCTGATAGCGCTGACAAAGATAAGTCCACATCGCAGCAGTAGTGCCAATCCCATAAACTCAGAAGCAAACTGGGGTAGAACACTAGCAGTGAGGACAGCAGCAGCACGAGCATCATCATTGCACCACTGAGTGTAAACAGACAGAGCATCCCGATAAATAGAGAGAGACTCCGAGTAATCCGATACCTGCTGGTCATAGGCTTAACTGCAAGATCATCAGCATCCTTGGCGGCAGCACGATCAGCCTCAGAAGCATCAGCGGCAAGAGCGGGTGGCACCGGTGGAGTAGGAGCCACAGGAGCAACGGGGCACGGCGGACAGGAGACCTCGCCAGAGAGAACGCCCCACAACAGGAGGCCGCGCATGTGGATGCGCATAAAGCCCACAAACTCGGCGTAGTTGGTGCCATCAAAGATCACAGAGCACCGGGGAACAGCAACATAGCCCGAAGAGGACATCGCGGGCTCTCTGATTTTTTTTTTTTACACTATCCGGACCAGGGGCCGGCCTGTGCCGGGCGGATGACCGGGCCACCAACCGAAACAACCGGACCAGAGGCCGGCCTTGGCCGGTCTGAAGGCCGGGCTGCCAACCGAGGCAGCCGGACCAGGGGCCAGCCTGTGCCGGGCGAACGACCGGGCCACCAACCGAAGCAACCGGACCAGGAGCCGGCCTGTGCCGGGCGGACGACCGGGGGAAGCACGCTGCCCTGAGCTCTCCTGCACGATGCGGCTACGCTCACCTGCCCGATGCGGCTACGGGAGAGCACGGCAGGAGCGGAGAAGAGGCCGGGGAGAGGGCGGCCGGAGGGCGGCGGCCGCGACGGACAGGGGCAACGGCGGCCGCACAACGGGGAGGAGCGGCGACGGCCGGCCGGAGTGGCTGCGGCAGCAGGCCACGGCAGGAGCAGGTCGACGGGGAGGTCGGGGATCGATCGGCGAGGAGCGGCGGCTGTGGAGCAGCAGGCCGTGGAGCGGCGGCTGTGGAGCAGGTCGACGGGGAGGTCGGGGATCGATCGGCGAGGAGCGGCGGCTGAGGAGCAGCAGGCCGTGGAGCAGCGGAGCGGCGGCTGTGGAGCAGCAGGCCGAGACCAGCGGAGCGGCGGTGTGGAGCAGCAGGCCGAGACCAGCGGCGGCGACACAGCAGGCCGGGGATGGCGGCGGCTATGTGCGCCGGGGAAGAGGAGAGCACCTGTGCTCTGATACCATGTTGTGGAATGAACAACTGCATTCAACAGGGGCCAAAGGCCAGGTACATATATAGGTATACATGTGTGTGATGAACAGTAACCTATACACATCAACAGAGATTACCGGGCTACTCAAGACACCTACCTGTAGATAGAGATTACCAGACAATGGTCTTCCGCGAGCGCATTAGACCACAGGTCCAGCACGAGTGGTCAAATCTGAGAGTGGCGTGTTCTTCTGCTCCTCCCAGGATCAGATAGCTGGGAAGACCCGATTGTTGTGGTGCCAGCTTGGGGGCGACGTGGACAACGAACCGAAGAGTGACTATTTTAGCGATAGTACTCCCTCTCGGTTAAGGATGGCAATTTTACCATGGGTGTTGGGTTTCGTCCACAGGATCGATCACATCAAACTAGACGAAACGACACGCTCGAAAAGTTGTGGCCAGGGGTGCGTGTCGCACCCTCTAAATCTTCTCTTTATTTCTGTTTTCTCACGGTCTCGATGTTACAAGACGCAGCCTTGGTCGTGTTTATATACACACACCAACGCCTGGAACCAAATCCTACTCTAACTCCAACACCACGACTCCTCGTACTAGTACTCCTAGTACTCACGTACGTTTAGACTAACCAAACTAGCTAACCTAGTAGGACACGGACACAACTCTTAACCTGACTCGGTATGGCATGCAAGCCGACCACACTTTGGAACACTTCCCAAAAAGTAACTCAACACTAACTAGGCAAGATTATGCTAACAATGGGTACAGGTACCCGCGGGTATCGTACCCGTATGGGTAGGGTATGGGCACAATTTTATACCCATGAGTAGTACTCGTACCGTACCCGTTAAGTCGCGGGTAGGGCACAGATATACCCATACCCTGCCCGTTTATATACTTAATCCGTGGAGGTCCAACATTTATTGGTAAAGTTGTCATCAATTGTCAATTTGAGTTGAGATAATTGTCATGTACTCAAATATATGTTATTGAGTTGATATAAATGTTTTATCTTTTATCAATGTGTTATCGATGAATGTAAAATTATGTATAACATGTGCACTATTTTCTCTATCCGTTGGGTACCCAACGGGTATGGGTACCCGCCGGGTATGGGTACGGGTAAAGTTTGGATAGAGTTTTGTACCCATTGACTACACGGGTATGGGTATGATATTGCTCTACCCGCCCCATACCCTACCCATTGCAATCCTTGCTCTCGGTTCTATATTAGTTGTAGTACTTCCTCCGTTAGATAAAGTTGTGTCAACTAATTTGAAACAGAGAGAGTATAAGGGAAACGGGGAAAGTAGAGAGATGGGTTATTTGTTTTAGTTATTTATTTATTCTCATGGGTGGTAAACTATTGATTTTGGTTTGCACGGTGAGAATACTATTGGACACTTTTACATATTTATGTGTAAATTTGTATGGTAACAAATTGCCTGTGCAAGATGGTTGCGAACTTAGGAGTTGAGGAGGAACTCTTTTGTATACGTACTCAAGTACCATGTAAATAAATCCGAATACAGCATCCTTGATGGTGCATGAGAATATAATAGGTGTGTAAGCGAGTCTATGTTAATTAAGAGAAATAATCAAGACACATTTCAAGTCCAAGTTGAAATTTATCCTTTTTAGAATATTATGTGGTTATCTTTTATATTTATATATGTGTATATTTGCATGAATAACAAGGGCAAGACAGAAAAATTAGTGACCATGGCAATGCACAGACATTTAACTAGTATATTTAAATAGGCAATTTTTAATCACTATAAACAAGTGGTTCCACAAAAGTTCATATCTTACTAATACGTTGTGGCTTACTTACATGTCTTTTATTCTTCCTTCCGCTTCATGCAGAAGTTTGCGGACATACCTTATGCCCCGTTGGACAACGAGATGAAACCCCAAGATGCAGATGGAAAACTCCCATATTCCTTCATGTTTGGACCACAGTTTACAGAACAAAAGTTGTATCAGTTGTGCTCACCTGAGGTACGTGTGTGAGCTGGGCTATTTTTGGTTGACGGTACCAAGTGGCATAAAAAAGACATAAATGCAAGTGAATTCTGGTAAATGAGAATCTGGTTTACCGGAATTAAAAACCCTAGCCGCCGCCCTCGTCCCTCGTCGCCCCCCGCGCGGGCGACGGGGACGAACCCCAGCCGCAGCCGCCGGCCAGCCCCAACCCCCTCCCTCCCCCTCCCCGCCGCCGCCGATGTCGTCACCAGGCAAAGCCTGGGCGTGGGCGGCGGGGGGGCCTCCTTCCCCCGCTCATGGAGGCGACGGCGCGGGCCTGGTGGCCATGGCGGGCGGCGTGCTCGGTGAGGGCACGCCGGCGCGGCTTCTTCTGCGCGGAGACCTTGCGCTGGAGTGTGGACGGCGGTTGCCCCTGGCGGCGGTGGTGACGGCCTGAGCTCTGTTAGGGTTTCGGGAGACGTCGTCGGGATGGCGGAGGCGGCGTCGCGTCAGAATAAGGGTGCTGGAGCTCGATCCCCATCTCGGCAAGGCCACTTGTGGCGGCGCCGGCGAGCTGCTGGCCTGGTATCCTCTCAGATCTGCGGATCTGGGGAGGGTGGTCTCTCCGGGCGCGGTCGTTTTTCGACTCTGCCGTGGAGCTTTGGGAGTCGGATGGCTGCTGTTGCTGTTGTCTTCCCCTCGGCCGGCCGTGGTGGCGAGGGAGTGGAAGGGGATGGTACAACCGCCTTCCTCGTTAGGGTTGTTTATGGTCTTTTTTTTAGATGCGACTGTTGCGTCTTGAAGCTTCTTCTGACCGGCCATGGTGGCGAGGGGAGGTGGCGGCTCGACATGGCGTCGATGGTTGGGACCTTCTGCTCGGGGATCTTGGATTGGAGGTACTGCTTGGTCTTCCCCATCTCCTGCCTGCCCGATGGTCTGGAAAAGTCTTTTAGCTCTCACTCCTCGGGGTGGGCACTCCTGCGGTGTTCAAAGCCCAATGTGGCGAAGGTGGCGGCGGTGACTCGATGGTGTTTGAAGATGTGCTGCTTCTGGATCCGGTCCCTGTACTTGGGTGGTGACGATGAGGACGATGGGCTTGATCGCGAGTTGGAAGTACGGTGTGTGGTCTTCTGGGTCCATGTTGTATTTTCCTGTTTTTGTGGAGTCGTTTGTAATCGGTTTCGCCATTGCTGAAATTCCATCAGTTGTTATCTCAAAAAAAAGAGAATCTGGTTTACCGTGGGTCTCATAACTAAGAACTTTGCTAATTTGGCAGGATCTCACACTTGGGAAATCTCTTATGCGAATCAGCTCGCTCTTCCTGGAAGAGCTGCAAATTCAGCTGCCATTCACGAATGATCGCTATGGCTCAGTGCGTAAGGTCTATGTAATCTGCAAGCAAGATAAGACCATTCCCGAGGAGCACCAGAGATGGATGGTGGCGAACAATACGGTGGATGAGGTCATGGAGATCGACGGTGCGGATCACATGGCAATGCTCTCTACACCTGACCAGGTTGTGGACTGCATAATTGACATTGCCAAAAGATACAATTGAACTTAATGGTGTTACTGAAGGTAGTCACCGTTACGCTACCCCGAAATTAATAACGGATACGATAATTTCCATCCCAAATCTGCTGCCGGATTTGCTTTTAAGAATCTGTCTCCAGTTTTAAGAAATTTGATGGATAAGGATATCCGATTCCGAATCAGCACCGGATATGGTATAGGACATGATATGTAAAATAGCATCCAAATATTAATTGTCTGAAATTTAATTAGGATAACCCGATGGTTTTTTACAGAATAATCCGGTATTTTACCGAATAGACTAAGCCAATATATCATAGTTAGAAGTTAGTGATTGTTCGAGTTGTCTGCAATCATCAACTCAAGTACATAGTCTTTACATAAACTATGTAAATACTATTAAGCTATTTAATAATGTGTGAAGGGTAACTTAGCCCTTGTGTTAAAATTATTTTATCACATATCTACCTATGATGTTCATGTGATCATGTTATATTTATTCACTTTATTGTGTTATCATTATTTATTTTATGAGTGTTTTGTATGTTGATTTTATATTATCATTTATTTTTTATTGAATGGTTTGGCGATCTACTTATATGTGTACCGATCCGATTAATATTGATTCCGCCCCAAGTCCGTTCCATTTCTGTTCTGAATCCGCGATCCGATATATCCATATTCGAATCCGCAACCTGTCATTATCCGCTCCGCTCCGAATTCGACGGGATATGGTAAGGGTAAAATCCGATCCGTTTACATCCCTATGAATAGTACATCTGATCCAATATAATGGTTGGTGGCGTTTGGTTCAGTACACCCCTGTAAATGTTTTTCTACGTGATTCTACGGAGGACGTTTCAGATGGCCTAGTCTAGTCTCTCTTCATTGTTCTCTTTTGGCAGTATGCTCTAGGACCTGTGCCGAGTGGATTACCGGGCACTCACGGTAAACAAACTCACTAAGCAAAAAAAATACAGATTTTTTTTTTGAATTTTAAAGCCCAAAGTTGATAAATTGTTTGGATCTCTTCACAAAGACATGGCATAGTCATAGCGGTGTCCAGTGCTCTGTTGGAGGTCACTAGTTTGAGTTCCACGCCACTTTTTTAGTTTATTGAGGATAGAACGAGAACTAATACCGAGCATTCTTATATTTATGGGTTTATAAATGGTGAAACTTGATAAATTGTCCGTATCTCTTATTTGATAGTGTACGAAGACACGACACTCTCGTAGCACCATCACATTCTCTGTTGGAGGGCACTAGTTATGTTGAAGTGTATATGGATTGTCTAACCCTTTCCAGCAATTTGAATTGTTGATTGTGTTGCCTTGTGTGTGAAACTTGCCATGATATCAGAGCCCTTAGTCCTCTCGTGTGTGACTCGGAGAGGTCAACAAGTGCATAGAAATCTCAGAGGTATGCCTCAATACGCCTATACATGGATATAGAGGGGGCAAGGACAATTTTTGGGTAAATCGCGAAAGGCGGAGCGCAAACTTGAGACCTACGGCTCTAATACCATGGCAAGTTTTATGCATATCCAGCGAAGCCAAAACTCTGAACTGATAAAAAAGGGTCAGGCAATCCACCCTTACACTTCAACAGGTTCGATTGCCACACCGGTATTTTCTTGAATCCGCGACATGATAAGTGCGTACATGACCGTACTAAGGCCATACCGACATACCGCTACATCACCACCATTGTCGTGAAATTTAAAATCTAATTAACACTTCCTAAGAAATGTTGAGTTCCAAATTGTTTGAAAATTTTGGGCAGTATATTTTCCGGTATCCGTAAATCCTGGGCCCTCTCTAAAGTGAGTGTTGATTTGGGCTGGTTGTAACTGTTATATTTTGTGTTCTAAGATGTATTTTGATGTCCCATGTATTGCTGGATGGTCAAGCTCCATTATACTGTAGCTGAGCTTATGCAGCTTATATTTGGAGTTATGTGTGTGGCAAAAAAAAAGGAGTTGCCTGAAGGTCTCATGTGAAACTGCTCTGGAGGTTCATGATATCCACCGCTCACTTGTCGCTTGGGGGGTGGGGGTAGATTCGTATCCCTAACGCGAATGAATGGCCAGGATAGGTATTGGACGTCCAGGTAGGTGTGGAATCCCCGCGTGGCGATCAACATGACAAACCTGAATACCCTACGAACTTGACCAGAATGGAGTCACACTCGATTCACCGGAAAGCGCAAGGGGACGACAACATCACAACAGTTTGGATTGGGTCAGTAAAAATCAATATAAGAAACATTTTGTTTTATCAAAATCTTGTTTGGAATACAATGGAGTTCTTTGCTGAACAACGAGTAAAGCAATTGACATAGATGGGACAATCATTTGGGAGAATATACATTGGCTAAGCCCTGGTGCACTGTCATTTGAACAGCAGGTCCATAAGCCATCAAATCTTGATGCTGGTTTCTGCCGTACGTTCCTTCTCCTCTGGCAATGACCTCCCCGTCCGCATCTATGATGCCACCCTTTCTTGGATTCTCCACAAGCTGTCCTGGTGATAACCGAAAAGATCTCACCTGCAAAGTCAAATTGATGGCATTTTCTACTGATGAAGTATTCGGGAAAAAAAAACACAAGATCTGAATCAATGTACGTTGATCGTTAACCTTGAGATATGTAACATATGTCGATTTGACATAGCTCCCATCGCTCATCTTCAGCAGCAAAGATAGCAGATCAGCCTTCGGACAGTCTCTGATTATGACTGCATCCGTATAGCCATCTGAGAACTGCATCACAGCCACATCATGCATTCTCGCTCGAGTCAAGCAAATTACATCAGCACTTAACAGTTAACAGACAGATTTTTCGGGAAAAAAATGGAGCTGTATCCAATTACCTTGGCTTCAGGAGCTGCCATGCCACTCTCAGCAGCCCATGGCACGTTATAGATGCACACGGCCACAAAAGGGCCATCGATGGATCTCCAGTCTGAACCTTCAGGCTCAGCTGAAGGACCTTGATAAGAACACACCTGAGATTCCCCGTTCTGATCTAGGCGCTCCAGAACGGAACTCTCGACTTGCTTGACAGGCTCCCCGTACGCCTCGTAGCCCGGGGCAGGTACGAAATGGATGCTTCCGCAGTATCGTCGCAGGCTCATTATGCGAACCAGAGCCTGAAATAAATCAAAAATAACTCGTTACAATGCAAGGCATCAGTTTCCAAAGATTTCACGTTGCTGAAGAAAATAAGAATACAGACATAAAAGTCAAAGCGCGCGCTCCCCATCCACCTGTATTTCTCGGACTCAATGTCAATATCGGCCACCAAACCTGAATTTTATTTGAAAGTGTTATATCCAGCAAAACTCCAATAGAAACTAGACTTTGTTGATCCCATGGTTGCATACCTACCCCAGGTAATTGACAGCACACTGAAAAATCTCTTCTCGCCTTGCGCTATGGTGCAGACATCCAAGGCCTGCTTGCGGCCTGCACAACAGGAAAATTGATGTCAGGTTCTACATTTTAAACTGCCACGGAACATAAATTATGTGCCTGAAAGTATGTGATAACCTCTGATAATTGCAAATAAAGCGTCTGAAATTGAGTACGTCTCGTTTGCAGCATGCAGAAGTGATTTAGCCATGCCATTTCCTGTGCCTGGATAGATTGCAAACCCAAATCTGTTTGAGTGTTTCCAAGATTAACTTTTGTACTGGTATCTTGCCCAAGATGAATTATTCATACCAGCTGGAATTATCCCGATCGGCACTTTTATTGCTTCCTCCCAGTCCGTTCGCTGCAGAATTCCGTTTACTACCTATGGCCAGAAAAAGACGGTATGAGAAACAAGTTAGTAGAACCTCGAGAATATCCACAGGTTTGTTACTTCTGGATGACTTTCTGTCCCAACACTTAATTTTATGCATCGCCAGCCTTGCAGGTAAAAGATGATTTTCTATGAGACCCGTTATTCTGGAACTAGCATCAAGGCTGTAGGATCAAATCATATCATGCCAGACCATACGAAAAGAAAAATGCAAACGACACAACCGGTTATTGTTACCAACCTCCCCGAGGACACCATCACCACTGACGCAGACGATCCCGTCGTATCTCGCAAGGTCAAGAGAAGAAGCCACCTCCCGAGCATGCCCCCGGTACTGGGTCTCTAAAACAAAAATCACATACAAACTAATTGCAAAAGCCAAAAAAAGAAGTAAAAAACACTTTAAATCATGGAGAAAATAATGGGCATTTGCGTGTGGAAACCTTGCATTGTGATATCGACACCGGCAGCTTCGAGCATGGGCTTGATCTCTGCCTCGTAAATCTTGTTCGCGCATCTCTTGCCGCCGAAAGGGTTGACAAGGACGTACAATCTTTTGGGCCGGCCTATCATATACCCATAAAAAATATGAATTTTGTACGATATAATCACTCGTTAAACTAAACAGTCCATAAGAACAGAGGCTGAAAAACAGAGGAACAGTGAAATTTATTGTTGACCAGGCTTCTGACATACTTATTTTCCTCTTTTTCTCTGTAAGATACACGATTGGCTATTTTATTTTATAAAAACAATTAAACTGTGTCATAAATTCCTAGTGAAATTTTTGTTTTCGGTGATAAATATAGTTTTGAATTGCAGTTGAGTGGTCAATTTGATAGAGAGAAAGAAAGGAAGAATAAGAATATGTGATAGTGTAGTCTAAAAATAGATAACATGAACAGGGAAAGAGGGACTAAGAATGATGAACGATGACATAACAGAAAGCTTATGATCTAAGACGTATATGTTGGATTGTGGTTTGAATTATAAAAAAATTGAGGGATGGTTTGAATTAATTGATTGAGACGTGCACACGTGCACGCTAACTAGTTAAATTAAACAGTCGATAAGAACAGAGGAACAGTGCGTTCCAATCTAGCAAGAGTTTGGGTTGAAGCAGCAATCTCCATGACTCCATCAGAGACTATTTGGACTGATTGCGCGGCGGAGGCACCAAAGGAGAACGTACTTACCGAACGAGTCCAAGCAGCCTCGCAGCCTGTCGTCCCAGGCCGCGGCCACGTCTTCGCCGTCGGCCATCTCGAACACGTAGTCCCTCCTCCTGCGCCTCTTCCCTTCCGCCTTACCGGCCGCGCAGCACGACGGCGGTTTCGCTATCGCGGTATCCTCCGCCACGAAGGCCCTGACGAAGACCTCCTTCCCGTTCGCCTCGACGCCGAGCACGTCGGCCTCAAGGGAGAGTCTACTCTCCGCCGCGGAGCCAGCGCAGTAGCGCCACCGGATCTCGGGGCTGACGCCGGTGGAGAGCGTCGCCTCCGACGGCGCGCCGTTCATGCGGACCTTCGTGGCGGCGCCGCTGTCTTCCATGGTTGTTGTCGGAGAGAAAAGAACGTGTGCGGGTGGGGATAAAGAGCCGGCTCGGATTGTTCAGCTCGAACTCATCAAAGCTCTGTTACACTCAAGCTCATTAAATTTATATAACGAGTAAAAAGGTCAGTTCCTCTTTGACTCCTACCGAGTTGACTGATTATAGCAACAACTAGGAGTATGTGTAAAAAACTAAAAATAGCAATATGCCAAAATATCTGATTTCAAAGAGCTAGCAAGAAATACTAAAATAATACACAACAAATATTAAATCAGTTTATGATCAATGTTGGGATCGCCAAATTTGGGAATGTGGCTTATGGCATATGGGACGGGCGGGTTGTGTATTTGGGTCTACCTCGGAGAGTTTCACCGGTTTGTCAAGTCTCACGAGTATATCAATATCTTGTTCGTAAGTGTCGTGCTAATTTTTCGACGGTAAAATTGCAATCGGAGAGATCACGCTCAGCGGATCAAATGGTACCACGGGTAAGACAAAGTTTATACATGTTTGGACCTCGGCAAACAACGTCTGATATCAACTCTACTTCATGTTTGTGTCGGTTTTATCATCCGTCGGTACTCTTCTCAATCATGAGGATGCTCGATCTCGCCTATGTGAATAGATGGTGTATATAACACCCCTACTACTCCCGGGCCGGCGGTGGTTAGCTTGACAACTCTCAAGTATCTCTAAATTGGCCACATAGAGCAATACTGGTCTTTCCTATGCACTTCGTCCTCACTCATTTGCACCCGGGAAGAACTTTCGATCGGTCACCCATTTCAATATTGCACCAACCAAACATGCTTAACATTGGGGTTTTATTACCGAGACGAGTTTCGGGAAAAGAAGATGCAGCTTTTTTTTTGCGAGTAAAAGAAGATGCAACTTGTTGGTATGAGTATCATATCAATCTTATTAAGCCCTCGGCCAGGATATCACATACACCTGTTAGAAGACCGACGTGCTTGTTGTTCAACCGTGTTTGTGGAGTTCTTTGATTTTTTTTTTGGCTGAACAACGAGTAAAGCAATTGACACAGATGGGACAATCATTTGGGAGAATATACAGTGGCTAAGCCCTGGTGCACTGTTATTTGAACAGAAGGTCCATAAGCCATCAAATCTTGATGCTGGTTTCTGCCGTACGTTCCTTCTCCTCTGGCAATGACCTCCCCATCCACATCTATGATGCCACCCCTTCTCGGATTCTCCACAAGCTGTCCTGGTGATAACCGAAAAGATCTCACCTGCAAAGTCAAATTGATGGCATTTTCTACTGATGAAGTATTCGAAAAAAAGGATACACAAGATCTGAATCAATGTACGTTGATCGTTAACCTTGAGATATGTAACATATGTCGATTTGACATAGCTCTCATCGCTCATCTTCAGCAGCAAAGATAGCAGGTCAGCCTTTGGACAGTCTCTGATTATGACTGCATCCGTATAGCCATCTGAGAACTGCATCACAACCACATCATGCATTCTCGCTCGAGTCAACCAAATTAGACCAGCACTTAACAAACAGATTTTTTAGAAGAAAATGGAGCTGGATCCAATTACCTTGGCATCAGGAGCTGCCATGACACTCTCAGCAGCCCATGGTACGTTATTGATGCACACGGCCACAAACGGGCCATCGATGAATATCCAGTCTGAACCTTGAAACTCAGCTGAAGGACCTTGATAAGAACACCCCTGAGATTTCCCATTCCGCTCCAAACGTTCCACACTGGAATTCTCGACTTGCTTGACAGGCTCTCCGTATGCTTCGTAGCCCGGGGCAGGCACGAAATGGATGCTTCCGTCGTATCGTCGCAGGTTCATTATGCGAACCAGAGCCTGAAAAAGATCGATCAGAACTTGTTATGATGCGAGGCATCAGTTTCCAAAGATTTCAAGTTGCTGAAGAAAATAGTAAGGACATAAAAGTCGAAGCGCGCGCTCCCCATCCACCTGTATTTCTCGGACTCGATGTCAATATCGGCCACCAAACCTGAATTTTATCTGAAAAGTGTCAGATCCAGAAAAATTCCATCGGAATTAGCTCTGTTGATACGTACCCCAAGTAACTGACAACACACTGAAAATTCTCTTCTCGCCTTGCGCTATGGCGCAGACATCCAAGGCCTGCTTGTGGCCTGCACAGCCAGAAAACTGATGTCAGGTTCTCCAATTTGGAACTGGCAGGGAACATATATTACGTATTTACGTGTCTGAATAAAAGCGTCTGAAATTGAGTATGTCTCGCTTGCAGCATGCAGGAGTGATTTCGCCATGCCATTCCCTGTGCCTGCATAGATTGCAATTTTTTTTGAATGGACGTAGATTGCAATTTGCAAGCCCGAATCTGTTCTGAGTGTTTTTCAAGATTTTTTTTTGTGCTGGTATATTGCACAAGATGAATTGTTCTTACCAGCTGGAATTACACCGATCGGCATTTTTATTGCTTCCTCCCAGTCCGTTCGCTGCAGGATTCCATTCACTACCTATTGCCAAAAAAGGACGGTATGAAAAACAAGTTGGAACTTTGAGAAATCCACGGTTTGCTACTATCTGGACGACCTTCTGTCCCAACTCCCAACACTTAATTTTCTGCATCGCCAGACTTGCAGGTAAAAGATGATCTTATCATGCTGATCATGCACAAACGTTGCAAACGACACAAGCGGGCATTGTTACCAACCTCCACGAGGACGCCATCGCCACTAACGCAGACAATCCCATCGTATCTCGCAAGGTCAAGAGAAGAGGCCACCTCCCGGGCATGGCCCCGGTACCGGGTCTCTAAAAACAAAAATCACGAACCAAACGGATCAAAATAACTGCAAGATCCAAGATCGTAGGGGAAAAAACACTTTGAATCATGGAGAAAACAATGCGCATTTGCGTGTGGAAACCTTGCATTGTGATGTCGACGCCGGCAGCTTCGAGCATGGGTTTGACGTCTGCTTGTTAGCGCATCTCTTGCCGCCGAAAGGGTTGACGAGGACGTACAATCTCTTCGGCCGGCCTGTCGTGTATCCATCACGAAATATGAATTTTGCACGTTATAAATCACTCGTCAAACTTAACTGTCGACAAGAACAGAGGCTGAGGAGCGGCGCGTTCCAATCTAGGTTGAACCAGCAGGCTCCGTCAGAGACGACAACATCAGCACGGCGGACGTAGCGTACGTACCGAACGAGTCAAGGCAGCCTCGCAGCATCTCGCCCCACGCCGCGGCCGCGCCTTCGCCGTCGACCATCTCGAACACGTAGTCCCTCCTCCTCCTGCGCCTCTTCCCTCCCGCCTTCCCGGACCCGCAGCACGACGGCGGTCTCGCTGTCGCGGCGTCGTCGGCCACGAAGGCCCTGACGAGGACCTCCTTCCCGTTCGCCTCGACGCCGAGCACGTCGGCCTCAAGCAAGAGGATACCCTCCGCCGCGGCGCCGGCCCAGTAGTGCCACCGGAGCTCGGGGCCGCCATCCGTGGCGTGGCGGTCTTCCATGCGTGGGACGCGAAGGATTTGGCAATTGAAAACGGACTGGGGCGGGAGCGTGCGGCAGTGCAGATGGAGGCGCCGGTGGATCGACGTTTTTTTTTTTACGTGTGGGTTTTTCCGGCTTCTGTATTGGCGGAACAAAAAGTTTGGGCGTGCCGTCCACGGAGACCTAGGCAGGTGGCCGGGCAATGTTACGGCCTGTTCGTTCTGCACTGAGCTCCTCGGATTTCAGGAAAAGCTGGATAAAAATTTCGCCGTTGCCGGGGATCGAACCCGGGTCACCCGCGTGACAGGCGGGAATACTTACCACTATACTACAACCACTTCAATGATATTGTACCACGGAGTGCTTACAAATAAGAAGCGAGCAAAAAACTTTAATCCTACATCGCATGACTTAATACCACAAAAGCTTTATAAAGTCAAACAAACGAGTGAAAAACTTCAATACTTGGTCGATGCCAGTCTTAGTAGCACTTTATGAACGCGCACCAGCCAAAAAAATTTAGTGGACACAAAATCAGTGGACTGGTCACATGCGAATGGCACGTGCTCAAGTCACGGATCGCCGTCATGGTATTGATTCCTCGGAACTATATATTCGCGCCCCAGGTTTAGTTGCCGCATACTTCCCCTTATATACACAATCACGGAAGTACACCGCCGCACAAGTTTGGCTGATTCAGACTAGTCACAATGGGAGTAACTTAGATAGTAACATCACACATATCAAGACCATTTTGCTTATGTGGCATGTAGTTAATGAAGAGAGAGGTGTTTGGAGTAACTTAGCTAGTTACCGTAACATCACGCTTATCAAGAACAAATGAGTCTATAGTGCAATAAATAAGATATTATATGACACTACAATTATGTTACTCCCCATTGTGAAGGTGGTAACGTAGACTAGTAACATCACCAAGTTACTACTCTATGTTACTCCCCATTGTGACTAGTCTCAGAGACGTACGTACAACATAACAGTTGCCATCAGAGTGGGATTTCATGTCTGGTTGACAGAGAAGGAAGGAGGGGTCCAGAAATGGGAGTGGGTGTGGTGACTCTCGTCACGACATTCCTTTTATTCCCTTTGTCCCAAAATATGTGTACTTAGGGGGGCCATTGCCCCCCTCCAGCAGCGGACACTACAAGAAATATGCTAACTTGTGACCCTCGATATTGGTCACAGAAATGGTCATGTTCTGTCATTTATGACCTTTTTGTGACGAAAAATAATTGGTCAAAAGATGAGCGTCACAAATGGCAGAATGTGACCTTTTTTGGGGATTGGTCATAGACGATTGTGACCAAAAACAAAGGTCACAGATTCTATGACCAAATTTTTTGGTCATCGTCAATCTGACCAGTCCACGTCAGATCCAACGTGGCAGAGCTGACGTGGCAAAACTGTGACCAATTATAATGGTCGTAATTTAGAATCAGCCCAGTCCATTTCAGCCGTCTACATGGGCCTAGCCCAATAATTCGGCACATTTAATATTTTCCCCCTCATAATATTGGACAGGTAGATGGGCCAAGCCCAACATTTTAGCTTTTTAATTTTTGGGCCATGGCCTTTTTGTTCTCCAATTCGAACAGGTTTTTTACTTTGATTTTTTTGAAATACACAATGTTCCAGTTTCACTATTATTGGGTCGTAGCCTTTATAAAGCCCAAATATTACATGGGCCATTAGAAAGTTTGACCTTTTAAATTCACAGGTTTCAATTACACACATGTCAACTGCAAACAATTAATAATTCTCTGGTATAAATGAGTCAATCATATATTCACAACAGCAGATACAGGTCTAATTACAGTTTAGTTCCAACAAGTGTACAAACATTTAAGAACAGATACAAGCACTAAACATGATCTTCTAAAACTGCTGTGCACATCTCTAGGATTCTTATGATCTTCTGTCCCAGAGTACTTCTGATTTATATATACCCTACAGCAATCTACATACACAATAAAGGGTATTAGGGACAGCTATAAAAGCAAAGTAATGGAAATGGAAAAAAGAACCAACAAATAAACCTACGAAATTAATACACATGACATAACCAGTAACTAAACTTTTAGCATGCTTATCAATTTGTGAAGCTCCATCTTAAATATAGCAGCGAACAAGCCTACTGAACCCTGCACATTACCACATGGATGATTGATCTTTGCGGATACACGTTATAGGTACCTTGGCGCTGATGATCTTCGTGAAGTCCCGCTGATCTTGCTATGGGTGGCACTTGTCAACTTCAGCGAGAACATCTCCACCATCGTCTGCTGGAGTTCTTGAACCATATACAAACAAGTACCATATCATCGAGTGCTCGACTAGGTCAAAAATTGAACAATTACACCACACGACGGCTCCATGGTCGTGGCACCATGGAGGCATGGAGCAAATAGGAGGGATAGAAGGGGACCTGAGGAGCTCACCAGAGGGGGTTGTAGCCTAGGCCGAGCTTCACCAACACGGCAGCGGCCAGGAAAAGCAGCCGAGCCTATTAGCTCGTAGCCATCCCAGGAGCAGCACCACCACCGACGCCGGAACCAGAACAGAGCAAGCCGAAGGCGTACAATTAGCATCTAACCTGGAAACATACCAACACATGTGAGCATGCAGAAGACAGATTCTAGTAAATGATGATTAGTAGACAAAAACAGGAAAAAAAAATCAGTAGTGGTGTTTCCATTATCCTACTATCACTAGTAGAGCAAACTGCATGTTACCATAGTTCCTGAACCATGTACATCATGACAGATGTATATACATAGTGTCTATATTATATATGGATGCCCATATTCGATGCCCAAATGCATCAGTTCAGTAAATACTAAGCATGGTACATAGTAACTGTTCGACACAAGCAGAACATATATCACTCACTCCTTCAATAACCTACAAATAAAAAATTACACAACCAGCCAACCAAATCAAACACAGGGACAGAGTATACATGTGAACCAGTTTCTTCTGTCACAGCAATTCATATGTTCCATATGTTTTTATCCTATTGAAATCAATAACAGCAGTCCTGACACTAACACACCTACATTCATATGTTTTTTCTCCTGCTAATCACAAACTCAGAGATCAGAGAGCCTCCAAACAATGGATTTTTGGAGGCCTAACAAGGCTGGCAGCAAGAAACAACTGTACACACTTGCAGTGATGCTTAAATTCAGAGGTTAATATTATTCATGGCATGGAAACAAATCGCAATTCAAAGTACCTGCACAGTAGATGATCAATCGGCTCAGGCGTTGGGTATACATAGCATCCAGTGGAGCTAGACCTGCAAGTATGGGGGGCAGCCAGTATCTACGTGACTATGTGTACGTCATCCCCACATCTCTATCCCCCACGACCGTGATCTGCCGCACCAAGCGAGATCCAATCCACGAACACGCCATGCGTTGATGCCTAAACCCGAGCAACTAGTGGAGCGAGGATCATACGTCTCGGCTCGAAAACGGTGACGACGGACGAGATCTGGAGGGGTGTGAAAAGAGGGTTTGGAGGACTTACTACTGGTAGGCGGAGAGAAAAAGATGGAGGCGAAGAGCAACCGCCCGACGAAGTAGACGAACGAAATCGCTCCTCGATCTGCGTTTCCGACGTGGAGGGGCGGCCGTCGAGCTGCTGCTGTGGCGACGGTGTAGAAGTTCGGTCGGCGCTCCCGCCGGCGTCGGTGAGGAAGACGCGGGCTGAGGGCATCTGGTCGAGACGCCCGCCATGGATCTGCGGACGGTGTTGTCGGGGAAGAGGTTATCCGGCGGCGTCCTTGTCGGGGTTGACCAGGAGCGCCTGCTGGTCTGGACGCCGAGCTCCGCAGAGGGGTGGCTGCTGGTCTGGACTCCGCGCACCGGAGAGGGGATATGGGGTGATGGGAGAGCGGCGGATCGCGCGAGGAAGGGAATGGATGGGCTGGCGGCTAGGGTTCGAACTGCGGATGGGGATCGATTCGGGTGGGGGTTATATTCGGTAGTCTGGAAGAACTCCGAAAGTACGCAATTACCCCTGTTAGGGTGCTGCGTGTCTGGATTTCTGCGGCTATTCCAGTCATTTCAAATAAAAAATGGTAGGCGCTCTTAAAAAAGGGTAGGCGGGAGATTTGCCGCCGTGTGAAATTTTGGGGTACAGGGGAAGTTTGAAATGGGAGCTTTGGGCTCTTTATTTTAGGGTTTTGCTCACTCGGAGAAAAATGTGTTTTTTTCTCCCCCTCTGGTAAAAAAGACAAAATTTTAACCACATTAATGGCATAGTTTGTTGAAATGTGCCGATATTGTGCACAAGCATGCATCTTGGAATGGAAAAATAATGTTGTCAAATAAATTTTCAATTTCTTTGCACATCAAAATCATTTTTCATTTTCCGAGTGCCAAAAAAGGGGGTTTTATCAATAAACTACCAAATATTTGTTGCAAATTTGTAACATGAATTTCTTAAAACATTAAGACCATATTTATGTACAAGAAAACAAATGGTTGTCTCTCAAAAGGTTTCCATCCACCTCCCTAAAAAAGACAAATTTAAGACAATTCGGCTGGAAGCGGGTCAAATTTAAACTACAGGTGCTTCGTATTTTGCTCATGATTTTTTGAAAAAATCATTTCTAAATACACAAGTATCTATTTCATCAGAGATATAGCAAAAGTTTCGCAAGATTCAACTCCTACCTAGGAACTCTCATGTCTACCGGTTTGACCGTATTCTGAAATTGACGTAAAAAATTGAAAACAAATCAAATAAATGGAAAACCTTTGCGTCGTGTCATTATATGTGTCCTAGTATCCATAAAAATACCAAACTTAAAATACGGCTCATGATTTTTTTTAAAATCATTTCTACATACACAATTATCAATTTCATCAGAGATATAGCAAAAGGTTCGCAAGATTCAACCCCTACCTAGGAATTATCATGTCCGCTGGTTTGACCATATTTTGAAATCGGCATAAAGAATTGAAAATAAAAATAAAAAATGGAAATCCTCTGCAATGTGTCATAATATGTGGACTAGTTTTGAGAAAAAATAATAAACTTATAATACAGAACATATATTTAAAAAGTGTTCTCAGAATGACCTATCATGTATGAAGATTCATAGCTTTCAGGCCAAACGACCAATGTTATGGCGACATTCTTGGCATAGTTTGTTGAAATATGCCCATGTTATGCACAAGCATGCATCTTGTAATGAAGAACAATGTTGCCAAATAAAGTTTTCAATTTCTATCCACAAAAAACCATTTGTCATTTTCCGAGTGCCAAAAAAGGTTTTTTTGTGAATAAACTACCAAATATTTGTTGCAAGTTTGTAACATGGAATTTGTAAAAAACTTTAGACCATATTTATGTCCAAGAAAACAAATGGTTGCCTCTCAAAAGGTTTCATTCACCTCTTGTAAAAAAGACAAATTCAAGCTGATTCTGTTGGAAGCCGGTCAATTTTGTACTACAAGTGCTTCGTAGTTTGCTCATGATTCTTTGAAAAATTTATTTCTACATACACAAGTATCTATTTCATCAGAGATACAACAAAAGTTTCGTAAGATTCAACTCCTACCTAGGAACGGTCATGCCCGCTAGTTTGACCGTATTTTGAAATCGACATAAAGAATTAAAAAAATCAGAAAATGGAAATCCTCTGTAATGTGTCATAATATGTGACCTAGTTTTGAGAAAAAATAATAAACTTATAACACAAAACATATATTTAAAAAGTGTTCTCAGAAATGACCTATCATGTATGAAGATTCATAACTTTCAAGCCAAACGACCAATGTTATGGCGACATTCTTGGCATAGTTTGTTGAATTATGCCCATATTGTGCACAAGCGTGCATCTTGGAATGAAAAACAATGTTGTCGAATAAATTTTTCAATTTCTTTGCACAAAAAACCATTTTTCATTTTCTGAGTGCCAAAAAGGGTTTTTTGTGAATAAACTACCAAATATTTGTTGCAAATTTGTAACAGGGCATTTTTTAAAAACTTTTAGACCATATTTATGTACAAGAAAACAAATGGTTGCCTCTCCAAAGGTTTCCATTCACCTCTCGTAAAGAAGACAAAATCAAGACGATTCGGTTGGAAGCGGGTCAAATTTGTACTACGAGTGCTTCGTAGTTTGCTCATGATTTTATGAAAAAATCATTTCTACATACACTAGTATCTATTTCATCAGAGATACAATAAAAGTTTCGTAAGATTTAACTCCTACCTAGGAACGGTCATGCCCGCCAGTTTGACCATATTTTGAAATCAACGTAAAGAATAAAAAAATAAAAAAATGGAAAACATTCACTTTATGTCATTATTTTGACAATAAAACTGCATTATTATGATCTATATTTATAAATATTACATTTCATTCTCGATTTATTTGAATAGTTTGGTAAATCATACTTTCAATATTCAAAGATAACATAAAGATGATAAATAACACCTTTTGTATTATTTGAATGTTTAAAATTTGAAATTGTAGTGGAGATGGTTTTCAAGTTTTAAAAATAGATAATTTAATTTACAAAGACTCATAAAAACTTTTGAGATGATTTTGATTTGAATTAGATGCCTCAAAGGAATTCTTCAAAATAGAGAAAAAGAGATAACACAAAACGTGGAAAAGCCTCTGGATGACGCGGTGTAGCAAGCAGCCCATAGCCACTGGCCCAACTCAAACCATTGGGTCCCAACTCGTTTCTAGGAATGGGATTTGTCCCAGAATGATCTAATTACGATACAAATAGGCTCCAGGATATTTTGTTTCACAAGGTACGTTGTAGCCTAGTGGCTGGGAAGTGAGAGGTTGCGTTTAGAGCTCGCGAGTTCGATCCCTCTCCCCGCATATAACCCTTTTGGCCAAAAGATCCAAAAGCCAAAAAAGCACCTATTTAGGTGCTTTTCTGGCTTAAAGCCAAAGCCAAAAAGTCAAAATAAGCCCAAACAAAAGGACCCTTAGTACGATTTGGTGTGTCTTACCTGTCTGATCGTTAGTGGGTCCCGCATGTCAGCTTGATCTACGTGCCATGTATGTTGTGGGTCCCGCATGTTAGACGTGGGGACCCACATGTCGGTATGTTGGGGCGGGTCCCACCACATGTCAGGTAGGGTGGGCTATGGCGGGTCCCACATGGGGCGGGACCCACATGTCAGGTAGGGTGGGATATGGGTGGGTCCCACGTGTCATGTCTGGGTGGGGGTCCCACATGTCAGAGTTGGGTGGGTGTGGGTCCCACCAGTCAGGTTAGTCAGCAAGTTAACTCAATGTTATGAGCTACTGCTGACAATGGGTCCTACTTGTTAGAGTGACACGTAAGCGAAAATGACACTGACACATAGGCGAGACTGCTGAGTTGACTGTCCAATCAGTGTGACACGTAAGCAAAAATGCCAGCTAAGCAGTGACACGTAGGCGAGACTGCTGAGTTGGCTGTCAACGCATGCGAATGACCATTTAAATTGGTCGTAACCGGGTAGAAAAAAGATTCTAGATTAGTGTTGTCTGGAAAGTCATAAGTTAGCATATTTCTTGTAGTGGGACCCAAGAATGTTTTAAAGCCTAGGCAAACTACTACATTAAAGGATTAGTATGCTAATTTTTGTCAAATAACGATGAAATTACAGTGTGCCGGCCGGCCGGAAGCCCGGGCAGCTGCTTGGGCAGCATGGGCGCTAGGTCCGCCACTGCCGCCGCTCCCTCTAGCCTAGATTTCTTTAGCTAAAACATTTTTATGTTTGCCATTTTTTTGTTACAATAATGATAAGATGCCAACTTTCCGAAGTTCTACCGGCACTAATCAAGCAGACAAAATACGTCCAAAAATCCAGAATGGAGAATAATGTTTTGTTAAGAACAACGAAATAATTTTTAGTAGCTCAATTTTTGTAGACAAAATCAAAATCAGCTGAAAACTTTGATTGAACTCCCAGGGTTGATTCTTGTAATACGTCCTTCAAAACATCGTACGCAACCTCGCTTATCGTGTCATAATCTTATTTACTCGTGGTGCTGCTGTAGGGTATGGTTTCTGGCCAGAATATCGCAAAGCCTAGACAGCTCGGAGTTTTGCACACAAGATAAAAAACAGTTAACACCCTTTTCAAAAAGAGAAGTTAACACAAACATGGGTGACAAGATTAATCCTCCAAATCCAAGTGCAAAGGGTTGCTCCTTGTGGAAGTTGTCTAACGCTCCCTCATCAAGTCGGGTGTCGCCCCTTTCTAGGGTGTCTTGCGAAGCAACAAAGCGTTCTCACTCGGCCGAATACACCTTCAAGTAGGTCATTGTATGTAGATGAAGACACTAAAAACAAACGTAAAAAATCAATCAGCTATAATTTTTTATGTGCTCATGATGCATACTTAGTCAATTTGATTTGTGTTTTGTGTTATCTTTTTCTTATTCATATGTTTACTTGTTTCATATGCCACGTGTTTCCACGAGTATAGATATGTTGCATAATTTTAATACTGTTCTTGTTGACATCTTTTTTTTTTGTTATAGATGGCTTAATATTTATTTTCTGCAAAAGCCAGCTGATTTTGTCATATACTCCCTCCGTCCCAAAATAAGTGTCTCAAAGTTGTCCAAAAGTGAATGTATCTATACTTGTTTCATGTCTAGATACATCCATTTTTTGGCAAATCTAAGACAGTTATTTTGGGACGGAGGGAGTATTTTCTTCAGTTCGAGCATATATACGCTCTACTTGATTTTGCGTGCTAGGTACCCCAGATTCTTATCGACATATCGCTGATGCAAAGTTTGTTGGAGCTGCGCATGATAGAGGTCCAAAGTAGCATGGGAAAATGTAGATGGATGAAACGCAAGGGAAGCATGGCTTCCATCCAGAAGACTAGAAAACTACTCCCTCCGTTCCAAATTAATTGACTTCCATTAGTCTATATGTGGATGTATCTATACGTGTAACATGTCTAGATTCATCCATGTGTAGACAAATGGAAGTCAATTATTTTGGAACGGAGGGAGTACGTACGTACAAGAAACATCTAGGAGAGCCAAAGCACGAGTATTGGGTTGGAACGAATCTTGTACTGTAACATGTTGCAACACATTTTAGCGGATGTCTTGCCTAGCTAACCTACGCATAAGTTTAAAGTCATTGCCCTTCTAGAATAAAAAATAAAATAGGAATTTGGAATACCTAACAATTCAGTTGCCACTGCAATAATAATAATAATAATAATAATAATAATAATAATAATAATAATAATAATAATAATAATAACAATACCTGTGATTCATAATAAGTGCCGCAGTTTTCAAATATCTCCTGTTCAAAACTACGGAACTAATTTAGATCGGAGAGAGTAATATAATTTTTGACATGTGAATTAAAAAAAACAAATGTGAATCAGTTTACAGACGGCAGATGTAGATGTAAAGGTGGTAAGTTACATTCCAAATTTCTTGGCTAGACGGTACATTCCAAAAATTCATTTTTACCGACACTCATCTTCCCTCGGTTACTGTTTGAGAGAGGCGAAAGGGCGCTCGTCTTCCTCCCGCACTCCGCCGACGGCCGATCCGTCGGTCTCCTCCCTCTCCGGCCGCCGTTGCGGTGGTGGGAGAGTGGGGAGACCTCGGATTCGTGCTCGAGGCTTGTAGATAGTAGGGTAGTGTTTCTGGGCGGCGCTGGAGAGGTGGTAGCTGCGGCGGCGTTCTGGAATAAAGGTGCGGGGGCTCGATCCCCACCTCGGCGGCGTTCTGCGGGGCGGCGTCGACGAGTTCCCGGTGTGGTTCCCTCCCGGATCGTCGGATCTGGTGAGGCTTCGTGCTCCAAGGATGGCCGTCGTGGCGGAGGTGATGGCCTTTTGGCGGAGCTTTTGTCCCTCGCCCCTTCTTCGTCTTGGTGTGGTTCCTCCTGGCCATACTGGGGTGCTGGGGGTGGTGCGGTGATACGTCTCCAACGTATCCATAATTTCTGTTGTTCCATGCTTATATTATACCAATTGCTACATGTTTTATATACACTTCATATCACTTTTATGCATTTTCTGGGACTAACCTATTAACAAGATGCCAAGTGCCAGTTCCCTGTTTTCTGCTGTTTTTGGTTTCAGAAAAGTACTTCTGCGAATATTCTCGGAATTGCACGAAACAAAAGGCCACGTCCCTATTTTTCCAGCACCGTCACGGAGTCCGAAGGAGAGACGAAGGAGGGCGCCGAGGTGGCCAAACCACACCCGGCGCGGTGGGCCCCCTGCCGCGCCACCTGGTGGTGTGGGCCCCTCGGGCTCCGCCGACATCGCCCCTTCGCCTATATATTGCCTCAGACGCGAAAACCCTAAAAACGAAGTCATATTTCCAGAAGAGTTCCGCAGCGCCGCCGCCATCGACGACAAGTTTCGGGGGACAGAATCTCTGTTCCGGCACGCCGCCGGGACGGGGAATTGCCCCCGGAGTCATCTCCATCGACTCCACCGCCATCTTCATCGCCGCTGCTGACTCCCATGATGAGGAGGGAGTAGTTCTCCCCCGAGGCTGAGGGCTCTACCGGTAGCTATGTGGTTCATCTCTCTCTCCCATGGTGTGATCTTTATGTGATCATGTGTATTGCTAGTATCGCTGAATACATTAATAATGTTTATGCTACTCAAGTGATTTTGTCTAGTTTCTGGAGTCATTGTGACAACACGGTATCAAGGTGACAGTGTGGGTACTTGTGTGACTCTATGAATAATTTAGACATTTATCATGGCTTATTCTTGGGAATTGTGGTGTTTGTTTACTCAGACTTTGAGGTGTGCTTTTGCAGCCCTACGCATAGTACTCTTGCTTCATCAAGAAGGAGAATAATCCCGAGCAGTATTTACTTGTGTTCAGTTGTGCTAATCTAGTTGAATATGTAGATGTTACTCTTTATCTATTATGCACTCTATAGGTTACTTTAATATGAACTCCGGTACTCTCCACGGTGTAAAGGTGACAGTGTGTGCACCGTGTGTGATTCCTTTATGACGTTGTGGCGCTTGTTTACTCCGGCTTGAGGTGTGCTTTTGTAGCCCTACACAATGAATGGTGTTTGTTATCCAACAAGAGAGTGTTTAAGAGTAGCTTTTACTTATTCAGTTATGAGATCATTGTTGAGAGTGTCCACTAGTGAAAGTATGATCCCTAGGCCTTGTTTCTAAGCATTGAAACACCGTTTACAACAAGTTCTGCTACATGTTTGCTTGCTGCCATCTTTATTTCAGATTGCAGTTACTACTTATAATCATCCATATTACTTGTATTTCACTATCTCTTCGCCGAACTAGTGCACCTATACATCTGACAAGTGTATTGGGTGTGTTGGGGACACAAGAGACTTCTTGTATCTTAATTGCAGGGTTGCTTGAGAGGGATATCTTTGACCTCTACCTCCCTGAGTTCGATAAACCTTGGGTGATTCACTTAAGGGAAACTTGCTGCTGTTCTACAAACCTCTGCTCTTGGAGGCCCAACACTGTCTACAAGAATAGAAGTGCGTAGACATCAAGCTATTTTCTGGCGCCGTTGCCGGGGAGGTAAGGTAAAAGGTATTCACATCCTCTGGCTACTAAGCTATTTTCTAGTATTGTTGCTAGTGTGTGAGTGCTCGAAGTTATTTCCTTTAGATTCTGCAATTATTTCTTTTTGTTTCTTGTTTTTATTTTCACTAGTTAGGCTTAATGGAAAACAACAAAAAATTAGAGATCTTTATGAACTTTATATTGAATTAGGACATGATGCTTTTGAAGAGAAAATTAAAAAACCTATGGAAAATTATTTGCATGATGGTAGCAATGTTATTACTATAAATGCTTTGAACACCATTATTGCTAATGCTATGCAAAGCTCTAAGCTTGGGGAAGCTGGTTTTGATGAATATGATATTTTTAGTCCCCCAAGTTTTGAGGAGAAAATTTTCTTTGATGATACTTTGCCTCCAATTTATGATGATTATAATGATAGTGGTATTTTGGTGCCACCTACTATGGAGGATAAAGTTTATTATGATTATACTATGCCTGCAATTTATGATGAATACAATGATGGTTGTGATAGTTTTACTCTCACTATTACTAATAAAATTGATTATGCTTATGTGGAGAGTAATGATACTTTTATGCATGTGGATCATGATAAGAATGCTTTATGTGATAGCTATATTGTTGAGTTTATTCATGATGCACTGAAAATTATTTTGAGAGAGGAAAGTATGGTTATAGAAATCTTCATGTTACTAAAACCTCTCTTTATGATGAAGTTTTGAGCTTTCTCTTGATTTGCTTTTATTTGCTGGGTACTTTAAGACCTACTGGTCCTTATGAGAGAGGGAGACACGATTTCATATATCACAATAATATTAAGTCTTCTCTCTTTATGTTGAAATTTTTGAAGTTACACTTGTTTTGCATTTCTATGCTAGTCACTTTGTTCTTCATTGACTTGTTTTCTTACAAGACTCCTATGCATAGAAAGAGTGTTAGATTTAAACATGTTTTATATATGCTTCTTGATGCTCTCTTTTATGTTTCAACTCTCATCTTTATGTGGGCATCATAAAAATCACTATGCCTAGCTAAAAGGCTTTAAAGAAAAGCGCTTATGGGAGACAACCCATTGTTTTTATTTTGTTATTTTTATTTTTTTTTTTTTTGAGTCAAGGTGTTGTTACTTCTGTAGCAACTCCTTTGTATCTTTATTTTATTGCATTGTTGTGCCAAGTAAAGTTTTATTGAAAGTTGATGCAAGATTTGGATTTCTGCGCAGAACAGATTTTTAGCTGTCACGATTTGAGCTTTCTCCCTGTAGAAAATTCAAAAATTCTGAAAAAATCACGCATATTCCTGAGATATGTACGCAACTTTCATTATTTTAGGCCAGATCCATCTGAGCAACTTAAGTGCCTCGAAAAAATTCGTCATTCCAGACTGTTCTGTTTTTGACAGATTCTGCCTTTTGTTTTGCATTCGCTCTTTTACTGTGTTTGTGTGGATTTCTTTGCTCCACAAAGCATTGGTGGCTGTAGCTAATGTCCAGAAGCTTTGGGATTGATTGTATCATTACAGAATATGAGAATTTTTGATTATGCACTAACCCTCTAATGAGAACTGTCTTGAGTTTGGTGTGAAGGAAGTTTTCAAGGATCAAGCGAGAAGGGTGATATTATGTGATCAAGAAGAGTGAAAAGCCTAAGCTTGGGGATGCCCCCGTGGTTCATCCCAACCATATTCAGAGACTCAAGCGTCTAAGCTTGGGGATGCCCAAGGCATCCCCTTCTTCATCAACAACTTATCAGGTCATCTCTAGTGAAACTATATTTTAATTCTTTCACATCTTATGCGCTTTACTTGGAGCGTCTGTGTGCTTTTATTTTTGTTTTTGTTTGAATAAATTCGGATCCTAGCAATCCTTGTGTGGGAGAGAGACACGCTCCGCTTTTTCATGTGAATACTCATGTTCTTCACTTATATTTGTTGAGTATTCTTAACTAGCTACTGCAGTGCTTTTAGCTCCTGTTTTTCATGCATCTCTTCGAGCTGTTAGCACTTGTTTATAAATACTCTCTTGCTGCATTATATTATCATTTGGAGAGTTTATGTTTAAATAAATTGATTGGTGTTTGTTTGGAAGAAAGAAAATGCTACATGTAGTAGTTGGTATTGGAAAAGACATATGCATTCTTGTAGATCATTGTCTTGTTTCGATTTGATACTTTGCAATTGTTTTGAGCTCTCAAGTAGATCATGTTTAAGCTCTTGCATCATGTAGTTAAAGCCTAGTAGTGGAGAACTACCGTAGAGCTTGTTGAGACTTGGGATGCATATTTGTTCTCTCTAAGGTCTAGATATTTTCTGGTAAAATGTTTGAGCAACAAGGAAGACAGTGTAGAGTCTTATAATACTTGCAATATGTTTTTATGTGATTCTTGCTGTACCGGTTTATACTTGTGTTTGCTTCAAACAACCTTGCTAGCCTAAACTCTGTACTGAGAGGGAATGCTTCTCGTGCATCCAAAACTTGAGCCAAAACCCATGCCATTTGTGTCCACCATACCTACCTACTATGTGGTATTTCCTGCCATTCCAAGTAAATATTTCATGTGCTACCTTTAAACTATTCAAAACTTTATTACTCCTTATTTGTGTCAATGTTTTATAGCTCATGAGGAAGTATGTGGTGTTTTATCTTTCAATCTTGTCATTTACTTCTGACAGACTTTCACCAATGGACTAGTGGCATATACATCCGCTTATCCAATAATTTGCAAAAAGAGCTGGCAACGGGGTGCCCAGCCCCAATTAATTACAACTTTCATTAATAATTCTCTTCACATGTTTTGCCCTGATTTATCAGTAAGCAACTTAATTTGCAAATAGACACTCCTCCATGGTATGTGAATGTTGGAAGGCACCCGAGGATTCGGTTAGCCATGGCTTGTGTAAGCAAAAGGTTGGGAGGAGTGTCATCTATAAAGAAACTAAAATACATGTGTAAACAAAAGAGAAGAGGGATGATCTACCTTGCTGGTAGAGATAACGTCCTTCATGGGAGCCGCTCTTGAAAGTCTGGTTGACAAGGGGGTTAGAGTGCCCACTACCATTCGTTGACAACAACAAACACCTCTCAAATACTTATTTTGTGCTCTCTATATGCTTTCGAAAACTTAAAAAGCTCTAGCACATGATTTAATCCCTGCTTCCCTCTGCGAAGGGCCTATCTTTTACTTTATGTTGAGTCAGTTTACCTACTCCTTTCTATCTTAGAAGCAAACACTTGTGTCAACTTTGTGTGCATTGATTCTTACATGTTTACTTATTGCACTTGTTATATTGCTTTATGTTGACAACTATCCATGAGATATACATGTTACAAGTTGAAAGCAATGCTGAAACTTAATCATCCTTTGTGTTGCTTCAATGCCTTTTACTTTGAATCTATTGCTTTATGAGTTACCTCTTATGCAAAACTTTTTGATGCTTGTCTTGAAAGTACTATTCATGAAAAGTTTTTGCTTATATGATTCATTGTTTACTCTTTATCTATTTGTTAGCAAACTATAGACCATTGCTTTGAGTCACTTCATTCATGACATGAGCCTTGCAATATATTGATCAAGATTGTGTGAAAGCATGTCTCCTCAGAAATTATTTGTTGTTATCGTTTTACCTACTCGAGGACGAGTAGAACTAAGCTTGGGGATGCTTGATACGTCTCCAACGTATCCATAATTTCTGATGTTCCATGCTTATATTATACCATTGCTACATGTTTTATATACACTTCATATCACTTTTATGCATTTTCTGGGACTAACCTATTAACAAGATGCCACAGTGCCAGTTCCCTGTTTTCTGCTGTTTTTGGTTTCAGAAAAGTACTTCTGCGAATATTCTCGGAATTGCACGAAACAAAAGGCCACGTCCCTATTTTTCCAGCACCGTCACGGAGTCCGAAGGAGAGACGAAGGAGGGCGCCGAGGTGGCCAAACCACACCCGGCGCGGTGGGCCCCCTGCCGCGCACCTGGTGGTGTGGGCCCCTCGGCCTCCACCGACATCGCCCCTTCGCCTATATATTGCCTCAGACGCGAAAACCCTAAAAACAAGTCATATTTCCAGAAGAGTTCCGCAGCGCCGCCGCCATCGACGACAAGTTTCGGGGGACAGAATCTCTGTTCCGGCACGCCGCCGGGACGGGGAATTGCCCCCGGAGTCATCTCCATCGACACCACCGCCATCTTCATCGCCGCTGCTGACTCCCATGATGAGGAGGGAGTAGTTCTCCCCCGAGGCTGAGGGCTCTACCGGTAGCTATGTGGTTCATCTCTCTCTCCATGGTGTGATCTTTATGTGATCATGTGTATTGCTAGTATCGCTGAATACATTAATAATGTTTATGCTACTCAAGTGATTTTGTCTAGTTTCTGGAGTCATTGTGACAACACGGTATCAAGGTGACAGTGTGGGTACTTGTGTGACTCTATGAATAATTTAGACATTTATCATGGCTTATTCTTGGGAATTGTGGTGTTTGTTTACTCAGACTTTGAGGTGTGCTTTGCAGCCCTACGCATAGTACTCTTGCTTCATCAAGAAGGAGAATAATCCCGAGCAGTATTTACTTGTGTTCAGTTGTGCTAATCTAGTTGAATATGTAGATGTTACTCTTTATCTATTATGCACTCTATAGGTTACTTTAATATGAACTCCGGTACTCTCCACGGTGTAAAGGTGACAGTGTGTGCACCGTGTGTGATTCCTTTATGACGTTGTGGCGCTTGTTTACTCCGGCTTGAGGTGTGCTTTTGTAGCCCTACACAATGAATGGTGTTTGTTATCCAACAAGAGAGTGTTTAAGAGTAGCTTTTACTTATTCAGTTATGAGATCATTGTTGAGAGTGTCCACTAGTGAAAGTATGATCCCTAGGCCTTGTTTCTAAGCATTGAAACACCGTTTACAACAAGTTCTGCTACATGTTTGCTTGCTGCCATTTTATTCAGATTGCAGTTACTACTTATAATCATCCATATTACTTGTATTTCACTATCTCTTCGCCGAACTAGTGCACCTATACATCTGACAAGTGTATTGGGTGTGTTGGGGACACAAGAGACTTCTTGTATCTTAATTGCAGGGTTGCTTGAGGGATATCTTTGACCTCTACCTCCCTGAGTTCGATAAACCTTGGGTGATTCACTTAAGGGAAACTTGCTGCTGTTCTACAAACCTCTGCTCTTGGAGGCCCAACACTGTCTACAAGAATAGAATCGTGCGTAGACATCATGCGGCGGGGAGCTGGTGCTTGGCGCTGGCTGCCTCCTCCGTTCCTTCAGGAGAAGTTTTCTAGGATCTCGGTGGTCTCTGCCGGACTTTGGCGCGGTGGTCAGGCTTCTTCTGCCAGCCATGGCGGCGTGGGGAGGAGTGCTTCTGGCTCTGTGCTCTGCTTCGACATGACTTGGTCTCCTCCATCTCCGGCCGGCCGTGGTGGCGAGGGGAGAAGGTGCGGTCAAGGCGTCCATTTGGCGTTGACTCCGGCAAGCCGTCTTCGTGCTCAGTGCAGGTATGTTTGGTTGAGGGGTGGTTCCGGGGAGGAGGTGCCATGGCCGTGCGTGTTCAACGAGCTTCGGTTCCGTCGCTTGCGGCGGGCGGCTTCTGCGGTCTTCTACATGAGTGGGGTGCTCCCTTTCCCGGCGTTGGCGGCGGCCTGGTGTCTTCCTCTCCGGCGTTGCGGCGACGGAGTTTGGCGTCAGGCGTGGCGGCGGTTCAGCGGTCTGGTTCCTTCGTGCTGCTGTTGTGCTGAGCTTCGGTGGCTTGTTCTTCTGCGTGTTCTGTTTCTTCCTTTGTAATCTCGGTTGTACACGCAGTGTGGATCCTTTCAAAAAACAAACTCATCTAAGGCAATAATATTCCGCGATCGAGCGTTGCCTTAAAAGCAAAAAACTGCACATGTTCCCAAGACGCAAAGCCAACGCAATATTCAAAGAGGAGAAAAAAAAAACCTACTAGGCGGTAGGCGCTGTGTACAGCTGGGCCGCCGCAAGCCAAGCCCCCGTCTGAAATCCCACCGAAAATATCTCCCCGCTGCTTGCCTGCCTGTACTTTATTTCTTTCTTGTGTCGCAAGACAAAAGCATCTCCACCAGATGCCGCACATCGAGCCGTCCACGCACACGTCCCGGACCACTACCCGCCGTCGGATCTCGAGCGCCAGGGCAACCCAGGCCGCGAACGCGTGAAAACCTCGACCGAACAAAAAGGAAAGCGCGAGCTGTACCCTGCCATTTTCGCCGATTCGCGCCCGTGCTATCTTACATTCGCACACGCATCCCTCAGTCTTCGCCCACCATTCGCCGCTGACAGTCAGAGTGTGCAATTCGCCCCTCCGCAGAGGGTCCGACCGCAAAAGCGCCGGGCACGAACCATTGGTTGGTTCCGCTATAATTAGGCAACCCAGAAGGCACGTCTCCTTCGTCTCGCCCTCGTCCGCCGCCGCGTGTTCGGAACCGAGCGAACCCCGCCTCCTCTCCTCTTCCACCCCCACCGCCGCCCGCAGATCGAAGCCGGCCGCGCCAATGTCCGCGTCGAGGGGTTGCCGCTGGTGCGCCGCGCCGTCGAGGCCGTGCGCCGCACGCCGCGCTGGCAGAAGAGGCTCGTCCTCCTCACCGCAGGGTGCGTGCCGCCGTCTCCTCCCCTCTCCCCACCTCGATCCCTTTTTGTATGTTTTGATCTGTGCTTGCGTCGATCGATCCGTACGCGCGTGCGCCGCCTCGTCGTTGTGCATTGCTCTGCGCGGCCTCCCCTTGGGGCGGTTCCTATGAATTTTGCCACCTTTGGTAGTTCCTAGTCCAGTTCTGCGGTGAGGCTCCGAGGCGCGGAGTTAGGCGTGTTGATTGTTTGTTATGTATTCGGTTCCTATCATAGATTTTCTCTTTTGCCCTTGAGAGTTCTAATTATTACTCGTAGATCCATTTTGTATAGCACTTTTGAGATCAATATGTATAATTTGTTTTGTTAAGAGTACGACGATTCCATTGTTGAGATCAATATGAATAACTGTTCGAAAGTCTGCTCATCTGCTTGGTATAAGGTAGTAAATGGATCTAATTATCTGGCGCGTTCTGAGGGATTATGTCGTAATTAGCAGATGTATCTATTTTACTCCCGGCTTGAAATTACATGCCTGCCGGTCAGTCGGTTGTTTTTTGGCATCTGAAAATCCTGTGATTTTCATGTGGAAACCTACTACAGCAGAATTTTCTGTATTGCTGAAAGCACTGAAGCCAACCTAAATGATATAATGATATCTTATACTTTATTATTTTTAAAGAATTTTGCACTGCACTTGCTGCTCCTCACAATTTCAGAGAATATGCATTAACACAGCGGCTAAACACATCCTGCAGTATTTTGTACATATAATATAGCAAACCATTGTTCGTAAGAAGTGGAGTGGGATATCAGCTATAAATATACTGTGTTAAATATTGTTGCCCAGGTCGATTGTACGAGATGGTACATGACAATGTTTACATATAGTTCTTCATATACCCAGAAACTTGATTTCAATTATGGGTAGTTGGGTACACCGTGACTACTATTTACTACCTTAAACTAAGGTCTTAAGTCATTTGATGTTGTTGTGCTGTGTTGCACAATATAGTTAGGAAGACTGTAAGCGAATACATAACTTTTTTATCTGCAAAACGATCCGGTTACTGAAACAAATGGTATTTTTACAATTATTAATTATATTAACATATTTCTGTAATAGCTTGAGGAAGTCACCAATTGGTAAATCAACAAAATTCGGGTTTTAAGTCAGGGTGGTGCTGAAGCAGCATTTCTTCGTTTACATTTGTTTTAAAATATCAGTTTTATTGTAGAATTCTGACACACTTTGAACCTCATTGCAGAGTTGGCACTTTAACTTATGCTTGTCAGGATAATCAGGTTCTTCAAATTAGCGATGGAACATCAGGCAAGAAAAAAGTTGTTATACTTGGAACCGGTTGGGCCGGTGCAAGTTTCTTGAGAAATATCGACACTTCATTGTATGATGTCCATGTGGTATCACCTCGCAACTATTTCATGTTCACTCCTTTGTTGCCGAGTGTGACATGTGGCACAGTTGAACCACGCAGTATTGTGGAGCCAATTCGCAATATTGTCAGAAAGGTACTTATTCTATTATGCATCATTTGTATCTTCCTAGTAATTTGGTCCTTCCATATCTGTAAGCATGCTCCATTTTGAGCAATACAATTGATATATCTGACGTTTTGCAATAATTAGCACAATTAATGTGTGTGCAATTTTGCAGAGAGGTGGTGCATTCAGATTCTGGGAAGCGGAGTGCTTCAAGATTGACCCGACAAGCAAGAAGATCCACTGCAAAGCAGGCGATGGGACCAATGTTGATGGCAATGGGGAGTTTGTTGTGGACTATGATTACCTTGTTGTGACTGTTGGAGCTAAACCAAATACTTTCAATACCCCTGGTGTTGTTGAAAACTGCCATTTCCTAAAGGTCAGTACATGCATCTTCCATCCTTGGATGGATGAATAAAACTAACCTTTGTAAACAAAACTGTACTTCCATCTTTTTCTTTATGCGAAAATTATCTTGATCAATTAACTATGGGTCTGCTACTTTGTTCAACATATTTTTGTTCAACTAAACATGGTACAGTCCAACTGACTTTTTCCAGTTAATCCAGTCTCATAGTAGGATACCAGCTTACATTTACTTGCTGTGCATTTGGTATGCAACTAGGTTCAGTGTGTCTTCAAGTGTAAATGTTTTGTATTTTACAAACCAGCTGTACATTTTGTATAATGAGATGTGATTTGACACAGTTGTCATTATGTAGGAAGTAGAAGATGCTCAAAAGATCAGGAAGAGTGTCATGAAATGTTTTGAAAAAGCCTCCCTTCCTAACCTTACTGAGGAGGAGCGGAAGAAGAATGTTCATTTTGTTGTTATTGGTGGTGGCCCAACGGGGGTAGAATTTGCTGCAGAGTTGCATGACTTCGTCAATGAGGACTTGGCAAAGTTGTATCCTGACGTAAAGAAGTATGTGAATATTTCAGTAATTGAAGCTGGAGAGCACATCCTTACGATGTAAGACCATTATTAACTTTTTAATTTTCATCTCTTTGATATTTGACTGATTAGAAACTTCTTTGTAGCAACTACACTAATTATACCTTATATCCCGTGTTAATTTCTCTAATATGTTTAATGTTTCATACAGGTTTGACAAAAGAATCACCCATTTTGCTGAGGACAAGTTCAAGAGGGAAGGTATAGATTTGAAGACAAATTTTAAGGTCGTGAAGGTGTCTGATAAGACTATCACTATGACTAATCCTTCAATTGGAGAGATTGCTGTTCCCTATGGCCTGGCTGTTTGGTCCACTGGAATTGGGACACGTCCAATAATTATGGATTTCATGAAGCAAGTTGGTCAGGTATATGTTCTGCATTGATTATAACATATGTTGTTCCGCATTGATTATAAAATATTTCAGTATTCACATCTAACTATGTTTGATCCTTTTTTTGTAGGCAAACCGGCGTGTGCTAGCAACTGATGAGTGGCTTAGGGTGAATGGATGTGACAATGTGTATGCACTTGGTGATTGTGCAACTATAACTCAAAGAAAAGTGATGGTATGTGCTTGCTACTCAATATCAAAGTATAATTTTGCATCATTGACAGTCTATAACACTGTTTGTTATGGTATCATTCTGTTGTCAGAATCTTAGCATGTCTCCTCATCTCCTTTCTGAATTCAATGTAACACCTGTGTGTAGTTTACTGTAAAAAACACCATCATATGCCTTGTCTACTGAAAGTAGCATGTGTCTTGCTTGTTCCAAAAAGTCTGCTCAGCTAACCTGGCAAGTTAGAAGCTGTAGAGTTTATTTTTTGGTTTTGACAAATCGATGAAGTTTTGTAATGTTGAGCTAGCTCCCCCGGATCTTAGTGTGTCAAACATACTGTTTTGTGGTTGTTACCCCAGCTGGTGCTTTTCACATTAAGTTTGTCACTTGATTACTAAGTGCCTAATTGCCTATCAATATCTATTGTTGAACAAAGGTTTAATATTCGGCGCGTGAAGATGCTTAGTTCTTTCGTTTAGTACATTTTCAATATGGTATGCTTAACAAAATATTGAACTGAAGTTGCAAACATTGTGTGATGTCTTTTCCTTCTAGTTAACCATGCAATTTTTTTTAACAATTGGGGGAATATGAAGTTTTATATATGAATAACACTTTAAGATACACCCCATGTTTTGGAGAATACTTTCTGTTGGTATTATGCTTCAGTTGAGGAGCATCGTTCTTTATTTCTCTCTTGAGATTGAGAGGTTTAGCTTGATAGTATCTACATGGTGGTTAAGCTCAGTATGCTCCTTTAGAATGCTACCTCGTAGTGTCAACTAGCACATGTTTTTAGTTTTCGGACATCTCAGTGGGTCATGTAATCTGTGTTCATATATTTACAGGAAGATGTTGATGCAATATTTCGGGTAGCAGACAAGGATAATTCGGGCACTCTAACTGTAAAGAAAATCAAACATGTTCTTGGCGACATCTATCAAAGGTACCCACAGGTGGAGTTGTATCTTAAAACCAACCAAATGAAGAACTTCCATGACCTACTGAAAGCTAAGGAGTCAGAAGAACTGAACATCGAAGAATTCAAAAAGGCCCTTGCTCAGGTGGACTCACAAGTCAAGATGCTCCCAGCAACAGCTCAGGTAATTCACGCGTATAACCTAACAACTCAATATTACACTCATGCATAGAGTAGCATAACTTGCGCATTGATAATCTGCAAATCTTATATTGATGTTTGGTACGTGCTTCAGGTCGCTGCACAAGAGGGAGCGTATCTGGCAGATTGCTTCAATAGGATGAATACCTGTGAAGAAAATCCTGAAGGCCCTCTGAGGATCAGGGGTGCAGGGCGTCATCGGTTCAAACCTTTCAGGTATGTTATCAAACGCCATGCTTTTGCAAGTGGGACTAGTGAAAATTTCATGCACATGCTTGTACTTTTCCGGTACAAGGTCGACAAGAAGTAAATCTGACAAAAATTAATTACCATACAGGATGTCAGTAAAGGTCTAATAGATATATGTGTAGTTATGACGATGTATAACATCCTTTTGCATGTCTAGAACTGATAATTCAAATCAATGAGTCACTTTCATCAGTAACTTTATGGAGTGCAGTCATTCTTTACTTTTGCTGCGGAATGTCGACAAGACCATATATATGCTACTAAAGGTTTTAGATATATGTTTAGCTACGACCGATTGCTTGTCATCGAAGAGTCACTGAGTTTTGTCACTGAAATAAAAAACTTCTGTTTACATAGCTACGGTCGTTCATTCCAAATTGTGCATGTACAGGTACAGGCATCTTGGCCAATTTGCTCCGCTTGGTGGAGAGCAAACAGCTGCACAATTGCCCGGTGATTGGGTACATGTAGGCCACAGCACTCAATGGCTGTGGTATTCTGTCTATGCAAGGTATTGATCCCGCTCTCTACCTTGTTCCTTCTCCACTTCAATCAGTGATGGTTATGTCTGATTTGGCATTGGTTCTAATTGTCATTTACTCTTATTAAATACAGCAAACAGTTCAGCTGGCGCACAAGGATGTTAGTCGTAACTGACTGGGGAAGGCGGTTCATCTTTGGAAGGGACTCCAGCAGCCTATAAACTGAACTCCAGACGGCGTTCTCCTCGTCATGCTATCTGAAGATCTATTAGACTCTGATGCTACTTTCACCATACATACAACATCATTCGTGATGTTCCACAATTTTGAAAGCTAAATTTCCCTGTAGCCTAGCAAGGGCCTGTTTGCCAAGTTTGGCCTTGGAAGATATTATTTTGGTACGATAAACTTTATTTGTCTTGTCTTAATACACCTGCAACATTCGGGTTCTAGGAGAGAGGTGGATCAGAGTAGTACTGCAGTAAAATTTGTTTATGGCAAAGTTCGATGAGCTGCTTATCTTATTGATTGCATAGTTCCTATCCTTGCACTGAAGTTTGTCGGGTAAAGTTTGAATTCTTCTTTGTTAGAATAGATTTTTCTCTTAGCTAGTAGAATATATGTCCTTTACGGAAAATTTGAAACATAAGGGCACACGTACAAAACTGATGCCACTCAATCCCCTTCTGTTTTTCTCCTTTTTTCTCCTTCAAATGGAGCATGGACATTGGCTTTGGTGTAGTACTTCCGTTTGTGCACTATCCATGTAGTAGTACACGAGCAGTCCTAGAGGGAGCACCTTGATGCCTAGATAACAAATGCTTAATGTTTTGACACAAATTTGAAGTCCATGGTTCATAATTTCATATAACCGTAGGCCAATGCGAGGGGCCTGTCCTATAGCAGTAGCTCGTCCTGGTTGGGCTTGGGCGAGGTGAGAGATCGAGAGCACCCCTAGAGAATTTCTAGGTAAAAGAAGCTAAGCCGTAGAGCCTCAGCGCTCAGGTGCCTAGAACCTTGATGTCTGAGATAACAAATGCCTTATGTATTGACATAATTTTGAACTCCATGGTTCATATCACGGTAGGCCAATGCGAGGGGCCCTGTCCTATAGCAGCAACTCGTCCTGGTTGGGCTTGGGCGAGGTGAGCAGCGCGGTGTAGAGCCGCAGCTTCTCCTCCCCGAGCGAAGAGCACCGTGAGAGCGGCCTGCGCGGCCGGATGAACGACAGCGAGGTGAGCGACTTGCGGTGCTTGTAGCCGCGCCACGCGAGCTGCACCGCGACGGCGGCCCAGGTCCGCCACCCGTGCGAGTAGTAGCGCGCGCTGCGTCGCACCTTCTCGTTGGTGAAGGTGTAGCGGAAGTGCTGCGTCACGTACTTGACGTCGGCCGCCTCCAGGCCGAACGCCTCCGTGCTCTCTAGGGTGACCAGCGTCGACGACGACGCCGGCAGCCGCTCCAGGAACGGCCGGCGCAGGCACCACGAGAGAAGCTCGTCCCCGCTGAAGTTGCCCGGGCCCAGCATGCAGCAGCTCGTTGCGCCGTTCCGAAGCACCTGGCTGCTCTGCAGGTGCCCGCGCACGATGAACAGCATCCTCTTCACCGCGTCACCTTCCCTGACGATCTGCAAACACACATTATGAGCAATCGATTGTAGCTTGACTCTGAACTTCCAGAAGGAATTAATCAGGATATTGTGTATGAGGTTGGTTAATTGCTTACCACTTCTCCTTTGGGGAAGACGAGGGACTTGACCCTGTCGCAGATGTTCTCGAGCACCAGGTCGTCCATGTGTTGGAACAGCGGCACCTGCCGGACGAGGTCGAGGCAGAGGTGGTACTTGATGTCCCTGCGGAGGCCCTCCGGGAGGTCGCGCACGATGCGGCACTCGTCGACGCCGCGGGTGGCCGCCCACCGCTGCCGCTCGTACTGCCGGACACGGTGCCGGAAGCTCTGCGGCAGGTTCTTGCGCTTCATCCACCACTCCACGCTCCGCAGCCTCGTGTGCATCGCCTGCTTCTTCGACGTCGTCGCGTTCAGGAACACCTATTGTGGTACATGCCGGCCATGCACATCATTCACTCTACTACTAGTATGCATGCCGATTGATGCCGACCGTGGTCACATACGTACCTTGATGTTACCTATGAGCATGGTGACGAGTATCAGCCCGCCGGTGATGGTGATGATGTTGAACACTATCTCCGACCACTCCGTCGTGCTCGCCAGGTTCCCAAAGGTGCTGAGAGTCATGAGGCCCCAGAAGATTGGGAGGAGGATCTTCTCGAGCCAGCTGGGGTTGGCCACGAGCATGACGGTCCACTTGTACGCCCCGTACTGGTAGTCGTCGCCGCTGTCGAGGCACGTCGCCCTGGCGCCGGCGTTGGCGGCCCAGCCGAGCCTGTCCGCGCCCACGCCCACGCCCCACGCGCCGCCGCCGTAGTAGAGCGGATCCGCGCACGCCAGCGCCGTGGCCGCGCACCCGCCGCTCCCGGCGCAGTACTGCTCCCTCAGGCACTTGGTGGCCCGCTGCACCCCGAGCAAGTACCAGCACGCGCCCACCGCCTGCAGCAACAACGCCACCACCGTCCTTCAAGCTGCCTCAGCAATAACACTCGCGTGGCAGAAGCCCATGTGCACGCGTGACGCGGCGTGTGTACGATGAAATGCTTGTCCAGAACGAGAAGGCAGGGAGATGCGTACGTGAGCGGCGACGAAGTAGGCCATGAGGTTGAGCGCGATGCCCCACCAGATGGTGGCGAAGATGTAGCCGGAGACGTTCTGCATCCGGCGGAGGAAGCGGACGGAGTGGTAGATCTTGGGCAGGTACTCGAACAGGAACGACACCAGCAGCACCGTCATGACCGACGTCGTTGCTCCGGCGCGGATCATCGCCGGTAAGCCCACCCAGACCACCACCTGCTTATTACATACACACGATCATGTTATGTTGTTAGCCCGACGTACGTTCGTGTTCTACAACTGGCAGGACATGCACACTGATTGACTGACAGTATGCTGTGACTGCATGAGCAAAGAAAGATAATACCGGCCAGTCAGCCATAGCCCCCACAGGTTTTCCCGAGATGTTGGGACCTTACCGCTAAAATTCATTCCGCAACAAACTTTGAGTCTGCATTGAATTCCTAGCTGGCCCTGCCCAAATATGGTAAACCGACGACTCGGCAGGACGCCAATCCCCAAAATTGTACTTATGGGATGGGATTAGCCAGCACCGGTGAACTACTCAGGGCCTCATTACTCGGCAACTCGAAACTCGCGAGGTAAACGAGTAGTTCAGAACTTGACTCGGCTTGGGTCGAACTCATTGCTAACGAGCAGAGCCGAGTTTTCATTTTAGACGGTAAATGGGTTCGAGTTAAACGAGCCGAGTTCCGACCTACTCGTTTAGCTCGGTAAAAAAAAGTCGTTACATGCATTCTTGTCTTTGTGAACAATTTTTCTGAATTATTATAGTTTAACGACAAGATATTACTTGACAGTGTCATATTGTCATTGATTGTCGTGATAATTGCATCATACATACCCAAATAATTAGAAATAATTATATATAAATTTTATTATAATGCATGTTAACAGTTTTACCGAGCTAAACAAGTTAAACGAGCAAATTCACGAATTAGCGAGCCGAGCCAAGTTTCATTTCTGGACTCGTTTATTAAACGAGTCAAGCCGATCTGGCTCGTTAGTTGATGGAGGTTCAACGAGTCGGCCGCTCGGCTCGAATTCTACGCCTAGACTGTGCCAGCATCACGGCCATGTATATATGCATATTCTACTACAGAGTATATACAGAATACTGCACGTGTAAAGGTCGTTCAAACTTCAAAACGAATTGACAAGTGCAGGGCACACTCGCATTTGTGTGGCCTGGTCGGAGATGGGAGAACAGTGGATCACATGCGCCTTTGCCAGAATTTGCTGGGGGAACTGTGATGCTACGTACGACATGGCTACGGGAGGGAATCATAATACAGGATGGATGAATGATCGATGGTCCAACCTCAAAGACTCCAAATTCTCCATTCTTCCTAGTGTTCTTGACAAGCGTTCTAGTCTAATCAGCATTATGCACGGGGCCATTGCGAATTTGTTTGCATGTGAAAGATGCTTCTTGCCCAACAATTAACAGGTGAAACATTTTAAACAAACAACAGATCCATTGCCGGAGATCATGCACGCACCTGCATCACCGGAAGAACGACGAACAGGTCCAAGAAGAGCCCTCTCTTGCGCCTCGGCAGCTGAGCCGGCACCGCGGCGCCGTCGTTGCTTCGGCCACTCCCTTGCAGCTTGGCCTCCTCGTCCTCGTCCGCGTCCTTCTCCTGATCCGGCGCCGCGCAGGCCATCCGGAGCCGCATCAGCAGGTTCCAGGCGTGCACGGCGTCCACCATGCACCGGAGTGCGGTGACCGCGGCGGCGAACCAGCCGTCGAGGAAGACGCACATCAGCGGGCCGCTGATGGAAACGGTGTACAGGAACAGAGGGTCCACCATGAGCCCCGCCGCGCAGGCCAGGAGGTACGCCCGGTCCCACTCCCGCGCCCACCTCGCCCGGGGATCGATCGATGCCCACGCAGCCAGCCGGCGCCGGCCGCGCTTGCCGAAGCCGCCGTGGCTCCGCGCCGGCGAGCTCGTCTCTCGCTGATATCCCGGCCTCCGCGCGGCGCCACCGTGAGGCGACGCGGCGGCGGAAGAAGACGACGGCGTGGACGAGGAGGGCGCGGCAGTGGGCATGATCGGTACGGTAGTGCCACAGCTGCTGAGCTGCGAGTAGTGACGGAGCAGAGAGGACAGCATCCGCAGGAGCCCGAGGCGAGACGGTGCGGACGGATATATAGCTAGCTAGCACGAGCTATGGCACCGATTCGGCGTCTCGCTAGCTGCTCTCGCCGCCGTGCGTGCGCGTGGTGCCGCGCGCTTGTCTCTTTGCGCGTGCTCCTATGTTAGCGTCGGACGGTTTGCAGCTTTGCATGTACAGCGGCTATGTAGAACGGCGGGAGAACGTGGACGATATATGAGTCGATGAGGACAGCGCGTACGTTATCATGCTAGCTAGCGGTAGCAAAGTTGTAAGCTTTGCGACAGTGCAGAAGCCAACAAGGTGGCCACACATCAGCAATGCAGCGGCCTCCTCCATGTGTCAATCATGTCGGTCTTCATGAATGCTGGCGTCGATCCATCCATCGGCAGGCAGCGTGGTCCTCTACGGCTGCCTGACACTCCTTGCCAATTACCACGTACGGTACCAGCTTATTCACAATATCCGGTCGTTTGGAAGTCATGAATGCTCAAACATTATAGTCCATTTATGAAATATTTTTTACAAAGATATATCAAAGTCCATGTTTATCATTTTTCCTACCAACTAATACACATAAAAGAACTCAACCTCAAAAGATGGTATTTTGTTCATTTTTGTTTTTCCAAAACAGGGTCAAAATTGGAGGCGAAGCCATTCATAGCAAAGTGTATGAATCATTTGACACTCTCTGTAAATATGCATACAATCTTACTTGGGTATCTTAACATGAGTTTTGGTAATTGTCAGGAGTAACCTATCACATACTTATAGTTTAGATTTTAATTACCACGAAGAAAATAGCCGAAATGCACTTAAATGGACGAAAGTAGGTAGAAAGCGAGAAAATTCTTAGTACTTGTGAATATCCAATATATGATCTACTGTGTGTGAAAATTGGATAGATGTCATTTTGCATGACATTCTTATACTTGCTTAAATATCCAGCTTTGGCACTTAGAAAATGGAAGATCAGTTTTCGTCCCAAAAAGTTAAAAACTCCTTCAAGAACTATTGTTTGACATGCCAACTAGGAGGAATGACCACTGACAAAAAAAGCATTTTATGAATATTTATCGAGTTCCATGTGAAAGGACACTCAGGAACACTAACGGTACGGCTTTTGACGTCGAGTGCCTCTGACAAGGCACTCGGCAAAATTCGTCGCGCCATCAATTTACTGTTAGGTGCGGCCATGGGGTACACCTCACCATCCTTTTGCCCTATTGTTTTCTTGTTTTCCGAGTTCCCCGGTCCGACAATAGGCATGTGTGACGGGTTTGCGAGGGTCGTTGATAAAATGTTCAGCAATGTATTGTGTTAGCACTCGGCAATGTGGCGGTTTCGGTTGTGAAAGTAATTGCACAAATACAAAAAGGCAATTGCACAAAAAACATAATTGCCCCAATAAAACAAATATGGAAAATAAATAAGATTAGATAGCCGAAAAAGGTGACCAAAAGATTATAAAGATCAGACATCAACATTTTAGCAGGTTTTTTTTTTTTAATGAGACAAAAGATTTGCCTTTTATATTGATATAGTAGAAGCAAACATGATACGGCCGAATCCAAAAGAAAAAAAACCATACAAGTCAGGGCCTACTAAATAAGAGAAAAGTATCCCCTGAAATCTATGAAGGAAGAACCGCTTGAAATCTATGAAGGCAAGCTCACTTGAACTTTGTATTAATCTCAACCACGAGAACAGAATAGTAACACAAGAGGTTAGATAACATAAGAGTAGTAGTATGGGTACATCAACTCAATACGAAATATAATGGCCCAAACACAACACGGCCAAAGCCAAGGATGGTAAACTTTGGCGGGGAACAATCTCCTTATTCATAGTAGCAACATTGCACCGGGTGCGTGCTGCTTAAGCAGCGGAGGCGTCGAGGCAGACCCACTGGCCAAGGAAGACCTTGAGGCAGTTGATGTTGGGGTTGAAGCCGAGGAACTGCTCGTCGGTCAGGGCGGCGCCCGCCGCGACGGAGGAGCAGGTCTCGTCCGTCTGCACCTGGTGCACCTTGTTGCACTCTAGCGCCGGCACCGCCTTCACCGCATAACCTGCAACACCGTCGCAGCCACGGACACCCCGGTTAAGGTCGGGGTACTAAGATCCATGGCCGGAGTTGATCGACATATACGGCGTGGAACGTACCTCCGATCATCTCACGCTGCACCTGCGCGGTGATCCTGCCGTCGGCGAGGACGACCGCCACGAGGAGAGACGCGATCAGGAGAGCGGCGGCTCCGTGGTTCGCCATTGCAGATGCTGCCGATCGACCCGAAGGAAGAGTAAGCAGATCTAGACTGGTGCAGTGAGAAGCTTATGAGGCTCTGGTTTTGTGGCGACGAGGATTACCTTCTGCCTCTCGCATTTTTATAGTTTGGTGGTGCAAAGTCGAGAAGGTGCATGCAAGTATGCAACAAAAAGAAGCCTTGGAAACTGCGCCCAGAGTACGTGTGGATAGTAGCATGGACGTGTCGCTGAAACCATTTGTAAGCCGGCCAGAGTGTGGAGAATTGGTCCATGACCAGGTGAAACAGAAGAAGGGCTTATGGTTCCTATGAAGCTAGTTTGGAATAATTCTATACAGCGCGATCTTTTCGTTTGTTTGATTATACAGTGTCATTTGACTGAACGAGTATTTGGCATGTATTCTCCGCAGAAACCATTTTTAAAAAGAGAAAAAAGAAAAGAAAAACACACTGGATCTTTTCAGTTGTTCCTGATCATCCAACCATAGCCGTTGTCCCCGAGTATACTGTCCAAAAGCTTAATAGGATTAATAAAACAGTCATACAACAAGATGGAATTTTCTTTTCCGAAAGCTCATATTCAGAGAAGCTCTCGGTTAATTGTGCTTTACTAGGAGAAATTTTGGGACGAGTGACATCATGGGCCAGTGGCGGAGCCAGGATTGGAGCAAGACCTAGGCCAAAAACTAAGCGCAAAAAAATCTAGAAACACTTGTGTAATATACTAATTTAATTTGTTTTGGTAAGGTTACTAGTACCGAGCAATTCATCTTCTATTTCTAAATCATGAAATCTATGACAAACAAATTTCTAAATCATTGAATCGGCTCAATTCTTGATAGTCACATAAATCAGTTAAACTGGAATTTGAAAAATGTGAGATGAACATAAAATTACCTAACACCTACAAATGGAGAGCCGCAGCTGAGTCCAGAGTGGAGACTAGATCACTAGACTAATAGTAGGAGAGGTAGGGTAGAGTCGCATCACTCAATGACTCTGCACGTCCTGCCGGAAAAGGGCGGGAGCACGCGGTGCGAGGCGGCAAGCCGGCCTGCCGGAGACGATGCAGTGGCATCCAGCCGCAGCGAGCGAGAGGTTGGTTTGAGGCTTTGAGCGTTGTTCGCTCGTTTCCACCTGGTTTCACCTCGTGCTGGGCATGATGGGCCAGAAAGGAGAGGCCAGTACGGGCTGCACCCTGGTTGCCCGGGGCCCAGCTCCGCATGGGGTGTAACATTGCTATGATAACACTTAACATCTTAGCCCAAAACATCAATAGTAGGATTCTTTTTAGATTCGTGCTCGCTGAAAGAGAGACAACTATGACATGAGGAGCGGCGACGACAGAGGAGAGAATGGACTGATATGGAGGCCACAACATCACAACATTGGCTAAACTCAAACTCTTTTTTAATGTATATGATTATCTTTGGATATCTGAAACATTAAGATACATTTACATCAGAGTTCTCAGGTCCTAGCACGACCACTCGGTGATGCGATAGTGTTATCGTAACCCGTCACGGGTGAGGGAGACAAACGACGGGAGAGCAGCATATGCGAGACTGAGATGAAGAAGACAATGGTTGAGCGAAGGCGATCACTTGGTAGATAGCAATACAGAATGGAGGGAGTGGCAACTAGGGGAAAAGAGAACAAAGGGTGGAGAAAAAAGAAGATGGGCCAGACACTCTCGTATGTAATACTTACTCCTGCCAGCTCTCTAGCACTTTTTAGACCTGTCCCACATATGTATTCTATCAATTCTATTAAGATGGGCCAGACACTCTCGTACGTAATACTTACTTACACAAGCTTTTTTTCCAGTATTGGTTCTAGACAAACATGCTTAACCAGGAGATTCTATGGAGATCAGTTCCGGAAAGAAAAAGAAAAAAAAGTTGCTTATTTTTGTTGGTATGAGTATTTATATGAACAGTTATTCTAATAAACAGACGTGCCCTAGTAAGGGATTTCGTCCGGCGTGCATGTCGTTCTATAAGTGTGGGACCAATGACTACATGCATGTGGGGAATCTTTTTTATAATCCAAATTTTTTAAATAAATTATCTTTTAAACCCTAAATCCATTAAACAATCGATTTTTACTTCTGGTTTTGTCTCGACGGGCACTTCAAAATAAGATCCCATCTTAATATGTTTTGACGAACTTTTTTTCGTCGATAGTTGCCAGGTTATTATACTGTAGTTGCCATATGACTAGTTAGCAGTTACCACTCAAATAATTCATGGTTATCAGGTACTTTTTACATGTTTTTTTGTCATAACCATGATCGACATGTTCATAGAGTGAGTATTTGATCCAATCTAGACACGTAAAGCATGGGATTACCGTCATAGAAGATTACATTGGTGAGTACCGCAGTTCAGAAAACCAGACAACCATTTGATTTTGACCTGGTAACCAACTTGACAATACATGGTAACCAAGTGATTATAATCTGGCAACTAGGGTCGCAAAATAAAAGTTGTCAGAATATATCAAAATGAGATCTAGTTTTAAAGATTTAATCGCAACAAAGTCAACCGTGAAAACGGATATGAATTTGAAATTACGGTTTAAGAGATAAAACATTTTAAATTTTTAAAATCAAAGGGAATCTATGTGTCGCTACATGCATTCATGGCAAAACTACCTTATTATATCCGTGTCCTTGTTAGCACGGTCCATCTAAAAAATGAGCGGTTAGAAAGTTAGGCTGTGTTTTCTATAAAAAATCAGTCAACGGAGCAATAATAAATGGTTATCTTTGCCACGCTTCATGTTTGGCACATATAAAGATTTTTGGGTACTTCATAAAATAGAGGATTTCTTTGAGAGAAAAAATAGAGGATTTCTTAATTTTTGAGGCCATGGGCAGTGCCCGTGACCGCCGGATGACGAAACGAACAAAAGTGATAAACCCTCTCATGAAATGATGTAAGATGTAAACGGATCGGATTTTACCTCTATCATATCCTCTACAACATTTTTATCGGATTCAGAGCAGATCGGATAGTGATGGGTTGTGGATTTGGAGTCGGATATATGTGATCACTGACTCGGAACAGAAACGGAGCGGATTCAGGACGCAAACAAAATAAATCGGATCGTTACGTGCATATGTACATTGTCAAACCATATAACCAAAATCATTGAGAGGTTTGCGCCTCGTTGTTTGTTTTCAGCAAGTCGGAGTCGGAATTGTCTTATGTGCGAGACGATGGGTGATGACGATAACACCTCGGACGGCCTCGATGGTTTCTTCCCTCCTCGGTGGTATGTACGGTGTTTGTGTCGGTAGCCAAGTTGGCTCGGTGCACGGCGGACGTGTTCCATGACGGTCGGCCTTTGGGTTGTATGGTTTTAGACCGGTTTTTCTCTAATTCACCGGGCAACTCTATCTTCTTCTTTATTAATGAAAATGGTAATTTTTTTGCCTCGTTTGAAAAAAACCATATGACCAAAATAATTGTTCAATAACCTAGCAAAATTTAACAAATTTATACTCCCTCCGTTCCAAAATGTAAAACTTTCTAACCTTTTTGACTTTGTCCTAATTTGTACATTTAGCAACGAACCAGAACAAAATAAAAAAGGGTAGAAAGTCTTATGTTTAGAAATGGAGTACTTCATAGTCTCTGTAATGACTATGTAAGTCAGTTGTTATTCAGCGGATAAACTCGTAAACTTACTAACTGAAATTATGCTCTATTAGGTTAAACATTTCGATAGAGAATCAGATTATTCGAATTAAAATCAACGGATAATTCTATTTAATTTTTGGATAATCTAGAATCGGGGTTTTTTTTTGCGAGGACTCTGATATTAAAAGAAACACCGTACAAAACACCTCAACAAGGTGTTAAGTCAGGAACCAAATACCTTCAAACCAGATATGCATTTTTTTAAACGAATTTGAAATCGAACACGTCCATTTACGGATGATGTGATCTCATCCGGTGCTGCGGGCCCAATCTCCACCCGGAACTGTAGCCGAAGCGATGCCCCTACACCACACGTCCGCGACCGCGAGAGCGAGCGCGAGCGCGAGGCGACGCCGCGAACACTACCACCATTCAGCTCGCGTCAGCCATGGCCACGCTGCTCCCGTCGTTTCCGCACGCCCTCTCCAAGCCCCACCATCTCCACCACTCCCACGTCGCCGCTGCCTCCGCCAGGCCCGAGGCCCCCAACGCCGCCCCGAACCCCGCCAGTTCCCGCCTCCGCCGCCTCATCGCCCGCGACGACCTCGCCGAGGCCTCGCGCCTCGTCGAACACTCCACCTCCCGCGGCGAGGCCCCCGACGTGTACCTCTGCACCAAGCTCATCCGCAACCTCTGCCGCCGCGGCCGCACCTCCGACGCCGCGCGCGTCCTCCGCACCGCCGAGGCTTCCGGCGCCCCGGTCGACGTCTTCGCCTACAACACCCTCGTCGCGGGTTGCTGCCGCTACGGCCGCCTCGACGCCGCGCGCCGCCTCATCGCCACCATGCCCGTCCCGCCCGACGCCTACACCTACACGCCCCTCATCCGGGGCCTCTGCGACCGCGGCAGGGTCGGCGACGCGCTCACCCTGCTCGACGATATGCTCCGCGCGACTGCCAGCCCAGCGTCGTCACCTACACGGTCCTCCTCGAGGCCGTCTGCAAGAGCAGCGGCTTCGGGGACGCCATGAACGTCCTCGACGAGATGCGCGCCAAGGGCTGCACGCCCAACATTGTCACCTACAATGTCATCATCAACGGCATGTGCAGGGAGGGCCGGGTCGACGATGCTAGGGAGATCTTGCATAGGTTGTCGGCCTATGGGTTCCAGCCCGACACGGTCAGTTACACCACCGTGCTCAATGGATTGTGTGCCGCTAAGCGATGGGAGGACGTCAAGGTGCTCTTTGCTGAGATGGTGGAGAAGAACTGCGTGCCCAATGAGGTTACTTTTGACATGCTGGTCAGGTTCTTCTGTCGCGGAGGCAGGGTAGAGAGGGCAATCGAAGTTCTTCAGCAAATGTCTGAGCATGGGTGCACAGCCAACACTACCTTGTGCAACATTGTCATCAACGCTATCTGCAAACAAGGTCGTGTGGATGATGCCTTTGAGTTCTTGAACAATATGGGCTTGTATGGGTGCAATCCGGATACCATTAGCTATACTACTGTGCTTAAGGGCTTGTGTCGTGCCGGCCGATGGGAGCATGCCAGGGAGCTATTGGACGAGATGGTCCGGACAAACTGTCCCCCTAATGATGTCACATTCAATACATTCATCTGTATATTGTGCCAAAAAGGAATGATCGAGCAAGCTATTATGCTTATTGAACAAATGCCAGAATATGGATGTTCAGTGGGTATTGTCACATACAACGCTCTTGTCAATGGCTACTGTGTGCAAGGGCGTGTTGATACTGCTCTTGAGTTGTTTAATAATCTGCCTTGCGAGCCCAACACAATTACATACACTACCTTGTTGACAGGCCTGTGCCATGCCGAGCGGTTGGATGCTGCTGCAGAGCTCTTAGCTGAGATGATTCAGAAGGATTGCCCTCTAAATGTAGTGACTTTCAATGTACTTGTGAGTTTCTTCTGTCAGAAAGGGTTCATCGAGGAAGCAATTGAACTTGTGTATCAAATGATGGAGCATGGTTGCACCCCTAACCTGATTACCTTTAACACTTTACTCGATGGTATTACCAAGGATTGCAACTCAGAAGAAGCCCTGGAGCTATTGCATGGTCTGGTCAGTAAGGAGTATCCCTTGATACAATAACCTACGCTTCAGTCGTTGATGTCCTCTCAAGAGAAGATAGAATCGAAGAAGCCATTCAGATGTTGCATGCCGTGCAAGATATGGGGATGAGACCAAAAGCTGTGATGTATAACAAGATACTATTCGCTCTCTGTAAAAGATGTGAAACAGATCATGCTATTGATTTCTTAGCTTATATGGTGTCTAATGGTTGCATGCCTAGCGAGTCGACCTACATTATACTCGTTGAAGGCCTTGCCCATGAGGGTCTGCTGAAGGAAGCACGATATGTACTGAGTGATTTGTACTCAAGAGGAGTTCTAAACAAGAGTTTAGTTGAAGACCGGCACTAAGATTGTGGTTACACTGTGCATATGCCTTATGACTGAAAAAGAAAGAGAAAGAAAGTTGTGCATATGCCTTGAGTCAATGATGAATCTGATGCCTTAGTGCTCTTTAAATTTCCCGAGTCTCTATGGAGCTTATTCCTTATTCACAGCAAGGTGAAATCGGGTGGCAGGCTTTATGTGTGCATCAAGCTACAATGATCCGTAAAGATGGGATAGGTGAGGATTCAATTCATAGTATGAACAAATAAATCATGGGGATGTAACATTCTCCCAGATGTCTTGCTACTTTTGAACCGCAGGATCGCATAATAGAGACATATTAGGTTCCTGAAACCCTTTCTTTCTTTCCTAGTACAGTAGTACACTAAAAGTGATACCCGATTCCTCTTGCTATTTACTTTGAGCCGTTTTGAAAATAAATTTCCCAAATATTTGGTGTTTAATTAATTGTATACCTTCATATTATCCTGTTAGCACTTAGATTTATGTTAGTTTGTTAGATTTCAACGGAAATCCATTTTAAGTCATAGGAACATATGACTTAAAATGATACCCTAAAAGTGATACCCTATTCCTCTCGTTATATACTTTGATCGTCTTTAAAAAATACTTGTTCCAAATAGTTGGTGTCTTGTGCACCTTCATATTATCTATCAAAACTTTCCATTTTACACTATAGTATGTTTAGTTACTCGAAATGTTTTATATTCTAGTAGTCTTGGGTTGTAAAAATCTCACCACCAATAGTTATCTTGTTCAGGTCTTCGAAGTGTGAAGGCCAAGGAAGTCAAGAGGACAATCTGGAGGAAACATAACGAAGAAATGAGTGTTCATACTTATATGTTATATCGGCCTAGTAAAGATTAAATAATACAGGCCAAACAAAGTTTTTCTTGAAACACTTCTGAGTTTCAGCAGTTTGAGACTAACGTATTGAATTATTTCATTATTTGACTATACTTCATGTTTATAGACATTTTGGTTTGTCTTCCATTAGCAATGGTATGTTAACAATTGCTTTTCCCTCTTGGGCCTTGCTTTTTGAATACCGGCTACTATTTTTGTCTAATTTAATTATGGACTAAATGGTCCTTGCTGAATCATGTTTCTGCCTAGGTTTCTCTCAGTGCACATTCGCATGCCCAAGTAAAAATATAATGTCAGCTGGATCTAGTTTTACTCTCAACAGGTTATTGTACCATACCAACTTCATCATCAAGAATTTGCATCTTGGTAAGCTCTTTATCATATTTTCATTGGGTGTATAGTCCTGCAAGATCAGAGTCTATCACAAGCTTTATCCTCATGTTTGGTGTCAGATTCTCATGTTGTTATTTTTATATCTGCAGGTGAAAACATTGGGCGTGACGCAATATTACATTCACAGGTATGATTTACTTGTGCTCTAGCTGTTGTTTGAACTCCTATACCCTTCGTTGTCTGCAGCAACAGGCAAAGGTTCAGAGTGAACCTCATGTTCTGTTGTTGGTTTGGAGGTTGGAACTTATCAATATGCGACCAGTATAATACATACCTTTACTGCTCTGCATCACGCAGTTCAATGGATCACAAGTGATATGTTGGTCCCCACTTAATAGTTATACCTCTACTGCTCTACGGAGAAATATGTGCATTCAAAACTAAGAAAAACTACCGTACATATCCTACAAGATTTTGGTTCTGATTGTTGGATGATGTTTAGTGTTAGTTCATTTGTCTACGCATCATGTCTAAGTTCAGTGGCCTCTGTGTTGAAATTATTTTCATAAAATCTTTCAAATGAAGAAAAAGCAGGATGCAAGCAAGCTGGTATCAGGAAATCAAGATAGGCTTGCATCACATTATACTTTGCTGAGCTTCTGCCTCACGGTTCAGAACTGGACAATGACAATAACTGTTCTAGTCAGTAGCATGCACAACAAGCAACTCTTTCATGTGATCATCAGGCATCTTTGGATTGAAGACCTTTTTACAAGAAATTTTGTAGGATTTCAATTCAGAAGACTTCTTTGGAGGCTCATTGTTCTTTTACTACCCAATTATTTAGGAATCTTATCAAGAGCTTAGATCTCATTCTTTGCATCATGACATCTGAATCCTACATTTTTCATATTACCGCTGCTTTTAGAATCTTGCGTTCCAAGGTGTGGCCCTTGGAAGCTCTTTTTTTTAGCTTGCAGCCATTGGAACTTCATACTGTTGAGCTAGCAATGCTATGCTGGATGATGGACCTTGATGCCAGTTTATGTAAGTTATAATACCTTTATTAGCATCACCTATGATCACTGTTGTTTCTTACCCTATGTATTGCCAGTTTACTAGAGAGAAACTGGATTTGCAAATGCTTATGGTGCCATATAACCCACTAGATTGCACGGCAGACCAACTTTGTCATACACAAAGAAAATTGCCAGCAAAAGAATCTTCCAGGGGCAACGTCCACTGTTCCACAAAATTAGTGCAACAATCTATCTTCTACGAGACGAACTGTACAAGGCCCATTTTAGGATGCAAGTTTCTACTGTTTTTTCACATCACCCATGTAGCGGAATGACAAGGCAGCACCGAAATTTCTTCGCTCCTCTGTGAAGTCATCGTCTGAGTCATCGCTGGAGCTTGAATCTGTATGGACTGTTGACATAGCTGGGGACTCGTGGATGCCTTTTGCTATGCAGTCTTTGGTGGCAAGCATCTTGACCTGTCCGGCATGGGATATTTCGACCACGACCTTGCCGTTATCCTGTGGAAGAGGTTGCTTCCAGGGCTCCCCATCAAGTCTCATGTATGTATGGTCAGCTGCACCCTTGCGAAATTTGAATCGAACACCATGGGCCTGGGAAGAAATAGGTTTCAGTGTCTAAGAAAGTTTAAAATGAGTGCAAATATGTTGAAGCTAGTTTACATTCGTTTCATAAATTAATTCTGCTACTTAAGCCGTTCAAATACTTAAACTGGCATTCGATCTTGATTAGTCATAGCTTACATCTATAGACTAAAATAACTGGTGAGACATGATGGCCCACAAATAAGGAGCAGTGGTGGTATTTGTAGTAGCTACTCTGTTCTGAAATGTAACTACTTAAGGCGCCCATGCATCTCAAGATTTAAGTTTCATCAAGACTTAGATTAACAAAGTATGGTTTGTGCGACAGAAAGCATATCATTTGGATTGGTATTGAAAAGCATTTTCCAATGATGACATTACTTCTGTGTCAAATAAGTATCATTTTACTGGTATGACTGTTGGTCACAACTTAAATTCGAGATTGTGGCACCTTACATCTTAGAACAGACTAGTAAATAGGCAGCCAAGTAATAATAAAACATGCATTTGTATTTACCTGAGCAAGACGAGTGCCATGGCCTTTTGGAGATAACAACACAAGGCCGTGCCAAGCATCTTTGAAACCCACAATCTCCAGAAGTCCATCGTCCACAAGTGGAGGCATTACCAAGTCTCTCTGCAATGTTTAAATTTAGTACAATAGCACCAGAGATTTTGCTATACTAGGAATAATGTTAACGTCATGTCTTATACTCACTTTTCTTCTCTTCCTCTTACTTGGTGTTCCCCATGGATTTAGTCCACCAGAGAAGCTCGGTAAATTGAGACAAACAATGGACCGGATACTGCATTTGTGTAAAAACTTGTTCAGAACATTACTAAGTACTGTCAAACTTGAAAGAAATATTCTGACATCATATCGCTAAGAGCAGTCAACTTAAAACATACTCCAGATCCAAATACTTTGCCCTGTTTTTGACTTATGCGCTAATCTTTCAAGTTAAACTTTGACCATCCATTCTGTACTAATGCGTTTATCAGAAGCTATGTAAGTACATGGTAACAAAAATGATTATTAAAAAAATGTATTTTAACATAATCAAACAAAAAACTTGGAAATACCATAGTCAAAGTTTTCCAGTTATTGACTGTCAAAGTCAAGCAGGACAAGTATTTAGAAACAGAGTAATAAATTAGGTGAGAATTTTATGAGGTTTGTAAGTTGGAACCACCTATAAGACGTATAGATTAGTGGAATGGTCCTGCCTTTAAGCTTATAGTTGGCCTCATTTAACTTTTTTTAGGTAAACATATATGCTATAACTAAAACTTCAAAGTTGCACCTGTGCTCAAAGATAAGAACATAAATCTCCTAAACACTGACATAAGCAATAAGCACATTTAATACTGAAAAAGGAGAGCACATTAGAATTACCTCTGTGGAATTTCTAAGTTTTCCCATTTTCCAGATTTCTTCATTATCTTTACTTTTGCAAGATGTGCAACGTTCCTATTGTCCAGTAAAAGGCATCGAATTATGTGAGCCGAATGCAATGTTGTTAACAAACCTTGACTATTTTTCGAATACAAGACATGCTGATTTTTTATGAACCTTTTTTTTTGTAAAAAAGTTTCCATAGCCAAGTTAGTGCAAAAAAAGGAATTACCGTGACATAGGATGACTTAAAGAGGCACAGAACCATCCTTGTGTGCATGCCAGCTTCAAATATGTTTTCTGCACTACAAATTAAAAGAGAGGTTGGTTTGTGTATTATCTTAAGAGAGAAATAAAAATCAAAGGCTGAATAATTAAATTAAATGAGAGGAATACATATGCTTAGTTAACCTGATTAGACAACTGGTTCTTGAATTTCTCTGGATGCGATTTCCTCTCAGAATGAAATGCATACGACACTTGGGCATCCATTCCTGTGACAGAATCAAAGTGTCTTTCAGCCTTTGGCTGTTCAGCTAAGCAAAAAGTTCTGTTCTTTTCTTTCTGCTCAATTTCGTAAAATAGCAAGAATCGATTAAAAATCAATTACCAACATATAAAGTGCACTGTAAAGATAACTCACCCATACTGAAATAATTCCAAAATCCCCCACGATATGTGTAAGAATATTCCTGGACATACAAAATATGGTCATACAGATACTAAATGACTCACATGATTAAAAAAGATCATTTTCTATTTTTGACATTTGCACTTCAATCTATCGATGGAGAAGCGTAACAATACAAACAGAGTAAAACTGAGGTTTTCAACATTAGTATAAGAGACATTATAACCAAGTCGCATATAGAAAAACCTAGACTCCTAAGTATAGAAGCTTAAGACTAGAAGCAAGAAAGTGTAATTTTGGGAATGCTCTATTCCTCTGGTGCATGATATAAATTTGTAACAACTATTTTCAGATGTTTGTCTAAACTATGCCACCTTCTCATGACAAATATGTATAGGTGATGATGGCGCTCTTTCCAAAAGTACATGAAAGCGACTGAGTTAACGCAAAAATCTGAATAGGTGAGTTATACATAAAGTTAGTCAACTTCAACGATAGTTACCATATCTTCTGAATCTGTCTTTGGCACACGGTGAAATGCATGCAGAGAATGTGGCATATCAGAAAGAGCAATTGGGTCGCAAGGAGAACGTTTTGGGCATTTCATTCTCATGACAGTATGCCAGCTGGAACATTGTAGTAATAACAATGTAAGGTACCATCCATAGGAATATCAATACAGAAGGATCGAGAAAACTGTATAAAAGAAACCCACCTATCAATGTTCATCTCTCTTGCTTCTTTTACTACCTGTAGGAATGATATGACAGACCCGGGATCCGTGCCAGGATTTCTCTTACCCTGCACAGCAATTATGCGCTACTATTGAGTTGACAGCCCTTGATATAAAGTATTTTATAGCAACTAAGACATCTTGATGGCATCACAAGAGGCAAGTTAATGAGGGTTGAGGAATATCTTAACCCCCATTAGAAGAGAGAGTTGTTATCCAAGGTCTAAGCAGAAAATCCAACAGATAATGACACTAACATCGACAGTTACTTAAGTTCAATACAACAAGATATACTCCCTCCGTTCCAAATTAGATGACTTCCCTTTACCCACATGTGGATGTATCTAGACATGTTACAAGTATATATACATCCACATTTGGACAAATGGAAGTTATCTAATTTAGAACGGAGGGAGTAGTTGTTTTTACAGTAAGTTTTTTTATGCACATCACAAAGAAAAATATTTGAATCCAGCATTTTACGCCATATTGTCAAGTAAAATCAGGTTTAACAAAAATAGCTCACGCAAGTACAACACACTGCACTAGTAAGAAGATCCAACAGGAACACGATTTTATTGATTGATTACTTCTGACATACATACCCATCCAAACGAATATGGCAAGTTATTTCCGGTTCCTAGAGGAACTGTAGCAACTGGAGGTGGATGAGCTAGCTTGAGATCAGATACAACTCCAAGCAACCAACCTGCTGTTCCATCGCCTCCAGCAACCTAATTAAATTTCCATGACAATATTACGTAAGTGAGCCTAGTTAAATAAGTTATTATGGGATAAGATAATGGTAGAAAAATTAGCAAGGTATCTTGAGAACGATGCCTGGTTGCACTCACTATTAGCCTCAATCTTCTATGGATTTCAGCAGCAGAAGTATCTCCATCACGCTTGAGTCTTTCCAAGTTGCTATAAAGTTTGTGCAAAACTTTGTCTGGAGCTTCGTCAAGTAGATCAAATACCTGCAATTCAGAAATTTAGAACTACTCCTAAATCCATATATTTAGGTCTGTGGTACAAATGCATGGGCACTATACTGTAATACTGAACAAGTATATCTGGTGACCTTGAAAATATGTACCTGAGCATGATTGAGAAGCTTGCGGTATGTGACAATTAAATCATTCCCCAGTTGCCCACCACTTCTGGTGTTGATAAAAACAATCACTGGACAGCTCGGTATCTGAGAAACTTGCTCCACTGAGGACTCGGGCATGAAAATATAGGTCGGAATGTAGAACTCTTTCAGTGTGTTATTTTTCTCGAAACTGTTCTCCATTTGAGCTTGCTACCTGCAATGTTCATGCATCAAAGTTATATAATACCATTCAATGTCTGCATGAAAATTAAATACTAGCCTCCTGTGTCACTTATGTTGATTTGACTCTGGTATGGTTTGTCAAGCAGATATCTTTGTCAAAGTTAGCTGGAATGTATGAACTGCTTCATAACCACTTTCTTTCAATATTCATTAGCTTGTTGTAGTGTTTAATCAGAATGGAGTAAATGAGTTTTGATTTACAAAAGTTGTTTTAGGACATCAGATGAAAGTGAAACTAAAGTTGTTTTAGGACATCAGATGAAAGTGAAACTATTTGTGAAGCGTTGTTTCAATGATGCTGTGACCAGGAGATTACAGTTGTCGAGCAAACGCTGGCTTGTCCAATCAAGCCATTCCCAATTCCTTATCTGGTCATTCCCCTGCTCATATGGAAACCCTGCTGCAGAGATTACCAACCCACTCTGCACAAGCTAGATAACAAACTCACAGGATGGTGAGCCCGGATGCTAACCAAGTGTGGTTAGTCATGATGCGGTAAGTCCTCCCAGCTGCCTTGATTATGCCATGCTCGCCACCGAAATGCCGCAGTGGGTGAGACAGCCCGTTGAGAAGAAGTAGAGGAAGTTTCGTCTGCACAGAGCGTTGTTGGCTAAGTTGTGCCGCAATCTATCACCCCATCGCCAGGTGAAGATTTCAACACCCTGTTTCAGAGTGCGGTGATGCAGACAAGTTGAAGGGGGGCGTGGTCTCTCATCATCCTTACCATGTGGAGAATCTGGTGGCTGGGCAACGAACTGTGAAGGGGCTGGTTGACACTATCATGGATGAAGCCAACTTTTGCATGCTCGCAGGCGCTGAGGCGCTTGCCGCTGCGCACGAGGCCACCAGATCAAGCGCCTCTAAAACAGCAGCAGGCCTGTAGGTCACTGTGCTTTTTTTGGTACTTATTCTTATCATAGATTCCTGTTGTTCCTATTGTTTTTCTTTACTGTTTTTGGTTTGTTCTGTTTGCAGTCTAGTTAGTTGTACGTTTGGCGTCATTTTGACATGTGCGTGTTTAAAGAAAAAAAACTATACCAGTATGTCACTGAATACTGAACACGTATCAATTGGCATATTAACAAGCCACTTATGGTTTCTGCAGGTATGTCACTGATACTGAATACTGGGCCAAATTTGTCTACTTTCAGCTTCTTCAAAAATGACAGTTGCCTATATCAGCGAGCAATTAATTTAAATACTGTATGACAAGGAAATCAGTTCCAATGAAGGAGATAGATTTGAGGTCGCTGTCATCCTTGAAACGTTCCAATGAAGGAGATAGATTTGAGGTCGCTGTCATCCTTGAAACGAATCATTGCAGTATTAATTACCAATTACTGTCACTCTTAATCGCTCACCAAAATCAAGTCACCCTAAAATTGACGATCTGGAACAATCGAGAAATGATCCCAAATCAACCCGTATAATGCCTAGTTGAAAAACTGTAAAGCTGACGACAGTTCCAGGCAGCGATTTTAAGCTAAACAAACAGAGAGGGTGGTAAATGGTAAGTTTTGAATAGTAAGAACGAATCAAGGATTCTCAACCTGGTCAAAAACTGTAAAGCTGACGCTAGTTGGAGGCAGTGATTTAATCCAAGAGCCCATCCCTGACAACTATATTCAGACGAACTATGTAGAAGCACAGATATACCCCGTGATTTACCTCTGACCAAACCAAGAAACCCACAAAATAGAAGGAGTGCTTATTTTAGCCTGAACTGTCTCAAAACAGGTATCGTGTGTATTATGAGTTTCATCCAAATTCATTCTCCAAAATGGAAAAAGGATAAGCCAAATGCCATTCAGGGCGGCGGTGAGCTCCTCAATCCGAAAAGAAAGATTACCAGCTTGACCAAACCACATGAAAACGCAGAACTAGACGTCCAGAGGAAACATCGCGGCAGCATAGGGACTTCAGTGACGGGTCACGCACAGAAAACTAGAAACACTGGTTATTATTAGTAATTACTTGAAAATTGGTTCTGTTTTCCATTCCAAACCACAAACATGATGGGAAAGAAACGGAGCAATCACCAAAACGCCAGATCAAAAGCGCCACATTTCGGTAAGGCATTGAAGAACCAAAGACCATACCAAAAAATATAAAGAAAAATAGACGCTTTCACCTGGCGGAATCCCTCCCAGGAAACGCCCGTAATATCCGGCTAAACCATCGCGCCTCCCAAACAAGCAGAACCGGACGGGCGGAGAAAGATCACACACCTGGGGCTGGGCGAAGGTTGGTGGTGTTGCAGTGGACGGCGCCGACCTAGGCTGGCTGTCTGCCTGGAGGTGCTCGGAGGAGGCGAGCCAGGAACGGGCGCGCGGGAGAAAGAAGGGATATGATTCCTTCCCTCCCCTGAGTCCCCTCCCTCCCTGCGAACACGAGCTCGAGGGGGGCCGGGAGGCCGGAGGCGGAGGGTGGTGGAATTGAAATGGCAGGAGAGTCCGGCAGGGCGTGCGGACGCGTGTTATAAGCGCCGGGGGCGCGGGCCCACCTGGCCGGATGGGGCCACGTGCGGTCCCGATGCGTGGCTTCGTTCTATTTACGGGCGGGCCCGGCGGAATGGCGATGGCCGCGATGGGGTCGTTCCATCCGGCGAAGCTCCCAGGCAGCCTCTCGCTCTGAGGCTCACACGGTGCCACACGCGCTCGGTCGCACGCGTGTTGCTTTCGCTGGGGGTGGTTCGAATCTCGCCCTGCCCATGTCATCTCATCTGGTGGATTAGTTTGAGGCTTTGAGCTTGAGTGGTGGTGCCCATGGCCGTCTTCTCCGGTAAGCCGACGAGGCTGGGGAGGATCCCGCCGTGTGAGGGAGGGAAGGGATCCCGCGGGCAGGCGGCGGTCTCGCGCGGCCGCTCGGTTTTCTCGATCGGAATCGTTGCGGTCCGGCACGGCGGCGTTGTGGATTCGTCGTTGATCGGGCCGGACAGGTCAGGACAACGGGACGATGTCGCCCGTCTCGACGGGCATCAGAATCTTGGCAGCCTAGCAGTAGCAGGTCTCTGCCGCCAGCCGGTTCCACCACGTGTGACCAGGAATATCCCGTCCTGTGGCCTTGTTCCACGTGACCAGGGTCCTGTTATTCTTCGCTGCTGCCTGCTACGTGTTCTTTTTACCGTCTGCTGACACGTGTTTGTGGCAGCTATATTTCAACGTTCCAAGTTTGTGTTTGTTCAAAATGAAAAGGAAAACGTTCCAAAGCCCGTGTTCCTACTACAAAGCTCGTGTGTATCGTATCGAACTACTCACAACAGGAAACATACACCGAAATGATGGCACCAAAGTCATTTCATTTCTACCAAATGAAATGAGATGAAGGGTGCTAAAATGAGGTCTAATGCTTTCGATGTTGGACAACAGCATCAAATTAAGTGCCTGTTAGGTTTAAAAGATTATAAATAGGAAAGACTATAAAAAAAACGTAGGACCATATAGGAATTGAAAACGCGAGAAGGCAGGATCAGAACCTAGGGCATCGGTCCCGTTTAAAAAAATGCATTTTGAGCGTACTTTAAATGTCCAAATAAATTGAAACAAAAAATTTCCGTGCACATCCCTGCAAAGTATGCATGCGGCACGAAGTTTCCCAAAGTGAATTTTTATTTTGACTCCACAAGAAAAGAAAAAATTCGGTGCTAAAAACAACTTTTTATGAGACATATTTTTCCTTTTTTAACACGGAGCAAGTAAAAAGTCTTTTTTTGCAAAAATTTCTACGCACACGAAGAACATGGATATGTACACTTGCAATTATTTCCGACATTTAGAACTTTTTTCTTTTCAGAATGGACAAATGCCCATAGTATATATGTATTTTCCTTGAAAACAAATGAAATTGTAATACATGTCGTTTGGTTACATTACGGAAAAAACATGGGATGTTATCTAAAGGAATGTGTGCTTATACTTTTTATTAGGTTGGATCTAAGAGAAAAAAATTCTAATTACATGCAAAGTAGACCAAACAGTACCCCTCGTCTTCCCACAGACCTTGTCATTATGATTTCGAACTTTCTATAAAAGCTTGGCCACTTGGCCTTTTGGTATGGTCTCAAATCAATACTTCTTATAAAGCAAAACCCCACTAAGTGCATTAATTATTTTCTATCTCAACATGCAAGATATCCACATCATGCACTATTTTGGCCAATCAATTTTCCATGTCATCTCTACTAACAATTATTAATAATAGTTTTCATACAACCTATGCATGTCATGTTTTTTCAGCCATATAATTGTCCACGTCACTAATATTTAGTCCTCAAATATTCAATAATTTGGCACAAATTAAATTTAGTGTCTCGACTATTGTGATCAACTGAATCTTGACGATTGGATATTTCATGCCTCTTATACCCATTTCATTTACATTATAATTTTTTTAAAGAAATTCCCGCTGCAACGCGCGGAGTATTCTTCTAGTCTTTTAAACAAAACAATCTCTACAGAAAAGAACAGGGTCCTCCAAAATTACAATAAAATTCTTTTGAACCAAAAAAGGCCCTAACAAAGTTTTCGTTCCCACGGATGCGGCTGCGTCGCTACTCGCAAGCAAAGAGGAGATTCCTTGTTCCTGCTGCGATGGAAACGTCTAATCCCTTTTGCGCCCCTGCTGACCTGGGTGCAAAGGCCTTTATATCTTTCGGAATGTCCAAAGTATCGCCCATGTTAGCTGCAAAGTCGGTGCCGAAAGCTCACGCCGACAGTGTGGCGCCATCGGCGTATCGCTTCCTGCCCCAGCGCATCTGTCCAACAGTATTGTATGTTCGGTGTAGCAGTTGGCGTTCAAACTTCAAAGCAGGGACTTTCTCATAGTACACACGGATGCAACCGGGCTAACTACCTGCTCTTCATGAACTTTTGGAAGTTTCGGCTTGAGTCTTGTCATCGGATGCCAATCTGCTTGAAAGGTGGAGTGGCTGCTAACTTTATGTCTAGAAACTTATTTCATCCAAGTGCTCAAGAAGGTGCAGGGTTCTATATGTTGCAAAGAAAATTGCATCAGAAAGGCACTCAAGAAGGTGCAGGGTTTTATATGTTGCAAAGAAAACTGCATCAGGAAGGCAGTAACAAATAAACTGACCATTCGAAAAAAACAGATAAACTGCTCCAGTAGACGAGCTTTTAGCAATCCAACTACTGTACCAGCAGTCCAGCACTACGAAAAGTAGAACACTATATGGCGTAACCGAGTCTGAAGTGCATCTCACCAAAACAACAGAGTTCTGAGAAACAGATGGGAGTGGGAACATCCAGAAAAGCAAGCTGGTTTAGTTTGGTCAGAACACTTCTCATCCCACCACTTCCACCATCCAGTTGTTTAACTTCACAGGAGAAAGAAAATAATTTACGTAGGCAGATAACTCTATGGACACTGACAGGTTCTTCATAATCTTTACAGGACCAAATAAACTTTACTTGGGGAGATAACTTAAACGATACCCATTGGTTCTTCAGGTTCTTCGATCCTTGCACCACAGGATTCCTTCCTTTTCATTATAACTCTGCTTCTGTACAATGTTAATCTGGAAATCTGGATCATCCTTCTTCTGGGGGTCTTTGAACCACTTGGTCTTCTCTTAGGTGTCAAGCCTCCAGCATGTCCACTGTTCTTCACGGGTGTGCTGTCAGCGTACACTTGGTCTCCACAAAGATGACTGAAGTGATGGTGAGGATTCAGGTAATAGGATGATGTGCTCACGATTCCTACGACTGCTGACGGACGCACTGTCTGCATAAAATCCTCTAGCTCTGCGAAACAAGCATGGTCGGAGTATGGCAGAGCATAAGAATCCTTCCCAAATAGCTTCGGTGGTGACAAGGGATCATAGTCCATTTCTATTGTGCCTATGCCCGACGCTTCTTCTTTGCATCCAATAGACTTTGCTGGTGATTTACCAATAGACATGGCCTTTCCCTCGCTGCTTCTCCATAGCCAAGGGATGGCTGAAGGCATGATTCCTATGGTTGGGCATACTGTGTTCAAAGCTTCAAGATTCTCGACTGTCAAACTGTATCTTGGAACAGCACGGATCCTGGTCAAGCTGGTCTGAGTTGTGAAGATCTCCCGATTGTCATCAATGCCTAGAAGGTGCATTGTCAGTAGACGCTGGGGCCAGACCCAAATCTGACGAGGAAAGTGAGGGGGGAATACTTTAGCCTCCGGAAGATCAATGTGCAGTGTTTATAAAGAAAATACAATGGCAGTGTGTGTATCAAAGTTATGACATCTGAACAGAATATTAGACTAGATGGACTAAGCAGGGGTCAGAGCTTAACAGTGATACTGAGCAAGTTTATGTGGAATAACAGAACAGCATTAGGAAAACAGATAATATGCATGAGAACCTAACACTGACACTGAAGCAAGTTCATGTTCAATACTAGAGGTAGTATGTCAAGGAAAAGAATCTTTGCACCTTCGTTTGTAGTGCTCTGGATATGTGAAGCAAGAGGTCTTCTTTTCCAAGAGTGGCAACACCAATAATAACTTCATGATCGGGATGAGCCCTAACAACATCAACCATCTGCACCAAACACTAAGAAAATTACTAATATAGAACATCCAATGTAGCATGATGGATAACACAATGGTCACATACAGCACATTCAGGACAGAAACTTATGCGTAGGCAACCTGCTTACAAGTAGTAAATGACATCTTATTGCAGGTAAATTATTTAGCACTAGAACTCTAGTCTATCAGAGCATCCACCCCATCTTCAGTCAAATAGGAAGTAGAACAGGCAGGACAGCTAATGCTGAACGTGAGGAAGTACAGTAGCTTGCCAACCAAAGCCATGCTCAGTAAGTCTCTGGTTCCTCGGAGATGCAGCTGCAGAAAACAATTTATGCCACTGGTTTGTACCTTTCACCGTGGCATTTTCATTTGTGTACTACAGCATCGACAGGCTATATCAAATTTCTTACTGAAATTGTATGAGTTGCTTCATGTGAAGCGCTGAATCTGCTGATGTATAAGCAGTGGAAATAAACTAGGGATCTAACAGTTGCAGCTGAAAACTAAGCATGGACAACGAAAACTGCATACAGAAGTGATCTGCACATTCTAGAGACTCCACTGCAAGAATGAGATCGGCCCTCTAAGGCAGTGAATTGTTTTCCATATGGATCCACATCATTTAATTTTTGCTAGTAAGTTGCTCGGTCGTAGAAGGTAAGAGTGCAGTGCTCCCAAGAACATTTTAGACTACCACCATTGCGCCTATACAGCTATACTGCGTATAGCACATTCGTCGCATGGACTACGGTTTGGCTGGAGTGACAATGTTCCATACACAGGGCAGAAACTGGCACAATCGATCGAAACAAACCGGACCTGTTCAGCGACGACGCGACGCGGAGGGAAGTTGAGCGAGGGGTGGCAGTAGGTGTTGTCCATGTAGAGCACATCCACGCTATCCCCTGCGAGCGCTTCCAGAAGCGCCTTCTTCGCGGACCGCGCCTTCTCGCACCCCAGCTCCCACCGGAAATCCCCAGTGTACAGCCTGCATCCGAGGTCGCCGCGGAAGAGGTACATGAGCGAACCTACACACAGGACGCGCAGGCACGGATCGGATTAGCAGCTCTTACTGAGTAGAGGCGAGCAAACTAGAAAGGGTTTGGGAGGGGATGGGAGCCTACCGGGGCAGTGGAGTGCGGGGATGGCGGTGACGTGGAGGGAGAAGACGCGCCCGGAGATGGGGGAAGTGAAGGAGAGGGAGGCGGAGCCGCCGGGGGCGATGGGGCGGAGGAGGGAGGTGTCGATCCCCGGGAAGCGGGTGGGGAGGAGGCGCGCCGTGACGGGGGAGCAGTAGAGCGGGCCGTGGCGCCACCCGCCCGCCGCGCCGAGGCCGACGGTGTGGTCCTGGTGGAGGTGCGTCAGGAAGTAGACCCGGCTGCCGCCGCTGAACTTGTCCACGGACACCAACCCTTCGTCCATGGCCGCTTTGCTGGGTGCGCCGCCTCCGCCTCGCGGATTTGGGCGCTTTTCCGCCTTTCAGTGGAGGGGAAATGGGGAAGAGAGGAGACGCGCGCCAAAATGAAAATGCTAACCGAGCCTTGTGTATGTTGTGTAAATGTGTGTATAATTTCATTTCAAAAAGAGTAAAAGGAGAGGAGTATAATTTTCGTAGATATATTCTGATGATGTGCTCGCCTATAAAGCCCCTAGTTCATAAAAAAAATGTTAATTCAGTATTCAAGAGCTCTTAAATACTGGAGAGGCGGTTTGGAGTCCGAGCTCCAGGTATCTTTAAAAAAAAAATAGAAAACAACATTTGTATGTTTCAATAAAATTGAAAAAATCCTAGATGTAGATAATATTGAACTCTACCGTGTGTGCAAAATTTGTTATATTTTAGACTGTGCAAAAATGATAAATGTGTGAATCTGGGTCGGTTTCAAATCTTGAAATTTGGTCAGATTTATCATTATTTGTGTAGTCTAGAATACACAAAGATTTGCATTAATATTTGGCTCAGTGGCAGAGGTCAATATTATCTATGCCTAGGAGTTTTTCCGGGTTATTTTGAAAGTTACAAATGTCCTTTTGAATTTTTCAAAATAATAGACTCGGCACCATTTGAAGTTTCGGCTCAATACTCTCGTTTCTCTCTCCTCTTTGTACTTCGGTGTTCGTTCCTCTCCTGGCCTCCTTTCACGCCACTCTCCTCTTTTCTGATTCTCTCCATCGACTCTGTCCAGAGACCTGGATGTAATTTTAGTTACTTCTTGTGTTATTTGTATTATCTTGACATTTGATGAATACTCCTCCGTTTTTAAATATAAGATATTTTAGTTGTTCCACATATCGTATAGATGCATACTAAAATGAATGAACATACATAATAAAATGTGTCTAGATACATTATGAATGTGGACAAATGTTAAAACATCTATTATTTAAAAACAGAGGGAGCAGGGGAGCAGATCGGAAGTTTTCTCGCAAAAAAAAAAAAAACAGTGAAATGCATTTGGATTTGAATTTCTTGTGGAACTATAGATGTATATTATATATATATCACGAAATGTTTTCAGATTTCCCACAATTTTTAACGTATTATTTTGCCTAATGCACTAGTATATCTCAGAGGTGCTAGAGCCCAGTACTGTCAAAATACATCATGGAAGTATGCCAACATGGTATTTATTCTGACACAAACCCTGTCTGTCTTACAAACATTACAAACATGTGCAATAAACTGCAGTGTCCACCCATGTACAAAGGCCGAAAACTAGGGAATAATACAACAGGTACTACATCGGGAAGCCTGGACTTACACATCAAGGGAGATTCAGGCGCCCATCATGAAACATACAGGTCGTGCACAGGAATAATTCAGTGTACTTGCAGTCAACAACATAAACGTCTCACAACGCAAACCAACAAAGACTCCCGGGGATCCGAGAGTCCAGTACTAACTCGAAATGCAAAGCCTGGACTTATGATGTGCACTCATGACTCATGCAGTGGATACAGAAGTTGCGTCGCTCAGATACACAGGGATCGCCTAGGTACAAGCCTCATGTTTTCCTTGCGATCAGTTGCATGCCATTGCCTCAATTTTCTGCAATGGAACAAAAAGTGAGGAAGTAAGATCCAGTAGCAATGTATGCTGGCAAGCCAACTTATCAAACATGTTACTAGCAAGTGATCAGATTAAAGTATGATTTTCAACTAAAACATCGTTTCGGGTAGCAGATGAAACGTGTGTACAGGTGCATTCAGTCTACAAGAGAGCTCAAAGCTCTTTAATGCGAGTGTCAAACATAGGAAACACCCATATTCAACGGACCTTATTAAAGGCACCAGTGTAGGAGCTACTATGCCAAGGAACATCAGTAAAGCTTGATTTGCTCCAGTAGATAATTGAATATGACATATGAATGACAGGCTAATGTTCACAAGGACCAGATCATCTTCTGAATGCCAAACTTTTGCCCTCCCCAGTATGTTACCAAAACTCTGAACTTCTGAAGACCTTAGGAAGGTTCTAGTTAGAACTTAGCACATCATTATTGGTTCACTACATTAGCATATTTTCCTACAACCAAATGTGGCATGCTAGATGCTAAACACCCTGTAGCTAATGTCAGAGGTTATCTTATTTGCCAGCCCACAATGGTAAGTGAATTTTTTTGGCAACTGTTGCAAGCTACAGTTGCCAGAAGGTGTGGTCCTGAACTAAACATTAAACAGACCCCTTGTACAATGTCATTTGTTCCAACAACTGAATGTGTGTGTTGGAAACCAACACATGTATAAAGCTACAAAACTGAATATCCTACAGACAACACACAGGAACATGGCTAACCATGAGGTCCCCTAGACATGAGGCCCGAAGGAATTCAACTACAATGTTCATAATCTGTGGATGATTGAAGTGTGATGTGAAGCAAAAGCTGAGAGAGGACAGTAGTTGGATGAAATTGATAGCATGCAGCAAGAGGAAAATAACATGAGATACAAATGAGAGCAACAGATGCCCAAAAGGAAATCAAAGAAAGGGTGGTCATATCCCTTTGTGACATAAGAGAAACGGGAGAGGCAACTGCACTTGTGCTCCCTCCATTTCATTTTAAAAAGGTGTATAGTTTATCAATCTTGCTTCATTATATATAACACATGCATTTGAATTTGTTGACGGTTTACATTCGTTGCTTATTACATTTGAATTTGTTGACGATTTTCATTCTTTGCCTTTACTTATTACATCTTCTCTATTGCATTTAAACATAACACTATCAACAACTATTCATTCTCCTGTCTCCAAGTTACCTAAGCAAGGATGTCAATAGCATGGTCATTTTCTATTGTCCTTCTCTTGACTTTATGAAATTCTTAGCTCCATTCAAAATATGCATTATACTTTGAAATGGTTGGAGTACCAAGAAATTAATAGGTCAACTAAACATTGCATCAGAAATGGAAACAATAAGAGCAAGAGGAACTCTAAAAATATTTGCCGGGGAAATACCGTTCTGAATTTCAAAGCATGAGTTGATTCTAACTATTGCGGCCTAAAAGAAACCTTCCAAACAAGAACAAATCTTAGATGAAAAATGCATTCCATGCAGGTGATAAGTTGACCATAATTTTGAATTAGCACTGATATAAAACTGTATAATGTAGTGTTATCGTGCTTTAAAAAAAATGTGCTTCCACATCTGCTTTGAGGGCAGAAACCATCATATTAAAAAGGAGATATGCAACAAATTACATATAGTAAAACTGTTACGGTTGCATAAGAGATACTACTAAGACTAAATTAATCATACAATGATAATTATTTCCAAATCAGCTATTCCATAGAAACATATGACCAGCGGACAAAATTACCCATAAAAGGGAAGTCTAACATATGAATACATATAACTATTGGTGTTACAACTTCTTTTAATTGCATCCTTTAGGGGTAATACTACCATTTCCACTTATTCTAGAACAGCTCGCAGCTGTTTTGCAATTTAATTCATTGAGCGATAGATAGAGTAGCTAGTCAAAACAAGATCAAACCTGAGTCAACAAGACTAGGACATCAAGCTTGTCACCACCATTACAATTTTGAACGAAAGAATGCAGTTCTATTCACTGACTGGATGAAATGGTTACTAATTAAGGCATGTTTTGTTCCGTGCCACATCTTTCTGTAGTAAATCACTTCATCGAACACAATCATGGAGAAGTAATCAATCAATCAGCATAGCGAGTCAAAACTGTGGAGTTGAGCAAAGCAAGAGGGCATATAGACCTTTGTGGGCGTCAGGCGCATCATGATACACAGGCTCATCCTCAGGCACAGTGTGCAGCTCCTCTGTCGCAGCTGCCGCGGCCTCCCAGGCGACACCTGCAGGATCATCCGGGAAGCGAACGACCACAACCGGGCAGACACAGTGATGCACGCAATAATCACTAACACTCCCGAGCCTCCCCTTGCCGCCCTTGCGCGAGGCGCCGAATCCGCGGCTCCCCATGATCATGGCGGACAGGCCGAGGCGCTCGGCCTCGAGGCAGAGGCGCTCCTTCATGTCGTGGTCCTTGACGACGTGGATCTTGAAGGGGATCTGCGCGGCGACCAGCGGCTGCGCCAGGTCCTCCGACTTGGTGGACGTGAAGGCGTCGAAGTCCTCCTCCCGCTTCTTCCGCAGCTCCTCCGACTCCGAGGAGGCGGGCTCGGCGGAGGGGGCTTCGTCTGCGTCGTCGTCGGTGGCGACGGAGACGGGGATGGAGCCCCAGTCGGCGCCGTAGAGGACGGAGGTGGGGCGGACGTGGAGGAGGAGCACGGCGTCGCCCGGGCGGAGGTAGTTCTGCACGGCCCAGCGGACGGCGTAGGCGGACTCGTCGGAGAGGTCGACGGCGATGCCGATGCGGCGCTGGGACGAGGGGCTGGCGCTGCCGGCGAGCGAGGAGAAGAAGTAGCGCGGGGAGGAGGGGTGGATCGCGGCCGCCGCATGCGCCGCCGCGAGGCGCACCGGCGGCAGCGCCGGGGACGGCATCTCGCCGCCGGCCGACGGGGAGGAGGGGTTGGCCGCCATGGTGGGAGAAGCTCCTGAGCTAGGGTTTTTGCGTGAACAATCGGAATTTATTCGGGAATTTTCCGGTGGTGGTTTGATCCGAGGCGAGGTGATGGCGATGGTGGGTTTGGGGTTTGAAATGGAGGGGGGAATCGAGAGAGAACCTCTTCGCCTTTTCTCGTCCTTGGCGACTGGGAGCTCTGTGATTTGGGGGAGGAACAGACAGAACGGGCTGCCTTGTCGAGTTCGAACACGTAGCGCTTGCCCAATGGCGTCGCTTTCTGTTTAGCTTTTCTTAATCCATGTCGTGCTCCTCCTAATCTTCCATCTGGAATTCTGGATGGATGGTGCTCGTCACGTTGGCCTACCAATATTAGCATTGACCATCCTCTTCCCAAACCATTTGCTCACTGGCCTAAACCACCTCGATTAGCCTTCAAAATCCACTTGGAGTATAGGCTACCAACTTGCAGTTTTATGTGCTCACAAGTTATCCCATAACAAATGAGAGTGGCGTTTTGGAGATCGAGCTACATGCCTACACATAACCCGTTTTTTCATATATTTTTTTCATAATTTGAAAAAATTGGGAGAAAAATCCAAATATAGATAGTGATATGATATACCCATGTACGCGTTCACTGAATAGGATAGCATCACATCACATCAGTTATCCGCCGTTTGTTGTGCTGTCCAAAACTCCGGGCTGCCTACCGGCTTCTCCGATACCGGTCGTCGGATTGTTGATTCCGAGCAGCTTCCTCGGAGGTTTCAGGCCGTGTGTCACTAGCGTGCAAAGCTTGCCACCAACAGTTCGGCAACCAAAATCACAGCGCTTCCACCGCAAAGCTAGCATACGGTAGCTTGCCGAGCCAGGCTCTTCTCGATTCGGACAAGTGCCGATTTTGAACAAACTTGAATGGCTGGCACCTGATTTATCTCGTAATTAAAGAATAGATAAGAGCATCTCTAGCAGAGCCTGCAAAACGTGCAAACCCGCAAAATAACTGCCGGATAAGGTTTTGAAACCTCAAAAACGCAAAGATCAGAAACCTTAAAACGCGCCGACCCGCAAACCATTTTGAGGGGCCCTGTGAATTCGACCCTCGAAACCGTGAATTCGAAGATTTCGCGGCCGAACCGAAGGGGCCCTGTATATCCTGAAAACGTTTGGCGGGCTGAATATTCAGAACCTGCCGGTGACCTTCCGCCGTGAAACTCGCCGGAATCGCCTGAATCTCGCCGGAATCTCGCTGGAATCGCTGGCAGCTGCTGCTACGCCGCCGGCTTTCCAAAAATCGAGGTCGACCGACGGTGGAGCTCGCAGGAGCGCGCGAGGAGTCGGCTGGAGCCGCAGCCGCGGGGAAGCTGGCTGGTCCGCCGTCGTCGGGGGGCTCGCGGGTGGGGGCTCCCGCAGCCGTGGCCACCAAATCCGGCCGTCGTCTTGAACGCGGCCACGGGCACGCTCGCGGGGCTCCGACCCGGCGGCGTCCTCGCGGGGCTCGACCGCGCACGCCGCGGCCTGCCACGCCGTCGACGCCCCAGTCTCCGGCGGCGACGCCGGCACCCGCGATGGCACGCTTGCCGTCCTCGCCGGCGGGGACAAGGAGCAGCGACGGTTTTGTTTTGTTTTCAGTTTCTCTAGCGACGGGAAGAGGATACGATGAAAGGAAGAAGACGAGAGAATATTCTCTAGCATATTCCATTTTACAGTTTTGTTTTCAGTTTCTATTCTACGATGTGACTTTTGGACCTGTAAAGCAACCAAAACACGACCCTTGAAACGCGTTTACGGTTTGGCGTTTTAAGGGTTCTGCTAGAGATGCTCTAAGGAACCAAATGTATCGATTAGCTGGAATGAAGAGAGAGTTTTCCCTTGATCTGATCAGAATCGATGATGGGTGGTGTAAAGGTGAGGAAATTCTCCGAGAAACGAACAAAATCTCAAGCCAAAAGTTCTCAATTCTCAAGCCATTCCATCCAGAATGAACAAAATCTCTATACAACCTGCGGTGTGTACTTCTCATTCCGCCCAATTCGTCCGGGTACATCTGCCGTGCCACTTCTTTATGTCAAAAAGATTAAAGAATGAGCAACATGATAGGAATGTCATCCCACTAACTTGTACGGAGTAAGATATAATTGGTGCGGTAGAGTTGAATAACAGAAGTCATGTGCCAAACCGTTTGGCATAAGGGTAAGCAACCCGAAATTCATGAAAACGATTGATGAAATCATGTACTACCGAAATTTGGCAATTTTTGTAGGCAAGGTGTTTGCCTCCCTTTATCAAGGAGGATAAAAATGTTACTCCCTCCGATCCGAATAAACATTCGTAAGTTGTACTAGCTGGTTGTACGTGAGTAGCTATTTCCTACCGACTCTTTTATCGGATCAGAGGGAGTAGATTTTATAGGCTTGGCCCATCTAGTTTAGCAAATCCAGTATTCTCAAAGGCTCATTCAATTTGGTTGCTAGTGGTACTAAGTATAGTCCCACATTACTAGTTTGTAGAGTTGGAGCAATTTAAATGGGTAGCCCTTTTACCAGTAGTAAATGAGTGAGAAGAGGAGCAGTTCATGTACACTCCTCCACCACGCGCGTCGTGTATCGAGTTAGAGTTAGAACTTATTTTGGTGGAAGATTAAATTTTTGCATTAGGTATCAATTATGTGTATACGTGTCAACACACATTCTCTACCTGCTTCACATGACAATGGACAACTCCAAATCTCTCCACACACTCCAGTTCCTTTTGTTGTGTTGATTCTAGACTTCTCCATCTCAGCAACCGCGTGCATGACCCGTTCGGGAGAGCAGGCCTCCGAACTCCGTCTTTGAGATCCTACACCGGGAGAGGACCGATAAGTTTTTTGTGAAGTGCCTCGGCACGACTGCTCACTTTCATTCGACAACATGACAGTTCGTCTGCTTCCTCTTCACCATAGTGGCCAATGATAACAAAGCTGTAGTGGAGACCTTCTCTGTCAACACGTGCTATTTTTGTTTCTGTTTGCACTGGTATTTGGTTTATTTACGAATTTGCTAGATGTGTCTAGTTCGTCGTATGTGGTTAGATTTTTTTGAGGGAAAAACAATATCGTAGTGAATCTAACGCGGTCGCTGTTTATTTCGTTAAGTAAACTCATCTGGAAATTTCTTAATACCTCAAAAATAAAATTTAGGCAGCACAAGCTCCCCACACTCCACTAACACATCGGGTTGATAAAAAATTAGTGCCAAGGTACTAAAACATATTCTTTCTTTGCTTCGACGAAGCAACAATCAATCGGTGTTTTTCACTTCCCTTATTCTAGAAAATATGGGATATATATGTCACACAAAAAAAGATATTTGAAAAAATAGAGTAAAAAAGATCATCCGCACTCGTCTACGCCTGTGACCGAGACGACGCCCTAGACCGGCCGTCGCCCCTTGCTGGCATACGAGCAGGAGATGCCATGAGTCCGCGTGATCACCTCACACACGCGACAGCACAACACCCTCACACCCGACCCGCTGCGCTGAGATCTCGTCGTCGAGAAACCAGCCCAGCCGCCGGAGAACACCAACCTCGAGAGGAAACCCTAGCTTCGACGCGATCGCCTCCCAGATGGGAGAGAGTTGGAGCAGCTTAAATGGGCAGCCCTTTTACCAGTAGTAAGTGAGTGAGAAGAGGGGCAATTCATGCACACTCCTCCTCCACCACGCATGTCGCGTCGTGAATCGAGATAGAGTTATAACTTATTTTGGTGGAAGATTAAATTTTTGCATGAGGTATCAATTATGTGTATATGTGTCAACACACATTCTCTACCTGCTTGACATGACAACGGACGGCTCCAAATCTCTCCACACACTTTGGTTCCTTTTGTTGTGCTTATTCCATACTTCTCCATCTCGGCAACCGCGTGCACGACCGTTCGGGAGAGCAGGCCTCCGAACTCCGTCCTTGTGATCCTGCACGGGGAGAGGGTAGATAAGTTCTTTAGGAAGTGTCTCGGCACGACTGCTCGCTTTCGTTCGACAACATTCACGTCGACTCCGATTTAGACACCGACAGTTCGTCTGTTTCCTCTTCACCATAGTGGCCAATGACAACAAAGCTGTAGTGGAGACCTTTTCTGTCAACATGTATGTGATATTTTTATCTCTGTTTGCAATGGTATTTGGGTTATATATGATTCTGCTAGATGTGTCAAGTTCGTCGTATGTGGTTAGATTTATTTGAGGGAAAAACAATATCCTATGTGGTTAGATTTACTAGTGCACTTGCGTTCTCGCTGTTTATTTCGTTAAGTAAACTCATCTGGAGATTTCTTAATACCTCAACAAAAAATTCAGGCAGCACAAGCTCCCCACGCTCCACTAACGCATCGGGTTGATAAAAAATAGTGTCAAGAAACTACTCCCTCCGTATCAAAATATAAGACTTTCTAACTATTCCATACACATGAATCTTGCACTAAAACATGTCTAGATACATGTGTGTGTGGAATAGTTAGAAAGTCTTATATTTTGATACGGAGGGAGTAAAACATATTCTTTCTTTGCTACGACGAAGCAACAATCAATCGGTGTTTTTCACTTCCCTTATTCTAGAAAATATGGGACATACATGTCACAAAAAAAGATATTTGGAAAAATAGAGTAAAAGTGTGTCTCCCCGTGGTGATCAATCTGAATTGATAAAGATAAAGTACGAGTAGTACTATAGCAGGAAACTTATTCTCGCGAGTTTTTTTTGGTGCTACCTACCGTGTACCTCAGGCAGGCTTGTTGGGCAAAACCTATTTATCGACCAGGTCAATGGTTATCAAGTGCCGCACACCCCTTCATGGGCCGGCCCAATAAGGTAATACCTCCAGTTTTCGTTTTCTGGGCTACTCGGTTCTTTTTTTTTTGTTTTTTGGTTGTTTCTTTTTTCTTTCTTCTTTTTCGTTTTTTCCTGTTTCATTTTCTTTTTTGTTTTTCTTTTTTTGGTTGTTTCTTTTTTATTCCTTCTTTTCTGTTTTCTTTTTAGATATTATTTTAAATTTTCATTTTTTTCAAAATGTTCAAATTTAAAAAAAAATTAGATTTGAAAATTGTTCAGATGTGAAAAATGTTTATTTTGAAAATTGTTCATATTTCGAGAATCATTCTCGTTCAAAAATAATTTTTGTTCATATAGTTTTCTATGTTCACATTTAAAAAATCGTTCAAAAATAATTTTCGTTCATGAACTTTTTTTTGTTCACTTTTTAAAATTGTTCAAAAATTGATTTCGTTCACCGGCCTTTTCTGTCCACTTTTATCATTCAAAACTAGTTTTCGTTCATTGCCATTTTAAAATCGTTCAAAAATAGTTTTCGTTCAACGGCCTTTTCTGTTCACTTTTAAAATCATTCAAAAATAGTTTCCGTTCACCGCCATTCTCTGTTCACTTTTAAAATCGTTCAAAAATAGTTTTCATTCGCTGCCATTTTCGGTTTCTTTTATGGCCGTTTCTTTTTTCTTTTCTGTTTACTTCGTTTTTTAATTATTTTTAAAATTTTCATTCTTTCAAAATATGTTCAAAACTAGATTCTGCTCACCGGGTATCCAAATTGTTCAAACCCCATTCCGTTCAGTGTGTTTTCCAAATCTGTTCAAATCTAGATGTTGCTCACCAGGTTTCCAAATCCGTTCAAACCCACATTCTGTTCACCTGGTTTTTGAAATCCATTCAAACCCACATTCCGGTCACCTGGTTTTTCAAATCCGTTCAAACCCATTCTGTTCATCAGGTTTTCCAAATATGTTCAAAATAGATTCTGCTCACTGATGCATGTAAAATGCATACATGAACTTTACATTTTATTACATGTTATTCCATGTTATTTGCATCATATAAGGGTTATATTCATGATTTATATTGAGTTTTGGGGATAATTAACAACTCCCCTATTTTTCTGGAATTAACCCTGCTGACATGGGTATGCCTATCGGGTACCCTACCATGAGGGTACCTGGTGCACGTATCGACTAGGCCCAACTATCAGAGCCTACATGAAGCCCATGAAGGGAGGCCCACGAAGATGAAGTATCCTCCAAGTTTGGCGAAGCAATAGTCGGTTTAGAGTTTCCTTACTTGTAAATCGAGTCGGTTACGAACACCCGGGACCCAGCCTATTATTTAAGGACTGGGAGGGCCATCGAACCAGACAACGAACCACCAGAGCCACAAACCCTAGCGAGATCGACATCTTGCCGGGATCCTTGTAACCGTCATATTCACAAATCAATAACAGACAGGCAGGACGTAGGGGTGTTACCTCCACACGAGGGCCCTGAACCTGGGTAAAATCTTTGCCCTGCTTGTCAGCCGACGATACTTCCAGCTCTACCACGTTCTCTCCCCCATATTCATAACCTAGGGACCTTAACCATGGGTCTTGATGAGTCTACCCCTCGTCACCTGCGCTGTCAGAAAACCCATTTTTCTATATTTTGATGTTTCAGGGACCCAGACGACGTCCAAATGACCTGAAACTTTACGGGGATCATTTTTTTTGGAAGGAACAAAACGTAGGCGCAAAGGAATCGAAGAAACGGAGACCAGAAGGCAGAAAGGGGTGGGCCCACACGGCCAGATTCCCTGACCGCGTGGGGTCCCCCATCCTGGCCCTCGGGCCTCCGCTGCCGTCGATCTTTCTTCCCGAAGCTTCGTCTTGACCTAAAAACGACTATATATAGACCCCCCAGGGCTTTCGCGAAAGGGAGCGCCGCCGAAACAGAGAAACCACGAAACAGAGATCTGGAGCTGAAGATTGGAGGGGGAAAACTCCGGCGGGGCGCTGCCGGTGTGGTCTCCTTCCCTCCAACAACATCTCCACCGACACCATGATGAAGAGGAGTAGTCCACCCCTGGACTATGGGTTTGTGGAAGTAACTTATGTATCTCTCCTCTCTATGAGCTTCACTAATTAGTACCGTATGAGCTGCTGAACATGATTACGGTCATCTATGTAATTCCTTTGTGGTGGATCTTTATTATGAGTTAATACATGTTTGAGATTGCAATGGTTTTGTTTCAGTTATGAAAGTAGATGCATATTATGTACCCCGTTCTTATTTACTTGTCATGATCAAGCATGTTTATGAGAGCATGTGAGGGGGAACGTGTGCATTAGTTGGAGTAACGGGGGGTGGCTAGTGCAGTGAACGTGAGAGAAGTTCTGCGATCCACTTGGGTTTTCTACCTTACTTTGTTGCCTCACTAGGGATAAACAAAAATACCATGCTACCGGAGAGTGGATGTGACCTTGGCCACTATCTCCATGACTAGATCTAGCATGTTCTTATTTTAACTTCATGTCATTGAACTTATTGCTATGCTCTGATTTATCTTAATTACTAAGGTGTTATGATTTAGTTCGCATCTTGGTGGAGCATAAGAGAGAGAACAACTTATACTTGAGATCTCTATGTTAGGACGTGATGCCCATATTATTAATAACTTGTCAAACCATGTCTTGCCATCTTTCATGTTAATTTTAGTGTTCCATTGTCTACCACGTTATCAAGAGAGAGTGCATTTGTGAAACCATGAACCCCGGTCCATTTTTAATCATAAGAAACACCTTTCCAACACTTTTATCATCACTTTTGTTTGCTGCCATTATTAAATCCGAAAATACAAAAACACTTTTACATCTTGCATTCATCATAAAAAACCCAAAAATATCATTTATCATTACTACCATCATCCTTGCATATTTATTTTACCATCATTGCATATTTACTACTGTTTGCATATTTATTTTATTATCATTCTCACACCTTGTGCTTGACAACCACTTGGTGAGGTTGAGGGCACAAAACAATTTATTTTGTTGCAGGTTCTCAAGAGAAGGATAAGGAGATAACACCTGAAATACTGGTTCCCCGAGAGTTCGATATTAAACCCTCGAGTCACCCCTCGTGGGGAAAACTGTCTTCCACTACTACATACACTCTGCACTTGGAGTCTCAACCTAACCCATTTACTTTTCACGCAGGTACCACGCGAAGGGCTAGCAACTGTTTTCTGGCGCCGTTGTGGGGTAACTACGTGAAGGGCCATCAAGACGTTTTCTGGCGCCGTTGCCGGGGAACCATAGCTGAAAGGTTTATCCAAGGATCACTCACATCAAGTCAACTTCATCACCAACTTGTGTAACAACCTAAGCTTGGGGAGGTTGCACCTACGTGAGCATCATCTTATCCATCTTTACCTACAATCATTTTATTTTGTTTTGTTCTTGTCTTGCATATCATCTTTATATTTCGGTTTGCATATTTATATTCAGTTTTGCATTTTTGTGTTGCATTTGTTATTTCGAGTTGCATTAGTGTCATTTTATTTTCAGTTTTGCATAAAAAAAAAAAACCCATAAAAACTAGTGTTGTTTTTAATATGTATGCTAAGCTATGGAGAAAGGTTATGTCAAAACTATGGGAGCTTACTATGAATACCGATCAACCAAAGAAGGAAATAGAATGCTTGAATTGCTTGAACATCTTAATGATATGGCCACTGAGTTTTGTGAATTACATAATATAACTTGCTGCTTTAGAAAAGACTATAAACACTCTCTCTATCAATGTAAGTATAATAGTGATCCTATTATTGCTTCTTATCAAGAGTGTAAATTTGCATGCCATGATATAGAACAAGTTGAGAAATATATTGCTTATGTTGCAGCCCATGAGATAGACTTTCTTATTGATAATTTTTTGCAACTAGTCATGAAGCTCGTGTAATGAAAGGACACATTTCTATTCTTCTCCAACTTTGCAAAAAGGAATTTAGTGATAATGTTTATGTTAAAGAAAGAATTCTTGCTTCCATGGAAAGTACTAATATTTTGCAGGAAGAGGATGATGAAAACATAAGCTTGGAAGAGGAAGTATGTGAAGAGGAGATTGAAATGGATGTGCTCCAACCTAAGCTTGGGGAAGAGTTGGATCTCCCAACTTCACCATCAACAAATGATAGAACACTCAAACTCAAAAATCTTTTGTTATTTATGAGAATCCATGTTATGATGAGTGTGAAACTGAAAATGCTATGGTCCTATATGATAACCCATGCTATTATGATGAAACTAAAAATGCTCCTTTACTTTCTATTAATGCTACTAGTGAACTTATTGATGATAATGAGGAGTATTGCTTAAATATGCTATATGATAATGCTTTAGATGATGGTCCTATGCTTATTGATAAACCTCCATGTTTAGTTGTTACTAAATTATGTGAGGATAAAAATGATATACTTGCTGTTTGTGATGGTACTCTTACTCATGAGAGTCCTACTTTGTTCTTAAATTCTCCTAATTACACCATAGAGGAGAAATTTGCTTATGTTGAGAAATACTTATGTGGTTTGCAATTACTTTAGTTCCAAATCTTTGTTGCAACCATGATATTAAACTTATATTGATCTTATTAACTATTTTGAAAGAGGGAAGCATGCTAATGAATTCCATAATAAATTTAATAATCCTCTTTATGTGCCTAAATTATCTAAGTTGAATGATTCTTGTGGTTATATGGTTGAATTTATTTCTACTACTTGCAACTATTATGAAAGAGGAGGTGATAAGAACCTCTTTATGTTACTAATAATTATATGCTGCAAGTAAATATTGTTAATATGCATTGGGAAACTTCTATTTATGGTGATTCATTCATATACAAAATGCCAATGCATAGAAAGAAAGTTAGACTTCGTTGTTATTACTTTTGTGTTTTGTTTTTCTCTCAACTAGGGTTCAACTTGACTATTATTTTGATTGGTTTGAGAACACCATGGGATCCTGGTATTATGCATGAACACTTCCCAAGGAAGAGGGACACACCAAGGTTCAAGCTCCCTCATGAGCTACGTCCCCTTTGATTATCAAGTAAGTAAGCCTAGCTATATGGCTATAAAGAAAGCGCTTTACGGGAGGCAACCCGGTTGTTTTTGTTTGAGATTTTCTTTGAGTCCTCTTGCTGTAACAAGAGAGTAGTTTGTTAGTTTTGTTTCTGGATTTTTAATAAAGAACCAAGTTTTACCTATTTTGGGTTTGAAAAGTTGCTATTCATTTTCGGAGAGTTTTCTGCCTGCACGGTTTGATTTTTTTTTTTTTTATCTGTAACTCCGATTGAGCTGTAATTTGAACTGTAGCTTCAACTTTTCATCCTCTATACGTGATTTTTTCAGATTTTTCTGACGAGTTTAAGTAGGGTAGAAAAATGCGTTTTGCTGCTGCTGTTTTTCTGGACAGATTCTGTCTTGATATTGTTTGATGCATTCTTTGAGCTTTTTGCTTGAATCTTTTTGATTCAATTGAGTTTATGAGTAGGCATACAACATTATATACTCTCTGGACATTCATATGAATTTTTGCCTAAGGATTTTATGCAGCAAGGAACCTATTTGTTTATCACTACTAATATCACCCCACAGAAAAGAAATGGGAGAAACGGTGTTTTGAAGTTTTTTCACAGGGATTAGAGGAGCTGCACCAAGAGCTATCCAAGGATGGTGAAGACCATAAGCTTGGGGATGTCAAGACAACCCCACTGGACCAACACACTCTCGGTTTGCACACGTCTAACTTCTGTTTTTCGATCAAAGCACTTTATCGTATAAACTTGGAGCGTCTGTTTTTTTTTGCTTTTGTTATTTCGGTTTGATTTTTATAAGACCACCACTATCATTTATATATGAGAGAGCTACTGGAAGTTTGGGTTGAATTATGTTGGATGCTATTAAATATATTGGGATAGGGATGTTTGAGTTGATTTTAAAAGATACATATAGTTGCATAATTCATGTGCTTTGAATGAATGTTAATTTGCAAGTGTTGTTAAGAGCTATCTTACCATGTTTAGATGTTGAATTTTAACTTTACTTGGTTTAACATGGATTGATTAGTTCTATGGACACTTATGCATGCATTTAGATGGTCAACTTTCTCCCTATTGCTAGCCCAAAAATTACAACAAGTAAAAAGCTTGTTTCCCAACACCTTCAACCAAAGTTTTTCCAGTGAGTCCACCATATCTACCTATTAGCTTTATGCTATTCCAAGTATGTTTATCATGTTATATTGTGTTATCTACATTTCTGAATTTAAATGCTTATGTTATTGATTGTCATGGGAAAAATTGGTTAAAAGCTCTCACGAACTTGATGCACAATTTACTTTTATTGCATTTAATAAGCATGAACCATTGTGATTAAAATTATGAAGTTGTGGGCTTGACAATTGTTTTGGTTGGGAGTTAGCCCATATGTGCTGTCACATGGCAAGCTTTCAACATTGCACTTATTTATATTTAGTTGATGTCATGTACTTTTGTTTATGGATGCCTATCATGGGTGAAATGAATGTGGATACTTAGTAAGTTCAAAGAGTTTGTATAAATGGTTAGAGAAATGCCTGGGCCGCTAATCTAAGCCATGCATCATTCATGGTGGAAATTTACAGCATAACCATAATGTTCATTCAGTGATGCACCTCATAATAAAAAGCTATACCCATAGTAAATAAAAGAGTGCTGAGATTGTTCATTGTCTGTTTGTCTTGTTGTTTTGACATGGGCTTGTTCATGTCAAGGGGCAAGAGGTACCCCAGTGCAGTTCTTGATGATACTATTATTACTTGCAATGACCTTTATTTGAATTTACTTTGTGGACCAAAGTGAGTAACACATGGTGTAGGTACTTGTATTCAAGGGACATGAGACATTCAACCAATACATTGTCAAGCACACCACTCATATTTGCTTTCACTTTAAACATTAATCATTCAAGATGCTATGATAGGGGTAATGAGAGCTCCACACCAATGACTACCACATTGCAAGCATTAACTTAAGTAGAAGTGTTTGGAAGTTAGATGAAACTTATTCATGCTTTACCTCTACTTATTTATCTATCCAAAGTGTCCACCTTTTATATTCAGTTTTCATAAGAAGTACTCTATGACCACCATAGGATGTTTTTACTTTTCATTATGCATACATTTGGTCCATAGTACTTTCTTCTATATTACACTTTGTGAATTTATCATTGAACATCTTTACATTGAGTATTTGATATCACTTCATAATTTATCTTGCATATTGTTATTCCTTTGAAGAATGAATCATTTGACTCTATGTAGCAATAGTAATCACCTTTGATATCCATTGATAGTATTAAAATGCAAAGTCCATGTTAGTTTTATCACCTTCATACTCGGGACGAGCATGGGTTAAGCTTGGGGATGTTGATGCATGTAAAATGCATACATGAACTTTACATTTTATTACATGTTATTCCATGTTATTTGCATCATATAAGGGTTATATTCATGATTTATATTGAGTTTTGGGGATAATTAACAACTTCCCCATTTTTCTGGAATTAACCCTGCGCTGTCAGAAAACCCCTTTTTCTATATTTTGATGTTTCAGGGACCCAAACGACGTCCAAATGACCTGAAACTTTACGGGGATCACTTTTTTGGAAGGAACGAAACGTAGGCGCAAAGGAATCGAAGAAACGGAGACCAGAAGGCCGAAAGGGGTGGGCCCACGCGGCCAGATTCCCTGACCGCGTGGGTCCCCCATCCTGGCCCTCGGGCCTCCGCTGCCGTCGATCTTTCTTCCCGAAGCTTCGTCTTGACCTAAAAACGACTATATATAGACCCCCCAGGGCTTTCGCGAAAGGGAGCGCCGCCGAAACACAGAAACCACGAAACAGAGACTGGAGCTGAAGATTGGAGGGGGAAAACTCCGGCGGGGCGCTGCCGGTGTGGTCTCCTTCCCCTCCAACAACATCTCCACCGACACCATGATGAAGAGGGAGTAGTCCACCCCTGGACTATGGGTTTGTGGAAGTAACTTATGTATCTCTCCTCTCTATGAGCTTCACTAATTAGTACCGTATGAGCTGCTGAACATGATTACGGTCATCTATGTAATTCCTTTGTGGTGGATCTTTATTATGAGTTAATACATGTTTGAGATTGCAATGGTTTTGTTTCAGTTATGAAAGTAGATGCATATTATGTACCCCGTTCTTATTTACTTGTCATGATCAAGCATGTTTATGAGAGCATGTGAGGGGGAACGTGTGCATTAGTTGGAGTAACGGGGGGTGGCTAGTGCAGTGAACGTGAGAAAGTTCTGCGATCCACTTGGGTTTTCTACCTTACTTTGTTGCCTCACTAGGGATAAACAAAAATACCATGCTACCGGAGAGTGGATGTGACCTTGGCCACTATCTCCATGACTAGATCTAGCATGTTCTTATTTTAACTTCATGTCATTGAACTTATTGCTATGCTCTGATTTATCTTAATTACTAAGGTGTTATGATTTAGTTCGCATCTTGGTGGAGCATAAGAGAGAGAACAACTTATACTTGAGATCTCTATGTTAGGACGTGATGCCCATATTATTAATAACTTGTCAAACCATGTCTTGCCATCTTACATGTTAATTTTAGTGTTCCATTGTCTACCACGTTATCAAGAGAGAGTGCATTTGTGAAACCATGAACCCCGGTCCATTTTTAATCATAAGAAACACCTTTCCAACACTTTTATCACCACTTTTGTTTGCTGCCATTATTAAATCCGAAAATACAAAAACACTTTTACATCTTGCATTCATCATAAAAAACCCAAAAATATCATTTATCATTACTACCATCATCCTTGCATATTTATTTTACCATCATTGCATATTTACTACTGTTTGCATATTTATTTTATTATCATTCTCACACCTTGTGCTTGACAACCACTTGGTGAGGTTGAGGGCACAAAACAATTTATTTTGTTGCAGGTTCTCAAGAGAAGGATAAGGAGATAACACCTGAAATACTGGTTCCCCGAGAGTTCGATATTAAACCCTCGAGTCACCCCTCGTGGGGAAAACTGTCTTCCACTACTACATACACTCTGCACTTGGAGTCTCAACCTAACCCATTTATTTTTCACGCAGGTACCACGCGAAGGGTCTAGCAACTGTTTTCTGGCGCCGTTGTGGGGTAACTACGTGAAGGGCCATCACTCACCGGTTCCCAAATTGTTCAAACCTAGATTCCGTTCAACGGGTTTTCCAATTCCGTTCAAATATAGACTACGTTCGCCGGGTTTTTAAAATCTGCTCAAACCCACATTCCGTTCACCGGGGTTTCCAATTCTGTTCAAACCTAGATTCCATTCACCGGGTTTTCACAAATCCGTTCAAACCCACATTCTATTCACCTGGGTTTCTAAATCTGTTCAAACCCAGATTCCGCTCACCGGGTTTCGATATCGTTCAAACCTAGATTTCGTTCACTGAGTTTCGCAAATCCGTTCAAAAATAGATTCTGTTCATCAGGTTTTTCAAATCCATTCAAACCCACATTCTATTCACCGGATTGTCCAATTATGTTCAAACCTAGAATCCATTCACCGTTTTTTAGATAGTATTTTAAACTTTTCTTAAAATTTTCATATTTCGGAAAAGTGTTCAGATTTCAAAATTGTTCAGATTTGAAAAATCATTCAAAATAATTTTCGTTCATAGAGTTTTTTTGTTCGCTATTTAAAATCATTCAAAATTAATTTCCATTCATAGACTTTTTTCTGTTCACTTTTAAAAATAGTTTTGAACATCTCGTATATGATCGTCGAAACGAAAAAAATTACAACATGAAAGTTGCGCGAAACATGGAAACTAGCCTACTCATCAAATGATATTTTAAACGGTCGACCGAGTGCGATGATTTTGATAAAATTTGGCTAAAAAGGTTTCGAACATCTATTCAAAATTGAAAAGTTACAAACGATGAAACTCAAAACTGAGTATAGGAATGAAACCTACTCGTCGACGCGCATAATTTTTTGTGTACACATTTTTTAAATAGTTCGAATCGCATCTATCATTTCCCAAAAAGTAACGAAGTAGGTCGGTACATGCAGAAACAGAAAGCAGGAATCGACCAAAGAACCAACACACCAATCGTGGGCCCGCCCAATATCACGCAGGTGTGTGCGGAGGGTGTGTTCCTCCGTTATCGACGCATAGGTCGATATGTAGCGCTCCCGGCTTGTTGGAGTTGCAAATAGGGCAGGCTTGTTGGAGTTGCAAATACGGCCCAAACGTTTTCGGCCTAGTCCAAGTACCCATCTAGAGATCCAGCCGAAAAGCGCTGCGCGGCGTCATCTTCGAGCGGGCCGGCTGGGTCGGTCCACAACACGCTCACGCATCTCCTCGTTCGACGGCGAGCCGGCGGCGATGGCGTCGCGGAAGCTCCTCTTCGGCCTCGCGGCGGCAAGGCGAGTCCGCTCTCGCGCCCCCGTGCTCATCTCGGCCTCACCCCTCCCGGAGACCTCCACTTCTGCCTGCCACGCCGCCGCCGCCGCCGCGACGAGGCCGTCAGGTGGATCGCCGTTGGCGCCGCTCTTCTCCTCCAGGGCCTTCTCGTTGACGCGTCCGGCGCAGCAACCCGCCGGAGATGCGCCCGGCCCATCCGCGACGGAACACAAGTTTGTTTCTCGTCCTTTGAGCTCCTTGTTGCATCCGTGTCTTCAGTATTTGCTTTCTGTATAGTTTCTGCTTTCTAGAAAATGGGGAAAATTATAATCTTATAGTCACGGCAGATTTATTAAACAATCTGTCTTGTGGTTTTGTGGCCATTGCCGTCCTGTTCTGCTGCGAACCCCAACAGAACCTCGAAGGATCAGACACTATTTTTTCATTACAACTTGCAAGTTGAAAGGGCTTAGTTATAGTGGATATTTTAGAAGCGACTGCTCTGGCTGGAGTAATTAAATGTGCATGCAGATAGTGCAATGTGAAAACTTGGGCTAAAATATGACCGCTAAATATGGAGCAGCATAATCCGTTTCTCTTAGTGATTCATAAATGCTTTGTACGTCACATTGGATAACTGGATGTTCCTTTGTTTACATGGAACAGGTCGATAATGCCAGAGGACAAGTTCCATAAATTAGCAGATGATACGATACATGATTTACTTGAAAAACTTGAGGTAATGGATTCGTCGATAAGCTCTTCGTACCTTAGTACTTCATTGGAAGCTTCGCTAAGAAATATATCAGTTCAACCTTTATCTTTAGCTAACATTGTTCTCTGTTTCTCGTTTCAGGAATATGGTGATTCTCAGCAGATGGAGGGCTTTGACATAGATTACGGGGTTAGTTATAGTGAAATGTCATGTAATCATGCTAGTTTCACTATTTTTCACTTTTTTGTGTATTGGATCACTGATATTATTTTGTTCATTTCCCTGAATTTTAAGAATCAAGTTCTAACATTGAGGCTAGGAGATTTGGGGACTTATGTTGTAAACAAGCAAGCACCAAACAGACAAATCTGGCTATCTTCACCTGTGAGGTAAGGTCGTGTTATCTTATTCTCCTGGTCAGTTGATTGTGTGTGCTAATTACGTGAATGTGAGCGTATTATTATCTTATCATGATGTACATTCCTTACTTTGAAGCTAGGCTTGCTATTATGTGACAGTGATAATTGTCAAAGATAGTTTACTGGATCAGTACCTTTTAAATTTGAAAGAATGTATATTTACATTCTATTATTTAGATCCTTATCCTATTTTTAATATGGCTATAAATTTTCTTATACTTGATTTCTTGAAAGATTCTGCTTAGATATCAAACTGTATAAGTTTAGCTGTCCATTACACATAAGCTATTCAATCTTGATCAATTACTGCCGATTCTCATCTGAAAGGGATGTATGTATGCAGTGGGCCTGCTAGGTTTGACTGGGATGCAGCAACAAACAGTTGGGTTTACAGGCGAACTGGAGTAAATCTCATGCGACTGCTAGAGGAGGAGATTGGTGAGCTCTGTGGCACTCCAGTAGATCTTTCGTAAAGGAAAGGAAAATGCCACATATCTAAGTTCGATGGAGCATACAGTATTTCACCGAAGTATGAATGAGATGACACCTTTTAATATGTTGATCCTGGGGAGTAAACCAAAACAATTGTTGTACTGCAAACTTTTGCACTATGTGCTCATTTGGGTTCCGTAATAAGTGTCTGCCCTTTGTAGATGTGGTGTTTTGATCAACTGCTTGCTTGAAGAAATGAGCTTTTTAAGTGTGATGTCCAGATATTGTGTTCCATAAATAGTATGACAGAGCCAGACTTTTATGTTTCATCAAGAGAGGAGTGCACAAACACTATGCATCTATGTCGTCATAGAGTCTATATCAGCATTCAAACATCCTACGTGACTCTTCCTCCATCAGCTCAGGGCTCAATCTAACCATGAGAACGCAGAACTCCATCTGATCCAGGACACCATCACCGTCTATGTCCCCTTCCCTCATCATCTCCTGGAGCTCTTCGTCCCGGAGCTCGCCGAGGCCCAGGCTGGCCGCGTTCCTCTTCAGGCTCTGGAAGGTGATCTTGCCGGTCCTGGGGTCCATGAGCAGCTGGAACCCCTTGCAGAGCTCCTGGATCAGCCCCTCAACACCGAGCTTCCTCGCCATCGACGGTAGGAAGTCCTCAAACTGCACCGCGGAGCCCCTGTCGACGCCCATAACCACACTCGATCCGCGTCGACGATGGAGAAGATCGGAGAATCAAGTAGCCGGCCCTGTTTGCAACAATGGTAAATGGAGGATGGGAATGAGAGGAGGATGATGGGTGCTTAAATAAGGAGGGAATGGTGAGGGGAGACGAAGGAGTCCATGAGGTTCTGGGAAGCAGTCCCCCATGCATGCCAGCCATAGTACAGGCAATTGCAGGCGTCGTAGCTAGCTAATCTTTGGGAGGTTGCTGCGTCCGGCGGTTTTTGCTTGGTTTCTGGGAAGTAGCCAGCATGGGTTAGGGAGGATGCTTCTCCAGCCCCGGTTGCTTGCAGGTTGTGATGTGCCGCCTTTCGCAGTACGGTTTCTCTCTGGGAGTCATTAAGAAAATTGATGGGTGGTCGAAAGTTCGTGTATGAACGGTGCCTTTAGGTTAATGTCTCTGTCTATCTGATAACAACAAACAAACTTATCTCGAGGAAGGTGGCAGTATTTATTTCCATTTTCTTGTCTGCCCGACGGGAATAGGATCACCCAGTTCGCTGGGTGATATGAAAGAAAGCGACGGCATTTGGACTTGGTCATGTCACATAATTCTCAGGAAATTTCCTCTCCGGTCTATGTTCGAGTTAATCATGTGTATGTGTTGTTGGTCATCAATGACACCGCGCCCGAACATGCTTTAGGGGTCTTTTGGTAACCATTATTTCGAGTCGGAATCATGGAATTCATTTGTGATTCTATATCCAACCTGTTTGACTGTCATGAAATTGGACATGTCATTTCATTTGGAGTTCGAGCAGATGTCTATTGTATGTTATGCCAATTTCTACCTGTAACCTTGTCATTTTACTTGTCAAATGAATTTACTTGTTAAAAGAAATGATGAGTGACAAACGAGCTCTTTTTTTTTTGATATGAACGGAATTTGCCGGCCTAGGTTTCATGCTGGCCAAGAAAACTACTATTAGGTGGTGAGGTTGCGTATAATTGTCTTATCTCGGTATTGCCAAAGTATGCACTAATGCACCCAACATACTCTACGCCTCTTTTAGACTATGTTTGGCAGACAGGAAGTAAAGAAGACCAGTATCAAGACAGAGAGTAAAATGAACAGTTTCAATCTCCAACACATTTTGAACAATACATATACTATTAGCTAAAGTAGCTGAGATAAATATTGTAAAAACTAGCCTCCACTAGGATAAGTCGCTGCTTCTTGTCAGCAGCAGCACCCCGTCCCCCCTTGCCTTCGATCTAAGGCTAGTGAACCCTAGATCTACATTCGGGCTAAAATTTCTTCTGTGTTAGGTTTGTGATTTGCTTGTGACGTTGCCGCGACAATGTGAACATTCTAGCATGGTATAAATGCCTTATGACTCATTCTCTGCAATCGTGGCTGGCTGATATCTGCATCAGACGATTTCTTGTACTTCACTTTGACATGTCTTGAGTGGTGGTAACGACCATGTTATCGATTTGATTAGTAGTGGCTCATATTTGTGTGCTCAGAAACGTCTCCCCCAACGTAGCGGTTCGTACCGAGTTTTGCTTTACATGGCGCATGTCTCCCGCCATAGCGCGTTCACTTACTTTCTCACATGGGTGGAAAACTCGAGCGGTTCCTGAATCATTGAGGATAGTTCCACTTGTACATGTTCAGGCTTGTGTTGTTTTATCACTAGTCTAGTCGAAATGTCAATATGCAAAAAGGGTGTAGCTAGAGACAATGTCTTGATGCAGGTTTTACTTTTATGAGTAATATTTGAAATTCGTGTATGTTTAGATTTTTCAATATGATGTTAATTTTGTGATGTGACTACGTCCACAAATATCATCCGTTTCTCTTAGCGCCAATCCTGATTTTTTTGATAAACTAGCCAGGGTATGTCAAGTCGAAGAAGGTGCACCGTCGCTTGGAGCACCATCAGTTAAACTTCCTTGACTTCATGCCCATTTCTGCGTCGTCCAGGCGGAGACGGGGACCCTAGAGCATTCTTGTATGTTCTTGGGCGGTGCTAGGCGTAGGTCGCCCTAACGTGCCCAGATCTAGGTCCTCTTGACCACCGTTAGATCCTCATCCAACGTCCGCAATCATCCATACCATGTTTTACATTGTAGTCCCTGAACAACTAGAAATAAACCCGCACTCCCGCCGCAGATCCACTTAAAAGGAAAGGGTATATATCGTTGCCCCTAATCTTCCCAATATTTACAGAGAAAATGCCACAACACTGTTTTAACCCCCGTATCGCAATAAAATCTTAGGTATTGCAACAAAATGCCACAATCTGAGTACAAAATAAATATATTATTACAACAAATCATTGCAATATTTCGACAAATAGTGTTACAAAAACGTGGTTAGACAACATTTTTTTGTTGTACATTGCTTTGCAACAAAAATCACTAACCGTTTCAGCAAAAATCACAAACAATTACAACAAAAAAACATGTATTTGCAGCAATAAAAAAGGTGGTTGAGCCACAATGTGTTTGCTAAAAAATCATTTGCAACAAAAAACATAACATACTTCAACAAAAATCAGAAACAATGACAAAAAAATGTGTTTACAACATTTTGGTAAAACGTCATTGAAAAAATCCGAGAAAGCGCACAAAATTATAGAAACGTATAAATTCTGTAGACCTGAGTGTACACAATACATGACTACAAAATATAAATTATTAGTAGTACAAAGTACGTCGTACAGACTACACAAAATAGGAAGTACAAAATATACAGAAAAACAATGTACACATTAGCAGAACTGGAAGTACGGAATACACTAAGTACGTTGTACAGACTACATAAAACAGAAAGTACATATTAAACAAAAGACAATGTACAACTAAATAGACTCATGTTGTACAACTAAACAGACACATGTTGTACAACTACATAACACATGTTGTACAACTAGACAGACACAGATTGTACAGTCACAGGTTGTACAGCTAAACAGAAACAGATTGTACAACTAGACAGACACAGGTTGTACAACTATACAGACACAAGTTGTACAACCAGACAGACACAGGTTGTACAGACACATGTTGTACAACTAGACAAACGTAGGTTGTATAAACACAAGTTGTACAACTAGACAGACACAATTTGTACAAACACGGGTTGTACAACTATATAGGCACATGTTGTACAACTACGCAAAGACAGTTTGTACAAACACAGATTGTACAACTACACAGACACAGTTTGTACAACTATACATAACCGGTTGTACAAAAAAAAAGTTCGTCGAAACCTATCAACATGTGATCTAGTTTTGAAAATCTCGACGCGAGGAGCTCAAAAGTGAAAACGGTTCGTAATTCGGATAAACGGTTCTCAAGATATTTCATTTCAAAAATTCGATTTAGAAAAATAAAAGAGAAAAAGCTGCCCTCCCACCTCACTATCCCTTCTTTCTCATCATACAAAAGTATAGAAAAATAGGAAGTACAAAATACAGAGAAGTTGGAGTACAGCAACACATAACAGGTTGTACAACTATACATAACCGGAAGTACAAAAAAAGTTTGTCGAAACCTATGAACATGGGATCTAGTTTTGAAGATTTTGACGCGAGGAGCTCAAAAGTGAAAACGGTTCGTAATTTGGATAAATGGTTTTCAAGATATTTCATTTTTAAAAAATAAATCACAAAATAAATGCACATACAACCCTCCACACGGAGAAACAGAAATCCCACCAAAACTCTCTCGTGCTGCCACTTGTCACATATTTAAGCACCCACGGGGACCGCGTGAAAAGAGAAGCTGACACTTGTCATCACGCCACGGTCCGTTGGGTTCCCTTCACAAAGGGAACCCTTTTTCAAGTGATTTCCAGTGTTTCCCCTTCGCGCGGACGAGCGAGGCGAGCGACCTACACTTTGCTCGCGTAGGTCGTCCTATAGGAAGGCTCGACCCATCTGTGAATGAGGTTCGCAGTTCTGACCAGTCCAAATGCTTGAAAAAGAAACAAAAGGTCGTACCAGCCCATGAATCCACCCGGAGGCGGGCGGGCATGCAGATTTGTGGGCCTCCTATACAAACCCCTTCTTCTTCCCCAGATGATATAAGATTTTTTTAAGTAGGAAGAGAGCTTTATATCTCAGCGGGGGTAACAGTGTGCATGTCGTGCATTACAAGCTCTCTAACATGGTAGGAGAGTGAATCGGTCAGCTCAATGCTGCCTAGGGAATTAGCCAGTTTTGCGAGGCGTCAACCACTCTATTGCCTTCTCTCTTGCGGCGTGCTTGGTTTCTTGGAAGGAAGGACTCGTTTTCCACTGTTCCGTGCAAGTTTAGGTCTATTTGGTAATCCAACCCGCTCCATGTTGTTGACCAGCGCGAACCTTTAAACAGTCCAGGGGCTGGGCCTGAAAAGCCGAGGGGGAGCTTTGTTGAGACAAAACCAGGCCATGACCCGCCCAACATTTTTAATTTACCCTAAGTAGAGGCTTAAGTATATGTCCAATAGCCTGTAAGAATATTCACTACAACTAATGGCCCGCCCTAGAATATGTTGAAGCTCCGCCACCGGTTCCACTTCTTTCTGAAATTCCAGAAGTGCAGCCATGTGCAGAAAACTCCCATCTATTTTGCTGCAGGCCAGGTGCAAACAAATAAACCACACCTCAACATATCCACAGAAACCACAACTGACGAGGAGCACGTCACTAGTGGAAACCACGCCTTTAGTCCCGGGTGGTAGAGGCCTTTGGGGAGGGATGTCCAGCCGGTACATGGCAACCGGGACTAGAGGCCCCCCCCCACTCTAGTCCGGGGTGTGCTACGACCCGGGACCAGAGAGGTCCACGCGGGCCAGCACATGGCGCATGCGAGAGGATCTCTAGTCCCGGGTTGTGAGATGCACCCACGTGGCGGCCTGTGGTTTTTTTTCGTTTCGGTTGTTGTATATTATGAATAATTTGCAAAAAATATGGTTAATTATCTGTAAATCAGAAAAATACATATAGCATATCAAAAATCGTAAGAGAAAGCTTTATGCGAAAGTCGGGAAATCGGAAGTCGGAACGGAAAGTCGTGAAGTCGGAAAATCGTGAAGTCGGGAAAGTCGTGAAGTCGGGAAATCGTGAAGTCGGGAAAGTCGGGAAGTCGGGAAGTCGGGAAAGTCGACGTCACGTTTTCCCGGCTACCCGGCTTCCCGGTTTCACGTTTTCACGGCTTCCCGGTTTCACGTTTTCCCGGCTTCCCGTTTTCACGATTTCCGGCTTCCCGGTTTCCTGGATTAATTTACATATAAAGATCCCATATATAAGAGGGACTAGAACCGTCATATATTCGATTACATGGAGATCATCAAGCTAGCCACTACTAGAGCCCGTCATCTAATTTGATCTGGCGCCATTGTATTTTCCCTTCATGTCTAAGACATAGTTCATCAAAAAGCCCGCAATTTCCTCGCAAATTGGTCGAAAGCGGTCCTTTAGTTGCAGGTCCCTCCGCATTCGATCCATCTATACAAGAAGGGAGATTAATATGAATTTCAATCATCATAACAGAAATTATGAATGACACTCAACACAATTGATGGTTATAAAATGAAATTGTGAATTTATTTGTTCACTTACTTCGATAAATGTCCCTGGGTTCCGCTCAGAGACTATCGTGCGAATCCACTCGCAGACGTAATATCCACACAAATTGGTCCCGGGAGGCTGCCTATCCAAGTACTACACGAGAATAGATTTCAGTCAAATAATAATCAAGCATCACGATGGTATTGAAATTTGAATTAAAAGGGATGCGCGAACACCTAGCTCGTACTACTTACTTTGGGGTAAACAAAAGTAAGTTCCTCTTTAAATTGACCAGGTGTAGCATTAGCGGTTCGGAAAGCTTTCCAAACCCTGCCCATCAAACAATTGAATAAACGAGTTATTAATTAGTTACTTGATATCTCAGGAATGGAAGGAAAGAGACCGATGTAATACGATAAAGATTGAAATTACCGTTTGAGCACTCCTTGGATATATTCGTGCCGCTCTTTGGGCCAGTGCAATGAGTCCAAGATTTCAACTTCTGCTCTATCGATTTCAATGATTAACAGAATGTAATGGGCGCTGCGCACGTTTATATATGTCAGTAACTAATCAGTTACACTTAACATCGAGAAAGCAAAAACCAATGTGTACAAGACAGTAAGACTCTTACCTGAAGTGGTAAGGAAACAATATCTTCCCTTTATAATTTTGGTCCCGGATGGACCTAAACAAGTGTTCACCGTTTCCTCGTGGTGGACGTAGCAATTTTTCATTAACTCGGCTTGGGTCGATGAACCCAATCTCAAACACTCGGTTTCTGTCACATTCATCGCTCTTCATTCTGCATAATACCGTAGTGAGCATAATTAGAACAGGCAATGACCGAGCTAAGCTATAGACTTTATTTTAGAAAATAAATGAATTGAATCACTTACAGACAATAGGTAGTGAGGATGCTCAAGTCGAGGGCGTCAAGCTGGTATAACTGATAGATTTCTTCAATAGGTATAGTTATCGTCTGCACCGTTGAAATGTTCATCTGTAATTTTCACCGGGATAATATTCGACCTTCACTTGTGACATTCTTGTACCATTTATGCAGTCTTGTCATTTGTGTTGGTAGATTCTGGAGCTCATCAGGTGACACTAGATCCTTCCCGTATTCCCAGGTCCATCTAGTAGGTCCCATAAGGGGGGATATCATCTGCATCCAGTTGAGAAAGTGAAATACCAATATCTGCAGCAAATTGCGCGCGGTAAGCGCGATCGTTCTCAAGCGCAGAGCCCATATCAGTGGCCACCTTGAGCGGGGAGATGGACTGCTTTGACTGATGTCCGAGCTGGGCAACATCTCTTCTCCTTTTCCCGCCGGGTGGAATTTTCCTCATAGTCCGTACATAGTCATCTGGCCTATTTATCGAAATTTGCGATGGCTGAGTAAGGAAACTAACAGCAAATTGTGTTTGAGCTTCCGAATACTTTTCCTTTGGCTTAGGTTTTCTTTTCTCAGCCATTTCTGCAAACTGTCTTCTCGATTCTGTTTGTAGCCACACCCTGTCTTCCTCTTGATCAGTACACTCGACGTCGTAAGGTCTCGGGGGAGGAACCTTCGGTACTTTTGGCAGGGGCTCAAGTCGGGGTTTGGGTCGGGAACCCATGGCGGTGGTCTTCATCCCCTTTCGACCGTTAGCCTTAGTGGGCGGAGGCGGTGGAGACGGCTCAGGAGTCGGCTGAGCGACTCAGGAGTCGGCTGACGCGGCGAGTGACGCGGCGACAGAGTCGGCTGACGCGGCGAGTGACGCGGCGACGGAGTCGGCTGACGCGGCGACGGAGATCGAGAAGGCGACGGTGGCCTTGGCGGCGGTGTCCAGCCTGGAAACATGATCAATTTCTTGGGCCATAGAATGAGTCCACCCTGGACATCTCCCAGTGTCCTCTCATCATCACCTCCAGGGAAATGAAGTTCGAGTGATGCATATCCGGGGTAAACTTGATCCACGCCGACACGAGCATAGCCATCTGGAATCTCATTGCCACAATACAGTGTGTAGATTCACAAGGTAAAGCATAGCCGTCCGCCGCCTTCATGGTTATGTTTCTCACTGCCTCATGTAGCTCACAAGTTTTCTTCTCAGTGATAGAATCCACGGGGTATGTTTGGTTCGATGCCTCATCAGCAACGACCGTCGCGGAAGCCACGCTGCTTTTCCGTTGAGACGGACCCTCATCTTGCAGCTGCAGCTGATGAGTTGCCCCTCGAGAAGATTGCGCGCGCCGCAATTCATCTAGTTCCCGTTGTTGTTGGCTAATGATATTTTCCACTTTGCTCAACCGGTCGTTTTGCTCCAGCTCCTTCCTCCTCTTTGCTCTTTCTCGGCTTCTATAAGACTCACGGTCCTCAGGAAACCCTTCATGCCACGTCACACCTCCCTGCCTCGAACAGATCCTCCTTTTTCTTTAGTACCGAGAGCCTTCCACAGCTCGTCGTATTCTCTGTCGGGATAAAACCTTCCCTCACGAGCATCGGCGATTGCATCCAGAATTGTTTGCCGGGGTATAGGAGTTTCTTTCGTTTCATCAACTATTACATCGCCTGTTGCGACGTCATACTCCCCCCCATGAGCAAGTATCCAATTTCTGACCCTACGGGGCCACAAATCTGTAACTGGAATGATCCCTTTTTCGCGCATAGTGGCCTCAATCCGATCCCACTTAGGCTCGGCAGTTACGTAGCCACCTCCACCCAACTGATGGTGATATATCTTCTTCGCTGCATTCAACTTATTCTTTGCCGATCTTTCCTTGGCTAGTTCTGTATCCTTGTATTGCAGAAATGCCGGCCAGTGAGCCCGCTGCCTCTCTAGTGTCCCAGTGAAATCTGGAACTTTCTCTTTGTCGACCCAATCACGGTATAATCTGTTCTTCCATTTATTGAATTGTTCAGCCATCTTCTTCAGAGCCCAATGCTTGACTTTGTCCGTCATGGCTTTTGTCCTTTCGGGACTATCCAACACCGGCAGAGTGAAATGTGCCATGAGCTTCTTCCAACATATATCTTTAGTTCTCTCGGTGACATAATAATTGCCCTCTAAGTTTTTTATCTGATTCCATTCCGAAAGGCTGATCGGAACATTGTCCCTGACAACAACTCCACATTGATGCACAAACTTAGATGCGCTCTTCGGAGGCGCCAACGGTTTGCCATCTGAAGAGACTGACTCAATTCTGAAATGATCTTTTATTCCCAACCCTTTGGCATGGCCTCGTTTAGTAGTTTGGGTCGATGCGGAGGTCTAAAAAGAAGAAACATTTGTTAATATATATATACAAATAAAATTTTACATCTGATCAAATAGAGGCTTAATATACCATGCCGGACTGCGAGGGTTCACCAACTGTGCTAGTTTGCCCTTGGACGCTTCGTTCCACCTCCATTCCCTCACCGGACTCGTTCAAAAACTCGGAGCCATCTTCTTCTGCTCCAATGTGTTCATCACCATCCGCGGGTTGCCGGATATAGTCGAGCAACACATCTTCCCCTTCTCTGGATTGGAAGGGAGGAACATCTCCATCGTCCATTGCTTAACTATTACAAAAGAAAATAAAACAATGATAGCATTAGCAGAATAATTCAATGTAGCGAACTTTACACTTAGCAAAATTACATCTACAAATATACCATATCAAAATTTAAACTAACATGAGCGATACATCATGTGTATTGTATGTGTTACCGGGAAAACGTGAAACCGGGAAGCCGGGAAAACGTGAAACCGGGAAACCGGGAAGCCGGGAAAACGTGAAACCGGGAAGCCGGGAAAACGTGAAACCGGGAAACCGGGAAGCCGGGAAGCCGGGAAAACGTGAAACCGGGAAGCCGGGAAAACGTGAAACCGGGAAACCGGGAAAACGTGAAACCGGGAAGCCGGGAAGCCGGGAATTTCCTGACTTCACGACTTTCCGATTTCCCGACTTCACGACTTTCCGATTTCCCGACTTCACGACTTTCCGACTTCACGACTTTCCGACTTTCCGTTCGGACTTCACGACTTTCCCGACTTCACGACTTTCCGACTTTCCCGACTTTACCGACTTTCCCGACTTAACGACTTCCCGACTTTCCGACTACGCAAAATTTCTAACACTAAAATATTTCTACACATAGCAAAATCTACCTAAGCAAATATACTAAGATAAATATACTACACTTAACAAAAAAAAAACTAACCTAGCTAATTAAACTATGAAACTAAAAACTAAACTCAAAACTAACCTAGCTAATCAACACTAACCTAGCATACTAAGCAAAACAGTACACTAACTTAGCAAATTACACTAAGTTAATTAGCAAAAAAACTTAGGAAAAAACTTCAGAAAAAAAAGCTCACCGGTGCTTGGGAGGGCGGCCGCCGGCGGCGGACTTGGCGGAGGCCGGTCGACGGCGCGGCGGCGGAGGAGGAGGTGGGCGAGGCGGTGCGGGTGGACGGCGGCGGCGGCCGGAGACGGTGCGGGCGCACGGGAGCTCTCGGGCGCGCGGAGAGGGAGCAGCGGAGAGCTCGGGCGCGCGGAGTGGGAGCGGCGGAGGCGCGGGCGGCGCGGCGGAGGGCTGGCCGGAAAATCCGGCAGCCTAACGGCGTGCGGAGGCGGCAGCGGCGGGGGCACTGTGGGGAAGAAGAAGAAGATCTCCCGGGTCGTGGCTCGACCCGGGGTCAACTCCCTGGTATTTATACCAGAGGAGATTTGGTCCCGGGCGGTGCCACGGCCCGGGACAAGAGGGCACCCTTTGGTCCCGGGTGGTGCCACGACCCGGGACCAGAGGTATTTTCGCCCAGCGCGCGCAAAGAGGCCTCTGGTCCCGGGTCGTGGCACCACCCGGGACCAAAGGGTCCCTCTTTTGTTCCAGCGCTCAAAGTTTTAAAATTTTGTGCGCGAATTTTTGAATGTTAATTTAAATATGCATTTTAATAACTTCTGCATACTTTCGAATCTGAAAAAAATACAACATGAAAAGTGTTTGAATTTGCAACACTAATCCAAAGCAATTTTCTGTTGTTTAAATTTGCAACATTGAAAAGTGTTTCAATTTAAAAAATGCATTAAATAATATTGTTTAAATTTAAAAGACATCTCTTTATTTTAAAAACATCTTTAACAACATCCAACAGACTTACATAAAAGGATACATTATTACACATTACTAACAATTACGTTACTACATAAACGGCCATAGGATTAGGAGGAACGGCGGGAGGAGCCAGCCCCGTTCGCGGCCGCCCGGTTCTCGCGCGCACGTTTGCGTCGGAGGGCAAGATCCATGGAGGATGAGTCTTTCAGCGCCCAATCCAGCTCTGAAGCCTCCTTAGCCTTGAGCTGGCAGACAGTTCTGGCTCGCTGTACACGGTCGTCGTGGACGGACTGGAAGGAGGCTTCAAGGGCCTCCTGCATCTGCGGCCCGCCACGCTCTTCCCCATGGTCGCTCCAGTCGAAGTCGTCGTCGTCGTCATCCTCCTCGTCGGGAGGGGCGGCGGCGACTGGTGGAGGTACGGCCGCGGATCCCCACGCCACCCCTGCGGCGTACGCATCCTCGTCGGGGTCAGGGACGTCGGACCACGCGCGCTCGTACGTCCTCTGCACCTCCTCCGGCACCGGAGCAGGAGGCCGGTAGGAGGGCATTCCTCTCCACGTCGGGCTCGTGGGCATACGGCGGGATAGGCTCCCGCGGTAGCACCCAAGCGCGCTCTGCCGAGCACGCTCGACCTCGTCCAGAAGGCGCTGCGGCGGGCGTGGCGGATCCATCTCGTGGAGACGATGCGTTCGTGGCTAGGAATGGTGGATTAGGGTTTACCCCGTGGCGACAATATATAAAGACCTCCAGGGCAGCGCTAGGGGAAGACACGTGGCTAGGGCAGCGCTGGGGGAGGACACGTGGCTCCGCAAAGCCCGACTTTAGTCCCGGTTGGTGTTACCAACCGGGACTAAAGAAGCACACGGATCGTGTGTTTCTTTCAATCGCTTGTGAGACGTTGGATCAGGGGTGTGTTTCTTTTGAGGGATTGTGAGCTATTGGATCAGCAGTATCATGACCACTTTGTGAGCCACATGACCCGGTTGGTGTTACCAACCGGGACTAAAGAAGCACACGTACCCTATATATAGACCCCTTCGTGAGCCAAATATAACGACGCCTATAAATTGGCCACTCCTCAGACAGGTTACTCACTCACACAAAACATTCCAGCGTCACTCGGAGAGGCATCTTTGGGCAACCAGCGGCAAGACGTCTCTGATGACCTGCGACCGTTCCAAACGGTTGCAGATCATCAGAGATGTCTTGCCGGACGGTTGTAGATCATCAGAGACGTCTTACCGCTGCTTGGATCGAAGTGGCGCTCAAACACAAAACATTCGGGTTCCCTAGCTACGTACCCTATATATAGCCCCCTCCCGCTCATATTAGGGTTTACGTACATATATATATAGATCTTGAGGGCACGTCTCTTGGGCAGGACACGTGGGACCAGGTCAGGGCTGGGGCAGGACACGTGTGACCAGGTCAGGGCTGAGGTAGGACATGTGGCTAGGGCAGCGCTGGGGAGGACACGTGACAGACCCGGCTTTCGTCCCGGTTGGTAACACCAACCGGGACTAAAGAATCACACGGATCGTGTGTTTCTTTCAACCGCTTGTGAGCCGTTGAATCAGAGGTGTGTTTCTTTTGAGGGCTTGTGAGCTGTTGGATCAGCAATACCAGGACAACTTCGTGAGCCACATGACCCTATATATAGCCCCCCTCCCGGACATGTTCAGCACTCACTGTCTACTCATTGTAGTTCATTTTGGTATATGAAGCATTCGGACTCCCGTCATACGTCCAATGGTGCATTTGATATATATGCAGGCACTCACGAGCCACCGTTGGGCTGTATGACGGGGAAATCGTGTGTTTTGTTTCAAACTTTCTCGAGCCACCGTTCTTTTCCTTATATAAAGCCCAGGGGGGAGACCGGAGGCTGCCCCTAGCTACGACTCCGTTCTTTTCCTTTTTTAGTCTTCACTTTTTTGGTTCCGTTCTTTTCTTTTTTTAGTCTTCACTTGTTTTTGGTTTCGTTCTTTTCCTTTTTTAGTTTTGCTTATATAAAGCCCAGGGGGGAGACCGGAGGCTGCCCCTAGCTACGACTCCGTTCTTTTCCTTTTTTAGTCTTCACTTTTTTGGTTCCGTTCTTTTCCTTTTTTAGTCTTCACTTGTTTTTGGTTTCGTTCTTTTCCTTTTTTAGTTTTGCTTATATAAAGCCCAGGGGGCAGGGGAGACCTGAGTCTGCCCCTAGCTACGACTCCGTGTCCGCGCCGCTCGACGCCCTCCTCCGCGCCAGTGTACGCTATCCTCTCTCCCTGATCCTCTCCTCCCTGCGTAGGTTGCATGCACCTTAGGTGTTTGATCAAATTCCCCATTTTTTTTCCAGATCTCGAGCATATACGTCGGCGATGGCCGCAGCCGGACACCTGTTGGACAATAGAGGCCCTGTGCGGGATTGGGCTCCGCCGGGCTGGCACTGGGAGGTGTTATCTTCCGGAATGCGTAGCTTGGTGAGAAATGCGGGCGACGTCGTCGACCCGAATCTTCTTTGGTGGAGGTCGAGTGGGCCAGGGAGTTTCTAGATGGAGCCGGCCCCCGAGGAGGTGGTACGTCGCCGTATAAGGGAGGAGGATGCGCACGTCCGTCGCTACATGCATTTGTTGGATACGGTGTATACTAATACATGGCAGGTAATGCAAAGGGATCCTTATCATGTGAGTTTTAACCGTGTGATGGTTCCTACTCTTTGGGTGAGGAGCGCGCGTGATGGACCCCGCGGCTTAGGACGAGGCAGAAGTTAGTAAAATAAAAATGGCATGGAATCCAGCTGTAACCGGATTAAATAAAGATGTAAGCGTGTGATACACTCCAGCTGTAATCGGATTAAATAAAGATGTAAGCGTGATGCATTCCAGCTGTAACCGGATTAAATAAAGATATATCCTCTTGCATAGAGTCTTTTTATGTGTACTAGTTGCTATGTGAAATAATAAACTTGATTTTCGACAAAAGTTTCATAAACATTCTTCACAAAAAGTACTATCATATAGAAACAACTATAATAGAATGACATGATCTAAAAATTCAGCACATCAAAAGCTTCAGAAAGCTTAATCACATCATTCTTAAACAGGGACATAATTAATACAAATAATAGTTCAGATATCCATTACAGCATAATTATAGATACACGCATATATATGATAATAGATCAGGAGACCCCAAGCACTACATAATAATAGAGATATAAAAGTGTTCGTCATTGCAAACACTACTCGTCCTCCGGATCAGAATTCCCCCAAGCAGGAGACCCATGGGGCACTGGTGGTGGTACTAGGTGACGCTGCCCATAGTTGACGATTCTATTCTGGCGGTACACCTCGTATGCAATGTACGCATCTATTGCTGCATACTCAATGTTGGTAGCGTCAAGTGGGGTCTTCTCCCAGAGTTTGTGCTGATCGTTGTGGAATTTTGTCTTCATATCAGCGTACTCCTCGTCGATCAAGGCGAATGCCATATTAGCCATTGAAGTCTTGTCATTCTCAAGCTTGAAAATGCGTTGGAGATCAATGTGGCAGGCAGCTGGTATCTCAATACCCCAGGTGCGCCTCATCTTGATCTTGTCATTTGTTATATCAACGCTAGCAAAATGTATGCCGCTGCGAAGAAGGAACTCCATGAGTTCTGGACAGTGCTTGTCACTACTGCAACAACAAAGTGGAAAACACATGTTAAATTCTGCTGCAACAAGTATATTTCGGCATGCACAAGTACGTATAATAAGAAGTGGAACACACATGTTAAATACTGCTGCAACAAGTATATTTGCCGGTCGTGAAAATGCATTAACTACAGGACTTCAACGACTTCCCGACTTTACGACTTCCCGACTTTACGACTATCCGACTACACGACTTGCCGATTACCCGACTACACGACTTCCTGACTTAACGACTTCCCGACTTTCCCGACTTTCCGACTACACGACTTCCCGACTTTACGACTTCCCGACTTTACGACTTCCCGACTACACGACTTCCCGACTTAACGACTTCCCGACTTTACGACTTCCCGACTACACGACTTCCCGACTTAACGACTTCCCGACTTTACGACTTTCCGACTACACGACTTCCCGACTACACAACTTCCCGACTTAACGACTTCCCGACTTGACGACTTTCCGACTACACGACTTCCCGACTTTTACGACTTCCCGACTTTCCCGACTTCCGACTAAACGACTTCCCGACTACATGACTAAAATGCATTAACTAATATTACCTTGCCCACTGGAAGACCATGACATGTTTCTTGAAACAAAGTTGGATGACGGCAACATCTCTTTGATCGGCCGTGTACTCGAGATCAAGATCCATGAACTTCTTCTTGTTGTCTTCCTCCTCTTCAAGCCAATACTCGAAATCGGAAAGAAAATCCGGCACCTTGGCGCAGTCGTTCGTGTAGACGACATTGAGATTGGTCGTACCATGTGCGAGCACCTTCCCGTAGCGAGTGATTGGATTCATGGTGGAAGGATGGGGAAGAAGAGAGGAGAGGGAGACGAACAGAAATGGCGGCGGTTACTGTAGCAATCGCGGTTCCGTGCGTTTTGATTGCTTAATTAGGAGCGCGGGAGGCAAACCGTTCGGACATTTAGTCCCGGGCGGTATTACGACCCGGGACGAGAGGGTCTCGCGCTAGGGGTGCAGTTGCCACCACCCTCTGGTCCCGGGCTGTAATACGACCCGGGACTAGAGCCCCCTCATGACCCGGGACCAGTCCCAATATTTTGATCCGAGACTAGTTCCCCCCTCTAGTCCCGGGTCGTAAGCCACCCGGGACTAGAGGCATATTCGGCCTTGGACGAAAGGGCTTGTTTCCACTAGTGCGTACGCAGAGGTTAAAAATTCAATTGGGCTCATTGTCAACTTAACAGCCTGTATTTGGATGATTTGATCGTCGTGGAACTGAACAAAACTTCCCCGTAAAAAAAAACTTAAAAAAACTTTGCGGTACTGACAATGACGCCGAGAAGAGGTAATTGGCACTCTGGCAGCTAGCTTCGCTCGTCTCCTGGGCCGCTCAGGGAGTTGACCCGGGAGTCAGATGCATGCACCTTTTCTGGATCAGTAGAAATGATAGATGTGTAAAAACGTATGACATGTAGACCTGCAGAAAATTTACAGGATACGGAGTTGCTATATTTGAAAATTATGTTGTGTTTGTTTTATTTAAGTACATATCAGTTATGTTCTTGACAATTTTTTGCAAATACATACTATTTCATATCACATCTTGTGTGATTCTTTCAACTTATTTTGTGAAATGTCAGAAGTGCAGCCCTGTGCAGAAAATCCCAGTTAACCACACCCGGCAAGGTGAATTCACCCGTGCGCGTTCACGCAAACCCCAGCTGACGAGGAATACCCACTCGTTAAATTCAATCAGCATATTCTCAACCTCGCAGCCTGTATTTGGATAACGTAGTCGTTGTGCAACAGAAGATAACTGCATGCTAGCTAGTATACATTATAACTAGGGGACTAAGCGCGGACTCCGCCGCGCCCGTGGGCTAAAATTTTGAATCGTTCAACCGTAAAGTTGTTGTGAATTAAAACTTTCGAAAACTGTTCAAATTCGGAAATCACCAAGTTTTTGAATAGTTTAACGCATTTGTATTCCTTTTGACGTATATGGGAATACAAATTTGTAAGGCACATGGATATTTGAAATTTGAATTTTGCTCATGCATATTTATTTTTATGTGATCCCGTTGACATATTTGTCATTTTTTCCCGAGAACATGTTTTGAACTGTTGATCTGCATTTTTAGAATTGTTTTAAAATCGAATGGATAGTTTGGACTATTTTTCGGGAAAAAAACTGTGGACATTTGTTAATTTTTTTGGTTTGCATTATTTAGAATGATGTCCAAATCATATTTAGAATTATGTAGAATTGTTTCAAGGAAAAAACTGTGGACATTTTTTAGTTCAAGCTCGAATGGATAGTTTGAACTATTTTTCATTGTTGAAATTCAAAAATTGTCTAGGCTGAGAAGTTGTTCAGTTTTACGTTTTGAGAACGTTTGCTTTATTTCACAAAGAACTTTTGCTTTCTTTTACACATGTAGTTGGTTTTACGTTTTAGGAACGGTTTTTTGTGGTTATGTTGGCACGCTTATTGTGTTTGAATTCTTTTTTGCGTTTATTAAATGCCCAGATTTGAAAATCGTCTGGAACTTCGCGCCCGTGGAGTAAATTTAAATAATTTAAATTCGGTAATGTACAAATTTAATTATTACTTAGGTTTGAAGATTAGTGAAATTCAGAGGAGTTCGTGTTTGAAAGTTGTTTAGATCCCGAAAATTGTTAAAGTTGAGAGCACTGATTTATATTAGTTTTTGTATTTATTACTTTTAACTGTATTAGAATTTGTTGCTTTCTGTTTATCCGAATAGTGAACAATTCTCAGTTGTTTTTCTGTAGGTCATATAGTTAATATTCTGTAGTTATCTAAAATCAACAGGTGATTTTACAGAAGATGTATAATTAATATAGAAAGATATAATGTTAATATGCGAGATGATTTTATATAAACTTTATAATTAATATGGAAAGCTATAATGTTTGTTGTAACTATTTAAAAAAAAGCTGTGCAAACATGCATATAAATGTGTTAGTTGTAAAGATGTTCTTTTTCTGGAACTTTTGGTATTTTATTTGTATTTTTCTTAATTGTGCATAGAAAGATATGATTTTTTCAATTTTTTGACGTATTTTCTGTAATAAAAAAACATTGCTGACATGCGGGCCCCACATGCGGTTGTATGGAATGTTATAATATGTTTACCATAATGTTAACTAAGGTTGTATCTAATTGTTGTTATTTGTTTCAGCAGGTTTTTTTATAAATGTAAATAGTGTGGTAAAACATGGTCGAAGGAGAAAACGTTAGATGGGAGATTATGGAGTTTGTTTTGTTGTGGTTAGCTAAACAAACTACACGCAAATAATAGTGAGTTGTTGGTAATGTGTCATTGTAATGGGAAAATATAGTAGTACAAATGATGTAATTATGAACAATCGTTTGGTAAAACAGAAACTGAAAACATAGTAGTATAATTATACAGTAAGCAGAAAGCGCAATCTAATTATGAACTCTGCTTTGTATATCATTAACATATCACATACATTGCGAATCTAATAAAAGCGCATGAACCGACATTCAACAGTCTGAGAATCTGATGCGTCTGTCTCAAACAACCAATGAGAAATATATTTTCCACTCGATCTATCTATATATCAATTAATAGCTTTCACATAGAAGTCGCATAACTGAGCTGCTATATACTATAAATGGTAGTCATATAATTGAGAAAGATCTTATATGCAAGCGATTTTGTTTTAAGAAAACTGACACCGTATAATGTACGGGATACACGAAAGCCAAGTTATAATTGACGAATCTTGTGTCACGGTCAGTGGGCGTCCTTCACAGCGAATCAGAGGCACTATGAATACAGGTGGCCGAGTTATAATTTGAATGGAAATAGCAAACACACCTGAAAAAAGTCAGACATATATCGCATCAGCATCAAATTTATATAAAACTAACACCATTGTCTAAACCTACTGATTGAATGAAAACACAAAATTCCTGCAATTTCAATCCCCTTTTGAAATATCATGTACATATAAAAAATTAATTAGCTCAGCAGTGACAGTAATATTATTGGGTTGAAGAAATTGTTCATGACGTGTTGCAATGCAAAAAAAATGAAACTTTTAATAGTGAGATAATTACCAATCTAGAGATGCAGGCTTAGAACCTTTATGTGGACAGACTGCCGAGGATACTGTCCTTAGTCTGTAGCACTGGATAGTTGTGCCCTTTCCCGCATGTCGGCGGCCACGACACTGAGCGTTCGTGCTGGCTCGACGACTCCATTTCCTGTCTCACGACTGTTGAGCACTCTGCACAATAGTCGAAGGAAGTATGAATGGTGGTGTCGGTAGGTATGCCGAAACACACTTGAAAAAAAGGAAAATTCAGAGACATGTGTTGTACCACATCAAATTAAATTGGAACCAACATCATTATTCTCAACAAAAAACAGAATAGGTATAATTCCAATCTCCTTTAGATATGAAAAGTCAAGACAATGTAAGGAAAACACATAATAAAAAATAACCAAGCATGAGACACTTGACTTTTAAATCATTACTTTGATTAACCATAAGAATTTGGCACAGAACAATAAATTCCTAAATGAAAAAATTGATAGCAAACACCAAGAGTTTCACACTCCTTTTATTTATGGACCGAACAGATGAGAGGGGGCAGAAACTGAATTAAATAGCTAAGTTGGATTATGTACTACAAAAGAAATCCAGACAAAAATTGAACTGGCAAACTAAGGGGACTGCGAGATGAACTTGCCACCCTAAGAATCCCATCAGTCTTTGCTAGCAAGGACAAAAGTTGGCCTTGCTGATCATATGCACACCTATTTGGTAGGAAAAAAACTGTTAGATACTTGGTGATTTAAATGAATCTAACATATCATAGATGCAGCTTATGTCGACATATTCAATCTCTTAGTCACATTGCTCTCAAGTCGCACAGTGGTTATGGTTACCTTGCAACTATTGACACAATGAATCCATGGGTTTTTCTTTTGTTGGCTTATATAAAGGATGAGGTCCCTGCGAACTTGGAAAGAATAGTAAGCCTAATAATATATTGATGCGCAGAGATGAATTTCTTTCTTACTTTGGCACAGTTCATGCAGGAAGCGTCACACTGGATCCACGTTAAATCACTTCCAGTATCAACATCAAGAAAATAAGGTCCTGGGTGGATTTCCAACAAAGATGAATGTGTAATACTGCCTACAGTTAGTGTAAAATAATAGATTAGCAAGCATGACATATTTCCAGAGGCATTAACATAAATAGCAGCCATCCTTTTTCAATCGGAATACATAGTTCAATTCACTGAAGATGCTAGCCTGAAGCAAAGATGATCCATGCTCAGACTTGAATATCTGCTCGCACATGATTTTCGAAGAAGAATTGCATTTTTTCGCAATATAACTGGAATTCTGGCTTAAATACATATAGTATACTCATCACGTTCTAGAACTGAAATGTTGTAATTTTAAGAAAGAAACTTGTAAACCTGTTTTGGGGACTTGCTAAATCTAGACCTCATCACATTGTGTAGCCCTTTACTTTCAGAATGAAACTGAACTCAATCATGTCATTAAGATATATTTCAATTCTATAAAATGTCATAGCCCATCCATTTCCCAAACCAGATCACTAAAATGGTATCACTAAAACTCGATTGGAAATCATTTCTAATTCTAATGTCTAAATGTCGTACAACTATACGTAGTTAAAAAGATTTACTTCTCTAAAAGAACATCAATTACTTAATTACTCCATATCATGTGCTATCACGTGTAGTGGCAATCAGTTTTTTCTGTCCTGTTGTCCTAAAAGAAGCATAATCGTCAAGAATTTGTCTCTGATTGGTCTTGACTGATAAGGCTAGCACGGTAGAGCAGATTACCGGCTAGGAGAGTAGAGCACGGCGGCTCTTCCGTCGGCGGCCCACCCTCGGGCTGAGCAGCGGTTGGCTGTGCTTGCCAAGCTCGTCGCTTCACCCAGATCGTCACGGGGCAGCAGGAGATCCTCGCCGTCTCAGCGACTGGCCAAGACCCTTGCCATCCCAACGCCTCGCCAAAATCCTCTCCGTCCCAGCACCTCCCACTTGTTCCAGCTTTAGAGGGAATCATCTGCAACACAAAACGATGGCATGAATGTATATCATCAGGTCAAAGCAGAGGATGGCATGGATGTTGAAGACATGGCCGGCGTTGTGGCCGCAGGTACACATTCAAGAATCATGCAGTTATTTTCACTCAAGTTCATGCAAGAAAATTCAGTCAAGTGCAGGAGTAGTATAGCAGTAGCAGTCAAAAATCCATCAAGTTCACGCAAGAAACTTCAGTCAAGTGCAAGCAAGTTTATTCCAGCAAGCAACATTTGTTATGGAATCTGGTTGTGTATTTATGCTACAGCAAGGAGCAGAACTTGCTACTGCCGCTACTGAAGTAAGTTGAGTTAACATGTTGACCTAAATAATTATATATCCATTTGTTGCATGACCATCTGCAATAGAATCAGCACTGCTAGCATTACCAAGCAAGCAAGAAGCAGAAACTGAAGAAGACCGAAGAAGTTGAATACATTTGGCATACAAAGGAGTAGCAGGGACATGTAGAAGAAACATTTGCATAAATAACATCAGTCTGCAACTAACATAATTGTGCCACGTATTCGTGTTACCTGAGTAGCTATATAACACCTTTAAATTGAGCAGACTGGAGTACAACCTGAAAAACAAAAGAGAGGTTTACCATTAGAAATTTTGCATATAGCACTATTGTCAGACTGTAAAATACTGATAATGAATCATTTAAATAACCTGAAGAATGCAAGCACTGCAAGCAAACAATGAATTTTACTCCAAGGAATTCTACTGGCCCAAGTTCATACTGATAATGAATCATTTAAATTCAGTTAATACTTGTTAAAATTATTTAAATACTGCAAATGAATTTTACTCCAAGTTCTACTGCCCCAAGTTCATACTCTAAGCAAATTTACTGCCCCAAGTTCAGTTAAATTCAGTACTCGAAGTTCATAGTCTACGGAAGTTTATTGCAAGGATTTTGTCTACTGGAGCATGGAGCACGTCGTAGAATTAGGAGAAGATGTAAGGAAAAAGACAGGGAGCCAAAGCAAGATGACCTCCTATACCTGTGGATGATGCGACGATTGCAAAGGCATCCTCCCCAACGCGCAGCTGGAATACCTCGGCTCCTCCTTCTCCCAGCTCTCTCCACGGCGACACACCATGGTCGGGCAGTGGCTGAACAGCACAGAAGGTACACGGAGAGGTGCAGAAGAGGATGCTCACCTAGGCGGCGCCCGGTGTCTTATGCTCGCTGGGGCGGAAGAGCGACCGTATGGTCACCAGAGCGGAGGAGGACGACGGCGCACCCCGTGAGCAGGAAGCAGGACGCGAGGGGCACGGCGAGGAGGTCGATAAGGAGCAGAAGGTCTCCGGCGCGCGGGTGCGTAGACGCAGAGCGGCGCGCACGACCATTTGGGGGCGGTGCCGCTCGGATTTAGTCGCCGGAGATGGATGGGTGGCGATGGACTACGGCGGCGGACATCAGCCTGCACGAGGAGCTCAAATCAGAGCGAGGGGACATGGAGAAGAGTTCTGGGAGCACGATTACGTCGACGGCGAGGCCGGAAGAGATCGAGAACGACCAGAGCGAGCTCGCCAACCGGTTGCCGGATGCGCGGAAGAAGGACTCGACGCCGTGACCGAACCCTAACCCTGGGACTTGGGTTGCGCACGGCCACGCGGAGCACGGAGAAACAAATCTAAGGGGAGGAGAGGGCGAAGCGGAGGAAGGGATCTCGTTTGCGTGCTAGCACGGCGAGGGAGGCCGCCGGAATCGGCCGGCGACGGCGAAGGCGACTGGGAGCGAGGCGAGCACGGGAGAGGAGGTGGGATGGGGGAAAATGCGAGGGACGATTACGTAAATATGGATAAACGCGAGGTGTTTTTTGCAAAACGGTCACGCGATCCGTCCGATCCAGATCGAGAGGGTGACCGGGTGACCGGGTGCGCGCGGCGGGGTGACCGGGCGACGTGGCCGCACGTGATTGGCTAAAATTAGGGTGCTACAGTACCGCAGGTTTTGGAGGTTGGCGTGGCCGCATCTGGGGCGTCCGTTGACGCGATCGGACGGCCATGGATTGCACGCGACGTGGACCAATGAAAAGCTGCGGATTCTGCCAGCCTTTATATATAGTAGGATGGCGCCGATGTGTCGTCACGCCTCTTTGAATTGTATCATGTTGCATTACAAAACAATATCATGTTCGGACCTTTTCTTTCGAACGTTCATATATTAGGCCATTGATTAATATAAAACCACTTTTACCCGCAAAAATAAACAAAGTCACGAGGAAAATATAATAGCTGCTGACGTTGAGTCTGGTCATAGTGCCGAACAGTCTGACAATGAGGTTTGGAAAAACAAGACAATGGAGTGGACGAAAACAATGTGGGCAGATAGACAGAGGTACCTCCAGGTTCTGATAATACTGGTTATCGAGTTGCCATTATTTATAAATTATGCTATGTTTGTTTGCAAGTACATATTAGTTGCGTTCTTGGAAAAAAGAAATCTTTTTTAATATTTATATCATGTCTCTTATGATTATTTCCATTTCTTTCTGAAATCCCCTTCTATTTTATTGCACACAAACTATATCAAGATTACAGAGAGGATCCGACCACAGGGTAAGCAAATTAACACACATCACACCTTTCAACCTCCACAATGCATTGTCTACATTTAATGATTTTCGCGACATGCAGTATGAGATTGGGGTAGCAAAATCTTTTGCCTATGGTTCCATGCAAAGTTGTATCTTAGCTAAAACTATTTATAGTGGGAGTAACTTATCTAATACTAACATGCAATGCCACATACACATTTAGATGATATGGCATTCAACCTATAAAGGTTCTAGGCTAACCGGTCACCCAGGCCATCCCCACGAACATGTTTCTGGGGCGTTGGATTCGTCTGCACAGTAATTTTTTCCCACAACGTTTGTTACTGCCATTGGATGCGGTTAATATTTTTGTTCATTTCTAGCTTGTCTGAATCAGTCCATGGCGGTTGGGGGGGCCATATGCTGATATGCATGCGGGGCCGGAGGTGTAAGGCACCTCGTCTGTGTCGGCCTCTTTTTCTCGGTAAGTCTTGCGCGTGGTCGAGAACGCAAGAAGTGTAAAAACCCTAGCGCCAAACCTCTTTCCTCCTCGAGCCCCACGCCTCAACCCGCTAGTTGTGCTCCCTTCTCCTCTCGTTCGTTTCTCTCCTTCTCCTCTACCCCTTCCAAATGGGTCAGAGGTCCTCGTCGTGGGAGAGCAGGGCAATGGGGCCTTCCTAGAGGAGTGCGGCGGCAAGGAGGGTGGCGGAGGCACACAGAAGAGCGCGGTGGAGGAGGAGCGTGGGTTTGCCCTAGCAGGAGCGAGCACGGAGGAGCACGGCGGCGAGGAGGGTGGAGGCGGCGCACCAATGGAGCCCCGGCGCCGTCGTGGCATGCTAGTATACATGATAATGCCGCCGAGGTGTCACGTTTCTTTAAATAGTACTCCGTACCATGTTGCATTACAACAAAAAAAATCAGTATTATGACTTGTTCTTTACCGTTCATATTAGGCCATTAATTAATATCACGGTGAACAAAGTCAGAGCTTTGATTCGGCAAGTCGATTATAGAACCCCGTACAGACGGAGCATGTCGTGTAAACGTATATATACAGCTGTGTACTACTAGCCATCGGTTGTTAACCCAACAAAGTCAGCATTGGTGCTGTACGTACCTTGTACTAGGAGAATAGGAGTAGGAGTATTCTTCTCCGGGTGTGCGACCTGGACTGGAAACACAACACCTGAAGAGTCGGATCGAGCATCACACAAACCGCATCATCGTTCATGTGCAGCGCTTCGTTCGGACACAAGTGGCCGGCCGTTTGGTGGAGAGGAGTTAGACTAAGACTCGTCCGTCTCTGACTGTTGGGGAAAAGCCAACGCTGACACTGCCACCTTCTCGTTCGCCAGCCAACGGGGCAAATGGAAATCTATGCTCTCACCATCCACGGCCGATTCATGAAGCGCGGTCCACGGATTTGGAGAAATAATCATCGCCGCACGCACCATCGATCACCACCAGTTCACCTGTGGTCAACAGAGGACATATGTAGACTTGCATTTCCGCGGCTTGGCGCGCAACCCCTAGAGAGCCATGGGGACGCGTGCGCTCCCTCTCCTCCTCGCCCTCACCGCCAGCTTCTTCTCCCCTTCCGTTGCCGCCACCGACACCATCGACCTCACCACGCCCATCACCGGCAACGAGACGCTCGTCTCGGCCGGCGGGGTCTTCCAGCTGGGCTTCTTTAGCCCACCCGGCGGCAAGCCGTACCTTAGGTACCTCGGCATTTGGTACGCCAGCATCCCGGACAAGACCGTCGTGTGGATCGCTAACCGCAACGACCCGCTCATCAGCACCCCCGGGTCTTAAGGCTTACCCCCGACGGCCGACTCCTCATCATCGGCCGCCGCAACGCCACCGTGTGGTCTTCGCCGGCACCCACCACCGAGAACCAGATAACCACGCGCGCCGTCGCCCTGCTGCGCGACGATGGCAACTTCCTCCTCAGCTCGGATGGCAGCGGCTCCCCCGAGAGCGTGGCGTGGCAGAGCTTCGACTACCCGACGGACACGCTGCTCCCGGGCATGAAGCTCGGGATAGACCTCAAGAAGCGCATGGACTGGAACATCACGTCGTGGAGGAGCACCACGGACCCCTCGCCGGGGCTCTACACCTTCAAGATCATCCTGGGAGGGCTGCCGGAGTTCTTCCTCTTCCGGGGCACGGAGGTGATCTACGGGAGCGGGCCGTTCAACGGGGCCGGGCTCACGGGCGTGCCCAACCTCAAGTCCCCCAACTTCGTCTTCAAGGTCGTGTCCACCCCCGACGAGGCGCACTACAGTTACGCCGTCACCGACCCGTCGATACTGTCGCGGTTCGTCGCCAACGGCGTGACGGGGGGGTGCAGCGCTACGTGTGGATCAGCGGCAACTGGAGCAGCTTCTGGTACTACCCCACCGATCCCTGCGACAGCTACGCCTTGTGCGGGCCGTTCGGGTACTGCGACATGAGCGCCACCCCGCTCTGCAGCTGCCTGCCGGGGTTCCAGCCCAAGTCGCCGCAGCAATGGAGTCTCAGGGAAGCGACCGGCGGCTGCGTCAGGAGCACCAATCTGGCCTGCCCCGGTGCCGTGGCCGGAGCCGGAGATGGGTTCTGGCCGATGAACCGGATGAAGCTGCCGCAGGCGACCAACGCGACAGTGTACCCCGACATGGCGCTGGACGTGTGCAGGCAGGTGTGCCTGGGGGACTGCAGCTGCAGGGCGTACTCCGCCTCCAACATGAGCGGCGGTGTCAGCCGTGGGTGCGTCATCTGGGCCGTCGATCTGCTTGACATGAGGCAGTATTCGGGGGTCGTGCAGGACGTCTACATCCGGCTCGCGCAGTCTGAGGTGGATGCCTTGACCGCCGCCGCAGGTTTGTACTTCTCTGTTCTCACTGTTCTTCTTTAGTACTACTTGTTCTACAGTTCAAAACGAGCACACATTTTTCTACATGATCAAGCAGTTTTTCAATTATCTTGGTTGAACGCACCTATATACACGATTAAATCACTGTAAAATCGTTCATTTAATTTGATTCTTATATCTACCATCACTAACTATATGAAAGCTGAGCACTTTGGCGAGCTCTCCGCGCTCGGGCTACTGTTCTTAGGAACAGTAGCTACAGTAACATACAGTGTTGAACAGTGCGGGAAATTTACAAAAAAAAACCCTGAAAAGGACTAAATTGTAATTTTCACAAACGTCAGGGACTTCGGTGCAAAAACATCCACAGACCATCTTCTTCCTCTCCTCTCCCTCCCGCGCGGCCGAAGCGCGCCGCCGCCGCCCAGCGCCGCCGCCTCGTGCTTCCCCGAACGAATCGAAGGACGCGGGAGCCTCCGCCGCCGCCTCCCCTCCCTTCTCGCCGCGGATCGGCAGCCGGGACGGCGCGTCCGCGACGGAATCGCCGCCGCCGTCTCTTCTGTCCGCCGCTGCACTTCGTCGTCGTCGGCGCCATTCCGGCGACCAAAACGCGGCGGCGCCGCCGCGTCCGGGCTCCGCGCGTCCGCGCGCGTCCGAGGCGCCCAGCCAGCCGTCCCAGCTCGCACCAGCGCGACGGCGCCGTGCTCGGCAGGGCCGCCGTGGCCGAGGTCGGCCCCCGCTGACGTCATGTCGACGTCTCGGTGTCTCGGTGGGCCCCGCCTGCCAGCGTTTTCCACTTTTTCTTCTGAAAAAAATCCAGAAAATGGTTAATAATGCAAAATTATAATTAAAATCTATCCATCAACAAAAAATAAAAAATATACCAAAATGATCACAAAAAAATACTAATTACTTACATTACAATGCAAATACATTCAAACATTTCAATTTGACGAGTATTTGGAGGCAACCTAAATGCATTTTCTCCACTTCAACAGAGTTGAATTTAACAAATGCACAGATAATGTATTTTCACTTCAAACGAAATTAAATATACTTAAGATTCGACAGCTTGCAATAGTACAGTATTGACATACAATATTTGGTCTTCGTGCTCAGTTTTCGCCAACTATTATCATTAAGATTGTCACCTGATTAGTGATTCAGTAGTTATTCCCACGTTCTATATCAACTTCACGGGTAAAATAGACTGAATATTGACGCATTACCCAAGAGCTACCCCAAAATATATCAACATGCTAAAAAAAAATGATACTTACTAACGCCAGAATACAAACAAACTTAAACAATTCAAACTGCCTAAAATTCGTATACATTGTAAGTGCACTTCATCTAATTATAGATTAAAAAGTATTAAATGCTCACAAAATACATTTCCTCTAATTATACTATGCAACCAAACAAAAATACCAATTATTATTTGCACTACTTATGGTATAATGCAAACATATTTCAAGATTTCAATTCAACGAATATTTGAAGAAAGCCCAAATTAATTCCCTCAAATTATGGATAAAATTTAATAAATGTCCATATAATGTATTTCATTTAATTATAGAATTCAATTAAATTTTCAAAGCAAAATACAAACTTATTATTTCTTCCCAAATTGTTTAATATTCAGAGATAATTTAGCTTAAATCTCACTAATTATGCGCATAAAAATAAAAAATGGTTCATCCACTAAATGTTTGCAAAAAATTAAAAAACATTCCCTCTAATTATGAATTGAATTTAACGAATTCCCTTACAACGTATTTCCTCAGATTATGAAGTTAAATTAAATATTTCGATATTTATCACAAATTACAAAGATTCTTGGCCACTCCAATTTATGGAATTAAATTAATTCAACGAATACTGTTTGTTTACAATAATGCACATTTTACTATGCATATGCAGACAAACCAAAAAAAAAAATCCCATCTAAGTGATTTTGTTACTTAATCTTCTCAATTCTAAACCATTCCTTTAATACACTTTGAACATCTGCAATACTTAAAAAAAACCAAATGAATAAATTTGCATTTCCACCCATTATAGACTAAAATTAAAAAAAAAATTTCCAAACATTCCCAAATTGCTTAAAAATTAGAAGTACTCTAAAATAAATCAACATGCTCATAAAAAAATAAAAATAAAAAGAAGAAGCCAACTATTTACACACAAAAAAAATGAACATTTTGAATTGATGAATATTTAAAGAAAAAACAAATGCACTCCCCATAATTATGTACAGTTGAATTTAACAAATGCTCACACTACGCATTCCCTCCGATTATGGACTCTAATTGAACATCTCAATTAAGCAACATATTAGCAAAAAAAGTAAACTAACTTTCTCTAAATATGAAATTCATATGCAATTCCTCAAAATATATATTTAAATATTAAACTCAACTGCAAATCCACAAATTACATATTCACTTCACTAAATGCTCATATAATGCACATCTTCTGATTACGAAGCTAAATTACTTATTTATGCCAACATACAAACATAATCAAACATTTGAATTTGCCAAGTATTCGAAATTACCGTAGCATTTCTGAAAGTTCCAAATTATTCAACATTTGGATACAACTCGAATACATTTTTTCTAATTACAATTAAGAATTCATGTCAACAGACGAACATATTTAAATACTTCAATTTGCTGAATATTTGGATATTCTCTAAACTACATAAAAAAAATGTTCAGAAAAATTCAACGCTAACTACATACAGCAAAACATAAAGCATAGTTGAACAATTCAAAATAGTCAAAATTTGAATGCAACATATACAAACTTTCCCCATTTGTTAGCACAAATCGAAAAAATATGCAGTACCACTAACTACATAAAGCATAGTTGAACAATTCAAAATAGTCAAAATTTGAATGCAACATATACAAACTTTCCCCATTTATTAGCACAAATCGAAAAAATATGCAGTACCACTAACTACATACTTAACTTAAATATTATTTGAAAAAAAGAAGCACATTTCAACATTTCAGATTGCTAAAATATTTGAGCTACCCCAAAATATATCAACATGCTAAAAAAAAGGTACTTACTAATGCCAAAATACAAACAAACTTAAACAATTCAAACTGCCTAATATTCGTATACATTGTAAGTGCACTTTATCTAATTATAGATTAAAAAGTAATAAATGCTCACAAAATACATTTCCTCTAATTATACTATGTAACCGAACAAAAATACCAATTATTATTTGCACTACTTATGGCATAATTCAAACATATTTCAAAATTTCAATTCAATGAATATTTGAAGAAAACCCAAATTAATTTCCTCAAATTATGGACTGAATTTAATAAATGTCCATACAATGTATTTCATTTAATTATAGAATTCAATTAAATTTTCAAAGCAAAATACAAACTTACTATTTCTTCCCAAATTGTTTAATATTCAGAAATAATTTAGCTTAAATCTCTCTAATTATGCGCATAAAAATAAAAAATGATTCATCCACTAAATGTTTGCAAAAAAATGAAAAAACATTCCTCTAATTATGGATTGAATTTAACGAATTCCCTTACAACGTATTTCCTCAGACTATGAAGTTAAATTAAATATTTCGATATTTATCACAAATTACAAAGATGCTTGGCCACTCCAATTTATAGAATTAAATTAATTCAACGAATACTGTTTGTTTACAATAATGTATATTTTACTATGAATATGCAAACAAACCAAAAAAAAATCCCATCTAACTGATTTTGTTACTTAATCTTCTCAATTCTAAACCATTCCTTTAATACACTTTAAACATCTGCAATACTTTAAAAAAAAGAATTGTTCGCGAAATATTACAACAACATATTGCCAATAAAAATTTAAAAACTAAAGCGCGTCTTGACGACGCGCAAAATTCCACTAGTGTTCTTGAAAGATAGCGCGGTTGGGGATAAATTTGATTCTTATATCTACCATGTTCTGGACCGTGTTAGCCAGTACTGTTTTGTTTTGTTTTGTTTTGTTTTGTTTTGTTTTGAAAAAGAGAGTTCCGTCTCCGATTTCTATTAATAGAAACCAAGGTGTTCAAACTACAAGTTCCAGAACAATGGATGAAACACCTAAAGATTTCAGGCCTATTTGCTTAATCAGCAGCTTTGCGAAGCTAATTCTGAAAGTCCTTGCCCGGCGTCTACAGCCGCGCATGAATGAGCTGGTTAAGCCTTGCCAGAGCGCTTTCGTTCGTGGAAGAACCATTCATGACAACTTTGCCTATGTGCAGGGCCTGGTAAAAGCATTACACCAAAAGAAATACCCGGCCTTACTTCTAAAGATGGACATTGAAAAGGCTTTTGACTCTGTATCCTGGCAATTCCTCATCGATGTTCTGCGAGCAAAGGGCTTTGGGAGAAAGTTTATCAACCTGATTTGCGTGCTGCTCAGCTCTGCCTCTACGCAGATTTTGGTCAATGGTCGCCTCTCAGACAGGATTCTACACAAGAAAGGTTTGCGCCAAGGCGACCCAATATCGCCACTGCTGTTTGCAAATGTGATGGATGTCTTAGCTGCCTGTCTGGCTGAAGCTGAAAACTGCAATATCTTGAAACCAATTGGCCGTCAAACTCTCAACTTCCGGGCTTCGCTTTATGCTGATGATGTGGCACTTTTCATAAACCCTTGCACCACCGAGTTGCTGGCTGTTAGGCACACTTTCAATCTGTTTGGTCTTGCCTCAGGCCTGCACACCAACCTCGCCAAGAGTTCATGCATGCCAATACGCTGTGATGGTATTGATCTCATCGCCACTCTTGGAGATTTCAACTGCCCAGTTACTAATTTCCCAGTGACCTACCTTGGGATGCCCCTCACCATTCACAGGTTGAGGAGGGCAGAAATGCAACCTGTTCTTGACAAGCTCAGCAAGAAGGCAGCGTCTTGGAAAATGCCCACCTCTTCTGGTGGCAGGCTGACTTTAGTGAAAACGGTGCTAGCTGCGATGCCGATATTCCATCTCATTGTGATCCAAGCCCCAAAATGGTTCTTTCGGATGGCCAACAAAATTCTTCGCAGCTTCCTTTGGGCAGTAAAAGATGAAGCATCGGGAGGGAAATGCCTTGTAAATTGGAACTTGGTGTGTTCACCAATTTGCTTTGGTGGGTTGGGCATCCTGAATCTCCAGATGCACAGCAATGCGCTGAAGGTACGTTGGTTATGGCAAAGCTGGATGGAGCCATCCAAGCCGTGGCAGGGGCTACCCATAACGGCTGATGATTCAGTTATGCAGTTGTTCTTCACTTCCGTGGAGTTCAAGATCGGCGATGGCGCATTAACAAGTTTCTGGCATGTGCCCTGGCTGACTGATGTTCCTTTCAAGGAACGATGGGCAGAGCTGTTCAAACACTGCACAATGAGAAATCTGAAGATTAAGGATGCCCTGACCAATGATCGTTGGGTGAGGCACTTCAAAAGGGTGATGTCGCCGCTTGCTGTCAGGCAGTTCACAGAATTGTGGGAGGCTGTCCAAGGCGTTCAGCTCACGGTCGGCATTGCAGACTCCCTCCAATGGAAATGGACAAACGATCGATGTTACTCGGTTCAGTCTGCCTATCTAATGCAGTTTGAGGGGCGACTGCGCTCGAACATGCCTCTGACGGTCTAGGACTCCGATGCTCCACTAAAATGTAATTTTTTTGCATGGTTGGCCTGCCTCAACCGATGCCTGACTGCAGACAATATGTTGAAGCATGGATGGCCCTGTGATCCTGTTTGCCCACTTTGTCGTTCTGCCAATGAATCAGGGCTTCATATCTTGCTGCACTGCCCTTTTTCATGCCAGGTTTGGTGTTTGGTACAGATCAAGCTGCAGTTAACTCTAAACCCCAGACCGGATACTGCATCCTCTCTTGCCCAGTGGTGGCTTGACCAGATTCGCAATAAACCAAAGACTGCTGCTCGCTCCTTGAATGCGGTGATAAATCTTGTCTGTTGGTCCCTATGGAAGGAGAGAAACACAAGGATTTTCAATGGGCTCAGTTCTCCAGCATCGGTGGTTTTCAGTAAGGTGGTCGAAGAAGCGGCGATCTGGATGGCTGCTGGAAAAAATAAGGCGGCGCAGCTAGCACGAAGACCACTGGAACCGGACTAGGTGTTTTCATCCCTTTTGCGCTTGCCCGCGTTTAATCCGCTGTTTGTTTTTGCCCATTCTAGCTGTACATCTTTACAAACTTTGTAACCTACACACTATTCTTTTTTCTTCTATACAAAAGAAAGCAGCGCTGTCTGCTTTTCGTCAAAAAAGAACAATGGATGAAGAAAATAGAGAAAAGCAAAAGGGCACGCTAAATCGGTACCCAAAGTTTCCCGGAAACTTTTCTAACACCAGACACGCCTGGGAGAGATAAAAGTAACTTCTAATGAAAGAGAACTAGAGCTGAAGAACTAAAGAACAAAGCTTCAAATTGGGTTCGATTCTCGCCATGTTTTGATCATTCGCAGAACATTTGTTACTTGTCATCCCGAGATTCTGGGAACATTCACCCTCCATCCTAGCGCAACGCGGAAAACTTCACTTGCCAGCCGTTCGAAGAGTCTTACTCCAAGATCATTTCCTCTTTGTTTTCCTGTCTTTTCTGCAAAAAAGATCAGTCATTTAGCCAATGGCCAACCACTTTTATCAAAACAAAAGGGTCGTAAAAAAACCCCAAGGTACGAAAGAATCAAGGGAAAAGCTACGTATAGGCGCCGCACCGCGCGTCCTCCCGTGCGACGCTGTAAGATTCGAAAACGCGTCGGTACACACGCGCGTTAGCATGATTCGGAAACGCATCGGTATGTACGCGTACGCGAGTCATAGCAAAGCGGTGCCCGCGCTCCGTTGGGTACGAGAGGAGTCTCTCCAAGACTATTGAACGTGGCTGCTCACAGTAAAGTCTACTGCCAAAGCAGATGTTATAAAAATGGAGCTACAGTGTGATGTACCGGTACCTGTTACAGCATGCAGTATGCTACAGCCTACAGTAAGCCTGCATGCATGGATCTTCTACCTCATGCCTTCTCCAACTTGGTTAATTGACTGGTAATCGTATACGACAAAACGAGTAGCTTATACTACATGGCAAACAAATATAGAGACAACAATGATGTGTGCTTTAGCCTTTGGTTTGTTAAGGTAAACATGTTAATTAACGTTGTACAAATCGGACCAGAGATTTGATAGTAAATAATCTGACAATTGTTTTGAAAAATCTTATAACTATTGAAAACAATATGACATCTACACCGGAAAACCTAGAAGTTGTTTTAGAAAAACCTTGGTGTTCTATTACAACAACCCGGTAGCTGCATCATGCATTAGAGAGGTTGTTAGTTGTATTACAACAACCCGGAGAAAATAGCGAAATTCGATTTCATAAAACATGGCAGCTATATAAAATAACTTAGTAGCGGCATTTAAAGTGTCTAGTATTTGGTCTCGAAAAAATTGGTAGGTGCATAAAATCAATCTGATGGATCCATTTAAAGATCTGATATTTGCTCTCGTTAAAGCATGTCGCTATACCAAATCAATCTGGTAGCTGCATTTTAATATCCGATAATTGCTCTCGTAAACTGGATAAGTGTATCAAACCAACATGCTAGCTATATCTAAAAATCTAAAATTTACTCCCGAAAAGGGGTGTAAAATCAATCTATATTACTCCGGAAAACTTATAAGTGTGTAAAATCAATCTGGTCTACTCCCACAAACTGACAGGCGTGTAGTATTTAGTCCCCAAAACTTGATAGGTGTGTAAAATCAATCTTATATTTACCCCAAAAATCTGATAGGCGTGTAAAATCAGTCAGGTATTTACTCCCCAAAACCTGATAGGTGTGTAGAATCAATGTGGTTTTTATTCCTGAAAACCTGATAGGTGTGTAGAATCAATTTGGTATTTACTGCTGAAAAGTTGATATGTGTGTATAATCAATCTGGTATTTAATCCCAAGAATATGATAGGTGCGTAAAATCAATCTGGTATTTACTTCTGAAAATCTTATACGTGTGTATAATCAATCTGGTATTTAATCCTGAAAATATGATAGGTGTGTAAAATCAATCTAGTATTTACTCTCAGAAAATCTAGTGGGTGTGTAAAATAAACATGTAGCAATATTTAGAAATCCGGTAATCAATTTCGAATGACTTGCTAGTTTATCAATCCAACCTGGGAGGACAAACGTGCCATTTGTTTTATTTTTGCAAACACACCCAGCTACCTATAGCAAGGCGGCAGTAGTAAGTGTTTTATTTCCTACTCATATTTCCCCTTAGGCTTGAGATGACGACCATCCCTATGCAACTAAGAAGGAGCAGAGTAGAGCAATTAATTTAGGAAATTGATTTTCTCTATTCTTTTCTTTCAATAATTTTCCGTAGGCTTATTTTTCGTGCTGCAAGATTTCCTAATGATGTGCTTGGTGTCTAGTATAAAGCCTGACCCTATCTGTCATGGCCAGAGATGCAGAGTGGTATTTCACCCGGCCAGTGCTACTACTATGCATGTATCTTTCAAAATAAAATATTAATGGGCTAGCTTTGCATGCAACGATGCACACGCGCGATTTCGCAACTGCATATGTGGTCGCTCGTGACGTCAGGTGCTGCATGCGCGCTCGCTCACGCAGGTGGGACAGGTATCTGTTGCCGCCGCACGGATCGACTAATATGCGGCGCCGCCGTGTAGCACAGTCCAAGAATCAAACTGTCAAAACCTCACAGGCTCGCTCTCGCGCCCAGGCAGGAACATGCCGCCACCCGTGGTCGTTCTCCCACCTCAGGCCACCTCCGGCTTAGCCGAGCATAGATCCGGAACCCTCCCGGCGTCCTCTATCCATCAATCTCAAAGCCCAGCTCCGTCATCGCCGGGGTCCGCAGCGGCAGTCGTCGTCCTCCGCGTCGATTCTCCGACCTCGAGCACACACACGGCTCCCATGTCGCCTCCCTGGCAACCCGGGGGTGACAACCCTAACGCCGGCGGAGGCCCTCTTCATGCTGCTCTCCTCCGCTGCCGGCTCAGGCTGTGGTGGCAGCGGGCCTCGTCCCCAAAAACGGTGGGCAGGGACTTATGGCTGCGCTCGTCGTGGTGGACTCCAGAGGTCGGGGCGGCGGCGCGGCGCACTCTACCGGCCGCGGTGGCACGAGGTGGAGTGGCGGAGGCGGCGGTCCTCATGGTATCTTCGTGATGGTTCACAAGCGACCATGGTGGGCTCCTACTAGGCTGCGGCTTGGCGTGGTGCCCGGAAGCTGGGGCGGCGGCCCCAGATGGTAGTCTTTGTCACGGCGAGTGAAGAGGTGGCTCGGTGCGACGCGGTTTCTAGGCCTCGGCGCCTAGTTCCGATGGTGGCACAGATGTCGGGCGCGTGGGGCTGGCGGTCTGCATGCGGGTTTTCGGTGGTGGTCCGGCCGGTTCTTTTTAGGCGGGCTAGAGCTCTGCGAGTCATCAACAGGCGAAATCCTTGACCTTGTAGCCGTCTAAGGCAGGCTACGTTGAGGTCATGTTCTCGCTCTTCCGCCGGAAGCTTCCTAGGGAAACCTTGATCCCACGTGGGATCGGGCGTTTCTGCGTCGTTTATCTCTTGAGACCTTCTCTTGGATGCTACACCGGCAAGAGGGACCCGTAGAGAGAGTTTATGGTATGCGGCGACGAGCTGCATGGCGATCTTAGCTACTTCAGACAGACGGACGCGTTCCGGGATCGGTGAGCTCCGGGTGAAAACCTGCACCGAGTTGCCGGTAATGGCAGCGTTCTTGGGGTCGTTCCCCTCCTTTGAGGCATAGTTGAAGAGTCCATTCACCACCCTTGTCGTTTTTGCCTCGTTTGTGTAGTTGGTTTTGTCATGCTTTTCGTCATCGTTTATGATAAATTAAGATGTTGCGTGGAACCGTGCTTTATGATAAATTAAGATCAAGCACTTGGACTAGAAATACACATGTGTTCTATGGTGGCAGTGCTAGACCGGCTCACCTCACACGTTTGCCGCTACTTTATATCAGCAGCCGCCCACCAGCGTCTAAAAAGGAAGAAGCTGCTGGTCGCCGTTGTCGCCACTGTTGCCGGCGTGCTCCTTCTCGGGGCAATTGTCTGCTGCTGTGTTTGGAGGAAGAGGAACATGGCAAGGAAGAAACTTCAGCCTACAACTACAACGGTAGCAACCACAAGTAGCCGGGGGCAACGGCCGGCTGACCAGCCGGGCAGCGAGGAAGATCTCGACCTTCCGCTGTTCGACCTGGATGTGATTCTGGCCGCAACAGAAAACTTCGCCGAGTACAACAAGATAGGACAAGGTGGATTTGGCAGCGTTTATATGGTAGGATAACAATCCAATAACAGTCGTATGAACACCTACTTTTTTTCGACTGATGTGGTACATATTAACGAAACTGCATGCAAATTTGGTGAGCAGGCACAGCTTGAGGATGGACAAGAAGTTGCCATAAAGAGGCTATCTACGAGGTCAGTACAAGGGATTGGGGAGTTCAAGAACGAGGTGAAGCTGATCGCAAAGCTTCAGCATAAGAACCTTGTGAGGCTGCTAGGCTGCTGCATCGACGGCGACGAGAGAATGCTCGTCTACGAGTTCATGCACAACAACAGCCTAGAGACCTTCATATTTGGTCGTTCTTTTTCTTTTCTCAACCGAATTAACAGCTTTCGTGCTACCTGTGATGATCTGGTTAGATCTACGTACAATGTCTTTACCGCAAGTGAAATGTTGTGCAGATGAAGCGAATCGCGAGTCACTAGGATGGAAGAACCGTTTTGACATCATCATGGGGATTGCACGGGGTCTGCTGTATCTCCATGAGGACTCAGAGTCAGGATCGTACACAGAGATATGAAGGCAAGTAATGTGTTACTAGACAGAAATATGATCCCCAAGATCTCCGACTTTGGCATCGCCCGTATGTTTGGAGGTGATCAGACAACTGAACATACCATGAAGATCATCGGGACATAGTAAGTATTATCTCTCAGTTAATCTGCACATTCAATAGCTTCCGAGATATGAGCTTTCCTGCTGACAAAAGTGAGCTGGTTGTCTTCAGTGGTTACATGTCTCCAGAATATGCAATGGATGGAGTTTTCTCTATGAAATCCGACATCTACAGTTTCGGTGTCCTGGTGATAGAGATCATCACAGGCAAGAGGAACCGAGGGTTTTACGACAATGAGCTCGATCTCAACCTCCTTTGTTATGTAAGTACCAGCAGTATGATTAATCATTAGAACTCGGAAGTGATCGATCTCTGATTGTTTCTAATTCTAATACAAATCATGTCGATCCTTTTTCAGGCATGGACGTTGTGGAAAGAAGGTCGGGGTGTGGATTTACTGGATGAAGTGATGGTTGGCACCTTTGACTACAGCGTAGTGCTGAGGTGCATACAGGTTGCCCTCCTGTGTGTTCAAGTGCATCCTCGGAGCAGGCCACTGATGTCTTCAGTTGTTATGATGCTAAGCAGTGAGAATGCAACGATGCCAGAGCCAACTGAGCCTGGGGTAATCATTGGGAAGAACAAGTCAGACACCGAATCATCTCTAACCCATACTGGAACCAATTTCACTGCGGGAGATGCTAGGTAGTTTTCTATAGTAGTTTGTTGTAGGTTTCTTGCTTTAGTGGAATAGTTTGTACATCAGAGGAATTCTTATTTCACGGCTTGTCGCGGTCTCTTGGAAGTGTAATCATAACAGGCAAAGGAAAACTTTTACGTATTATGTACAGAGTTTGTGTTGGCTTAGGGTCTGTTTGTTTGGGCTGCAGCTTTTGAGAACCAGATGTAGCTGTTGAGCTGTGAAAAAGTAGCTGTCAGAAGCAGCTGTTAGAAGCAGAGATTTGATGTTTGGCAGAGTGCTATTGGCAGCTGTTGCTGTTGGTTTTTTGGTGAAATGTCTGAAATGCCCCTAAGTGCTGAAGATGTTGTATAAATGCTTATTTGATACGAATTAGCTGATTCTGACTGTTTTGAACATAATTGACATGCTTAAGGGTTGAATTACCTTAATTTTTTTGCTAAAATAATTGTAAACACTTAAATTGTGACCTTAAATTATTATTTGTAAATAACTTAAATTTTTTTTTTAAGCTTTTGGCTTTTAGCTTTTTTTAGCTTTTTAGCTTTTAGCTTATAATTAAGCCGAAGTTGTCAAAATAATTAGAGTATGGGAGTTCACCAAAATTCATATGCATACACCAGAATTCTCGGCTACTCAAAATTAATTGTCAAACTAAATCAAATCATTAGCAAAATCATTTATGTAATCGACTCATCATTCATTTGATCCAACACGTGTTAGCAAAAAAGTTGAAATAGAACATATTCCGAATAGCCATCCTATGCTTCTCAAATAATATCATACATCTAGTATCTTTTAAAATTAACAACAACAAAATACTTCAATCTTTAATTCACCACGACATTGTAATTGAAGTCAGTGTGCTCGTGCAGGTACTACTCGGGAACGATAAGTGGCAAAATCAACTCTGTAGATCAAATCAAATCAACACACGAGCACCAGCAGTAGCTCCCTCATCATTGATCGATACCCAAAATCAACACATGACGCTGCGGAGGCCGTGGCGTCGTAGTTAGTTGCTCGATCTGGGCGAGACAAAGGCAAGTAGGACGCACAAGGTCAACGACGACGGCCAGCCTGAGCGGAGGAAGATGGCGCCGATTCCCTTCGTCACGAACCAATTCCTTTGGATGGGAGGAGCAGCACGACGGGGCGGAGGAGATGCACTGCTCGCCGGGATCCACTCTCAAGGTAACGGCGGTGCGACGGAGGCAGCGAGGCGAGGGGCGGCCGGTCGATCCCGGGACAGTGTAGTCGGGAGAGGCCGGGTATGGAGCGGGGATGGCGCGGGTAAGGGTGGTGCTGGCGGCCGGGAACGGTGGCGGTGGGGACGGGTTGAAACCCTAACCTAGCCCGCCATGGCGCCATGGCTACCGGAAAGGAGAAGGGAGGAAACGGGTCGGGGAGTATGGCCTGTTAGGGTTATCCAGTGAAGGGAGGAAACGGGATGGCAAGATTCTCGTTAATATTTCGAGGTGTCGTGGGCATTTAGGTCCAGTGAACTCGGGAAGCGGGGAAGCGCCCGGGAAGCACCCCTCGCCCTGCTTCCGGCCTCGCAGTGTATTTCGCGAGCAGCGCTTGTCCGCAGCGCTTTCGTATCTTCGGGTGTTTGTTTGGGCTTCTGCTTCTGCAGAAGCAGAAGCCCAAACAAACAGGGCCTTAGGGCGTGTTCGGCAACGCCCTGCTTCCAGATTCTCGTCGCTCCGAGTTGGAGCAGCGCCGAACATCCCAGATCCGCGAAGCCAGATTCGCGAAGCTGCGCAGAATCGCAGTAGAAATCGCGGAGCACCACTTTCCCAGCTTCGCGAATCAGCAAATCGCGAAGCAGCAGCTAATTACGGCTGAACTGCCACCGCCAAGTGAAAATGCACGGTTCGAGTCTTCTCTTATCTCTCCCGAGCGACAGCAGACAGCCCGAGACAGACAGAACCCACCCGTGGTGGACTGCTTGACCTAGCCCGCCGCCGTAGATCCGCCGCCGCCACCCTCGACTCCGGCGGCCGCAGGAACCACCTCGACTCGCCACAGCTCCGGCGCCCACTTCCCCGACTCGCCGTCCGCGCTCGACCCTGCTTCCCCGACGCGCACGGCCCTGCTTCCCCGACTCGCCGGCGCTGCTTCCCCGACTCGCCGGCGTCCAGATCGAGTAGCTCCGGCGCTGTCCACTCCGCCACCGTCCCCAAGCTCCGTTCCCATTAAGGTGAGAAAATCGTACCACCTAGATGTGTTACCGTGAGCAGCTCGAGAGGTAGAGGTTCGCAAGGGATTTGGGGCACAATTTGATATGCTCTGTACTTCTGTTTCTTATCATCCGAGATGTCTATTTTAGTATAATCATAGAGAAATTTGTGGAGGTTTATGTCCTCATATAGCAGTTTTGTCTGTTAAGAACCTAATGAGTTGGGTTGAGTTGCATGTTACTTTAGAGTTTACACTTTGCTCCACTCTAGTTACTTAAATGATTCTTTCGTGATTGTGTGATCTTATTCTTTGCTATCCAGTAGCTTCCACAAAGGAGCCCTAAGCGTGGTGCAGGCAGCCAAATGAAACTTGTAACTAGTTAGGCAACTAACAACTAGTTATATTAACTGGATATGCTCCCCATTTTGCTTTTGTTAAAGATAGCGTTTCGAACAGATCACCCGGTCTTCATGAAATTTTGTTGGTACTGATATTGTTGTCTGATCCTTTATTAGTAATTGTATCTGGAAATTGCTTGCGAAATCATGATATAGAAGTGACCAATTTTGTAGAATTTTGTTGAGCATGGCTGCTGAATGAACTGACGACAACACTAGGATAATCTCGGATTTGTTTGCCAAGCAAGTGCGTGCGGGTAATAGGCCAAACACTTACTTGACGCCTAGAGCATACGAGGATGTTGGTAAAGAATTCCAAGTGATAACCGGACTGGACTATAAGCAGCCCCAACTTAAAAACAAATGGGACAAGCTGAAAAAGGATTACGTTGCATTCAAGAAGCTCAGATTGAGGGAGACTGGAGGGGGATGGGACAGGGAGAAGAATACTGTAAAACAAGATGCCGAATGGTGGAAGAAGGCAGCAAAAGTGAGTTGTCATGCTTATGTTTTGCTTAGTACAATTTAATTAACTTAGCTTATTGACATGTTGTTCGTGTTGTATCGCAGGACATTCCAGGTTGTGGCAAGTTCAAGAAGCAGGGGCTTCAAAATGAAGCAAACTTGAGCTTGATGTTTGAAGACATCACTAGTGATGGGACTGATCATTGGAACCCTTCTTCGGGTGTACCACCTCCTTCAACTGAAGCTTTAGCAGATGCTTTGAATGTTGACGCCATCCAAGATCTTGATTCCGAGGATGGTGTACTGCAGCCAAGTCCGGGAGCTAGTTCTTCGGCAGTCAAGAGGCTTGGAAAGTATGTGCATGATGGAAACAAGAAGCCCAAGAGTGCACTAGTGATGCAGGAGCAGATTACAAGGATTGGTGACATTGCTGAGAGATCCCAAGCCTCTTTTGATGCTTTCATGAACACTGATAATGATGCATCTGTCAAGACTACCATGGATGCGGTTTTAGCATGTGGTGCTGAAGAAGGTACCGATGAGCACTACATTGCCACCGAGTTGATGGCCAAGAGAGACCAAAGGGAGATTTTTATGCACATGAGTGAGGGGTCTCGTAAGGGTTGGCTCCGTAGGAAGTTTGATTACAAGTACTCGAAGTAGATGGTTTATTTAACCATGTTATTTGTGCATGTGTGCACTTTGTATCAACTATGGCCACGAGACTATTTATTTGACTTGTGTCAACTATTAGGATAATATTTGTGCACTTTGTTGAACCATGTACTATTATTTGGCTTGTGTCAACTATTTGGATAATATTTGTGCACATTGTTGAACCATGTTCTATCATATAATTGTGTTTGATGCTAACTATTTGTAACTTGTTCATTGTGTATGTGCAGATGTCGTCTGACAGTGATAGCGAAGATGATAATTCTTATCGAATGAAGAGAAGAATGATTTGCCATCGTGTAAAAGAAATATCCATCACTTGTTCAAATGCAGCACACATTGCTGCGAAATTTAGTGGAAATTGGTTGTTGAAAGCTGAGGCTAGAACATCTGTGCTGAGTGGGTTCGGATGGCTGCAAGAGACTATTGACACACCAGGAGAGACCTACACAATGCTAAGAATGAGTGCAAGGGTATTCTTTGACCTCCATGACTTGTTGGTCGATCGGTATGGGCTCTCACACTCCCCCTTTGTTAGCAGTTATGAGTCTCTTGCTATGTTTCTTTGGACGTTGGGTGGCTGTGAATCAAATAGGAGAACACAAAACCGTTTCAGACATTCAGCCGACACCGTGCACCGGAAATTTCATGAGGTTCTAAATTGTGTGGTTCGTATGTCCTCTCACTACTTGAAGCCTAAGGATCCAAATTTCCGCACCTTGCATCTTAGAATTAGGAATGATAGACGTGCATACCCACATTTTAAAAACTGCATTGGTGCAATAGATGGGACTCACATTAGGGCAGTCATTTCTCTGTCCCAACAAGTGAGATACATTGGAAGAACAGGTGCAGTAACTCAGAATGTGATGGCGGTATGTGACTTTGATATGCATTTCACTTATGCTTCAATTGGACAACCTGGTGCTATGCATGACACAAGTGTCCTTTATCATGCACTTGACAAGGATAGGCTCACCTTCCCCCATCCTCCAAAGGGTGAGCATTTAACAAATACTACCGTGTAATTATTTGCATGATGCAATATATATATGTCACAACTAAGATGCAATATTTCCTTTGTTTTGTTTAGGCAAGTACTACCTTGTTGATGCTGGCTATCCTAATAGAAATGGATATCTTGCACCATATAAAGGAGAAAGGTATCATGTTCCTGAGTTCCATAGAGGTGTAGAGCCAAATACTCCTGTCGAGAAGTTCAACAGAATTCACTCGTCCAAGCGCAATATAATTGAGAGATCTTTCGGGGTATTGAAGATGAAATTTCAGATACTTCTCAAGATGCCAAAGTATGACATGGCTACCCAGAAGATGATTGTCACTGCGACTATGGCATTGCACAATTTTATTCGTGCACATGATAGAGAAGATATCCATTTTCAGCGGTGTGATAGAGATCCTGATTATGTTCCTGAAATTCCGGAACGATACAAGCGGTACATTGTTCCTGCTGCTGCTTCGGATACGTCAGCTCCGGAAGCAAACGGTGCTGACATGGATGCGTTCAGGGATGAACTAGCTACCGCCATTGCTCTAGGATGGTGATGATCGTGGCATGTACATATATTTGTCCATGTGATGCTTTTGGACTTGATACCACCATCTGATGCTTTTGGACTTGATACCACCAGCTGATGCTTCGGACTCGTCAACTCCGGAGGCAAACGGAGATGATATGGATGACTTTAGGGATGAACTTGCTACAGCCATTGCTGATGGATGGTGATGAGCAAACCACGTAGGAAATATCTTAATTAGATTTGCACTAACCTGTTGCAAATGTGATGCTTTTGCACTTGCTACCACCGCTCCAGAAATATTACTATTTATTAAGTTGTAAAGATATCTTATCTTCCTAATGCCCAATTGGTATGCAATGTCAGCAATGCAATGCATCTTTGCCCTGAGGGAATCCAGATGGAGGAGGTAAGCACGTCCTGGGGATTTTGAATTGACCTGACCTTGTATTTGGTTCAATTAGTTCCCTGGCAGAAATGCAATGCATCTTTGCCATAAGCATCTTTTTCTGTCATAAAGCTGGTATGATGGCATCCATTAAAAGACAGGTACCTTTTGCTGGTAATATCAGGAACACGCTCGTCGTGTGTTGAGCAAACTAAGAAATTTACAAGGAGCACCATATATGTTACTTGCAGTTAGCCTCGAAAGGAAACTAGTATATGTAAATATTTGCTATGCTCAAGTTCAGGAAGCTGGGGAAGTACCGAACACGCCCTTAGTTTTGAGCACCAACTGTCAAACTTCACCAAGCTGAGCACCTTCCGAAGTCTCCCAGCTTCCAGCTTCCAAACTCCATGCGCGAAGCAGTCCCGAACACGCTAGCTCCAGAGCTAGATCCGGGAAACTGAGCCAATTTCGTGTACAAACCGCGAAGCAGCTAATCCGAGGATCTGGAAAACGCGGAGCAGTAGCAATTTACGCCTGAATGCCACCGCCAAGCAGTGACCGAGCGAGCATTTCTCGTATTTTTTGCCAAATCTGGCCGTTATCCAGAACTAACAACGGATCTGGCCCCTTCTGAGAACTAATTGCAAATCTGGCCCCTCGGGTCGGCGCCAGTGGAGCGGCTCGCCGAAGTTCGCCGCTGGGCCCGGATGAAATCCGACGTGGCACGTCGGCGCCAGAGGAAATGGCGCCGAACTCCCTTCGCTAACTGAACCCAAATCGAACTGTTCGGCGCCATCCACGATGGCGCCGACCTTTCAGTTATAACCCTAGTCGTTTTCGATCTGGATCGATCCCGCAGAGACATTTCACTCGCACGTCCTCGACCTTGTCCTCCCCGACGCCGCCGTGGCGCCCCACCACACCCGCCGCCGCGCCCCACCACACCCGCCGCCGCGCCCCACCACACCATCCACAACCGCCGCCGTCTGCATCCATCCCCGCCCTCTGCCCCGCACCCATCCACAACCGCCGCCGCCTCCCACCGTGGCCCGCATCCTTCTCCTTCGCCGGCGCCGGCCAAGCGCCCTTCGGCGGCCTCTCCTCCTCCGTGAAGGTATAACGTGTGCCCACCCGCCCCCCTCTCTCGTACTGCAGACAAGGCAGACCATTGCCACTTAATTTTGCCACCATTGCCACCATTGATTTGTGTTTCCTTGTACACACAATTGCCACCATTAATTTTGATGCCAATATGGTCTAGATTGGAGATAGAATGGGTGACCGTATTAGAAAATTGGGTGCCCAAATTTTGATTTGTGTTTCCGGTTGTAAATGGTGCCAATTGTGTGTAGAATAGATTTATTAGTTTGGAGAATAGATTTGTTAATTAAGTGGCAATGGTGGCAATGGAATGTAGAATCGATTTGTTCATAGTAGCTATATTTGTTGGTATCGAAAGAATTTGTTATTGAGAGCTCTTTATTTACATAAATCATCATCTAATGGTAGAGGTATATCTTGTTTCCGATTATAGATGGCCTACACAAAGATTGTTCACGTTCATCACGGAGGCCGTGTTGTGTCCTCTAGCTGCGGTGTTGAGTTTGTGGATATGACGAGTAAAGTATTGTTCTTCCCGCATAGTCCAACTTTGCGTGAGCTTGTTGTGAAGATCGAAACGGCGTTGGGTTGGTTAGGCACTGCTGTTGGTTTGGAAGGAAGATACGATGCCGGTGGCTGTAGGTCTTATACTCAGATGATACCCATCCGAGACAACGAAGGGTGGGAGTTGTACAAAGAGCTTGTTGAGAGCTCTCAAATCAAGTCAATTGTTGTTGTTGCCGTGAAGGTTGACATCAACAGTCGTACCGTAGTTCTCCCTGATTTGAACAAGCATCCAACGGTTGTTAAAGAAAACAATGATGACCGTAGTGAGCACGATTCGGGTCCAAGCCAGCCTCCCTTGAGGGAGAAGGAGAGTGTTGACCATCGAGTTAAAGTGGAGTTGCTTAGGGAGCAGAAACTAAAGGGTGCAGCACCACCTGCAACTCGTGTTGTGTCCTCTAGTATGCCTAGTAGAGAAGAGATCATTGAGGAGAAACCCAATGTTGCACACTTGGAGGCGGTGAATGACGAGTTTGTTGGTGTCTCTCCATTGGACATTCCAGCACCACCGTTTGTACCTCAGGTGGCATCCTCTGAACTTGATGGAGACCCGTATACTTTCGAAGATCACAATCCCGAAGACGAGGGTTATGATCAGGCTTATGCGGCTGACTCTGATGAGGATCGTGAGGAGCCCCAGTGGTCCGTGGACGAGACAGATGCGTTCGTCAAGGTATGGGGCAGGCATCCTAGTATTCATGAGTTCAAGGATGTTAGGGAGGCTCACCTAGCCGTTTCCGACTCGAACCTGCGGGAATATGGCCCAGAGCCTCCTAAACCCATCATCCAGGATGGGGATGGAGAAATCCAACGGCCTAGGGCAAGGCCTTTGATATATGCGGGTCTAAAATTCAAGGGTCTATTGGAGATGCAGATCTGGCTGCAGGAGTACGCCGTTAGGCATCATCGGCAGTACATTGTGTTCAAGTCTAACCAGAAAGAGCGATATGTTGTGATGTGCGATGACAAAAAGTGTGGGTGGAAGGTGAGAGCAAGGAAGACTCCTCAAGGTCGTGGAAGATAAGTAGCTACGATGGCCCACACACATGCGGCGACAAGGTCCTTGCCAACAAGGCCCCTGGCGAGAAGGTTGTCCGGCGCACACACCGGCAACTGACATCTACTTTTATTGCTCACCGGTGCGCCGAAGCCATCAAAGCTACGCCTACCCTCTCAGCGGCCTCTTTGATGAAGTTTATACATCTCATCTTTGATTATCGTGTCACGTATGGCAAGGCGTGGAGAGCTAAGCAGATGGCTATGAAAATGGCCTACGGGGATTGGGAGGAAGCCTATGGAAGGCTACCAAAGATGTTGGCGGCTATGGCCATCGCAACCCTGGAATGACAATTTGTGTGCAACCGCATCCAACTTATACTCGCACGGTTGAAGACGTCAAATACCCAGTGTTTGGACGCGCGTTTTGGTGCTTCCGCCCTTGTGTCGAAGCATTCAAGCATTGTCGTCCATTTCTTTCCGTGGACGGCACCTTTTTGACAGGGAAGTTTAAGGGCTCCCTTCTTGTTGCTATCTCTTGCGACGCGGACAACCGTTTGGTCCCCCTTGCCTTTGCTCTGGTCACGGGGGAGGACACGAACAACTGGAGTTGGTTCATGCACTTGTTGAGGACTAAGGTAGTTGGCAGGGATAGGGTTGTTTGTTTGATATCTGATCGCCATCAGGGCATACTGAATGCCGTGAAGGATGAAATACCTGGGCATCCCCTTGTGAAGCACCGGTGGTGCATGAGGCATTTCGCGGCTAATTTCTACCGTGCTTGCCGTAACCGGGAAATGGCTGAGTATCTTCGTAGGCTTTCCATGGTGTTTGAGGAGGATGTGTTTGACCGGATGTACGCAGAGTTGTATGGCTTGACGAATGCGAAGGGTAAGGCTTTCCTTACGGAGCATTTGCCACAAAAAATGTTGTGGTCCCAAGCATTCGATGAGGATGGGGTTCGGCACGGTCACATGACAAGTAACATGGCCGAGGTATTCAATAAAGTTTTAAAGGGTATCCGTGCGTTACCGGTTAGCGCCATAGCAGCGTTTACCTTTGACAAGTGCAACGAGTACTGGGTTACGAGGAGGGACGAGATAGAAGTCCTTGTGAATGACGGTAAGAAGTGGCCAAAGACCGTGGAAGAAGAACTTGATTATCAGGAAAAGAAGTCAGAGACCCAAACGTGGATATGTTTCGACAAGGAGGTTGGAAGTACGAGGTTTGTGAACAAGGAGGTACCAACGTTGGCGGTGAGCAATTCGGTGGCCGCAAATATGTTGTTGTCCTAGCCTCTGCGTCTTGCACTTGCCAGATGCCGTTACAGATCCATCTACTGTGCTCACATATAATAACAGCGTCACGTGCTAGGGCAGTAGACCCAACTAGCTTGTCGTGTTTGTCCCGGTTCTACAAACTGGAGGCGGTTCGAGGCACATGGGCTGGTAGATTCGAGCCTTATCTAGACATGGCACAATGGCCTGAATACACCGGCCCGGTGTATTTACCGGATTTAAAACTCATGGTCAAGACGAAAGGGCGACGGCAGACCAAGAGGTTCAAGATGGACATGGACCGCGCACAGGGGAGCACACACTCCAAGAGACCGCGTGCAAATGATTATTTCGTGGAGGACACCGTCAAGAACCGTTGCTCCGTATGCGGCGAGGAAGGTCACAAGAACACGAAAAGGTTGAGCTGCGAGGACCGAAAAAAGAAAATAGCTGCCGAGGAAGCAGCGGCTGAAGCTGCAGCCGCGGCAGCCGCTAGTAACCCTTCGTCAAGCGTACGTGGAAGTAAGCGTCCACGAGGAACTAGACATTACAGAGGTGCTAGACGCCATCCCGATGCAATTGGGAAGTTAGCTGAAGCAATAAAACGTAGTAGCAAGGTTATATTTTCTTTACTATATGTTACACATATAATTTATGTTAGCATATTTTTTGCATTTATTGTGTTGATACTTTTCATTGCAATATTACTCACTTTGGCTTGTCTTTACATTGCAGAATGGAGGGTCGGCACCATCTTCTTGATGTTGGGTACGATAAGGATCACCGAGGTTGGAAGATTTCCATAGGCGTGGAGGTATGTACATAATGATGAAGTCAATTTGTTTTGTTGCCAAATGATTACTAACTTGTGTGCTATATAAAATGTTTTGCAGGAAATGAAGCATCTTCGCATACGTGGCCATAAGTTGCAGCATGATGCAATGAAGTATTCAGATAGGTACACTGAGTACATTGAGAGGGCAAAGTTGCTTCCCTTTGTGACCATGGCGAGGCGTGGGCTTCCAATCTACAATAGCTGCGCCCTCACGGCACTAGTTGACAGGTGGCACGTGGAGACTCACACTTTCCACCTTCCGTGTGGAGAGATGACTGTCACTCTAGAGGACTGGGCCATGATCACCGGTTTGCCTCTCGATGGGAACCCCGTCACTGGAAAGATAGAGGCACATAAATTCAGGGACATGGTTGAGCAGCTTCTTGTGAGATCCGTGTTAGTTTGGGAACTATGGTTTGTGAATTGTGTGTGTGATGCTTTTGTGAACAAATCTGGTATGGATTGTGAGATCTACATGTGATATTTGTGAGAATTTGGTGTGTGATATTGTGAGATCCTTATGAGATTGTGTGTGTGATATTGTTGTCACTTTTGCATGTTTCAGGAAATGACTACAAAATTAGGGGAGACTCTGCCAAATTTTTTCTTGAACAAATTAGACCTGGAGAGTCCAGTACCCAAGTTCAACAAAACCAGAGAGTCCAGTACTGAAAATGTTTGGGCCCTTAGGTCGGCGCCAATTCTGATGGCGCCGACATTCTACAGGTCGGCGCCAATTCTGATGGAGCCGACCTCTGGAGCGAGACGTGCCCAGTTTTCGGCGCCAGAGGAATTTTCGCCGAACTTCATAACGTCGGCGCCAAGGAAAATGGCGCCGACCTCTCGAACTAGAAATTGCCAACAAAACCAGAGAGTCCAGTACCGAAATTGTTTGGGCCCTTAGGTCGGCGCCAATGCAGATGGCGCCGATATTCTGCAGGTCGGCGCCAACTGCGATGGAGCCGACCTCTTGAGGCGAAACGTGTCCAGTTTTCGGCGCCAGAGATATTTTCGCCGAACTTCACAACGTCGGCGCCAAGGAAAATGGCGCCGACCTCTCGAACTAGAAATTGCCAACAAAACCAGAGAGTCCAATACCGAAATTGTTTGGGCCCTTAGGTCGGCGCCAATGCAGTTGGCGCCGACATTCTGCAGGTCGGCGCCAATGCAGTTGGCGCCGACCTCTTGAGGCGAGACGTGTCCAGTTTTCGGCGCCAGAGGCATTTTCGCCGAACTTCATAACTTCGGCGCCAAGTCAAATGGCACCGACCTTTGGATCCTTAGGGCAAATTGTACTTAAGTTAGGGCAAATGCAGTTAGGGCAAATTGTACTTAAGTTGAATGATTGAATTGCTGCAGATGTTTCTCACAGTTCTTCATAAGGATTGAGAGCATGGAAATATGAACTTAGCACAAGGCCATAAGCCTCTGGAGGATGCTGAACTTCATTTCCAATTGGTGGGTGTCTATTCACAAAATTTGAGAAACAATCCTCCACTAGTCGGCTTGAGTTTCCCTCACGGTAGAGCTGCAGACCCACAATTGGGTGGAAGCTATACAGAACGTACACCCACTCGCAAATAGTACTCCCACTCGCAAATAGTACTCCCACTCGCAAATAGTAAACCCACTAGCACATAGTAAACCCATATTAATTTTACTTCAGTTCCGTCCGCTGCGTCCGGCTTTGTCAATAAATAGCGGTCCATGGCTCTGTGATGGATATGGTGGAAGCTGGGGATTTGTCTGCGGCCACACGACGGGTCCCGCACCATCTTTTGTAAGAGTTCATTCGATTTACATATTTACTAAATAAAAACATGTGGGTACTAAGTTTTGTACTCTCGAACAGGAAGGAGCTCGTTGTAGAAAGAAATACTTTTTCGAATCCGACAGGCAGTATGAAGTGTATTGGTATGGAGAAACATATGTAGAGAACCAGGAGGCCAAAAAACTAGAGGAGAAGAGGAAAAAAGAACACAGAGAGTGTTACCAAAAACAATTTGAAGCATGGGCTGCTCAAAAGATGGCCAACCGAAGAAACCGTTAGAACTCTTGTTTCGTATATGCGAAACAATTTTAATTCCTTATAATCTGTATTTCATTCCAAAAGGAGCTCTTGTATCGTATATTTGAAGAGGGTCGATGGTAAACATTGCCCGAGCACCATCATTGTAATGTTTGCTTTTGTAACAAATAAGTCTAATTGTCTGTCATTTATCCACGAGGTTGTCCTATTTATGCAATACCAAACAAATATCCAACATATAATTTGACATTAAGGTCCACAGGAACTACATAAAACATCCAACAGAGTACTCAACATTACAATAAAATATAACATCTTGGTTCAACATAAAGTTCATCATGTCAAACAAAAACCACAACATGATTAGAAGACAACCTCGCAGATTCAACCACAAATGCTTATGGATTCCAACTCTTGAAATAGCCCGCGTTGTATTTCTTCAAGAATTCCTTACTTGCATTCAGCTCATTTTCTTCCCTTTCCCGTGCTTGTTCTTCCTTCCTTCTCTTGGCTTGTACCTCCCTCTCTTTCCGGTCCTTCTCTAATTCCTCCTCCAAGAGTTTTCTCTTCACAACTTCTTCAGCTTGCTTCCTCTTGCGCTCCCTTTTCCAAATCTCATTTTCTTGCCTTTGTTCTTCATCAAAAACCTTCCATGACTCTTTCAAAGTGTCGGGACCATAAAGGGGACACCACCGTGTCATGTCTTGGCAATGCTCACACCAAACCAGTGGAGGAGCCTTGGGTGTGGTTTCGTCTAGTTTCCATAGCGCCGGTGGAGTTGGAGGTGGACGCACAAGACGTGTCCAAGTCTCAGCCGGCCATGGGCCCTTATGCATCCACACATATGGTGAAAGAAGGTAGTCATCATACACCTCAGGCCCATCAATCCATTGGACAAAGTAGCATGTACAATATTGCTGTCAGTTTTGTAAGCAAATAGGACATCAGATACAAATACATGTCAAATTCATAGTTGCTAAATAAAGAAATAAGAATACTCACGCGACGATCGCTGCACATGTAGAACGCACGACCGGCAGTAGCGGCGTGCATAGATTGTGAGATTTGACAAGCCTTTCCGCAAGGACAATTCGGAACCGGGTACATGGGTGGCACCGGAGCATCTTTGCATGATACATTGGGATACTTGCCTTTGGTTCTTTCTACTATCTTCATCTTACGTGCAACCTCTTTGTAAATGTCAGGGGAATCTAGCAAACCAAAAATAAAACATAAGAAACTATATGGGAGAGCCTAAAAGTTCACAAAGTTAGCCACCATGTACATATATGCAAGAAAAATGAAATATAACAAACTATACAAACCTCCACATGCATATGTGGTAAAACAATATATTCTACAACCACTTACATACATATATAATTAAACTAACCACACCCAAAAAATATATATTCGAAATATAAAAATACCCACCTCATAAAATTCTAAAAGAACTTACATGTTTCCAACAAAAGAACTAACCACAAATCAATACACACACAGTTAACTACTTCAACAAAAGATTGCACCAAAATTATAGGTCCTAGACATTCGAACCAAAATGACATGAAATTTCATAATAAAATGGATGAAAGAGGATGGAAAGAAGGAGATTTGAGAGAGAATACCTCCAAGAAGAGTTGCCATGGTCTAATTTGAAGAAATCCACGAGTTTTGAGTGGATTTGAGATTTGGGGCGGAAAACAGGAGAGAGAGAGCTTGTGGCGGCTGTGGGGGAGGAGGGGAGGAGTAGGTGCTGGAAAGGGAAAGAGAAGGGACTAGGGTTATAACTGCAAGGTCGGCGCCATCGCGGATGGCGCCGAAGACTTCGATCTGGGTTCAGTTATCTCGTGCATGTCGGCGCCAATTCCCCTGGCGCCGACCTGCCACGTAGGATTTCCGCTGGGCCCGGCAGGAAACTTCGGCGAACCACTCCCCTGGCGCCGACCTGCACTACGTCGGCGCCAACGCAGATGGCGCCGACCCGAGGGGCCAGATTTGCAATTAGTTCTCAGAAGGGGCCAGATCCGTTGTTAGTTCTGGATAACGGCCAGATTTGGCAAAAAATACGCATTTCTCTCGCGACATTTCTGTCTCATGTCTCCTGTCCAGACACCTCAATCTCTCTCTTCTCGATCCCGTTTCCTCTCCTCCCTGCGAACTGGATGTCCGTTGGTTCAGGAACCCGTAGACCACCTCTGCCATCCCGTGCGCGTGGTCAGGATGGGGGTAAGGTAAACCAACGCTTCGACCTCGCTGGAGACGATGCCAACAAACCTCTGCCCGACGAGATCTCGCCCCTAAAATAAACAAAATCGCCACGTGCGAGGGAGGAGGAGGGCAAGGAGCACACAGCGGTGGAGGAGCGTCGAGCGCCCATCCGGCGCCGCGCGGCCACTGCTGATGCTTATCGACCTAGAAGCGCATCGGGCCTTGAATGTGGCGAGGGTTGAGGTGAAGCTCCGACTCGCCGAGGTCCAAGGGTGCGCCGGGCCGCGACCGTGGCGAAGACTTGAGGCGGACTGCGCGGTTGCCTCTATCCCCGTGTGTTCCTTTTCGGCGAACAGAAGGACTCGCTTGCCAGATCAGCCCATGCGTCCATCCGTCTCCGCCACGAGTGGTTGCCGCGGCAGCGGCGGCGGCGAGGCGATTCCCGGTTGCCAGACCGTAGCAGCGCTCTTTGTTGGCGTCGTTTGAGCCGGGATGCCCAGTTCCCTCACCTTAACCCCGGAGTTTCGTCTTGTGTACTGTTCAAACTGTTGCGCCATATTTTCCTTTTCGCGATTCAAGTCGCGGTTCCACTTGGTTTGCCTGTTATGTTTAGCTTGCCTTAGTATTGCTTGCTGTGCCGTTCGAACTGGCAGGGCGATTGTATCTACTATGGAAGGGATTGAAGATTTGAAGGAACGGATCGTGCAAAAAGAATGGAGTCGGTGGAAGAGAAAGGAGCGAAGCCTCTCCGTCTTCTGTTCCCTTGGAAACGCTGGAATCCTGTAGGCCAAAACTGCATTTTAGCATGTTATTACCAACCATACCCTGGTCATGCAGCATACCATCAGATGCATCGTGCACACTTGCAGAATTATGTAAAATCAGTGAAGATTATCATCTTTGTTGCACAGGCGTGGCTGGTTTATTCTTATTGTAAAATCTGTTGGAGCTTTGTGGGCTTCAGATCTCATATTATTGTCCAAGTCAACCAGTCGGTCTCCGGTCAAAACTCAGGTGGAACCCGTGGAGGAGATGCCTCTAATTATTTCTACTCAGTGTGTGGTAGTCGTATGATTAGCTGACATAAAAGTGACATCCCAGCATTGACTGCAACCATCTTCCATGCTTGACTGATAATTGGAAAATTCGTTCATGGAAACTTCAAAGCTGGCAACCCCGAAGGCTCATGATCTGCTGGAGAAAATTTCATACCATCTTGCAGCGACTACAACAAGTATCTGCTTTAACATGCTCCCCCTTGAATCATTATTTCGAGAAGCTCAGAGAGGTACGGATATTTGCTTATGTCCTCCTTTTATTAGAAATCTCTTCTCTCTCTCTCTCTCTCTCTCTCTCTCTCTCTCTCTCTCTCTCTCTCTCTCTTAACTATTTTGGTTTGCACTTTGCTCAGTTTATGCTTGCAGAAAGCCATGTTTGTTGTAATAAGCTACTTGAAGAAGTGCACAGTTGTTGTTCTGCTAATTCATTCTGTATTAGCAGTAAGATGCTTATCAGCAACCACGGCAAGAACAGATAGCATCGCTCTGAATGAATCGATTTCTGATGGGCAGAACCTGGTTTCTGTTAGTAACAACTTTGTGCTCGGATTCTTTAGCCCTGGAGCTTCAAGCCGGCGATATATTGGTATATGGTACAACACTGGTCCAAATGGAACGGCTGTGTGGGTTGCTAACAGGAACAATCCAGTACAGGATAAGTCGGGCATACTTAAGTTTGATAATGGCGGTAATCTGATACTCGTAGATGGCAAAGGGAGCTTGTTCACAGTTGCTTCTGGGATGGGAGTGGCAGACGTGGAGGCTGCAATTCTGGATACTGGCAACTTTGTGCTGAGGAGCATGACCAACCCTTCAAATATTGTATGGGAGAGCTTTGCCTCTCCTACTGATACATGGCTCCCCAGAATGAAAATTACAGTTGAAAATTTGCTGACATCATGGAAGAGCTATGATGACCCAGCGATGGGGGATTACACTTTTGGACCGGGAGTAACTCACCCTGAAGTAACTAATGCAACACAATTCATTATCATGTGGAATGGGCATATATTTTGGACCAGTGCAGACTGGACTGGTGACATGTATTATCTCATTCCAGATCTGACATCTATCGACATCATCCCTGTTTCATTTCAATGTGACAACCTTACATGCACATACACTCAAAATCCTAATGACACAATGACTAAGATTGTTTTGGATCGAACTGGGTCATTGAACATAACACAGTTTGATCCAGAAGCCAAATCCTGGACACTGTTATGGAGACAGCCAGCAAGTTGCGATGTGTCTAATTTATGTGGAGTTTATGGTGTATGCAATAACAGTATGCTGTCAGTATCAGCAGCAGAATCAGTATCAGCAGCAGAATCAGTATCTGCATCCCTTTGTCAGTGTCCAGAAGGCTTTGCACTCCAAGACAGATCAAATTACAGGAAAGGGTGCACTAGAGAAACCCCACTGCAGTGTAATGGTGATAGGTTTATTGATATGCCTCATATGCAACTTCCTGACTGCACACAGCAGATGTCAGTTGTGGAAAATGGTGACTGTGAATCTGCGTGCGTGAGTGATTGCTCTTGTACGGCATATGCTCATTCGCCATCCAATGGTTGCAGCTTATGTCATGGCAATTTAACAAACTTGCAGTCATCTGGAAATGATGGGGATGGAGTAGGAACTCTTCATCTTCGTGTAGCTGCATCTGGATTAGAATCTAGCAGTCACTCAGGTAAGAAACATATCGAATTGTAAAGTATTAGTGCCACTGGGAGAGTATGTCATGATTGGGTTGATTTCAAGGAAAGAAAAACATCTCCGAGAGTATTATTAAGTCAAGTGACAAGCTTCGTTCTTTTTCAGGCCCCAAAATGATTTGGATAGCTTATGTACTTCCTTCAGCTGTGTTCCTTATCTTTTGTCTCGTTTCTTTCATTTGGATTAGGAGACGGAAAAGTAAAGGTATGCATTCTGAGTTTGAAAAGGTGATTCGTAGTTACAGAACAGGGCATCTCTTAGTCTGCAGCAGATAAAAACATGAGATGTCTCTTTTTGTGAACCAGGGAAAGGAAAACAGTATGATCACCCCCTCGTCTTGGCTTCAGATGTAATTAAACTTTGGGAGAGTGAAGACAATGGCTCTCACTTTATGATGCTTTCATTTTCAGAAATAAAAGATGCCACAGACAACTTCTCAACTGAAAACAAGCTTGGAGAAGGGGGTTTGGCCCTGTGTATAAGGTTAATTGTGTTCTTTAGCTTAGTTTGTTAATATGCTTGCTAGCATTTCAAGACAAAAATGGTACTCCCTCCGATTTATAGTAAGTGTCGCTGAATTAGTACAAAGTTGTACCAAATTAGCGACACTTATTATGGATCAGAGGGAGTACTAATTATAATAGTTTCGTATGACGCGTGTAGTCAGCATGTATAACTTTGTTTTCAGGCTTATGTGCAGTAAATAAGAAATATATACTATGTTAAAGGGGGAAAATAGAGAGTGTGGGCTACAGAAGCTTGGAGAAGGGGGTTTGGCTCTGTGTACAATTTTAATTGTGTTCTTTAGTTTAATTTAACTGTTATGCTTGCTAGCGTATGAAGACAAAAATGGTACAACCTCCGATCCATAATAAGTGTCTCAGTTTTGAACTAAGCCCAGTTCAAAATTGCGACACTTATTTTGGATCAGAGAGAGTACTAATTATAATAGTTCATCATGAAGCGTGTAGTCAGCATGTATAACCTTGTTTTTTCTCTTAGTTCAAAACTGTGACACTTATTTTGGATCGGAGGGAGTAGTAATTATAATAGTTCAGTATGAAGCGTGTAGTCAGCATGTATAACTTTGTTTTTTCAGGCTTATGATTGCAGTAAATAAGAAATAGAGAGTATGGTCTAGAGAAGGGATACATGACACAATATATGGATATTCCATATTCTGCAGCACCCACATAGTTATACTGCTATATCTATGCTAAAAAATGTAGATATAGTTTGTATATATTTGTGTAGTGGCCCTGTAAAATGTTCATAGTTACAACATCTACCTTTGTTATTTACTAGGTAAATTAGCGCGGCGATGCCGCGCCTGTGTGGGTAAAATTCAAATTGAAAGTGCGGGGATTTTTTTTTTCTTTGAGCATTTGTAAATTATTGAAAGTTGAAGGAAGTTTACGCCGTGCCTTTAGTGAAAAAAAGTAGTGATATATTTGGTGTAAGTTAAATTATGTTGGGAGCAAATCTGAATGGAAAAACAAAAGGTATTCTTTAGTTTTGTATTCCTACATTGTGGTTTTTTGGGTTAATCTTGGTAAATTTATATTGGTTTTGAGATTGTTTTGATTTTTTTTTTCTCTGTGTGACATCATAATTAGAGGAAACTTATTATGGTTATATCTAAATATTAATTAATTTTAGTATTTATTTATTTTAAATCTGTTCATATGATTAGAGGGAGTTTAGTTATATTATCTCTAAATTCTAGCCAATTTGAAATGGTGCAGGATCTATGTATTTTGTCTTAAAAATTTATGTTAATTGTTTATTCATCATCCTAATAATTAGAGGGATATAAATTTGCATTTTCTCTAGGTATTAATTTAATCATTTTGGAAGCTGTTTTGAATTTTACTCTTTTTTTTTTTTGAATTGTTTTGGGTTTCTGTTTCGAGAGCTACAAAAATTCTGGGAAGTATAAAAGTAAAACAGAAAGAAAAAAGTTATTCATTCTGGAAGGTGGTTTGAATTTTACTTTTTTTTTGAATTTTTTGAATTGATTTGGGTTTGTATTTGGAAAGCTACAAAATTTCTGGGAAATAGAAAAGTAAAACAGGGAAAAAAATTTAAAAGGGCCGAGCTAGACGCATAGGAAGCAGGCCAGCCCAGTGGCCAGCCCGTCTTCCCGGCCCAGGCCCACTGTGACGTCACTGTGACGTCACAGTGGCCGGAATTCAGCCGCGGCGGCGTTGAGCACGCCGGCGGCGAAGCAGCGCCATTTGGGAGGCGCGCGTTGGGTAGCTGGATGCGCGCGGACGCGGGGTGCTGGAAAGTGGCGGCGCCGCCGCTTCTAGCTGGCCTGAGTGTCGCCGGCGAGGTCGAAAGGCGGCGGTGTCCAGCGGGGACGGCGGCGGCGATTCCCGCGTGGCCGCGGCGTCCCGGCACGCGCGGCTTGGCGAGAAGGTGGAGGACGTGACGGTGGAGGTCGGTGTGGCCTTAGATCTGAAGGGGGAGCAGCGACACGGCGGTACGGCGTGTTGGCGGCGACGGCGACTCCGGCCGCGCGGAGAGAGAGAGAGAGGAGGGGGAGGGGAGAGTGAGGACGCTTTTTCTCGGAGGCCCCTGGATTTTTCCGGAATTACGTCTAAGTCCTTCTACGTGGAAAAGTGAGGGGTAGCGGAGCAAATTTTGGCGTTTGCGAGGTCTTTTTTGTAAAACCGTCACGGACGTGCGGCGCGGACCGCTTGATCGGCAGCGGACGGCGCGGATCGCAGCGGGGCACTGTTACCCTGTAGCGGGGCACAGTAAAACAGTGCCCCGCTGCCGTGGCTCGCTGTCGAAGCGCAAATTCGTGCGAACTTAATATATAGATAGTATGTGTGGCAAATAAAATAAGTTATGTTGTTCTATCAAATGGTTCAGCAAATTCAAATAAACATCAAACCAGACTTATTTCCTTTTTTATTGTTTACTGGAGGTGAATCTATTTCTAAGACTTCTATTATCTAATGTCTCACTACGTTGAAAATTTGACACAATGCTGAATGCTCCAGGGCAACTTACCGAATGGGCAAGATGTTGCTATAAAGAGACTATCAGCGAATTCTGGGCAAGGACTACCCGAGTTTAAGAATGAAATCTTGTTGATAGCCAAGCTTCAACATAGAAATTTAGTTGGACTCTTAGGTTGCTGCATTGATGAGGAAGAAATGGTTCTAATCTATGAGTACATGCCAAACAAAAGCTTAGATTTCTTCCTATTTGGTATGTTCACTTTTAATATAAATATCCCTACTTCTGCAGCTATTTTTTCCTAGCATGCCTTCCTGACCCGATCAAGTTGTTTATTTTCACAAGAACAATCGAGAAGGGCTTTTTTAGTCTGGGCAATGCGTCTTAACATAATTGAAGGGATTGCACAAGGTCTTATTTATCTCCACAAGCATTCTCGTCTAAGAATTATTCATAGGGATCTGAAACCAAGCAACATTCTGTTGGACACTGATATGAACCCTAAGATCTCAGACTTCGGAATGGCACGAATATTTGATCCCAAAGGAGCACTAGCTAGCACAAAAAGAGTTGTTGGAACCTAGTAAGTACTTCTATCTATATTTGACATACAGTGGAGAATTTGTCTTGTTGAAAAATGGACATTGAATTTAATTATTAGATTATGTTCATTCAGTGGCTACATGGCTCCTGAGTATGCTATGGCAGGTATTTTCTCTGTCAAGTCTGATGTTTTTAGCTACGGGGTATTGCTTCTGGAGATTGTCAGTGGACTAAGAAATGCAGGATCTCACGGATATGGCAACTCTCTTAACCTCCTTGGTCATGTGGGTCCAAGTTCTAACAAGCTTAAATTGTTCTATAATTGTCATAGATGAACTTTTTAAAAAGAAATTTGATGGCTACAACTGAACTTTGCAGGCATGGGAACTGTGGAAAGAAGGCAGATGGTCTGAGCTCATTGACAAATCATTGCACGGTGCATGCCCTGAGAATATGGTACTACGATGCATTCATATCGGCTTGTTGTGCGTTCAGGAGACTGCTACTGACCGACCCTCCATGGCTGAAGTGATTTCCATGATTACGAACGAAAATGCCACCTTACCTGTCCCAAAACAACCTGGTTTTCTCTCCATGTTGCTTCCAACTGAAGCTGATGTGCCTGAAGGAACCTATTCCCTGAATAATTTGTCAATTACTGCCCTGGATGGTAGGTAGTACTATCTGCATTAGATGTGGCCTCTGCTTAAAAATGCAAGGCTGCCACATTTACCTCTGGATAGATGTCCAGGCAAGACAATCATATGAATTATCATGTAATCTTGCAAGCTACTACTGTAAGTCTGTATCACATGAACCCAAATTGATCAGCACTTTTGAGGTGATCCCAGAAACATCTTAAAATTTCTTGACGTCAAGATATTAATTGCCACAACTGTTTGACGGAATGTTGGCAGGAAGAGCTATGAGCCTATGATTGGCAGAGTCCGATACCTCCAAGTTTTGGGCTCCAGAACTGTTGTATAATCTGTGCCCAGAAACCACTTGCCAATTGTTGGTGCGGATTTCTGGCTGCGTAGAACATGTTAATAGCTTGGTTGCCGACTTGCAGTAGTTCGGATTATATGACTGTGTATCTCTTCTGCTCTTGGATAAAGATTCAACGCAATCAGTACCGGTATAGTGAGGTATCCTTCTTGCCAATTTCCTATCTATGTAAATCTATTCCTTTTCTATCAATGCATCGAAACGCCAAGCCTTTGCGTTTTCGTGAGAAAAAAAATCCAAGCGGCACCGAATACGCACAGTACAACATCCTAGAGACAAAGTCCCATTAACGGAGGTATGGAAGAGCCAAAAGCGTTGATGGTTTCTCACGCGTCAGCATCTACATGGAGGCATATCCAGCTTGCATGCATCCGGCGCAAAACCTGCGTGTTGGTTTCCAGCGAAGCATGTAGTACACACATACTTCCGCATGCAAACGACCGCACCGCGCATCCCATAGCTAGGTGAGATGGCCCAACGTGGCACCCGGCCCGCGCTCTCTCCACGAGACCAGGCCACGCCTCCATAAGACGTACGTTCACTAAATGAGCACACACGCCTACTACGCTCTACGCCAAGTTCTATCCCGACTTCTCGAGGGACTGGGCACAACAGTGTGCGTACGTATGGCCAAGGTAGTACTCGAAGCACCCGATCTTCTTCTCTTCCCGTCACTTGTTCCAAGCGATTTGTATTGAGTTCGTCGTGATTCTTTCATGGTGGTTTTCTCAATCTGTGGTGGCAGAGGGGGACAAAGAAGGCGGCGGCGGACGGTGGTGCGGGGGCACGGGAGGTGTCCCGGAGAAGGAAGGCGACACGGAGCCTGTGAAGGGCGGAGTGGTCGTAAGCGTGCCTGTGCACTGCGAGGGCTGCGCCAGGAAGGTGCGACGGTCTCTGCTACGCATCGATGGTAATATATATGAAGCGGATTCATCCGTATAGCGTTCTAGTATCACTTTTACTGAATCTGTCAACTAAGTTCCTTGGTGGGATAAAGGGTTCGAGGAGGTGATCGTCGATTACTCGACCAACAAGGTCGTTGTAACAGGCCAGAAGGCGGTGGAGGACCCGATGATGGTGGTCGAGATGGTCGAGAGGAAGACCAGGAAGAAGGCAGTGCTGCTGAGCCCGTCGCCGGAGAAATTGCCGCCATCGGCGGTGAAAAGTAAGGATAAGAAGAAAGAGGCCACAACGGCAGACATGAAAAACGATGTGGAGGAGCTGGATATGGTATTTACTCAATCATTAGTACAAGTTGTTACTGATCTTGCCTTTCATTTTAATATGCTTCTTAGTTCACTACCATGTTAGTTGTTCTTACCTTACTACCTTTGCTTATGTGAATTATGATTGTGCACCAGAAAATGGCTGTGGTGCTGAAGATAGAAATGCATTGCGAAGCTTGCAGCGAGGAGATGAAAAGGAGGATACTTAAGATAAAAGGTATCGATGTATGTTCATATTGCTAAACCACTCATCTACGCTATCCTTGCTTAATTTGTTTGTTTAAGTTCGTATATATACTAGTATATGGTGTTGCAAATTGTTAATCAGGAGTGGAGGAAGCCGTGCCGCACATGAAATCTTCACAGCTCATGGTGAAAGGGGTAGTTGAGCCAGCAACCCTTGTAGGATTCATCCACAAGTGCACGGGAAGGAAAGCTGCCATTATCAGAGCAGAGCCTCTGGATTCGCCGCCAGCAGCAACACCGGCCGCTAAGATGATGGACGACAAAGCACCAGAGGATGCCAATGCAAAGCAGCAAGAACCATCTGACAATCCGGACGAGAAAAATGAAGGAGCAGAAGAAGAGACCAAACAAGAGGATGACGGTGAAGGAGGTGGAGGTGGAGGCGAAGAGCAAAATGCCGACGAAAAAGCCAAAACGGAGAAGCAAAATAAAGGGTATGAAGATGGAGCTGAGGAGGAAAAAACCCAAGTGCATATGCCAGATGATGCGACCAGTGGAGTTATAGAGGAGAAGAACCAGACGAAGGATCACCAGTTCAAACAACCTGTGCAGGCTGCGTTTGTTGCGGTAGCTCCGGAGACTGAGAAGATGGCCGAGAACAGCCTGCACCAATATTACTACCACCCACCCTACGCTTATCCATACCCCTACTATCCATATCCTCAGCAGTATCAATACCCATATGCTGGCTGTCCTGCAGCAATGTATCGGCCGTGTCCGCACTATCCACCGCAGACTCTCAGCGATGAGAACCCAGAAGCATGTACCATCATGTAACTGTCTGTAGCTTCCATGTTATAATACATGGAACAGTAAAAAATACTATAATGCTAATACATGGAATAAAATATGAGGCGGATGTAGTGTATCATTAATCAAATATTCTATATATTAATGGTGTATATACAACATTTTTACAATATCTTTCACTATTGGTGGGGTTTATGGTTTAGATTAAGGGCCTCTTTGATTTAAAGGAAAGGAAAAACAAAGGAATAGGAAATGGATGGGAATAGAAAAGGATGGCGGCTGTAAAACTTACCTTGTTCTCGTTCCTTGTGCATAGGATTCTGAAAGACATTCTAAGGAAAATTTCCTTTACTTTTTCCTTACACCATTCCTATGAATCAAAGGAGTGAATAATAGCAAGTTTGGAAAATTTCCTAACCCTGTACATTCCCTCCATGTTTTCTCCAAATCAAAGGAGGCCTAAATCCGTTCCATTTCCCAAGCTATATATCATGGATTCTTTATTGTAAAATTAAAATTTGAAGTTTACTTTACCCTTTATTCTACATTTAGGTCTAAGATGGATTATGCCAACTCAGCTTTTCCAATTAGCTTTGTCTATTATATTGTTCTTTTGCTAACCAACTTTTACCTAGTTTTGTGTCTATTTCTTACGCGGAAAATCAATCAATATATCAAAGTTCACCGTTTCAACCCCCCACCGAAACGGCCACGTCGCCCCGATTATTTTCGGTCGTCCGATCGGCGATCGGCGGCCCACAATCAATAGTAGACGCACTTCTACAGTGTTCTGCGGAGGGGCTTTTTTGCAATTTTCGGAAACTTCGAGGGTCTCTATGCGAAAAATCGAGGGGCCTCGGTGAAAAAGCTCCTTCTCCTCTCTCCCCGCACGGTCCGGACCTCGCCGCCGCCGGCGCCGGGCCGCGCCGCCGCACCGAGCCTCCCCGTCCAGACCGAGGCCCACCGCGAGGTGCGCCGCCGCCGGATCTCCCCCCTCGCCACAGATCGGCCGCCGGGACGGCGCGGCCGCGCCGGATTCGTCGCCGCCGTCGGTGCGGTCCTCCGCCGCATCTCGCCATCGCCGTGGCCGCTCCGGCGACCCAACGGGGGCGGCGCCGCCACCCCCAGGCCACCCGCGAACGCGCGCGTCGAGCACGCCCAGTCGCGCGTCCCGGAGTGCCGTGGTTCGCCGGCGGCGACCGCCGCGCCGCCGCGGCAGAGCTCGCCCGCGGTGACGTCGCCGCTGACGTCGCAACGGGCTGGGCCGAGGATCTGGGCCGCTACGTGGGCCGCCTACTCCGGGCCGCTGCCTTTTTTTTTTCCCTTGCTCTTCCTTTTTTTTTTGTTTTCTGTTTGATTTTTCTGAATTCAAATAATACTCATAATTCAACGATTCAAAAAGGAAAAATTTGGAATTCATCAAACGGTACTTTACACCCCAGTATTTACGTAAACATAAACACAGAAAAAAAAATTACTAAATTTACACAAAACTATAACTTTTGAACTAAATAATAAATGCCCACAAAAAATGCAAATAATAATTCGAAAATTTCCGAGACTACGGAAAGTACTTCGATTTTAAAACAACTTTCAAAAAAATGAGCATTCAAATAGACCGTCAAAAAAATAGTTCACACATAAATATCTTCCCAATTTGACCACTTTAAAAATTCAAAACAACTTTCCAACACAAACTTTTTTTTAACTTCATCAATTTACAAATTTAATCAACTTTCTAATGCATACAGTTCCAAAATTTAAATTTCAACTACGCGGGTATTTTTCCTTCTAACCACACGTCCATGATATATATTTGTGGAAAGCATTTTCCAAATTAAAATCAGTAGGAAATGTGTTTGCTTAGCAAACACATGCTACATGTAGACAACAAAATCAACTTGGTATATACACAAACATAAGAACTATACCAAATAGAAAACACCACTATACTTACAAATGTGACAAATATATCAACATTACCACATACAAAAAATGCTTACTACTTATGGCATATGATATAAATTCAAATTTAAAAACTTCATAACTTTGAATGTCTCCTATTCTAAACTTATTTTCCAAAAATAAATAATTCAATCGAAATTAACTTCCAAAATAAATCAATATTCAAATCATTCGAAACACCTTATACCAACAAATCATTTCAGAAATAGTCATACTTAGAAATAACTAAAACACTTTGCAAATAATATTTTAGGGCTTCAGTACAAGCAACAATTAAAGATTTAAAATCAAACAATCGAAACGAAACATTTTATGAAAAAAAAAGGTATTCCAAAAACTGACCATTTAACAAACATAAACATAATCCAAACATGATTATCTTCCCACTTTTTACGAACTATTATTCATTCATGATGGAAAAAATATTCGATACAAGTCCTACAAAACTTCAAGAAAAAAATATTCCTTTTTGTGCAACATAATTGTTTTGCATTCTATAAATAATTTGCTTTCATGTTGCTTACATGATGTTAACCTACTCAGATCTTATGCTTCAGAGCTTTAATGCAATTTCCTTCTAACTGTAAATGTATAGATTTATTGAGATTTAATCCAATAATGTTCCAGAGGAAATTAATTCATTTTCCATTCTATAATTATTTTGTAAGATAGAAGATGCTAAAAAAAAAAAATACCTTATTGGACACTAAAATATTTCTGTTCACACCTTATGCAAGCTGCTTATATCAAAGTTCGATATTGAAATATTTAAAAAAATACCTTCTTGGACACTAAAATATTTCTGTTCACACCTTATGCAAGCTGCTTATATCAAAGTTCGATATTGAAATAACTTAAAATTAATAAATATTAATACAAATTTTAACCCTAAAATTTCTTTGCGTTCCAAAATATTTCAAATCTTCACAACTATTAAATATCGACAATTTCAAATTCAAATTACACCAAACACGCGCGGCATTTGTCGCGCTAATGTCCCTAGAATGCTAACTATTTATAGCAAAACACAAGCATATTTAACTATTCCAAATTGATAAAAAATTCGAGAAAAATAAAATACAAATGTACTTCCTCCACTTATATGAACTTACATTTATTAAATGCTCCCCCACCTAACAATTTTTTTTTTAAGATTCCCACAAATAACCACTGGAAAAATATATCATAATGCTACTATTTTTTATTTACAAAATGCAATCATGTATGAATAATTCAAATTCGAATTAACCAACATTTGTACAATTTTATGTAAAAACACAACCACATACTTCATCCTTCCGACTCAAGTTTCGAATTTACATACTTCAAAATTTTAAAATGACTTCCAAACCACTTTCTAAATAAGATCATTTCCAAATTTTAATTTTACCACACGGGCGCGGCGGTGTCGCCGCGCAAATTTTCCTAGTAAAAATAAGACCACCACGTCACAGACACACGCAGCTTTAGTCTATCAATCCTAAGAGCATCTCCATTCGTATGAATTACTCCCTCTGTTCCCAAATATAAGATGTTCTAGGTTTTGTCCACATTCACATGCACACAAGTGTATCTAGACACATTTCTTGTGTAGGTTCACTCACTTTAGTGTGCATGCAGACAACATGTGTAACACCTAGCTAAAACATCTTACATTTAGGAACGGAGGGAGTATAAGTTAGGGAATCTCCAAGGGTGCACTCTCATGTACTCCCTCTGTTCCCAAATATAAGATGTTCTACCTTTTGTCCACATTCACATACACACAAGTGTATCTAGAAATATTTCATGTGTAGGTTCACTCACTTTAGTATGCATGCAGACAACATGTGTAACACCTAAAACATCTTACATTTAGGAACGGAGTGAGTACATGTCATTTGTCCATTCGAGAGTATGCCAGACAATTTGGGTGGTAAACTTTTACCACACCCAAATGGACAGGTCCTGTTTGTCCACCTCCAAAATTGTCCACAACACGATTTTATTCCTAGCATATTTCTAACAACTTTTGATTCCACAATAATAATTGGAGTTTTCAACCATTTGGGGGCTCTTTGGATTGTAGGAATTTCATAAGATTTTTGTAGGATTCTAATCCTTAGGATTTTTTCCTATGGATTGCCTTTGGATCAAAGGAATGATACTACCTAAATTCTTATGGATTAGATTCCTATGCCTCAATTCCATAGGAATTTGAACATCCACTCCAACCTCTTTTTAGGTCTCAAACGCGTAGGACTGTGGCACTTTTCCTGTGTTTCACCCAAACGACTATTCCTGCAATTTTCCTGCGTTTTACAATCATTTGTTTTGCACAGGTAAACCTGTGAGATTCCTATGTTTTGTCTATTCCTATGTTTTTCAATCCTGCGATCCAAAGAGGCCCGACTTGATTGAGAGTTTGATCCATCATTGTTAATTGTCCTTTTCAAGCAAGATGGGGGTTCTTGGGTGATGCTACAAGATTCGTCCACTTGGGGTATTTGTTGATCTTGTTTCAACAATGAACCAACACAAAGTTCTCGTCAACATAGAAATAAAACATAGATGTACACATAGTGAAACATGTGAAGAGTAAATTATGATCGTGTAGCCTCGTGGATAAAAATTCAACGCGATCAGTATCAGTATAGTGGAGTATCCTCCTCGCCAATTTCTTCTGTAATTTCAGCATTTTCTTCATTGTTGTCGCTTTACAAGGGTGTCTACGGGGATGTCAGAAGTGGCAGGTACTTATGTTATAAACGATAGCAAATAAACGACGAAGAGCGGAACGATCAAACCAAAGGGGACACGAGATTTTAACGTGGAAAACCTCTCCAAACAAAGGAGAGGAAAAAACCACGGGCGCCAGCCAGCAATACTTCACTATATCGGGTGAGGTTACAAACGCCGTGGGTTTACAATGTGTGGCTTACCCCAAGCGGCGGCTTACAAGATGTATATATGGTGGCATAAAACCCTAAGTCAGCTGCAGTCTGACTCGGAAACGACGTCAGCTGCAGTCAGCTGCAGTCTGGCATAAAACCCTAAGCAATACGGCCCAAGCCTCCGGCGACGGGCCTCCGCTTCGCTCCGAAGTTAGCCTCTCACTTTATATCTTCATATGAATTTGGAACACATCAAAATAACACTCCACCTTGAGACAAATTCCATTTTGTAGCATGAACGAGAACCTTCACCCTGAAACAACAAAGAAAACACCTTCGGCGCCAAATAGCCTCTTGGTCTAGACAGTGATACCAACTAAGCCCGAGCATTCATATGAATTTGGAACACATCAAAATAACAACTTAGGTTCCTGCACTGCATGGAGTGAGTTTTTCTTTGTATTTCTCAGCAAACTTTTGTCAGGTATTATGATGTGAAATGTACAAGATTCTCCTCCTGCTTAAGCTCATGATGTCGAGACTGCAGGATTCAGGCACACTAGCCTGGGGACAGAACTGCACCTAGCCATACATGCATAGCAATCCCATTTAATCCACATGTTTTCTACTTTTCTCTCTATCAGTTCTCTCGCATTTCTATACAGGCTGCGCAGGAGCTTCATGCCCTCATATCTTCACAGCTCAAATCCCTACAGCAGATCCAAAATAGCAGGCCTTCTCTTTTCTCCTAGGTCGTTCTTTTGGCGAGCAATTTATTGTTTCTCTCCTGTCACGGTGCCACGATCGACATGGAGCAACACAAAAAAAAAAAATGGAGAAACGAAACATAGAATCCTTACAGTCAAAATCGGTGTATAACCAAACCAAAAAAAAATTACACAGCACAGAATATTCCAAACTAGTCTCATAGGAATCACAGATGAGATTACCGGAGATGTAAATTTTCTGAACGCCATGTCCACTCCATACTAACTACATATCCTCAACATAAGCAATGTCGCCCATACATAGGATGCCGTTTACAAGGCCCTTGGCCGGATTCTTCTCGCCACATCCATCGCATCGACTGAACTTACACTGGGTACGCTATAAAAAGCGAGAACCAAGCGGTAATTCTCATCAGCCACCTCACCACCAAAGCAGATCAAGCTAGCCTCATAGGCTTTTCTGCACCTATCTATCTGCTTATCCTTCCTTTCGCGCAGCATCTGCAATGGCGAACCACGCAGCCGCCGCTCTCCTGATCGCGTCCCTTCTCGTGGCGGTGACCCTCGCCGACGCAAGGATCACCTTGCAGGTGCAGCGTGGTAGCATGAAGGAAGGTAACGCGGTGATGACGTTCGCGAAGTCGGTGCCGGCGCTGACGTGCAACAAGGTGACAGGGTTCCAGGTGGGCGACACCTGCTTCGACGTCGCGCAGGGCGCCGGCTTGACCGAGGAGCAGTTCCTGGGCTTCAACCCGAACATCAACTGCGCCAAGGTCTTCGTCGGCCAGTGGGTCTGCCTCGACGCTTCCTCTGCCTAACCATGAAGCCTGACCTGCAGGATCGCTGCTGAATACGACTATATATGAATAAGGAGGCGATCTCTACCGTATTCCTCCACTATATATTTGTACTTCCTCGCAAAATGAGGTGATCGCGTGTTGTCTGGAGTTGTCCGATCCAGTCTGTCTTTTTTTGCCCGCTTTGGTTTGAAAGTTGTTTCAATTGGTTGTGATTGATCCAGTGTTCTTCTATGTCGTGTTTGCTTGAACTTTGTTCGTCTGTTGTGGATAATGTGGCGATCTCCACATTACCATTTGTTTCACCTAAGTTTGGTTTTGGGACAGCCCGATTGGATGGATGAACAGCCGTTGGATCAAGCCATCGAGCACCGTCGGATCAACTTACCATCAGCGAAATCGAGCTAGGTCATCCCAACAGCTAGGTGCTAGAGATGAAGCCCGCAAGGATTGTAACGTGTTTAATCCTAGGTAACTGAAGTCCTCTTTACCCTTTAAAAAAAGGAAATCAAGAAAATCGTCACGAGAGTCCTCTCACACACCCTCCTTGTTAACTTCACTACTTCGGTGAAACCCAAGAAATTGCATACTGCAACAAAAACATCAAGCATTGCAATATGGCATTGTTCATTTAGTGAAACATATTAAATTGCTCATGGTAACACACGGCAACACAAGAAAGCGAGCACCTCAACATGCTCAAGACTTGGTGAAATACGCTAATTAAATTACACACTGCTACATGAAAACAAGAAATATACAAATCACATGTGTGCAAAAATGAAATCATAAAACGTATGCAACATCTCAATACGTGATGCTAGAACAGCCAGACTTAGATGTGGGAAAATATCACACTTGAACATTGAATCTCAAAACTCCCCAAATCTCATCTTCTAGACATGCAAAAGTTACATACAAATTCTCTGTGGACATCGCCAATATCTCCCCTACTTGGGGCCTCATCGAGTTACTACCGCATTAAGGATCTCATCGATTTACACCCGGAAGTATATGCTTTTGGTTTTTAAAATACGATTAAACTCATTTTAGAATGTAGAAAATCCGGATAAAAATGCCACACGTAAATCTCGACATTCTATGTGCTCATAAAGTCATCTCACGGAAACCGACAATTCTTTGTCATGTGGAAAAGAGAAAAAATTCGGTGTTAAAAAGGCTTTTCACGAAACACTTTTTTTGTTTTTATACATGAAACAAGAATAAAACGTTTTTCTCTAAAACTTGGTGCACACACACATAGAATGTTGAGATGTGTGTGCCAAATTTTTGTTTGGATTTTTTAACTTTTAAAATATTATTTCCGGTGGCAGAAGTATATACTCCTTTTTGAAAAATTACTTTCCCACAACACGCTCCATACCTGAGATGAGACAGATTGAAAGAGAGATGACACGTGGAGGGATTTAGGAGAGATACACGTCTACGAGCAATACATAGCATCGTGCCAACCTTCTTTGAAATGGAAGTGTTATAGAAAAATTAAACGTGTGCACAATCACATGACATGTAAATCTCCAACAAGTCACAACATTTGTGAAGTACACAATAAGTGCATATTGAGTTGACATATTTCGAATTTTTATTTTCAGAAAAGTTTAACTTGTGCCTTTTTGTGAAGTGCCTTTTCTCTAGAATAAGCCCCACAACCATAAGATGTATGTATCACAATGCATAGGCGATGCCAAGCAACTAGAACAACATCGAAAACCTCACACACCTCTAGTCACAGCTTGCTCCATAAAACTAAAGGTTTTTGCTAACTCTCAGCCGAATCTCAGACCATTGGGTGCGTCGTGATTCATGCTAATCATGAGTTGCAAAATGGGCTAGCTGTAACTGAGAAAAATGCTCAACCGTTGAATTGCTTTGTGATTCCTGCTAACCATGAGTTCCAACATGTTTTGCAACAAAAAATTTTTTTGAGTGTTGGATTGCTTCGTGATTCATGTTACTCATTAGTTGCAACTGAGATTTGATAACGTCATCCGACTGAGAATTAACTTAATTCTGAGTCGAATGAGAATTAGTCACTCCCTAAAAACAAACTGTGGCTACTTATTTCTTCATAAATAGAACATATTATACTAAGAGTGTCGCATAAAGAAGATGCAAGAATAAAGACTTCACACTTAACATCTGCATATCCAGGATGCATACATCCACTTACAAACACAAGAATGGTAAAGAAGGAAAATTACACCGACTTAAACATCTCAAACTGATCTAGTTGCTGAAAAACTTCTCCAAGCCGTGGGATGGTTATTGGCGTCGAGCTAGTGGACACTTGTCATGCTTGTTTGGAATGAGCGCAACGCTAGAGTGTTTACAAATATTTCCACATTTTCTTCCATCTTCATCGCTCTAATAGAGCCAAGGCCACAAATTAGAGCATCACGCGAGCTAAGCTTTTCGAGAGCATCATTCTGGGAGAGTATATGTAAACTTTTCCTTAATAATAGAATGACCCTTATCTCTTACCTTCGCACACTTGTATGATGATGGATCTTGCATGTGGTGGCGGTACAGGGCAACTTTAGTGTGGTAGTGCTCTTTGAGCGTTGGGTCCAAGGGTGAAAAGATCCGACCTTTATTGGTTGAACCTACGAATGTTGGAGTTCATGTGGCGTTTCCTTGTTGCAGGCACCTGGAGTTATATCTGGCCATGGGCAGCCCGGCCCGAAGCCCGGCCCGAAATTCTCGGGCCTAGGCCTGAAATTTAGGCCCGACACGTGCGATGGGCCGGGCCTGGGCTTTGAGTTTTGGCCATTTAGGTAAGAAGCCCGGCCCGCGGCCCGACGGCCCGTCGGGCTTTTGGGATTTTTGATAGGGCCGGGCCGGGCCTAGGCCTGGGTTTTCTGTGTCGGGCTTTTCTCGGCCGGCCCGGCCCGAGACATGGCCAGGTATACCTGGAGTCTGGTTAGACTTATCTTTGGGTGAAAACTTATTATCTAACCTCCCAGGTTTCGTGCGTCGTTCACTTTTGGAAGGCGTATGGATCACCCCTCTTGTTTCTCCCGAGTTGTTATTATTGGTGGTTGATGTTAAAGTTTGTTTCTTAAAGGGGTCTTCTTCTTCTTTTTCCGTTATTAATTTGGTTGTGTGCATTCTAGATGACTAATTATGTCAGTATATTCCCTTTATGGACAATAACAGTTTGCCTCCGTTTCAGTGAAAATTTGGATGAGTGAGAGAGAGGGGACCCAGCCATGTGCGCACGTGAATTAATCACACCTCACAAGGCGAATTCAGATGCGCCCGTGTCCACGCAAACCACAGCTGACGAGTGGTTAACACATTGTCAAACTCACAGCCTGTATTTGGATAATCCGGACTGTTCTGGAACAGAAGAAAACTGCAGGCTACATGATACTGACGCCGAGACCTCGTCACGCCTATTTGAATTGTATATCACGGTGCATCAGAAAATAATACAGTATCATATTAGGACGTTTTCTGAACGTTCATATTAGGCCATCAATTCCACGGCGAACAAAGTCAGATCTTTCGTACGTTGCTGCGGCAGCCGGGCAAAGTCGACTTATCAGAACTCAGAAGTTTGGCCAATGTACACGCGTATCGCTTTCTGTATTTATTCGGAGTTTCAGACGGTGTTTCAAGTCAGAAATAAGCTCGATCCGCCGAATCCCATCTAGACGGAAGCCGTCAGCATATCGTGTAAACGTATAGCGAACTAGCTAGCCATCGTTTGGTTAGCCCATCAAAGTCAGTATCCCTCTGTGGTGCTTTTTTTCATAAATAAAATATAATAATATTGCGAAAATAACTATTACAGCTAGCCTCCGCACAAATAAGACATCCGAATAAATTAAGAATGAACATAACCAAAAAAGAAAATAAATAAGAGAAAAAAATGCTTCGCTACTGTGATCAATCGCTTCCAGCAGCACTCAAACTACCACCAAAGACATTATCGGGACTATAAAAGAGGTTCCTTCAAAAGCAATGTTTCCAAGAAGGAAATGCACAAACGTTGTCCTCACCATATCAAGAAAGTCTGAGTTCTCAGAACAATACCTTCAGCAATACCATTACCATGTACAACCAATAGAACCAATAGAGGTTAGACTTGGGTTTTCATCTTGAAATAAAGACTCGGTACTAGAGTAGCAACACTAAAAAAAAGTCCTCCGGTGCTCCCCCGGTTGCCGCAGCCGCTGGTGCAAGGCACCAAACACCAGACACACAAGTATCATATCTGGATAGGAACAATGCCCCGCAAGCCAAATCCGTACAACAACCTTTGCAGTATAGTTTTTATCGCATCCAATATATCGCTATGCCATAACTTTAATTCCGGCATAGAAGACCGAAACTCGTCGGCAGCCAGATCGAAGAGGCCGACATCAGGTCGAACGGTGACTTGGTGTTAGGACCAAACCACCATTATTCTGTCCAATCTAGCAGCCCCACGCCGCCAGTCGGCTCCCTGCGCCGCCCGAAGCATGTGGGACTGGTCGTCTGATCCCCTCCCCCCTCTCCCACCGACAGCGGGTAGGCTAGGACGCTAGAGAAGAAGACAAGGTGCGCCACCTGAAGGTGAAGGGACTGCCACGACCTCAAGCACGCCGGATGTTAGGCGCCACCACGTCGTCGATGCAGGGCTGCGTCACCTCGCCTGCAGGACCACGACGCCATGCCCCTCCCCTAGCGTCGCGTCCCCTCGGCAAACATGGCCTGAGCCGCCATCCTCCCCGGGAGGACCACCACGAGCTCCCGGGCGACGTCTCGGCTCCCAATCCCACCTGCCATCAGAGCATCTCCAGTCGGGGCGCCCAAACGGCCGCCCAAAGCCGTTTGGGGCGTGCCGGACACAAAATCGCGCCCACTCGCGGCGCCCAAACGCGAATTCGGTCCGGCGCGGCCCAGTTTTGTGTCCGGCACGCCCAGCCCACGCCCTCAACTTGGGGAGGCTTGGGGCGGCCCCGGACGGAAGGAAACGCGCGCCTCCGACGCGCGGGCCACGCCTGGCAGTGACACGGCCACGCCTCGCCGTGGTCAAAGGCGTCGTCAAAGGCGCGTGCCGCGTGGCGACTCCTCGTTTTCACGGCCGGCGGGCGGCCAGTGAGCCGTTGCGTCCTCTGCTCGCCGGAGTGAATGCGGCGCGCCTTTTCGAGGCGAGCGGCGTTAATGCCACCGCTCTCCGGTCGCCATAAAAGGCCGTCGCCCCCGCGTTCACTCGCCACACTCGCCGCCACCGCTCCCCCTCCCCGCACGCCACACTCGCCGCCACCGCAAACCCTAGAGATGGCCGGCAACACACTAGTACAGAACGACACATCGGAAACGGGCCAAAAACCCCTTCGGCAACGGAGAAAGGGTCCGTGTCCCGACCCTGTCACTGATGTGAAGGCTCTCATCGGCAACGGACACGAAAAAACCGTCACCGATGAGGCTTGATTTTGGCTACGGTTGCCATCCAGTCTCCGTTGCCGATGTATCTGGACATCAGAAACGGAGATTCTGTTTTGCTCGTTTGCATTGAGGTTTTTTCATAAGCCTACAGCAGCAATACAGTTGCCAATTGACATTCAAAATATCACAGCAGAAGCACAAAGTTGCTAGCAAAACCGTTCATAACTTATATAACAATTGTCACCATTACATAGCATCAAAAGATGAGTTACACATGCTTCGCTAATCCTATCATTCTCATGCCTCCCTAAACTGCAGCTAAGGCTTGCTCCCTAAACACACATCCACAAAATAGCCGGAGAAACTGAAAAAACAGAAACTACACCAAGCCAAATTGCCAAATTCTTCGTACTGAGGCTTGCTCCATCTTGGACGGTGTCGCCGAAATATAATCCCACTTTATAAGTAGCACATTTAAAGTTTGTTCGGATCAGCTTTGTGCTTCTGGATAAAAATACATGGATTGATAGTTAGAGAAGAGCCAAAATATGATGCTACATGACATAGATATAATTTAATGTGAAAACAGTTCACACCTTTAAGCGCCTATATCCGTGTGCTTGCAGTCCGATCAAACGATTTGGAGGCATAACTTGAAGGTGATGTTTCCTTCAAGAGCCTCACCATTTTTTATACAGTGTCGCCGAAATACTATTACTTCATACACTAGCTACACAAAACAATAACGAGGATTAGCACATTGACAAAAAGTTGTGACTGGATCTATTCATCATCGGTAGTACTACAAAGAGTTGAAATTAATTCACCCTACTAGACTTTAAAATAGTGCAAGATACTAGACAAGTTTTCTATATACTAGACAAGTTTTCTATGCTAGACTAGAAAACTAGACAGAAACAATAAAGTGCAAGATACTAGACGAGTTTTCTATATACTAGACAAGTTCTATATACTAGACAAGTTCTATATAAAACCAATTGATGAACTAGTTCATGAGCTGAGCGATTTAGACCTCACATTTTCTTCTCCGTGGACGGCGCCTCGAGATCGGCCACCTCCTCCTCCGTGGACGGCGCCTCCAGATCGGCCACCTCCTCCACCGTGGACGGCGCCTCCAGATCGGCACCTCCTCCACCGTGGACGCCACCTCCTCCACCGGGGACGTCGCCTCCAGATCGGCCACCTCCTCCTCCGTCGACGGCGCCTCCAGATCGGCCACCTCCTCCACCGTGGACGGCGCCTCCAGATCGGCCACCTCCTCCACCGTGGACGCCACCTCCTCCACCGGGACGTCGCCTCCAGATCGGCCACCTCCTCCACCGTGGACGCCACCTCCTCCACCGGGGACGTCGCCTCCAGATCGGCCACCTCCTCCTCCGTCGACGGCGGCCTCCAGATCGGCCTCCGTTGACGGCGGATCCGCCACAACTGCTGCATCACCACCCGATGAATGATCTGATCCAGCTCCGCGTGGCCCAGAGGACGCGGGGCATCACCGGAGGTGATGAGCCTGACGCGCTCCCGCACCTGCCGCATCACAGCCGCCTCCAGATCTGCCCTATCACGAACAGATGCAGCTAGATCGGTGCGGCCGCTAGAGCCGCGGCTGCGATGGCGAGATCTAGAAGCGCCGGCAGAGGAAGCCATGAGAGAGTGAGGAGAGTAAAAAGCTACAATGTGCGGCGGCTAGGGTTGAAAGATGGACAGTGAGGGATTGAGAATGAGACTGATGGGGCTTGCTTCGCCAGTACATTTATAGGCACCCAATTGGCAACGGACATTTTATATAACCGTTTCCATTGGATACAAGTTCACAACTACTATGTGCTACTGATTTCCGTAGCTGCATACGAACATAATACATTCTAGTGATTTTCAAAGTGCATACGAACCTAATACATTGTACTGATTTGCATAGCTGCATACGAACCTAATACATTCTACTGATTTTCATTGCTGCATACAAGTTCACACCTAACAGCAGCACACAAACACACAAAATCATTCTAGCAATGCTCACAAGAACATTTAACTGAGCTATTTCTGTTCCTTTATGCCGCTCCTTGCGCACAGCAACAACATGGTCAGATTTAGTCGAAGTGTTTGTTGGGCTCCATGCCAAACCAGCTAGAGCTGCTGCAGTGTGCGGCTTCATCTCCATGTTCGCCTTCTTGACTATCAAGGCTACATTTTCCAGCTCTGCAGCTTCCACTTCGACGCCATTAGCAAGCAGCATCTCAACATAATCTTCAATCCAAAAAAAATAATCACAGCTCCCAGAATACTCTTCGCCCCTCCCCTGCCAAATGGTAAATCGAATCCAGAGGCAAATCAGCATCACACATAGAATAGAATCAATCAAAACTGGTCGAAGCGTCGAACTAACCCTGTGATTTGGACACTTGAAGTAGATCCGGCCTGGGTTCAGATCCGAACGCGACACTCGACGAATCGCGTTCCGACAGCGGCAGCAAACGCACTTCACAAGCGGCAGATCTGACCCGGCCCCGGCGGCGCAGGAGGAGGACGCATTCGATCTCCCCGACGAGCTCATGCTCTTGGCCATGGAGGACACGAGTGCGGAGTAAAAACAAGCTGGAGCGGAGGAACAAGGGCGAATCGACAGTCTTTTATAATATCCAAGATAGTGCTAAAAAAGGAATTTTATATAAGCAACCTCGCCAACGGTTGTATACAAATGTCCGATGCCATTGAAGAACATATCGCAAACGGAGTCGAAAGAAACTCCGTTACCAACATATCGGCAACGGTTAATAATTCGCGACCGTTGCCTATGAAGGCGGGACGCGGGCCAGCTTGCCTGGCGGGGCGGGTTTTCTCACGCGGAAAGCGCGATTCTCCGTCGCCTAACTCGTGCCGTTTCCATAGAGGGGTATCGGATGTGTCGTTCTGTACTAGTGACAACTGGAGGCGTACCAGTGGCGCCGTGGCGAACGGCTTCGCGCCGCGCACCCTGCTGAAGGAACAGACCGAGGCGCTGCGCGACAACGGCTACCCAGTGCCGCCGGACATGCGCGTTGGCCACGGCTATGCCATCTCCGTCCGCGGCATCCCGGTGCCGCGGCCGCTGACACGGTCGAACCGCGACTTCCACGCGGCCCAGATCGCACACTACTGGCGCGAACTGACGCCGGAGATGCGCGACGACCCGCGCTGGAACCCGGAGGACCCGGGCAACGCCGCCCGGTACGAGGAGGCGTTCCAGCGCCTCTTCGAGGAGGAGATGAACCGGTGGGAAGGCCCCGACCTGGCGCCCAGGGACAAGAACGTCGCCGGGCGCGAGGCGTTCTGGAGCGTGCACGGCCGCACGCTCCAGGCCGTCATGGACCACATCGCCAACGGCGGCTCCCTGCTGGAGTGGCCCCACGCTCCGCCTCCGGCGCCGCCAGCCAACGTGTGGGCACCGCGTACGTCGCCCTCCTTGCGCTCGACAGGGTCATCGTCGCGGGCGTCGTCCTCGCGAGCGTCTTCATCGCATTCCTCCTCCTCCCTCTCCCGCGTTCTGCTCTCGCCGAAGCCGGAGCCGATGAAGGAGAAGGCGGAGCCGACGACGCTCTACGCTGAGCTCCTGGCGGTGCAGGCGGCCAAGGACGAGGACGAGCTCCTGCGGGCCGCGGAGGCCGCGTCCATGGAGGACGTGCCGCCCATGGACGGGCCATTTGCCTGCGCCTGGTCGGCGTACATGCACGCCATTGAAACTGGCGTGCCGTTCGTCGACCTCACCGGCGACGGCGATGCCGGCCCTAGCCGCGTCAAGAAGGAAGACGACGGCGCAGGAGCAAGCGGCGTGAAGAAGGAGGAGGACGAAGACCCCTACTACGCCTTCAGCCGCCGCTACGGGGCCGCCAGTAGATTTAGGTTTAGTTTTTTTTTAATTTCATTCAAATCTGTAAAATTTCCTAAAATTTGAATGAAATTTGTCGAAGTTTAAATTTGGGCGCCGCGAGTGGGGATCGACGGCGCCCAAATGGGCAAGGTAGTCCGGACGGCGCCCAAAGGGCCTGTCCGGAAGGCATTTGGGCGGCCATTTGGGCGTCGTGACTGGAGATGCTCTCACCACACTGTCCAGGGCAACGCGTCGCAGTGAACCGAGAGCTCCCCGCGGGTAGTAGCCGCCGTGCGAGAAGGCAACCCGTCGTCACCGTCGGCCGAGCGGGCTTTGTCTGCCTGTGTCCTCCGGCGACAGCGGGCCAGACGAGGGAGAAGACGCTGGGTCGGCGGCGGCTAGGGTTTCCGCCGAACCGGCTCCCCCAGAGATGATGCAGGGTGGGTTTTCAACTTGTTCTTTACTTCCTCCAATCCAAAAATAGTATCTATATATAAAGGGAGGACAAAGCAACGGCCTCTCAGTGCCCCTGAACTGTAGCTACTGTAGCTATCTACAGTAGCTACAGTGCCAAATCCAGTCCATCCACTCGAAGATGAACGGTCCAGAACTGGCCTCACTTGATCAACCATCGCACGCTACAGTGCTCGCACGGCTTTTGGCGCGCGAGGCAGAGCCGCTCATCCGGTCGCGGCTGGTCGCCCAGTACACGCACGAAATTTGACGCACGTCCACAGCCGGTTGCCCACCACCCGCACGACATTTAACGCACGCCATCACCGGATCCAAACGGTCGTCGCGCCTTTTTGCAAAAAACCCCTACACTCTCCAAATTTTGCCGACACGTCCCCCCGGCATCTCACTCGGCCTCCTCCTCTCCTCTCTCTCACCCCTTCCCTTCTTTCTCCCTTTTCGATCTCCATGTCGCCGTCGCCGCTTGATTACGGCGAGCTCTGCCCACCTCCGCCGCCGTGCTGTGGCGCAAACGATGCGCCACACAATCCTCTGCCTCCCTACCCCGGCGATTCGCCTTTCCTCTCCAGCTGCGGCCGCGCACGACCCCAACCCGAACTAGGGTTTCGGCCGTGTTCATCGCTCTGCGGAGCTCCTGCTGCTCCGGCTTCGCCATGGTTGGGTGCGGGATCCTCCTCCTGTACCGCCATGGTGGTGTTGGTGAAGAATGCCTCCCCGTGGCCCCTTCTCCTGTGGCCACACGGGCGCTGCCCCGTCGCCGTGGAGCTATGGCCATGGGCGCTGGTAACCCCTCTCTCCTCACCTCTCTTCTTCTCTCCCCTGGCCTTCGTGTCTTGCTCTATGATGATGCATACTTAGTTGTGATTTTAGGTTTTCTGTTATTAAGTTTTGAGTTGCTCGGCTGCTCCTGTGATGAACACTGGATGTGCTCTATTGTGATCTGCTCTATGCAAGTGTCAAATGATTTCTATAGCTAAATAATTTCAGCTTTGCATGCTGTGATGCCTCTATTTGAGTTACACAGAAGCTAGCTAATAAATTTAGCTAAGGAATTTTTTTTGTGCTTTCCTGTGCTTCTGTTGATGAACAAGAGTATTCATACTTAGCCAATCCAGTTCCCTGGTTCACTGGCTTGTGCTTGAGGTGCTTTTTCCTGTGGAATTTGTGCCCAGCAATCCATGTGCTGGACCTGTGCTACCAACAGATGTGAACAAGCAACAATTGCTTATGTGCCTTTGCTCAGATTTGTGGATTTATCTCCCCTGCCTATGATGCACAGGCTGAGGCCCAAATTTATTTAGAACAGATGTTGTGCTTGATTTAAAATCCCTGTGATGAACTAGCATAGCACTTCTATGCCTATCTGAGGGAAATATACACCACTCTACTCCATGTGTAACTAGCAGTTCATTTTGCTTGAGAAATAAAGCATCAACCTCTTATCAGGTGTGGTGGTGGTGATATTCTGCTGTTTGTATACATTTCTTTCGCATGCCAAGTGGATTTCTGTGACAATCCAGCCAGTGAGGGTGCCCTGAGGCTAAAGGTGGTTATTTAAGAACAGATACTATACTACTTAGTCGCCTAATTAAACTCGATGATGCAAATAGCAATACATCTTATTGCTAGACTGAGAGTAACACTAATCCTAACCCCATCTTTGTATTTGTTTTATTTTGTTTTTTGCTTTTCTTTTGCTTTGCAGTAAAACATTATTGGAATGATTGTCAAGAAGAAGAAAGATAAATAAAAGACATTTTAGTTTAGGAAACAATTGTAAATTCTCTTTTTGAATTTCAGTTTGTTATAATAAAGTTGTAAAGACGTTGTAATTTGTGTTTACTCAGTAAAATTATTGGTTTGTCTTTGCAATAATTCAATAAGTTGTCATACTAATTGTAAGGTCTGATTTATTCAAATAACTTTTAGCCTTCAGATTTGTGTTCAATAAACTAACATAATCAGTGTAACTAGCAGTTCATTTTGCTTGAGAAATAAAGCATCAACCTCTTATTAGGTGTGGTGGTGGTGATATTCTGCTGTTTGTATACATTTCTTTCGCATGCCAAGTGGATTTCTGTGACAATCCAGCCAGTGAGGGTGCCCTGAGGCTAAAGGTGGTTATTTAAGAACAGATACTATACTACTTAGTCGCCTAATTAAACTCGATGATGCAAATAGCAATACATCTTATTGCTAGACTGAGAGTAACACTAATCCTAACCCCATCTTTGTATTTGTTTTATTTTGTTTTTTGCTTTTCTTTTGCTTTGCAGTAAAACATTATTGGAATGATTATCAAGAAGAAGAAAGATAAATACAAGACATTTTAGTTTAGGAAACAATTGTAAATTCCCTTTTTGAATTTCAGTTTGTTATAATAAAGTTGTAAAGACGTTGTAATTTGTGTTTACACAGTAAAATTATTGGTTTGTCTTTGCAATAATTCAATAAGTTGTCATACTAATTGTAAGGTCTGATTTATTCAAATAACTTTTAGCCTTCAGATTTGTGTTCAATAAACTAACATAATCAGGTTTTTAGACCAATTTTATTGTCTAATGGACTCTCTGATTCTCTCATATAAAGTGGTAGGCTGCTGGATTTTTTGTTATAGTACTTGCTCTATATCCTGATCATAGGCTACTTCCATGTATATCAATTGTTTTGTTATGGTTAGAGTCTATAACTGTTGCTGTTGGTCTAATCTGGAAGATGTGTGTGCCAAATCATCGACCATCTTCAATTGTTTCACATATGGATTGTTTTTTTACACATTTTGTTGTTAAGTTGGTAGGTCTTACCAACCCATGCCTTTTATTTTGTATGCTCACCTTTTTTTCTTGAACAAAGTATGCTCACCATTATGTTTCAGACATTTTATATATTAAATATATGCATATATTACAACCTGGTGTCCCTTGAAAATATATCATGATCTTAGTGACAGTGTAGCTATGTAGTTATACATCAGTTATTTATTCCTCTTTGAAAATGATGATCATATATCCTTTGCATTAAAAAGGAGTCTACCACTTTTTGTTCATCATATTACCTGTATGTAATTGTTCTTTGATGTACCCAACTTTTACAGCTCATGGCAAGCTTCTAGAATTAGGGAAATGGTCACCACTTTGACCTGAAAAGTAGCTAAATTGATGCAGTACACATTTTGTTTCGACATGTACATTAGGGAAATCTCCAGCTCTATTGTTTGGGTCTTCGATGCAATATAATATAGCTTTCTTGAAAAATTGGTGTATCTAGATTTCACAGTACATGAGAGGTCGTATTTATTGCAATATATCTTACATGTTCTCTTTGTGTTCATTTTATTAGTCTGTACATGGTGCAACAATTTCAGTTTCGTTGTGATTTCAGCTTTGATGACATCAACAAGAAATTGTGAACCTGTAGTTATCTGCGAGCTGCTGCTCCACCACTCTCTCTGGAATATTTATTAAACCATTTACCTAAATGTTATTTTTTGTTGTTTAATGTTTTCATTCCGTTTTATCAATTAATAAACACACGCACGCTGCGCCATCTTGCCTAGTTCCCTCTAAAGCTAGATGTGGTGATGTACGTATCTTCTAGGAGTATCCTTATGTGGGTGTGCGCGCTGAAATTAAGCAGTGCATGTGCACCGTCCCTGAAGAGTCGGATCGGCCACCACACCGCCGCACGGTTCATGTGCAGTGCAGCTTCGTTCGGACACACCCGTGCACAAGTGGCCGGCGGTTTGGTGGAGAGACTTGGACTCGTGGCTCTGACCACCACCTCGCGCGAAGGCGGGCAGCTCTTCTCGTCGACGGCCAACGTTGACCCTGCCACCTTCGCCAGCCTTTTTTTGCTAATAAACGAGGGAACTTCAATATTTATGTATGAAATGTGCTCTGCTTTCAGCCTCTCGCCACTCCACATAGTCCAAAGAAACTTCTTCTCTTCCACGACCGATTCAAGAGCGCGGATTTGGAGAAATAATTGGCTAGAGCCGCGCACGCAGCAACACGGCGCACTCAGCTAATCATCATCGCCTCACTCTGGTCAGTGTGGTCACAGCTAGAGCATGTCCTGAGAGAGGAGCTCCCAACTCCGGGGACAGCTAGCATGAGGACACGCGTGCTCTCTCTGTTCGTCCTCGTCGTCGCCGCCAGCTTCTTCTCCCCTCCGTCGCCACCGCCGACACCATCAACCTCGCCACGTCCATCACCGGCAACCAGACGCTCGTCTCAGCCGGCGGAGTCTTCGCCCTCGGCTTCTTCAGCCCGCCCGGCGGCAGGACGTACCTGGGCATCTGGTACGCGACCATCCCTAACCAGACCGTCGTGTGGGTCGCCAACCGCAACAACCCGCTCGTCAGCGCCCCCGGCGTGCTAAGTCTCACCCCGGACGGCCGGCTCGTCATCGTCGACCGCCGCAACTCCACCGTGTGGTCCTCGCCGGCGCCCACCACCGGGAAGAACCAGATTACCGCGCGCGCCACCGCCCAACTCGGCGACGACGGCAACTTCCTCCTCAGCTCCGACGGCAGCGGCGAGCCCGAGAGCGTGGCGTGGCAGAGCTTCGACTACCCGACGGACACCCTCCTCCCGGGCATGAAGCTCGGGATGGACCTCAAGAGGCGCATGACTTGGAACATCACGTCGTGGAGCAGCGCCACGGACCCCTCCCCGGGCGCCTACACGTTCAAGCTGCTCCCCGGCGGGCTGCCGGAGTTCTTCCTCTTCCGTGGCGCGGTGCGGGTGTACGGGAGCGGGCCGTTCAACGGGGCTGAGCTCACGGGCGTGCCGGACCTCAAGAGCCAGAACTTTGTCTTCGGGGTCGTGTCCAGCCCCGACGAGACCTACTACACCTACTCCATCAGCTCCGACGGCGACGCGTCGCTGCGGTCGCGGTTCGTCGTGGACGCCACGGCTGGGCGGGTGTACCGGTACGTGTGGATCCCTGCGAGCCAAGCCTGGAGCCCCTTCTGGTACTACCCGACCGATCCCTGCGACAGCTACGACACGTGCGGGCGGTTCGGGTACTGCGACATGAGCCATTCCCCGCTCTGCAGCTGCCTGCCGGGGTTCCAGCCGCTGTCGCCGCAGCAGTGGGGGCTCAACGACGCCACAGGCGGCTGCGTCAGGAGCACCAACCTCAGCTGCACCAGCGCCGGAGACGGGTTCTGGCTGATGAACCGGATGAAGCTGCCGGAGGCGACAAACGCGACGGTGTACGCCGGGATGAACCTGGACCAGTGCAGGCAGAAGTGCCTGGCGAACTGCAGCTGCACCGCGTACTCCGCCGCGAACATGAGCGGCGGTGTAAGCCAAGGGTGCGTCATCTGGGCCGTCGCTCTGGTCGACATGAGGCAGTATCCGGCGGTCGTGCAGGACTGTACATCCGGCTCGCGCAGTCTGAGGTGGATGCCTTGACCATAGCAGGTTAGTACTACTTCTGACTGGTCTCCAAAACATTTTACTTTACTTGTTCTGCATTTCAAAACTAGCACACATTTTTTTCCCACGAGCATTTTCAAAATTATCTTGGGTTGAATACACCTACTACTATATGATTACATCACTAAGAAACTTCTCATTTTATCTCGATTCACATATATATCTACCTTGATCTTCAAAGAAAGCCAAGTTGGGGATGAATTTGGTATTGGAGTTGAAAACTGACCTGTTGGGCAGTACTGGATTCTGGAAATAGTGGTCTCCGATAAGGACCGGCCATCCCCTCCGTTCCATTTACAGAATCCAGCATCACATCACAAGAACATTTGCTGGTCTAGTTGAGCAAGCGTCCAAATCTGTCTGTCATGGTCCAAGATTAATGCATCCTCTGTTTTCTTCTTCCCTGTAACCATCTGATAGCGAGTAAGCCGTGTTCTTTTGCACGGCCATTCCTCTCGGCCAACCGTTTGGACTTTGTATGTCCTAGTTGGCCAATCAACGAAGAAGTCGCACTTGATACTTGTGATTTCATCATCCGAATACAAGTCGACGGCTACATGCGAACAGAAGCAAATTAGCATGGGTCCTGTAGCCGAGTCGTTGGGTGATTGCAACATACATCGATTTTTCTACTGATAGTACCCGCGTTCCTACCAAACTTGCTGAATTAGGTGCTGTGTGCAGTCCGCAAGAAAGATCACTCAACGAACAAATGTGGAATACCACCCAACTTGAAAGTGACGTAAAGTTATAAAAGATGTTCTCCTTGTGTGGAACCGTATGTAGATTGGTAGATATGATTAACTAACTATGAGCACTGAGCAAGCAGTTGGACTAGAAAAGCTAATAGAGTACTAGTTCACACAAGTTTATCAAAACACATGTGTTCAACTATGCAGTGTTAGGCCGGCTCACCTCACGCTCACCGTTGCTTGATTTCAGCTACCCGCGGGCGTCCAAATAGGAAGGTGCTGATCGCCGGCTTGGCCACTGCTGCCGGCGTGCTCCTTCTGGTGGCGATCGGCTGCTGCTGTTTTTGGAGGAACAGGGCGAGGAAGAAGCTTCAGACTAAAACGGCACCAACCACAAGCAGCCGGGACGACGACGTGCTTCCGCTCAGGTTCAGGAAACGCCCCCGCTGGGCGGTGTATCACGGGATCAACGGCTGGAAGAGGGCCAGATGGGCAGCGAGAAAGATCTTGACCTTCCGTTGTTCGACCTGGACGTGATTCGGGCCGCGACAGACAACTTCGCCGACGGCAGCAAGATCGGACAAGGTGGATTTGGCTCCGTTTATATGGTAGGACAACAAACACTCTATAGCTTTGTAACAACCTTGATTAGTACTGATGAAGATACTAACGACATTGCAAATTTGACGAGCAGGCAAAACTTGAGGATGGACAAGAAGTAGCGATAAAGAGGCTATCCAAGAAATCAGTACAAGGGATTGGGGAGTTCAAGAACGAGGTAAAACTGATAGCAAAGCTTCAGCATAGGAACCTTGTGAGGCTGCTGGGCTGCTGCATCGACGGCGATGAGAGAATGCTTGTCTACGAGTTCATGCATAACAACAGCCTCGACACGTTCATATTTGGTCAGTTCATCTTTTTTTCAGAACCGGTTCTAATTACTTTTGGTCTGGTTAGATGTACAATGTGTTTACCCCAGTTGATATATTGTGCAGATGAAGGGAAGCGCAAGTTACTCGGATGGAAGAACCGGTTTGAGATCATTCTGGGGATTGCACGGGGTCTCCTATATCTCCATGAGGATTCAAGGGTCAGGATCATACACAGAGATATGAAGGCAAGCAACGTGTTACTGGACAGAAATATGATTCCCAAAATCTCAGACTTTGGTATCGCGAGAATGTTTGGAGGTGATCAGACAACTGAGCACACCATGAAGGTCATCGGGACATAGTGAGTTCTATCTCTCAATTAATATGCACACAGTACCTTTGAGGATATATTTGGGCTTTCCTGCTGACTAGTGAGCTGTTGGTCTTCAGCGGCTACATGTCTCCCGAATATGCAATGGATGGCGTTTTCTCTATGAAATCCGATATCTACAGCTTCGGTGTCCTGGTGATAGAGATCATCACTGGCAAGAGGAATCGAGGATTTTACGATGATGAACTTGACCTCAATCTCCTTGGTTACGTAAGTATCAGCATTGTCAGAAGTAATCGATCTTTTATTGTTTCTGCTACTAATACACAATAATGTTTCTCCTTTTTTCAGGCGTGGATGATGTGGAAAGAAGGTCGGAGTGTGGAGCTACTAGATGAAGCAATGAGCGGTACCTTTGACTACAGCGTGGTGCTGAGGTGCATACAGGTTGCTCTGCTTTGTGTTCAAGTGCAGCCTAGGAGCAGGCCACTGATGTCTTCAGTTGTTATGTTGCTGAGCAGCGAGAATCCAACGATGCCAGAGCCAAATGAGCCTGGGGTAAACATTGGGAGGAACACTTCAGACACGGATTCATCTCTAACCTTTACCGGAACCAATTTCACAGAAAATGCAGTAGATGTTAGATAGCTTTAGGGTAGTAATGGTTGTAGGTTTTTTGATCTACCTAGTGGAATAGTTTGTACAGCAGAGGCATTTTTTTCGAAGGTTGTCACATTCTCTTGGAAGTTTAACTGAACTAGCTAAAGGAAAACTGTAAGTATTACTCATACAAAACATGTGCGTTCCAAGTGAACTATGTACAGAGTTTGTGTTCTCCTAGTTTTGAGCACCAACTGTCAAAGTGACCCAGCATAGTACTCTAGTTCCAGCTGAATATAAAACGTAGTTTAGCTTAAGAACCTTGCTGTGTTTGTGTCAAATATTGTGTACGTGTTGGGTTATGTTTGGACTTGGAGTTGTATTAGGTGTGGATAGGTACGAGTACTGTTCGAGTCGAACTCTTCTCGTCTGGACCTCCCATATAATGAGTGGAGCACCACACGTATAACCTATGACGACTTCATAGCAACAAGCACGCAGGGGGAGCCGGCGGCTTGTGCCGGCGCCTAGGACGGCCAGGGTTGCGGTATCAATGGCAGATTGGATCGATCCGATCAGAAGCGTGAAAGGGCGTGTGGCGGCGGCGACAGCGGATGGATCGCGAGCAGCAAGGAGCACGCCACGTAGTGGCTATGGGCTAGAGGCGCAGGAGGGCCAAGGCCCATGCGAGCGAGGTCCAGTTCAGCGGCAATGCGGGCGAGTCCAAGTGCATGCACGTGAAGGTGGTGCAGGTCGTGTTGATGGATCGATCGGAATCTTTTTTTGAAAGGTCTACACTGCGTATTCAACACAGATTATACCAAACTAAGAACAGAAATACGCAGACAAAACAAGCCGAAGAACTCAGCACAACAGCAGCAACTGCTGAACCACCGCAAACGCCTGAAGATGATCTCCATCGGCGAGCACCGCCGGAGAACAAGACACCAGGCCACCGCGCACCCCGGGAAGGAAGCACCCCACTCATGTAGAAGACCTCAGGAGCCGTCCGCCGCAAGCGACGAAACTGAAGATCGTTGAACGCGCACGGCCAAGGCGCCTCCATCCCGCATTCACCCCTCTTCCATCCATCCCTGCACTGAGAACGAACATGGCTTGCCGGAGCCGCCGCCGAGAGCACGCCTTGACCACACCTTCTCCCCTCGCCACCACGGCCGGCCGGAGAAAGAAGGATCAAGGCGAAGTTGAAGCAGAGCACGAAGACAGAGCCCCTCCAACCCACGCCACCACTAGTAGGAAAAAGCCATTCTGTGGCGCACCCCTAAAGCTATTCTGTGGCGCATGGGGGGTGCGCCACAGAATACTCGCCACTAAATTGTGCGCCACAGAATTACTTTCTGTGGCGCACCCCCTAACCGTGCGCCACAGAATAGGGTGCGCCACAGAAATATTTTGGGTGCGCCACAGAATTCCTGTGCAGTATTCTACCCGTACGTATACCAGAATACAAATATCCGTATAATACCAGAATACATGTATATTTCATATTTACACAGATATAACAGAAACAGAAATATATATTTCATATTTCCACAGATATAACAGAAACAGAAATATATTTTCACATGTATATTAAAACAAACACATTACAATGTCATCGCATTACTTATATCCCGAGATACATACATATATAGTGACAATTGGTACAAAAGTTCACACAATGTCACACAAGTCTTAATGTCACACAATAGTTCACACAACTAAGATCAAATAGAGAACCACCCGTATGATGGATCCTTCTTCCTGATCCGCTCCGGAAACGGATTATAGCCGTCTTTCGTCATCCACGTCCTCGTGTCATTCTGCATATCTAGGCGTTCTTCGATCTCCCACTTAGACAACCCTGAAAATCGATTGGGATATATATTTGGTTAATGATATAACTAGAGTATGATTTATTCATCTAATATAGAAAAGAAATAAGCACTTCTTGCGAGTGAGGCAAGGTTTTCTTTTATAATACATTCTACCTATGGCGTTGTGTAAGGACCCCCCTGCTGTCTTGACATCTTCCAGGATGATTTTCGATAACTGTAACTGGATGCGATGGAAGTCTTCTCTAAGCTCATCATCGGTGAGATCCTCATCTTATTTGGTCCATTCTTGGAGACTAAATGGCAACCTCGTTATCACTGCATCCCGGACAAACCCTTTCATGTGAAAGAGGACGTAGAAGGCATCCACGCTGCCAGACTTTTGCTTGAGGCAATGGAACCCAGTCCCATGGTGAAACTTGTGTGTGTTGTCCATTACACGTTCCCCTTTCTTCTCGAAGGGACCTCCGTTTTGGGCGTAGCCCTCGAGAGCCTCATCGAGAACACCCTTAATTCTAGTGTAGTCTTTCGGCACGTCCAAATTCCCTGAGTCAAAATATGTGGCAACTGACCACTTCGGGCTTACGACGATGAGTACTGAGTACTTGTCACTGCTCAACACAATTGAAACGGAATATTGGAAAGGATCAACACAACAGAAGAAATCTATAAGAAAGCATAAGATACGACAGCGGCGACTAGATGCGGACTTACTTGAAAAAGAAAGGCACAAGAAGGCTGTTCTTCGTGTTCATGTTCAGCATGATTCTCTGGAGGTACTCTGTGGCCCTGGCCCGTGTCGTTGATCCTTCCTCCAGCTGGCTGTCCCGCATGTAGTAGGGATCCACTACCTTGACGTAAGGGGTTTGTTCTCTCCTGATCTTCATCGCCTGGTTGAGCGCGTATAGGCGGACCAAGTTATAGTCCAGCCGTTTATAGTGAAACAAGTTGAAGACGTCCTCGCACGATATGAAGAACAGATCCGCGGGGGATTCATCGACGAAGTCAACCAAGTCCTTTGGCACCTTGACAGTGAACACCGGGTAGTTTGGATTCTCGTCTTTAAGAAGGTTGTCCTCTAGCTTCAAGATAGCATGTTGCAAAGGGACCATGCATCCATCTGCGAGGTGGAGCAGCTCCGGAGGCAGTATCGGTTGACCAGCTTCATGCAATCGGGACGACAAGCCACCCGCACGGGGTGGTATCATGGGTTCATACCCCAAGATAGGTTTCGGCTTCGGAGCTGGCTTACTTCTCTTCCTGTGCTTCTTCTTCTTCTCTGGTGTATCTTCCGGAGGCAGTATTGAGTACTGTCTGGAGCCGAAGCTGATCACTGGGGGAGGCCCTTTTTTCCCTCCCTCAGTCCAAACCCTGACAGACTCACATATGGTAGTAAAGAGCGACGTGAGCGTCTTTGTCACCGCCTCTGCGATGAACGTCGGAATGATACTATTTTCCTCTATCGGTTCCTCGCCTCTTGTTCGAGAAACCCCGGCCTCGTCATTGTCGGCCATGTTTGCACTGCATTAAAAAGAGGCAAAAAGTTAGTATAACAAATTTAAGATAAAAAAATCACCTAACTAATTAGTACTAAGATACCCCGGCCCATGCATTAGTCGCAATACCCCATACGTCCTATTTTTAGCAAAGTCATGCCAAATTTCACGAAAAAATTCGGCATGACCTTTGCTAAAAAAGGGACATATGGAGTACCCGAATTTGCCAGAACGGAAGTTAATCGACGTTCCGGCAATCTCAAGGGCCTCTCGGGGTACCTGCAAGCATTTCCAACAAAAAAAACACATCTCTGGCCGGCATCTCCGGCCGCATCTCCACGACACGATGGTCGGAGCACAAGCACAATACACCATATGTCCTTTTTTTTAGCAAAGTCATGCCAAATTTCACGAAAAAAATCGGCATGACCTTTGCTAAAAAAGGGACATATGGAGTACCCGAATTTGCCGGAACGGAAGTTAATCGACGTTCCGGCAATCTCAAGGGTCTCGGGGTACCTGCATATATTTCACAAAAAAAAACACATCTCCGGCCGGCATCTCCACGACACGATGGTCGGAGCACAAGCACAAACACCCAACTCCACGACACGATGGTCGGAGCCACATCCACATCTCCAAAAAAAAAATCCACATGTCCGGCCGGCATCGCCACATCCCACATCTCACCTGAAAGAACGCGGTGCTTCTTCCCAACTTCCTGCATACGGAAATACAATATATTAGTTTACAAATGAAATGCATTTCAAAAATACAAGTAAAACTAACCTAACAGCAGCAGCACTAACCTAGCAACACAACTAGAAACTAACCTAGCTAGCACTAGCAGCAGCAACTAACATCAACTAACAAGCAGCAACTAATTAACAGCAAGCACTAACAACTAGCAAAAACTTAGCACTAACCTAACACTAACCTAGCTAGTAGCAACTAACAACTAGCAAGCACTAACCTAGCTAGTAGCAACTAACCTAACACTAACCTAACAGCAAGCAGCAACTAACAGCAACACACCTAACAGCAACTAAACTAACCTAAACTAACAAGTAAAATTATCAACTAACTAACTAAACTAACAACTAACCTAACAGCCTAAACTAACCCAAAGCACAAGCAAGCAAGCAACAAACTAACCTAAACTAACAACTAACCTAATAGCAACTGAAATTATCAAATTCGTACAAGAATTTTAGTGTAGGCATTTTGACAAACACCATCGGTGCTAGGAGGGAGAGGAGACCAGGGGAGGAGGAGGGGTCACCTTCGGTGCTAGGAGGGAGAGGAGGTGGTCGGCGGCGGTGTCGAGGGCAGTGCGCCGTGTCCAGGCGGTGGCGGCGAGGTCGTCGGTGGCACGGGCGCGAGGTGGGCGAGGCCGAGGCGGCACGGGCGCGAGGTGGGCGAGGACGAGGCGGGGGCGTCGGCGGCGGCTCGAGGTCGACGGCGACGAATTAGGGCGGGCAAGGTCGTCGGTGGCATGGGCGCGAGGTGGGCGAGGCCGAGGCGGCACGGGCGCGAGGTGGGCGAGGCCGAGGCGGGGGCGTCGGCGGCGGCTCGAGGTCGACGGCGACGAGTGGGTCGAGAGCACGTACAGAGAGCGAGGAAGAAGAAGAGAAAGAAACGTAACTGGCGGCCGGGACGCGAAATATGCCTAAGTGTTGGAATTCTGTGGCGCACCCCTAGTGGATGCGCCACAGAATTTTGATATTCTGTGGCGCATCCACTAGGTGGTGCGCCACAGAATTCCTTCGCCAGAAATATCATAAGCCTCTGGTCCCTGATCTTGACAAAACCATCTCAGTAGCCCACTGGTTAGCTGTTCTGTAACTCTGAAACCTGGGGCAGCCAGGTTCGAATCCTGGCTGTCACCAATATTTTTTTTTAAATTTTGTGTTTGTCTTATATTAATTAATACACAAAAAAAGTTTCACACACACAAATTAATACAAATATTGAACTTGTGCCATATATCAAAATATTGAACTTGTGCCATATATCAAAATACATAGATATTCTTGTCTCACGCACACAAACAAATTATATATAATACACAAAAAAGTCTTCTTCTTCCCGTCCGGTTCCGAGCTAGCATCTCTTCTTTCCCTTCTTGGCGGTTGAATACTTTAGGCCGGTCACCTTGAGATTTCTTCGCGTGAACGGACAACCTTTCGTAGGTAGGGAGGTCTTCCTTTTTTCTTTACAAGTAGTAGGCATGTCGAAGTACTTGTCGAATTCCTCCTCGATCTTCGGATCGCCGTTCTTGTCCAAGTCCTCCTCGTTGGCGTCTCCTTCCATTCCGATGATGCTCCTCTTGCCCCTCCTCACGACAACACGGCTAGGCTTTGACGGGTCGGTAATGAAGAAGCATTGGTCGACTTGGCTAGCGAGTACCCATGGCTCATTTTTCGCGGAGGCGTTCTTCGATTTGGCTTCGGGTATAACCATGGTGGTGAAATACCGGCCTTCTTTTTCGACGTTCTTGGCCCATCTCACACGGAACATTGGCACCGACTCTCCACAGTAGTTGAGCTCCCATATCTCCTCTATCCTTCCGAAGTATCTTTGCTTGACGGTAGCCTCGTCATCGGCGTAGGATAGCATAGTTACTCCTGAGTTTTGATATTCGCTACTCCTGTCCTTTTCCTCGGTGCAGAATCTGTAACCACTGATGTCGTACGACTGATAGGTCTTCACGTTCTGCCCGGGCCCTGTGATATGGAGAATATGAGTTTTTCATCTTTCGTACATGGCTTTCTGACCCGTGATTCAGACAGTTGCCTTTTCTTGAACCAACTCGTGAAGCTGGAGTTGTGCTCTCTGGTTACATCTCCGTTCTTCCTCGGCCGGCCCAGGTCGATGTAATTCTTCTCGATTAAGCTTCTGTGCTCTTCCACCCAAGGTTCGATCAATTCTAAGTGTTGTAGCGCGACCCGGTGAGCCCTTTCGAAGTCGTCGCGTCGACCATCAATGAAGACAGGGAGTGAGCGGTAGCCCTCGCGGTGACCAAAACCAGCGAGCCTGCCGAGGTGCTCCTAGTGGGCAGACCAACATCCTCGTTCTCGGTGCTTAGATAACTCTGGCAGAAGGAGATGCACTCTTTGGTCAGAAAGCCCTTGGCAATGCTTGCGTCTGGACGGGCCCTGTTGCGAACGTATCCTTTGATGACACCGTTCTGCCTTTCGAACGGCATCATGTAGTGCAGGAACGTCGGCCCGAGCTTCAGTATGTCATCAACGACATGGAGAAGGAGATGCACGCAGATGTCAAAGAACGCGGGCGGGAAGTAAATCTCGAGCTCGCATAGTATCCCCACGACCTCATCCTGTATCTTGTGGAGCTGCCTCACGCCGATCGACTTCCGGTTGATGACGTCGAAAAAGTTGCAAAGTGCAGACAGCGTATCACGGACGTGCTCGTCCATTATCCCTCGGATCGCAACGGGAATTATCTGCGTCATAAGCACATGACAATCGTGAGACTTCATCCCGCTGAACCTCTTCTTTGTTTCGTCCAGATATCTGCTTATCTTTCCCGCGTAACCGTAAGGAAATTTGACTCCTAGGAGGCACATGTAGAACTGCTTGAGCTCCTCCGGACTCATAGTGAAGCAGGTAGGGGGAAGCACCACCGCGTTCTTCTTCCTCCTTTTGCGGCGACCTTGAGTCCCTTCCGTCTGGTCATCATTATCATCATCATCACTATCGGGGGCCTGAATATCTTTCTTGATGCCAAGCCATTTCAGATCGTATCTTGCTTTCTTCCCATCCTTGGTCTTTTCCGGCATGTTCGAAAGAGTGCCAAGAACAGCCTCGGTAACATTCTTCGTAATGTGCATTACATCGAGGCTATGGGGCGTTGGAGGACCTTCCAGTACTCCAAGTCATGGAAAGCACACCTCGCTTTCCATACACCCAGCAGCGGATCTACCCTCGGTCGCTTCTTTCCCGGCGCAGGGCACTCCTCCCAATTTCTCAAAAGCTCATCAATTTCTATGCCGCTCCTCGGGCGCGGTTCTGTTCCGAGCTCTTCTTGACCATCGAACAAATCACCGCGTTTTCTCCAAGGGTGGTCCATGCGAAGCCACCTTCGAGCCCCTGGGTACACGGTTTTCGAAGACCCTTGATCTCTTGGTAGCTGGATATGCGGGTGTCATCCATGCACCTGACACATGCGCAGAATCCGTGTCCACTGGGCCGATACATACGAGATTCCAGGATAGTCCTGCACCGTCGTGAGCAACGCGGCTCTCATATTGAAATAATCTTTAGTGTAGGCGTCCCACGTACGGACTGGCGTCTTCCATAACGTTTCTAACTCCTCTTTCAACAGCTCGAAATACAGATGTATGTCGATACCTGGTTGTTTCGGCCCCTGAATAAGCATACTCATGTGTATGTACTTTTGCTTCGTGCACAGCCACGGGGGAAGGTTGTAAGGCCATACAAACACGGGCCAGGTGCTATGTGCGCTACTCTGGTTGCCGAACGGATTCATTCCATCTGTGCTCATACCCAGCCTGACGTTCCTTGCGTCGCGCCCAAAATCTTCGAAGGCGATGTCCAATGCTTGCCAATTGCTAGCGTCTGCAGGGTGTGTCAGGATGGTGCCCTTCTCCGGATCTTCTGCGGGCTTCTCCCTTTCCGCGTGCCATTGCATGAGCTTTGCTTCCTTAGGGTCCACGAACCACCGCTGAAGACGGGGAGTGATAGGAAAGTACCATACCACTTTTCGAGGATTTTTCTTGTTTCCACTCTTGTACCGTCCGTGGCCGCACACCGGACATTTGGTCAAGTCCTCGTAATCGCCCCGATAAATTGCGCAATCATTGATGCAGGCGTGGTATCTGACGTGCGGTAGGTCAAGAGGGCACAGGACTTTCTTGGCCTCCTCGATACTAGTTGGCAATGTGTTACCCTTGGGGAGAATATCATGCAAGAATTTCAGGTTCATGTCGAAGCTCTTGTCGGTCCATTTGTTTCCCGACTTCATCTCCATAGCATCAAGCGTTACTTGCAAGCGCGTATCCTGGGGCCGGCACCCAGGTACAAGGAGTGATCCCGTCTATCCCCATTTGCGCTAGCTTGGCTTTCTCTCTGTCGTTGCTCGTCTGACTGAGAAGCAGTTCTTGAAAATGAGCTTCCTGCAAGGCCAAACTTAGCGGGGTCTGCTCGTCTCTTATCATGATGATGATCTTGTCCGCCGCCGGCATCTCCTTCGTCATGATGATGATGATCTTGTCCGCCGCCGGCATCTCCTTCGTCATCATCTTGTCCGCCGACGGCATCTCCTTCGTCATGATGATGATCTTGTTCGGCTTGTTCCAGCATGAAACCGTGCCTGAGCAGGTGCTCCTCCAATAATCCAGAATCAGGTTCATCCACCTCTCAAGTTTGCATTTTCAACATGGACATCTTATCTGGCTCCCGTTGGACCGAATCATGTCCGCCTTCGCTTCTTCCTTGTATGTTCTGATTCGACCGGAGTTCATCATTATGACCATGGTTGACTACGCGCTATACATAGAGCAGAAACGAGAGTACATATGTTAATTAGAACCGCAACATGCACACACAAACACACACATGCATGCAAGGTCGACGAAAAAAATTCGGCATGACCTCTCTTAAAAGTATGACATATGGGTGGTGCAAAAATTTGTCGAAATGGAAATTAATCAACATTTCGGCAAACATCCATGCACCACGCCGACACAAGCAACAATAAAATGTTTTTTCCGGACCAATTCATGCACACAACACACAAGCTTCATTCATGCATGTCCATCCAACTTTCCTCACCTTGTAGATTCGATCCCGAGACGTGATAGTGGAAAAAAAAAGATGGGGAGAGGAGGGAGTATATATGGGGGAGTCTATACCAAAATAGGTTTAACTACAAAAAATGGAGAAATCTAGGTCAAAATTGGATGGGAGGAGGAGCACCACGAGTTGGGAGGTGGGGTGGAGGAGAGGAAGAAGAGGCAAATGGGAAATGGGTTGGGTAAAGTGGGGAGATGCCCCTTTTAAAATATCTGGAACACACATTCTGTGGCGCCCCTTTCCTGGTGCCCACAGAATGTCTCTCCCCCAATTATTGGTGGGGCCAGCGCAAGTATTCTGTGGCACACCCGCACGGATGCGCCACAGAATATTCTAATTCTGTGGCGCATGGGCAGCCGTGCGCCACAGAATTTGCATATTCTGTGGCGCATCTGACACGTGCGCCACAGAATGGGCCCAAAAGTGGCTGACCCGTGGGTGGGTGTGGGGCCCGGACACTTTCTGTGGCGCACCCCTATTCGTGCGCCACAGAATAGGGACATTCTGTGGCGCACCATGCTTGCAGTGCGCCACAGAATTGTGACATTTCTGTGGCGCACTGTGACAGATGCGCCACAGAATTTGTTTTGTGGCGCAGGCTTGTTTCGTGCGCCACAGAATAGGGATCCATAGAAAAGCTTTTTCCTACTAGTGCACCATGGCCGGCCAGAGAAGCCAGACCGCCGAACCAAAAGCCGCGACGAACACCGACATTCTAGAAGAGCTTCTCCTGTACAGCGGAGGAGAAAGCCAGCGCCTAGCACCAGCACCCCGCCGCACCACCCCCAGCACCCCATGGCGTGGCCAGGAGAAGCCACACCAAGACGAAGAAGGGACAAGGGACAAAACCTCCACAAGCCGGCCATCACCTCCGCCGCGACGACCGCCCCTGGAGCACCTAGCCTCACCGGATCCGTCGATCCGGGAGGGAACCACACCGGACGCTCGCCGACAACGCCCCGTAGAGCGCCGCCGAGGTGGAGATCGAGCCCCGCACCTTTATTCCAGAGCGCCGCCGCAGTCACCACCTCTCCAGCGCCACTGAGAAACCCTAAACTAACTATCTACAAGCCTCGGGCACGGATCCGGGTCTCCCCACTCTCCCACCGCCGCAACGGCGGCCGGAGAGGGGGAGACCAGGAAACGGCCGTCGACGGAGCGGTGGACGAGGAGAAGCAAGTACGAGATTTGTTTGTAAAAAAAACCCTAAACCCCAAACAGTAACAGGGAGGGGAAAGTGAGCGGTCTCCACTGGGATCGAATCTGCAGGAGCAGAGCAGCAAGTATGAGATTTGTTTGTTAAAAAAAATTGTTGCAGGGCCACGCTGTGCACAGTTTTGGTGCATGGAGAAGCCATATTCAAGCATTGACAAGAGAATTAATTGTGCAGTTTGCACGGAGGTATTCTAGGTCGGTTTGCTGAGGGTTTGGAACGCGTGACAGGGCGACAATGACGAGCGATGTGCGTATAAGGCTGGGAGCAGTCTAGAGTACGTCGTGGAGGATCATGCACCAAAGGCGTCGATCGTGGCACGTTGGTGCAGGGCTGATATGATGCGCGGTGGAGCATGATTGCAGTCGAACAAGTTCGGGTGGGTTGGACTGGACAGTCTGACGGGACAGAAGACGGTGAAGATCGGCGACGACGTAGAAGCATGAGGGCTGATGGTGTCCGAATTCTATGGCGTAGAAACACGTGACGCATGCCCAAGGGATGCGTGGTTCGACATGCGATGACGCGGGGTTGATTCAAGATGGCGCGCATATGAGATCTTGAGGTCGAAGCGGCGTGGGGTGGATTGATCATCTACCAAGGAGTCAATGGCGATTCTAGAACGAAAAAGGAGGGTGGGCTCAAAATAACGAATTAGTCGAATAAAAATAACTTAGTTGTATAATATCGACGCAAGTCACCTAGATTTTTGTGGCATGATGGTATGATCATTTATTCATTTATATCTAGTGAAAAAGAAGAGAAATCCTTGCGTCAATGATCAATTCATAATTTTACACACTAGATAGAAAGAAATAGTAAAAAAGCTCCATGAGTCTGTATACTGCAACTGAATATAAGAACTTGGAACGAACGAAGAAACAGAGAATCGCCGTCCGTTAGGCTGGCCGTTCTTCGCCTGCATATCCGGGCAATTTCCCAAGCCTCGGCGATTTTTCTTGCGACCTCCGTCGGCCAGTCTCTCTAGACCTTGGCTGAATAGGAAGCTAGGAACTAGCGATCGATTGATGGAACTGCTCTGCACGGCTGGTGCTACACGTTTTTTTTTTTTGAGAATAGCTACACGCTATTCCTCCTCGGCAGGGCCACTGTTGGGCCAGTATCAACCATTAACACATAAAGCCCGGTGGGAAAGCACTAAAAAAAGTTCCATCGCTAACTTTTCTTCCCTTTTCTTCTTCCTGGCTGAACGGAGCTGAACGACGAACGGAAGAAGCTCTCATCCATGGCTAAAGATATGTAGCACATATATTTGATATTCTTTGGGAAAATTGGAGGGTAGGCTCGAGCCATACGAAGCCTACCTGGTAAAATCGCCTCTGCAAGGAGTCATGTTGAACTAGGAGCTGGATTCTTATGGAGAAGATTCCACTCGTTGATGGAGGGGCTACGGCGTAAGCATGCGGAGAGTCCAAGCCTAGCCAGCGGGAAGGCGAGATGCACGTTGGTCGGACTGGACGTCAGGGTTCGAGAGATACGTGGAACTCGACATCGGTCGGGTATGACTGATGGTTGTCTGCAGTGGGACTGAGGTGGTGTGGGTGCGCGACCCAGTAGATCTTGGCCAAGATTGCGGATGCTCGACGCGGTAATAACGGCGAGGCGTGCGGTAAGCATAGGACAAAGCGACAGACCAGGGCACAGGCGGTCAGACATGTGGTCAGACATGTGTGCAAAGGGGTGCTGAAACAGTGTTGGCGAGTATCGGATTCAAGTTGGTGACTGGGTCTATGGAGATTGACGCGTCAAGTGATGGACAAGAGTCAGTCGTGGAATCTGAGAAAGTGTTGGAAAGTCTGAAATGTCAGAAGCTTGGAGAGTACATGGTCGTATATTCTGTGATGTTCAGTGCACATGGCAAAGTGCGGATGACTATAAACAGAAGAGGCGGAGTGCTATAGCTGTGGACATGTAAAGACTATCCAAGATGAGCGACTGTGAATTTGACTCAAGGTGACTAAAGGCGTCGGCGACGAAATTCCTTCAAGTTAGAAACACTTTCACGCAGACTAGTGATCGTGTGTGATGGTGTTGAACGAAAGAAGGGACTACAGTTGCAGGTGGAGTCACATGGAGTCTTGGAGTAGCAGCGAAACTCATGGAAGACAACTCAATTCCGGAGTACATGGAGTTTTGACGCATTGATAAATTCAAGGTGGTAGACAATATTCACGACTTGATAGCAACAAGCACGCGGGGGGAGCCGGCAGCTTGTGCCAGCGCCTAGGGCGGCCAGGTTGTGGTATCAATGGGGAGGTGCGCCCGTAGTCATGCCCAGCAGATGTAGGCGAGTTCGCCGAACTACGTTAACAAATCTCGGTGTCGTCATCATGCTGTGATTGTTTGGTTCTCGGTAGATCAAATATGCGCCTACGACGGTAGCAAACCTAACTGAAATAATATTCGGGGTTTCAGCACTTGCCACACTACAAGACAGAAAACTAGCACATCTCATAGCAACTTAGTGATCTTATAGCATCTCCAGCTGATCCACAGAAAGGTAGTAATTGTTGTAGTTTCTTCCTCTAGTGGAATTTACTAGATCAGAGGCATTTATATTCCACCTCGGGTCACAATCTTTTGGATCAGTTTGTAGATGATTTTTTAGTATTTTATTTTCAAGATATGATCACAGGGAGTACGTTGATTGTTTTGATTTACAATCTTGTTCATCAAGTTTAAATAGAAACACCAACTCTAATTAAAACCAATAAGAGATACTGTAAATGAATTTTTTGTTGACTTCAATTGTTTGGCTTGGTAAAGCTAAGAGATAAACGTTCAAAATTCGCAAGACGTGACACTTATTATCTTGTTCCTTTAAAGCAATATCAATTGATTCAATGTGGTCGGATCATACGATAGAGGTGCGCCGTAGGCGTGGCTCGGCGTGTAGCACGAGCGGTTTATCCATGAAGAGGCTGTGTTTTGGACTCTCTAAGATGGAGGATCGCCACCCCAGTCGGCTTGGTCAAGGTGAAGCCCTGCAACAGCCTGCAAAAGAGCATGAGGCTCATGGCCGTCCCCAGCGAAGTCGCCATGCATCCACGACGACCGGTGCTGAAAGATATGAATCGCAACTCGCTCTCCGTAAGCACCACGTCCATGCCATCAACCATGTGGCGCTCTGGCTTGAAGTGGAGTGGCTCATCCCAGACGGTCGTGTTCTGGCCTAGGCCAACCCGGCTTAGGAGAACATGGCTTCCCTTGGGCACGCGATAGCCTGCGACGATGGCATCATCGATTGCAACGTGCGGGACGTTGAAGGGAGCGATGGGGTGCAGCCGAAACGCTTCTCGTATGCATGCTTTTATGTAGTTGAGCTGTGGAAGGTCCGATTCTTGTACCAGCCGCTCCCGGCCAACAATACGGTCTATCTCCTCCACGGCCTTGGCCAGCAACGCAGGGCTATTCACCATCTCCGCGAGCGCCCACTCCACGGCATTAGATGGTTGTCTGTCCCCGCTAACGTTATGTCCTGGATATGGAGAAAAATTATGTGCATGAGGTGAGCTAACAAATTAATTGGTTCCTCTGATATAAAAAGGTACTTAATTTAGTCATTAACACAACTTTAAGACGGTACCTTTTCCTATTTGTTTTATTGCACACATAAGAAATTTATGTTATAAAGTATACTTATGGTAAACATAGTTATACAAACATGATGTTTTGGATGAGATTGAGTCAACTGAGATCCAACAGAACTATGTTTTAATAGATTAAACTTAGAAATATATATGTTTGACTCGTAAAACTACTAAAAGCTTCTTTGCGTAATCTTAGAAACGCGGGAATATGAAAAACATAGGAATATGATAGATGTACAATGAAAACAAATGATTGGAAAACAAAATTCCGTAAACTTGCCTGTTTCGTCCTCTGGAATAGAGAAAACAAGAAATCGAATAAACACAATCAATTCATAGTCAAACAACATGAAATAGTATAATTAGGATGCTATCATGCCACTAAAAACCTTCGTCTGATTTCTTCGTGCCAAGGGGATATGAAAAGGGGTCCAAGTGGATTTTGTAAGCTTCATGTTTTTTCTTTAGAACTGGGGTCAATATAATTGACCTCTGCTTTTCCTTTGCAATTTTTTTTGAACCAAACAGATGAACGGAAATTTTCTTCTATGTTTTTCTCCACTTTTCCTATGAATACGTTTTGAATTGGAGGAGTAGTAACTGTGGCACGTACGTGCATGCATGCATGGGACGAAACTTACGTGTTAAATACTGGACATTAATTAACGGGTTCCTCACCATGCACAATGCTTTGATCTCGTCGATGGTGAGCAACGGTTCCCATCGCCGTCTTTGAGCGAGATGAACGTCGAGGAAGTCCTCGAGCTCCTCCTGCCTCTCGCCGCCGTTCCACTGCCTCCACCGCTCATCGATGACGGTGTCGTGCAGTCTATTCATCCTCGCGTTGGCCTCCTTGACCCTGTTCTCGTGGCCGTCGAGGTCAAGACCAAGCAGCCACGGAGATAGTCGCTGACGCAGAAGGAAAACAGGTGCCCAGGGAGGTGAAGGTGGCGTCCATGTGCTCCACCTCGAGCGGTCCTGGCCCGCCGTCGGGCTGAGGCTCCCCGAAGTACCGCCTGCCGAAGACGAGCCGGCGAATGACGTTGCCGCAGTAATGCCGCGCGACGTGCCTGACGTCCACGTCGTCGCCGGAGGCGCCGGTGAGGCTGTAGACGTAGCGCGTGAAAGTTGTCGGCCTCGTCGGCGCGCTTGTCGTGGAACCACTTGTGGCGGGAAGGGCAGACGATTTCGGAGGTGAGCACCCGGCGCATCTTCTTCCAGTGGTCACCGACCGGCGAGAGCACGGCGTCCCTGTACCCGCGGCTGATGACGCTGGAGGCGAAGCTGAGCGGGCGGGACGCGAAGTTTGCGTCCTGCGTCTTGAGCACCTCCCTCGCGATCTTGGGGCAGGTGATGGGGACGACGTGGACGCCGCCCAGGCGGAAGCAGGCGATGTCGGTGCCCATCTCCTTCATCACGAGATGGATCCACCGGAACGCCGGCTTGTGAAACATCATCTCGGGCAGGTTACCCACCACTGGCCACGGCTTTGGCCCCGGCGGGAGCGGCACGGTATTCACAGATGAGGATGTACCACCAAAGATCTTGTTCTTTGGTCTAGACCTCTGGAAGAGGTATATGAACACTATCACGACGAGCAGCAGGGACACATAGGAGCAAGCTCCCGCATTTCGCTAGCTGCTAGCCTGCTACTGGTACTAGCTCAGCTCCTGCCCACAATTACTGGTTAGTTGACCGCACTTGGCCTGGCTTGGTTGTTTAGGTATTAGTGGCAAACAGGCTTGCTCATGTACCCATAAACTTGAGAACTCGAGGCCGGAGGCACCTATTTATACCCCGTATATGGAATTCAAACGTACCCATCGACCTGAAAGGATGGTACCTAGGATGTCGAACTTGCCGTCAGGCTGAGCAGGAGGTTTTTGTTTGAAGAATGTTAAGACTGGTTTTAGGAGTCTGGCCAGCTTTGCCAGTGGCCGTGTTGTCCCCGGATATGAGTTTGTACAACTCATATAGCGCGCAACCCGTATCTGGGCCGTCCGTTTCGGCGATCCGACGGCCCAGATTCGTCATTGACCACGGACAAAAATTGACCGGTCCACGGTGAATCTGGGCCGTCGGATCGCCGAAACGGACGGCCCAGATACAGCGCGGGGCGACATGTAAAACGGTACGGTGGAACCAGGGGTCAGCGATCGTAGTCCTCTGATTGAGAAGAAAAGAATCTTTACTGCTAACCGATGGAGTAGACCAGACAAAATTGTCTATACCCCATATGGATGTAATTTTTTTGGCGGTGTCGAACGTGAATGGTATTGGTGAAACGAAATAGGAATATAAAATAATCTTGTTGATGATATCCTAGTAACACGTGCTTCATACATAAAACCCTTGGACGATAAGACTCTCTCGTCCACACGAGATCTGCCTGTCTCGCTTGTGCGCATGTGGATATTATTATCGGTTTCCTTTTTCTTTTCTTTTATGTGGTAGCTCGAATGTTCCATGACTTTTTTGGATTGTGTTGCATTCCTTGTTTGAGCTGTGTGGCTGAGCCTGTTCGCAGCCATAGATCTTTGCCTCCTAGCGCAATTTGTCCGTAAAGAGTGGAGTAGCCTCTATAATCTTTGTATATGCAGACGCAAAATTGTAAAATACTATAATTATCGGTCTATGAACTAGCCCTTAGAGTATCTCCATCGGGGGCCTCCAAATTCGCGTCCGGCACCTATGAAAGTGAGCGACATTGTACAATTACTGGGTTACAGAGTGGGTTTTGCAGGGAGAGAGTTAAATCATGTCAATCAAATAATTGATAAAAGGTATTGGTTATTATGAGGATACATCAAAGACCTATAATAACATGATGGTTAAGGTTTTGTGGTAAAATTAAAAACATTATTTGTTAGATGACTTAAATAATTTGGTGACTGACTATGTACCATCCAGATATCTTTTTAAAATTAGTGTGTTATATGAAACTATGAGCCATGTAAGTCCATGTAGTCATTTTTACATGAGAAAAAACATGTTTCACTGAGAGAGTTCAATGAAGAATGAGGATGACAGGAAGAGAGTAAAAAATATATCAAAATAGCACTGCCTCCGTTGAAAGTAATCGTGCTTATAGAATATGTGACATGGATTTTTTTCTAATATTAGAACACATACTCTCCATAAATTAAAAGATCACATGTATGTCTGATTTTCTCTGCAATAATTTCCGACAGTCACATGATCTCTTATTTAGATTTTGGTATTTTCCGGTATCTATAAAAGCAAGAATGTACATTAGTATATTCAATATGTTGAAGATGATGCCCTCGTGGGCATATATATAGGAGTACATGATCTACTTGGAGTACAAGTCAAGGTAGAATAAATCCTACGCTATCCTATGTTTCCTAAACACACACGATACTCAACATCCCCCCGCAGTCACAACGGTAGCGACGCAGACGGTGAGACTGGAGAAGAATCCGAAGGTGGAGCCGACGGACATCCCCACCACGGTCGTAACGGTCGACGCATCGCGGAAGTTGTGGCTGGAGCAAAGAACTGACGAGGTTGTTCAAGCAAGGAGGTAGCCCTTTGTGCCGATGTCGAGGTAGCCGAGAGCGTAGGGTGGTGTAGCCGTAGTCGAGGTAGCCGTGCAAGGGGCGCCGTGGTCGATGTCGAGTCGGGGTTGCCGGAGTCGAGGGAGCCGTCAGGAGCCGCGGGCGTAAGGGAGCGCCAGGTAGTCAGGGCGCAGTGGTGCGCCGGGTAGAAGATGACGTGGACGAGGCGTCGCGCCAGGTTGCCAAGCCCGGGGACACGTCGTGGACGAAGACACGCTTCGGTGTTGCCAGCACCGGGCATGCGTAGACAGAAGTTAGTCGGTGTTGACGAGGCGCCGCACCAGGTTTGCCAAGCCCGGGGACAAGTCATGGACGAAGGCACACGTCGGTGTTGCCAGCACCGAGCATGCGTAGACGGGGACCAGTACAAGCTGTACACCATGTCGAAGGGGCCAGCAGAGGAGGACTCGACGACGGTTGCGGCGCCAATCAGCGTAGGGTAGAAGGTGCCGATGTCGCCCGCGGTTGTCGGAGTAGATGAAGTGGTCAGGGAAGATGACGGTGACGTTGTCGATGAGCTTGTACTTGGACGAAGACGAAGACGTGGTCGGCGACGGCGGCGGTAGCCCGTGAAGGGCCACGGCGGTCGCATGTAGAAGCGCGACAACGGCGGTAGCCTGTGAAAGGCCACGGCGGTCGCGTGTAGAGGCGCGGCAACGGTGCTCGAAGGAGGCGAAGAAAGCCCAACAACATGATGAAGACCAAGCACGGACGGTGGCATTCCGTGCCTTTGTGGCGGCGCGGCGCATACCACGGAGACGTCAACGCGCGGGGACGGCGAAGCGGACCGCGTGCCGTGGCGCTACGGCCAGGAGGGGCGCCGCAGCGGCGACGCGCATGCTAGGGCGACGGCGGGGTCGACTTTGGAGCGGTGGCGTGGACCGCGTGTCGCGGCGCTACGGCCCGAAGGGGCGACGCAGCGGCGACGTGCGGGTTGGTGCAGCCGCGGGGACGGCCTCAGGGCGGCGGCGTGGACCGCGTGCCACGGCGCTGTGGCCCGAAGGGGCGACGCAGTGGCGACGAGCGTGTCGGTGCAACCGCGGGGAGAACCACGGGGGCGGCGGCGCTGTGGCCCGAAGGGCGTCGTAGCGGCAGCCCGTTGCTCGATCGGTGGATAGGCGCACAAACTCGGGGACGATCTTCACGGGAACCTAAGAAGGCGCACGCAGACGACTGTATAGGTCGACCGCGCGGCGCGGATGGAGTGGATCACGGGCGAGCGGGTGATCAATCCGATCGCTCGCAAGGTGGAGGAGGCGACGCTCGGCGTGAGGAGTACGACAGGAGGTGGGGCGGCGAAGAAGCCGAGCGGCCAACGTAGCGTCGGCGCTCGGGCGGCCAACGCAGCACCGGCGTGAGGGAGCCAGGCGCACGGCGGAAGCGCCCGAGCGGCAGACGCGCGGAGGGCGGCCGTGTCGGGCCGCCACGGTGAAGGCGGGTGCTGATGGAGGTGTCCCGTTCGGAGCTGGACGACAGCGGCCGCCGCAAACCGACAGCTGGCAGACGCGCGAAGGGCGGCCGTTTCGGGTCGCCGCGGCGTGTGAGGCCGCCTAGTCGGTGAAGAGCACATGCGAACGGCGGCCGTGCGGGCCGCAGCGTAGCGCGAGAGGCCGCCATGTCGGAGTAGAGGCGCGCGAGGGTCGACGGCGGCGGCGGGCGACGCAAACCGATCTTAGATCGGAAAACTAAAAACAGGAAAACGCCGATCAAAATGACCGGCGAGAGAGAAAACGCCAACAGTCGTGGGGTTGTCATGGCAGATGTTACCATAGGGTAACTTGAGTTGTTGGGCCAGGCGAAACTTGTGTCTGGGAGTTTGTTTAGCTCTGCGAGGACAAAGGATTTACCCAGGTTCAGCCTCTCCATTGGAGATAAAGACCTACTTCCTGCTATGCTATTATTGATCTCGATCTCGATAACCCGGCTACGACAACAGAGCCGGATCTCGATCTAGGTTACAGGGGGCGCTTGGTAGCGATGATCTCTCTGGCTAGTACAAACTTGTCTCGTAAAGGTTCTCTCTCAACTATGACCTAGGAGCCCGTTTATATAGATGACCGGTCTCCTGGTTCGATACAAAGCAAAGCCGGGTTCCACCCGTACTCGGAGTCCTACTCTACATCCTCTAATCTTCGTGTTCTCCAAGTATTGTATTCCATAACGTGTACCGCCTCCGGGTCTTCTAGAATCTTCCCTGCACAAGCCGGGTCACCGACAAGCTTGCTGGCCAATCGACGTAATCCGGCCCATGCTGATGGTTAGCTGTCCTGGCCGGGCCTTCTGCCTGGCGGTCACGCTTCCCTCTTACAGGGCCTACCGGGTTATTATTCCCCCATCAGCGGACGAACCCTAGGTACGGGCAGCGCGGCTGCGGAGATCATGGAGATCGACCTCCCCGGGGGCGCACGGTATGGAAGTGGCGGCGGCTAGGGTTTAGGATCGAGGTAAGGCCGATACCATTTAGAAGGAATAGAGAGGGATTGGTGGAATAGTTGGTTGTATTGCTTGAGCCTCGTGGGCATATATATAGCAGTACATGATCTACTTGGAATACAAGTCAAGGTAGAATAAATCCTACGCTATCCTATGTTTCCTAAACAGACACGATACTCAACATGTTCGGCATTATCTACCCTTAGAATTATTGTTTTAACTTTATTGAAACTTAAAAATCATGACTTTCAATTAAAAAACGGGTTTCATGGAGCTAGGGTTTCATTTGCACTTTCCAAATCAAACTTACATATCGCACTGAAAGGATGGGTGATGGGTCCCTAATTGAATGTCGAGCTGCCCTCTGCTAGCCACACATGAACAAAAAAATCCCCAACTCTTACTACCAGCGCAATATCGAGGTCGCACAAAGGCACAACCCCCATCCCTTGATGCATGGCCTCGCCCGTCGGGTGCAGTTCGCCGCCGGCAGGTAGCGCCGCCGCCGATGGTTGCACCGGCGGACATCGTCGGCAGCACCGACGAACACCTACAGTAGCAGCGCCGCATGGTCCATGTAGTGCTCGTCAATTGCAGCAACATCGTCTGCTCGTCGTAGCTCTGGCAGCCGGCGCCGGTAGCACCGCCACTGCCAAAGGGAGCATGGGCGTGGTCATAGGTAGCACCGACGGACACCTACGGCAGCAGCGTCGCATGCTCCATGTAGCAAGGTGGCCTGCGCATCGTAGCTCCGGCAGCCGGCGGCGGTAGCACGGACGGTGGTCGCCGGTAGAACCGACGGACACCTATGGCAGCAGCGCCGCATGTTCCATGTAGCAAGGTCGCCTGCGCGTCGTAGCTCCGGCAGCCGGCGGCGGTAGCACCACCACCGAAGGTAGCACGAGCGACGGTCGTTGGTAGCACCGACGGACACCTACGGCAGCAACGTCGCCTGCTTGTCGTAGCTCCGGTAGCACCGCCACCGCCGAAGGTAGCACGAGGCGGTGGTTGCTGGTAGCACCGACGGACACCTACGGCAGCAACACCGCCTGCTCCATGTAGCAATGTTGCCTACTTGTCGTAGCACCGACAGCCGGCGCTAGTAGCACCGCCCATGCTGACGGTAGTATCGGCGGTAGCACCGACGGATAGCAGCAGCGCGGCATGCTCCATGGAGCAAACTGCGACCATGCCGTCATCGACGGTAGCACTACTGGACACCGCTGGTATAGCAACCCGCCATCGCCGGTGACAGCATTACTGCTGGCTTCGCATCACCCATGGCCGCAATCGGAAGAGATGGGAGCAGCGGGAGACGCATTGAGTGGGGGAGCAGCGGCGGCGCGTTGGTGGCGGAGCAGCCGCCGACGTATGGTGGTCGAGCGGGAGAGGGGCGGGTGGCGGCGCACCGGAGTTGGGAGAGAGGAGGAACTTTGCTCGCGTGAGAGAAGGAAGAAGAAAATGAGTGGATAGGAGAAGCAGAAGGGAAAGGATAAGGTGAGAGGTGGGCAGCAACGTGGGTGGGCCAAAGTGCGGGGGGCGTTTTCCTCTGCCACGACTAGGACGCGTGGCGCGCAACGCGTGCGGAGGATGGAGAGGCGCCGATCCCCCGGATGATTACAATGCTTTTCTCTTTAGGAGTCTGCCCCGCTTTGCCGATGGCCGTGTTGTCCCCGTGGAATCATATAGGCCGGCGTATGTTCCAAAACCAAAGCAGTACGGTGGAACCTAGTGACCCTCTGATTGAGAAGCAAAGAATCTTTACACGTAACCGATGGAGCAGACCAGACAACATTGTCTACATCGCACATGTATGTGATTTTTTTTGCGTGGTCGCACATGGTAAGTGATGGTGATATGACATTTATAGGAATATAAAAATATGTTGTGAAGTTGTGGATGATATCCTAGTGACACGTGAATTATACATAAAACCCTTGGACGATAAGGCTATCTCGTCCGCAGGAGATCTGGTCTGTCTCGCTTGTGCGCGTGTGTGGATATGATTTTCGGTCTCTTTTTTTCTTTTCTTTTTTGAGTAGTTCGAATGTTCGATGCCTTTTTCGACCGTGTTTCATTCCTTTGTTTGTGCTGTGCGGCTGTGTCTGTTCATAGGCTTAGATCTTTGCCTCCTAGCTCAATTTCGTCTGTAAAGAGTGCACTAGTAGAAAAAGGACCTTTCGTCCGGAGTCCTGTTTGCCATTTGCCCCGGTTCAGGCAAAAACCGGGACCAGTGCCTGGCACTGGTCCCGGTTCGATTTGCCAGGGCCCCGTGGAGCATTGGTCCCGGTTCGGTTGGGGCATTGGTCCCGGTTCTAGGCAAGAACCGGGACCAAAGCTCCAGGGGACCAATACCTCCCCTGCCTATATATAACCCCACCCCCCCTCTTCTCTCCTTGTTTTTTTTTCTGGTTGGATTGGTGGGAAGTGGGTGCTAGTTTTTTTTTCTTTGCCACGCACAAGATGTGTTCGATGAAATGCCCGAGCACACTTAAGTTCGCACAAGATGATATCCTCGGCCGAGGTTAGCAACTATATCCTTTTCATCTGTAATTGATACAGAAATATTGCACGTGTCGATGTACGGTGGTCATTTCACTATTCAAGATGTTATTGTAATGGTATTTGATAAACTTAATTATATATATGATGCAGATGGATGCACGGATGCGATGGATGTACGGCGAACGACGCAGTTCCGAGTTTATTGCAGGCCTGCATAAATTTCTCGATGTGGCTGAGGCAAACAAAGTGAATAATTTTATGCCTTGTCCATGTGAGAAGTGTCGGAACGTCAGGGAGTACTCTGACCCGAGAACCATTCAAGACCACGTGATTCGGAAAGGTTTCATGCCCAGCTATAATTGTTGGACCAAGCACGGAGAAAGAGGGGTTACGATGGAAGACAATGAAGAAGAGGAGGATGATGACAACTATCCTATGTTCCCTGAGGAATGCGGTGATACTGTTATGGAAGACGTTGAAGAAGAAAGAGGTGAACATCGGGCATCAGATGAGCCCGCTGATGGTCTTGGTGGGGTCATTTCTGATGCAAAGCGAGAATGCGATACAGAAAAGGAGAAGCTAAAGTTGGAGGCCATGCTTGAGGATCACAAAAAGTTGCTGTACCCAAACTGCGAAGATGGCAGCACAAAGCTCGGTACCACACTGGAACTGCTGAAATGGAAGGCAGAGACTGGTTGTTCTGACAAGGGATTTGAGAAGTTACTGAAAATAATGAAGCCGAAGCTTCCAAAGGATAACGAATTGCCCGAGACTACATACGAAGCAAAGAAGGCTATCTGCCCTCTAGGATTAGATGTGCAGAAGATACATGCATGCATTAATGACTGCATCCTGTACCGCGGTGAGTACGAGAACATGGATAAATGCCCGGTATGCAATGCACTGCGGTACAAGATAAGACAAGATGACCCTGGTGATGTTGAGGGCGATGACGAGCCCCCCCGGAAGAGGGTTCCTGCTAAGGTGATGTGGTATGCTCCTATAATACCACGGTTGAAACGTCTGTTCAGAAACAAAGAGCATGCCAGGTTGTTGCGATGGCACAAAGAAGAGCGTAAGAAAGACGGGAAGTTGAGACACCCCGCCGATGGGTCCCAGTGGAGAAAAATCGACAGAGAGTTCCCGACATTTTCAGATGACGCAAGGAACTTAAGATTTGGTCTAAGTACAGATGGCTTTAATCCTTTTGGGGAGCAGAGCTCCAGTCATAGCACTTGGCCCGTGACTCTATGTATCTACAACCTTCCTCCTTGGTTGTGCATGAAGCGGAAGTTCATTATGATGCCAGTGCTCATCCAAGGCCCGAAGCAACCCGGCAACGACATTGATGTGTACCTACGGCCATTAGTTGATGAACTTTTGCAGTTGTGGTCCGAACCAGGTGTACGTGTGTGGGATGAGCACAAACAACAGGAATTTGACCTACGAGCGTTGCTGTTCGTAACCATCAATGATTGGCCTGCTCTTAGTAACATTTCAGGACAGTCAAACAAGGGATACAATGCATGCACGCACTGTTTAGATAAGACTGAAAGTATACATTTGGGAAACAAGAATGTGTACCTGGGGCATCGTCGATTTCTTCCGAACGGTCATGCCGTAAGAAAGCCCGGCAAGCATTTCAACGGTGAGGCAGATCGCCGGAAGAAGCCTAACCTCCCTGATGGTGATGTTATATATGACATGGTCAAGGATTTAGAAGTAATCTTTGGAAAGGGTCCTGGCAGTCTATCTGTTCCGAATGACGCTGACAACCACGTACCCATATGGAAGAAGTGCTCTATATTCTGGGAGCTACCCTATTGGAAAGTCCTAGAGGTCCGGTCTTCAATCGACGTGATGCACGTGACGAAGAATCTTTGCGTGAACCTGCTAGGCTTCCTGGGCGTGTATGGGAAGACAAAAGATACACCGGAAGCACGGGCAGACCAGCAACGTATGAAAGACCCATACAACAAGCAGACGGATAAAGGGCGTCAATACTTAAGCAGATACGCTCTTACCAAAGCAGAGAAGGAAATCTTTTTTGAATGCCTGAGCAGTATCAAGGTCCCGGCTGGCTTCTCGTCAAATATAAAGGGAATAATAAATATGGCAAAGAAAAAATTCCAGAACCTGAAGTCTCATGATTGCCACGTGATTATGACGCAGTTGCTTCCGGTTGCATTGAGGGGGCTTCTACCGGAAAATGTTCGAGTACCCATTGTGAAGCTATGTGCATTCCTCAATGCAATATCTCAGAAGGTCATCGATCCAGTAACTCTACCAAGTTTACAGAAGGCTGTGGTCCAATGTCTTGTCAGCTTCGAGTTGGTGTTCCCCCCATCATTCTTCAATATTATGACGCATCTCCTGGTTCACCTAGTCGACGAGATTGCCATTCTCGGTCCTGTATTTCTACACAATATGTTCCCCTTCGAGAGGTTCATGGGAGTCTTGAAGAAATATGTTCATAACCGTGCTAGGCCAGAAGGAAGCATCTCAAGGGGCTATGGAACAGAAGAGGTCATTGAGTTCTGTGTTGACTTTATTCCTGACCTTAAGCCGATTGGTGTTCCTGAATCGCGGCATGAGGGGAGACTGAGTGGAAAAGGCACGCTAGGAAAGAAAGCACTGATATGTAGGGACGGGCATTCTTTAACTCAAGCACACTACACAGTTCTACAAAGTTCCACCTTCGTGGCTCCGTATATCGAGGAACACAAGAATTATGTACGCTCCAAGAACCCGGGGAAGGATGACTCCTGGATTAAAGAAAAACACATGGAGACCTTCGGCAGTTGGTTGCGATTACAGCTCATGAATGACACCACTGTCGGAGATCAGCTCTACTTGTTGGCCGCGTCACCATCTTCGACTGTATTGAATTTCCAAGGGTACGAGATAAATGGGAATACATTTTACACGATCGCCCAAGATAAAAAGAGCACCAACCAGAACAGTGGTGTCCGCTTTGATGCAACAAACGACGATGGGCAAAAGGACACATACTATGGTCGCATAGAGGAGATATGGGAACTTGACTATGGACCTACTTTTAAGGTCCCTTTGTTTCGGTGCAGTTGGGTCAACATGAATGGAGAAGGGATAAAGGTAGACCAGCTGTACGGGATGACAACAGTGGATCTCAAGAATCTTGGTTGTTACAAGAACGAACCATTCGTCCTAGCCAATGATGTGGCTCAGGTTTTCTATGTGAAGGACATGTCCTCCAGACCGAAAAAAAGAAAAAACAAGCAAACGAATACCGAAAAAAAGAAAAAACAAGCAAACGAATACGATGAGCCAAAGCGTCACGTAGTTCTTTCAGGGAAAAGAAACATCGTGGGAGTCGAGGACAAGACAGACATGTCAGCAGATTATGATAAGTTTGATGAAATTCCGCCCTTCACAGTGAGAACTGACCCAAGCATCCCGTTAAATAATGAAGATGCTCCATGGTTACGGCTGAAGCGATCATAGGCCAGGGACATACGCGAAGAAGGGTTCATGGCTTTTATGTAAATCAATGTAATGTATTAAACCTTTATGTGATGTGTAGTAATGTATTAAACCTTTATGTGGTGAAACACGCGTGGTAGGTGGTTGTCGGCTCCCACACCTCCCGTGGGAACCTCTCAAACCTCAGCTTCGACCGTCCAAACACAGTTCCCCCTGCATACAGCCCGACGGTGGCTCGTGAGTTTGAGCGCCACTTCGATCCAAGCAGCGGTAAGACGTCTCTGATGATCTACAACCGTCCGGCAAGACGTCTCTGATGATCTGCAACCGTTTGGAACGGTCGCAGGTCATCAGAGACGTCTTGCCACTGGTTGCCCAAAGATGCCTCTCCGAGTGACGCTGGAATGTTTTGTGTTTGAGCACCACTTCGATCCAAGCAGCGGCAAGACGTCTCTGATGATCTACAACCGTCCGGCAACACATCTCTGATGATCTGCAACCGTTTGGAACGGTCGCAGGTCATCAGAGACGTCTTGCCGCTGGTTGCCCAAAGATGCCTCTCCGAGTGACGCTGGAATGTTTTGTGTGAGTGAGTAACTTGTCTGAGGAGGGCGGCTATATATAGGGTACGTGTGCTTCTTTAGTCCCGGTTGGTAACACCAACCGGGTCATGTGGCTCACGAAGTGGTCGTGATACTGCTGATCCAACAGCTCACAATCCCTCAAAAGAAACACACCCCTGATCCAACGTCTCACAAGCGCTTGAAAGAAACACACGATCCGTGTGCTTCTTTAGTCCCGGTTGGTAACACCAACCGGGTCATGTGGCTCACGAAGTGGTCGTGATACTGCTGATCCAACAGCTCACAATCCCTCAAAAGAAACACACCCCTGATCCAACGGCTCACAAGCGATTGAAAGAAACACACGATCTGTGTGCTTCTTTAGTCCCGGTTGGTAACACCAACCGGGACTAAAGACGGGCTTTGCGGTCACGACACGTGTCCTCCCCCAGCGCTTCCCTGGGCACGTGTCCTCCCCCAGCGCTGCCCTGGAGGTCTTTATATATTGTCGCCGACGGGGTAAACCCTAATCCACCATTCCTAGCCACGAACGCATCGTCTCCACGAGATGGATCCGCCACGCCCGCCGCAACGCCTTCTGGACGAGGTCGAGCGTGCTCGGCAGAGCGCGCTTGGGCGCAACCGCGGGAGTCTATCCCGCCGTATGCCCACGAGCCCGGCGTGGAGAGGAATGCCCAGCTACCGGCCTCCTGCTCCACCAGGTGCCGGCGCACCTCCACCTGGCGCCGCTGCACCTCCACCAGGCGCCGCCGCTCCTCCCGCGGAGGAGGAGGAGGACGACGACTTCGACTGGAGCGACGACGGGGAAGAAGGTTGTGGGTTGCAGATACAGGAGGCCATGGAAGCCTCCTTCCAGTCTGTCCGCGACTACCCTGTCCAGCGAGCCAAGACTTCCTACCAGCTCAAGGCGAAGGAGGCTTCCGATCTGGATTGGGCGCTGAAAGACTCATCCTCCATGGATCTTGCCCTCCGCCGCAAACGTGCGCGCGAGAACCGGGCGGCCGCCCACGGGGCTGGCTCCTCCCGCCGTTCCCCCTAATCCTACGGCCTTCGAGCCAGCAAGTCCGTTTATGTAGAATAATGTTGGTGATGTTGGATCAGGGGTGTGTTTCTTTCAAGCGCTTGTGAGACGTTGTATCATGTGTAATAATGTATTAAACCTTTTATGTAATGCATTAAGATAAATGAATTAATAATTTTTATCTGCTTTCTTCTGCATTTTACAACACCAAACATTCATCTTACAAATATAGGTTTTCTGAAATTGTTCTGCATTTACTTCTGCTTACGGATTATTTGTCGAATTTCGACTTACGGATTTAAAGATATGAATTTATCCATATTAAATTGAAAATGACAATAATAATGTAAAATTGATTTTGGATTATTTATACAAATTCAAACACTTTTCACGTTGAAAGTTTTGTCAATTCAAAATATGCAATAAAGTTAATGCATTTTTAATTGAAAATGGCAAAATGGTTAATAGTTTGTATAGTTAGAATAATTATTTTAGAAAACAGAAAATGGTTTTGGATTATTTATTCAAATTTAAAAACTTTTCATGTTGAAAGTCTTTTCAGATTCAAAACCATTTGAAATTCATATCCAAACACCTAAATAAGAAAAAAAAAAGGCGGGAACAAAATTTCAGAACTGAAAAGTTCGAAATAAGTTTGAAAAAGGACTCTTTGGTCCCGGTTTCTACCAAGAACCGGGACCAAAGATCCTTGGACGCGCGCAGCGATCTGGCATTAAATGACGCACTCTTTGGTCCCGGTTGCTGGCAAGAACCGGGACCAAAGATGCATTGGTCCCGGTTCTTTGAAGCAACCGGGACCAATGGCCCCCTGCTACTTAACCCCCAGCCTCTTCTTCTTCCCCATTCTCACGCACGCGAGACGGTTTTCATCGACGAGCAGGAGCAAGAAGGGCGCCGCGCATCAACGCCGTCAGGCTGCCCCGCCGCCGACTCCACGCGCCGCCCCGCCGCCTCCCCGCGCACGCCGCCCCGACGCGGCCGGCCTCCTCCCCGTACACGCCACGACGTGGCCGGCCTCCTCCCCGCACAGCCACGCGCCCGGCCCGACGCGCCGGCCTCCTCCCCGCACGTACGCCGCCCAGACGCCGGCCTGACCCCGCCCTCCTCTCCACGCACACCTCCCGTGCCTCCACGCCGCCGTCCCCGCGCCCAGCGCCACCGCCGTCCCACCGCCGCCCGCACCGGCCGCTTCTCGATCGGTGAGTTAGAATTTTAGGATTTTAGGATTTTTTTTGTATAGGAAATGTTAGTGTTAGGATTTTTTTGTTTTGTATAGGAAAATGTTAGTGTTAGGAAAAAAAATTTGTTAGGAAAATGTTAGTGTTAGGATTTTTTTTGTATAGGAAATGTTAGTGTTAGGATTTTTTTATTTTGTATAGGAAAATGTTAGTGTTAGGAAAAAAAATTTGTTAGGAAAATGTTAGTGTTAGGATTTTTTTTGTATACGAAATGTTAGTGTTAGGATTTTTTTGTTTTGTATAGGAAAATGTTAGTGTTAGGAAAATGTAGTGTTAGGAAATTTTTTGTTAGTGTTAGGATTTTTTGTTAGTGTATAGGAAAATTTTGTTAGTGTTAGGATTTTTTTGTATAGGAAAATTTTGTTAGTGTTAGGATTTTTTGTTAGTGTATAGGAAAATTTTGTTAGTGTTAGGATTTTTTGTATAGGAAAATTTTGTTAGTGTTAGGATTTTTTTGTATAGGAAAATTTTGTTAGTCCTAATTTGTGCTTGTCCTAATTCAATAACATTTCAAACATGATTTAGAGTTCCATGTCAATGCATTAAATTGATCATGCATACATATTGCGCATTGCATCAATGCCATGTATTGATTGTGTTCTTGTCCGGTATTTGTTCTTCCCGGTAGATCGTGGTTCGGAAGTTGACCCGGTAAATTGTGTTAGATATGCAAAGATGCAAATTTACGGGTTTACGGGTTTACGATACGAGTTTACGAGTTTACGGGTTTACGATACGAGTTTACGGGTTTACGATACGAGTTTACGAGTTTACGATACGAGTTTACGGGTTTACGATACGAGTTTACGGGTTTACGATACGAGTTTACGGGTTTACGATACGAGTTTACGGGTTTACGATACGAGTTTACGGGTTTACGATACGAGTTTACGGGTTTACGATACGAGTTTACGGGTTTATGATATTGTAGATGTATCTTGACATATGGAACAAGTTACCCAACTAAAGTTTTGTGCATTGTTCTTAATTTGCAGAAACTATGGAACGAGACGAAGATCAGGAAAATATCCTCCAGGATATAATCCGCGGGCCGGAAGATATTGTCGATGTCACCACGGAGTTTTTGAACAACTCCGGTGAGGGAGATGAGTCTCTCAACCGAAGAGACGGCTCCGGTGAGGTAGAACCCGACGGCCGGGGTGAGGGAGAAGTCAGCGAGGGAGAAGCCGACGAGGGAGAAGCCGAAGGCTCCGGTGGAACATTAAACTCCGGCGAGGTGCATATACATATATTAATGAAGCCGAAGATTGTATTAATTAAGTCTCTGATGTCTATATACATATATTAACGCTCTTTCTTCTTTTAGCCCTCCGGATCGAGCAAATCTTCTGTAAGGACAAAACGAGGCCCAGCCAAAAAGTTGGGCGACCAAGAAAGGTACACGATCGAAAGAGTCGCTGAAGACGGCACACCGACTGCTCCCCCTGGTGTTAAAAATAAAATGGTAAAGCAATGCGGAGTTCTTGTTAGGGACTTCATCCCGATCACCGTTCGAGAATGGCATCGGCCAAACGAGAAAGGACAGCTATATGTCAGCGATGAGGGCAAAGAAAGACTTTGGAGAAAGCTCATGGTTAATTTCACCCTGCCGGCGCCAGAGGTGGATTCAGATGAGGAGGATCCAGATGAGGCAGAAAAGATTGCCCGGAAAATCATGGAGCAAAAAGTCAAGGACTGGGCACTTAAGAAGATGGCCGAGCTATTCAAGAACTGGAAGAAAAGATTGAACAAACTGTTTGTCAAGAAAAATAAGACTCCAGACTTCGATAAAGGGTATGAGAAGATAAAGGACTACTGGGAAGAATTTGTGGCGTACAAGAAATCAGAGGAAGCTCTGGAAAAGTCTGCAAAAAATGCGGCAAATGCTGCTCTAAAGATGTACCACCATACTATGGGGCCTGGTGGCTACGCTGGTAGCATGCCTAAGTGGGAGAAACTTGAGGCGGACCTGCTGGCTAATGGGATCACTCCAGAGCCACTCAAGTGGATCGAACGGGCAAGAAATTGGTTTTACGGGCATGGGGGCACGTTGGACGCAGAAGGGAAGTGCATATATAACAGAAGACACAAAGATAATCCCCTACTACCCATCCAAGAAATTAGAAAAGCAGTAAAGGATGTTGAAGAGGGACGGTTCATTCCCGATAGAGAGGATGACGAGCTCACACGCGCCCTTGGGAATAAGGAACACGACGGACGGTTACGAGGCGTACCTGGCTCCAAGCCCAAGACAATTGCGATTCCCGAGCACAGGAAGAAATTTCCTGATAGAAGCCATCAGAGGAGAAAGGAAAGGGAGGCAATGGAAGCACGCGCTGCTGCAGACCGGCTGCTTAATATAGAAGAAGAATTAAAGCGGCAGAAGGAACAAATTGCCGTGCTTAGCCAGCAAGGTACTAGCGGCCAATCTCAACGGCACATGGTAGAAGCTGCATGCGATGGTACCGGTGGCCCATCGAATCGGAAAAGCAGCGTGGCTTCCACGGAGCTCCAGGATGGTAATGATGATGCAGTGGCTCCACTTCGTCGCTACCCAGTGGATGATATCACGGAGAGCACACCTTGTGAGATGCATGTGAAAGTTTTTAACTTAACCGTGAAGGTGGCGGTCGGCTATGTCGTACCAATTGGACCTAATCCAACTTACCATTTCTCTCCGGTTCCAAATGGCTACGCTGTTGTCGCGGTGGATGAAGTGATGAAAGATTATGAGGAGCTGAAGCTGCAACACCCTGCAGGTGAAGATGGGGAGGTGCTTGAACTTGGAGAAGCCAAGAAAGCGACCATTCTATGGCCAAAGGAATTCATCGTGCTTCCGAACTGGCAGCCAAGGCCATCGACTCCTCACCAGTCTCCAGCGCAACAGTCCTCTTCACCGCCTCAGCATTCTCCAGCGCAACAGTCCTCTTCACCGCCTCACCAGTCTCCAGCGCAGCCGTCTCCGCCGCCGCGTCAGCCGTTTCCGCCCACCGCTCGTACTATGAGGGGTAAGCGATCACCGAAACGTAAAAGGTCGCCCCTCCCAACAGTACCTCATAAGAATCTTCCCATTAGACCTTATGACAGGACTGTAGCGGAAAACGCCGCGGAGGTGGCTGCCTACAATAAGGCTTTTTTTGCACCAAAAAAGCCCGAGCAGAAGCCGGTATACGATGAAAAATCCAAAAAGTGGAGAAAGTCCTTCCTTGAGCAGCCATCCCAGATATCGATGAATCTGCCATCTGACTATGGTCGTGAACTTACTAAGCTAGCACGTGCCCAGTCTGAGCAGAACAAGGGAAGAAGTGCAAAAAGCGGGAAACAAATTGCCCAGCTCGGACAGCAGAAAAATCAATCGGTCCCCCCGCTCATAGTGTGTTCCGATGTCGACAAGGACTTCAGAGTCGCTATGGATAAAGACCTGGAATTATTGGACCCCAGAGCCATAGCTGCTGCTAAAGAACTTGGTGTCACTGTATCTCAGGCCAAGGAACAGGCTACCGCCTTGGGTATGAGCCTTGGTCAACTTTTAGGCTATGAACATGCGCCAATGTTAGAGATGGCACGGAAATATGTCCAAGGGGAGCCTATGGTCAGTAATGAGGAGATGACGGGTCTATCAACACATATGCGAAATCTGCATACCTGGTACCTGGTGCACACATCAAAGAAGGACGCGAAAGAGTGGTTTCCGCTGGACGTTAGAGTGGAGCATTTCTTCAAACGTTACACTATACAGGTTCAACTGACTGAACTGTTCCAGTTATTCCAAAAGCGCGCCCTCGACAAATCTATCCTCTCTTGCTATTGTCTGTAAGTGATTTATTTTCGTAATTAAGTCTCTAGCTCAGCTCGTTCATTGCCTGTATTATATTATCCTGCCTATATATATATCCTTTTGTACGCTATTATGCAGAATGAAGATGCTGGAATGCAAAAGATCTAAAGTTTTTGAGGTTGGGTTCGTTGACCCATATATCGTGAATTCACATACGTTAGTCAATCACCCCAAAGACGTGGAGCATGACCTGACCACCTTTTTAACCATGCAACATTTCTGTACGGAAATACTATTTCCTTACAACTTCAGGTGAGTGTTTCTGTCTTGTACATATTTTTATTTGGCTTTCTCGATGTTAAGTGTAATTGATGAGCTATGCATGTCTGCTTTATGTAAACGTCCGCAGGTTCCACTGGATTCTGCTAAGCATTCAACCTGACAAGTCCACAGTTGAAGTCCACGACTCATTAAGTTGGGACCAAGCGTTGTGGTCCGACATGAAAGAAATGCTCAACAAGTAATTTCAATCATTATCGCATTATATCGCCCTCTTTCGTTCGTTCCCTGATGTCAAGTAATTAATAACTCCTTTGTTCATTTTCTTTGCCAAAGCAGGTGTTGGACAATTTTCAAACAGAAGGTAGAAGGTCCATTCAAAGATGAGCTAACTTATAAAACGGTGGAAAGTCCGCAGCAGCCACCGGGGAGTAATTTATGTGGATTCTACGTTTGCGAGTTCATTCGCGAGTTGACCACTGAGCGGAGAACAACTGCTTTCAGCAAAATGCGGGAGAAGATCGACCCAGAACTGCGCGTAGGAGCAATTCAAGAGGAATTGGCGGGATTTCTGCTTAGGGAGGTCATCGATGAAAGGGGAGAACATTATGCTTCGGACGATGAACTACATATGCCTTGATGGCTTGATCTATCTCCATGTAATTAAATAGTTGTATTCTCGCAAGAGATCGAATATTAATTATATATGCATCAACATGTACTGTGTATATAGTAGAGCGTATAATATGCGTACGGAAACGATGGAGAGCACGTCGGCGATGCGAAGAAGGGGGAGACGACGGAGGCACCGGCGAGAGGGAGAGGGGGCACCGGCGAGAGGGAGAGGAGGCACCGGCGAGAAGGAGAGGGGGCACCGGCGAGAGGGGGCACCGGCGAGAGGGGGCACCGGCGAGAAGGAGAGGGGGCACCGGCGAGAGGGAGAGGGGGCACCGGCGAGAGGGAGACCCTAAACCCTAAATACCAAAAAAAAAAAGCACTCATTGGTCCCGGTTCGTAACAAGAACCGGGACCAATGAGTCTCTCCCCACGCCCAGCCAGAACTGGCCACGTGGCCACCATTGGTCCCGGTTCGTGGCCCAACCGGGACTAGCATTAGTCCCGATTGGCCATTCCCGGTTGGGCAACCGGGACTGATGGCCCAACCGAACCGGGACCATAGGCCCATTTTCTACCGGTGGTGGAGTAGCCTCTACGTACAATCTTTATATATGCAGACGCGAAATTGTAAAAGACTATAATTCTTGGTCCGCGAACAAGTCCTTAGATATTGTTTCTCGTCTGGATCGCTAGTGCAGCTAGCCACCAAGGTTTTGGTTACCGGTAGAAAAAAAATCGGTTACCGGAAAATCCCGACTTGCTGCCGGACGAATTTGAAAACCAATTTCGAAAATTCAAATTTTTGGTTCCAAGTTTTTGTTAAAATTCAAAATTTCAGGATTTTTCGGCCGGTATGACCATTTTCCGAGGGTGCTCGGGATGTCCGGTTACCGACCGGTAACCGGATTTCCCGACCGGTAACCAAAACCATGCTAGCCACTCGACATGTCGATCGCTCTATCGGCCGGGAGCCGCCCCATTTTTTAGTTCGGTCCAACGACCTCTTGCAGTCTTGCTTGCCCATTCTTTTTTCTTTTCTTTTTTCAGGGGTTGCCCCTTTTTCTTGTTCTTCTTATTCCTTTTTATAAAAACACATGTTTGTATTATTAATGTTATAGGATGCTGGGCTATGTTGGGCCTTGAAAAGTTGCATGGTCCTAACATCAAGTTGCACATATACTAGTATTCGTTTCAACTCTTGTCTTTCGAACGTGCGGTTGATTGAAAAAATTAAATGAAAATAACGATTATAATACTCGGAAGTAAATTGTGTAATGCATGTGTTTTTATTGGGGGTGCATGAGTTAGATCTTTTACATACGACTAAGCGCCGTATGAAGTGCTTCGGGTCCCATCCACCGCCCCGGCCGCCCGGCCCTCCTAGCGTTGGCCTCCCCAGCCACGACCCGCCTCCTTCGTGTAGGTTCTCCCATGGGTCATGGGAGAGCTTGGACATGGAGGTGCTTCCATGAGACTGCGAGCACGGCCACCCCGCCCTGCTTGGGCCCTCGCCTGACTCTCTTAGACTGGCCTCGCCCGCCTCGACCCGCCCATCTACCATGAAGGTGCTCCCATGGGGGAGCTTGGCCATGGAGGTACTCGAACAAGCCACGATTTTGCAGGAACTTAGTCAGAATCGAGTCTCCTCAATCGAAGATTGACGCCGGAGTCGAGTCTCCTGGCTGCGGAATCGATCTCACGAGTCGCCGACGCCGAGGGGAGCGTTGACTCGTTTCCCATTCACCCCAAAAATCGACTCCAAAACTGGTTCCATGAGGTATCTAGGTGATAATATCCGGGGAACTTGATTTTTTTTTTGTATATCCCGTTTTCGGATCTGTTCTATGCGTATTTTTCAACTGAAACTGAAAAATTTCACGTTTGACCACTTTTACGGGATCTACTAGAGATGCTCTTATCATAGCCACATGTACACACCTCCTTTGAGATCTGTGAAAACAGAATGTGACAAATGATTTCCCAGATTTTTTGATATTGAAAAGACGACGTAAAGGACAACGCACATCCAATGAAAGTGCCACGTATGCCCACTGGGACCTCAGGAATTGTGCGCTCACTACAAGAGGAGCTATATAGCAATGCATACTCCGCAACACTTTGAATATGTGTTTCCATTTTTTATCGTACGTACGCATATATGCGTTGCTGAGTGCATCCGTTGTGCGGTACATATACTGCAACATTTTACAAGTAGGAGAAGTTAAGATCATTGCACCTGAACAAAAGATCACATGGCCAAATCAAAAATTGTGTTAAAACATGATACTCACTACGACATAGTAGAGTTTAGGTAACACAATCATGTGATAAATGGAAAAAGGTGTTACAAGTAAAATTGCAGTAACACAAAACACATCATTTATGTTGCATAGACAGTAACATATACTAAGTAAGATCTGAAAAGGTGTTACAAAGATATTATATTATAGTAATCTACGAATTTGAGTTGATTTGGTTGTGTTACTGACGAAGATTGCAGTAACACGTAACATGTGTTACATGTTCTGTATGGAGGAATGACAAAATTAAGTAAATCAGTGATACTCAGAAATAATAGGACACACTAAGGCCAACATGTGAAACAAAAGGAAATTATGTTGCCTACAGGAACCGAACCAGCGACCAGCATTTCAACTACCAACCTGCTATCCATCAAACAGAACCTACGTGCATGATCTGAGAACAGTTTTTTTTTTTTTGGCACAAATCTGATAGCAGCTTTGACTGTATATATACTATATTTATTTGGCTATTGGGCCGCACGCTAGGCGTAAAGCAGCAATCTGCATTTTATTTTGGTAAATACTATAGATCAGAACATCGACGGCCCAAGGGTTCAAAATCTAATCAGGCCGAGTAGACTGGGCAATAAAAGAGAAAGGCTGGACAAATAAAATATGGGCTTCATAAACGTTTCCGCCCAAATAAGTGGAGAGCGATCTGAATATATTCATTTATGGGAAAACAGAAAACTTATAGATTAAATAGATCAAAAATCAACTCAATAAAATACAAGAAAAATTCTACATGTATTATATATTATCGAAAAATCAAGAAAAATAATACTCACCTTCACCGTCGCCACACCTCCATGTGAATGAAGATTTAGTGATTTCACTCTCATTTTTCGTATCGCCTCAACCCACGAAAACATTTTTCTCGAAAATGTATGACGTTATTTTATGTCCGAATAATATGTTAATCTTATTGGAATTCAAATCTAAGAGGCATGACTTGAACAAGATCAAATACCATTGAGTTTGAATTATGTGAGTACATTCACCGTCATTTTTGCATCTAAACTCGGATTTGTAGAATCACAAAATCAATCTCAATTGTATCTTCTTTAAAGTGCCCAAGTATGAAAAATATTACCCTTTGACTCACATGTGCCGCGGCCCACGATGAGCTCATTCCAATGATAGTGAACAATCTGTAAAACTATATGATGCTATTTGAGGTATTTGAGTAATTTCGCCATTAGTGCAAACAATCTTAGATTGAGGCAGCACAATGATCAGTTGTGTTCCCAACACCGAGCTGCAAAACTTCCATGTTGATGAATTCTCCAGAAGGTAGGCCCGGAAGCTGGCACCTCCGCTGCAAGCCCCCACCATTCTCCACCGCTCTCTGCTGCGCCCTCCACCGTACGCCGTTGCTTCAAAACCACCCCGTGCCGCCCGAGTGACGTCGCTCTCCTGCGCGAGGGAGGCTTATCGGGCCGCGCCCACCCCACTGGGCACTGGTAGCCTTCGACGGCCATCTACAGAGCCGCTCGCGCGAGCGGCCCCTGAGGGAGTTCTCGCTCGTAGTTGGCCAGATAAAATTATGACTGTTTAGCTAGTTCACAATCAATCAATCAGATACATACCCATAGATTAGTGTCGCGCTACTATAGACTAAAAGCAAGATGCCGGCCTGAATTAAGCAAAGCCCTGCGCTTCTCGACTTACCAAATGTGAGCACCGCTTGCACATGTTAGATCGGATGGGCTCTACTTTCAGTAAGTCATTGCACAATCACATTTGGTCTGTGTGGGTGGCATACTGGTACGCACAGATACACCGCGAGGTTGAACACGGCTACGAGGCAAGCAAGTACAGTAGCTGAGAGCGGCTCAATTAGCCACCATAGCTGCCTGCGCAAAACAACAAACACCTGAAGCGGTGAAGCCATGGCCACTAGACACAGTGCTCGGCTCGTGGCCTGCGTCTTTCTCATGGGCGCCGCTGCCACGGTCGTCTATACCGCCTTCCCCGTCTCCATAAACCCATGCACCTACTCTCTGCCGAGAGAGCTCCTCACTGTCTCCGGCCTCGACCCATGCATACATATTACATCGTCTCGTGCGTAGGCGACGCCCTCGCCGCCCCACTCTCCGACAGCAAGAATGTCGGCGGGCCAATCGTGACCGACATACGCACGTGCAGTAAGCCAACTCTCCCGCTGCATCCTCTCTCTCCATTCTATTGCTGTCCGCCGAAGCCGGCGTCGGAGCCAATCAACTTCACGCTCCCGGACCCGTCCGAGCCGCTGAGGGTCTGGCGGCCGGCGCGCTGTCGGGACGGAGCACATGGCCAAGTACGAGCGCGCGATCGCGCTGATGAAGGTGCTGCCGCAGACAGTGGCGGCGCCAGGAACTGGCGCCTGGGTATTCATCTCAAATTTTTTTTCTCTAAATGTAGTATATAAACCAAACAGCACAACACTAACAATATATGAATAAAACAATACTAGCATAATGAAAATAGCAATATTTCAATGTATCGACCATAACGACATGATTACATAGGTACCTTTTGATTGATAAAGTGATGATATCCCATCTTACAATATAACTTTGCGATCGCCTTGTTGGAAGAGATTGATGATATCCTCATCCTTTACTTGATTCTCAACAAATGTAACCAAACAATGATTCAAATAGTCATCACCCATTTTGTTCCTTAGCTTATTCTTCAAATAGCTCATTAAAGAGAATATCCTTTCAACACTAGCAGTGGCTACTGACAGAATCAATACCAACATAAGAAGCTTGTAAAAATATGATATTGTTCATGCTTCTTTGTCTTGACAAACATAACTGAAAGCTGACACAGATTTTTTAAGTTTTGAAATCTTTCATCTCTACGCAAATTAGCAACATACATGTTTAGTTGCCATGGAAGTCTTGCCAGTTCCTCACTTGTAAAATCAGAAGCATAAAACTTTGTAGCAAGCTTAACCAACTTCTCTTGATCATAAGCAGCAAATAGATGAAGTGGACTGAATGCTGCCATGCAAATAAGTAGCTCTGTGTTTACCTCATCAAATCTGCCATTCAGCTCACCAATTTGCCTATCAATGACACCCACAAACATATCAACCTTGAAGCGGTGGTAATTGATCACACCATTACATAAACCCCTTCTAGGCCGCCAACGGGAAAAGTAAGGACCCTCCATATCAACAATTTTGATCTTATACTTTGTACAAAAAGATGTGACCTTTGTGAGAAAATCATCCCATCCGGCATCAGACCGCATTGTGCGGTGTTTGAAGCAATAGACTCCCAAATTGATGTTTGTGGTGTAGTGAACCTATCATACTTCTCTTGAGCTTCAGCATGAGCACTACTAAACTCACCTTCATGTTTCTTCAACCTCACCTTCATGTTCCAGTTATTAAATCCCTTCTTCACAAAAGCATCTCCACCAGACATCTTGTTTTATCCTTGAACAAATAGCAAACAAAGCAGAAAGCTCTATCTTTTTCCACACTATACTCAATCCATGAAAATTCTTTAAACCAAGCATTACAAAAGCGACGCTCACTTCCACCTTTATTTGTAAACACAAACTTATGATTCTTTGGTAGACATGGCCCAATCTCAATATATCTTCTTCTTACTCTATCTTGGTCATTGACAGCATACATTGAGATGGGAATCCGCTTCCTAGGATCATGTTCGACTGCCTCCAAATCTGCTTGCATCGGTTCATCATCTTCATCAATAGATTCATCATCTTCTACTTCTACATGAGGTGTTGAGGTTTCTCCTCTACTCTCCGGCTCTTGCCATACAACCATTTGCAAATTGCTCTCAAGATGAACAGCACTAGATGCAGCTGCTGTCTGATTCGGTGTGGATGATTCATCTATTTTCCTTGTCTTTGAAGCCTTTTCCACATTGCAAATATGCTACTGCGAGGAATCCCCTTCTTCTTCATCTACATTACAACAAATCAAGGGAAACAGAAAATTAAAACTTGTATTTAGTCAATTAGACCTACTATTTCACCATTATACAAACTCGTATGAGCAAATCAGATGAACTAGCGAAGCCGGCCGTACCTTGCGCGCTGCTGCGTTGGGCTGAAGAGGAGGGGCGTGGGTGGGCGGCCCGCAGAGCGACCCGCGGAGCTTCTACCAGATGGCCAACATCCACTGTGCCTACTTGATGGCCCTTCACGTAGTTACCTGCGTGAAATTAAATGGGTTAGGTTGAGACTCCAAGTGCAGAGTGTGTAGTAAGTGGAAGACGTGTTTTCCCCACGAGGGTTGACTCGAGGGTTTAATATCGAACTCTCGGGGAATCAGTAGTGAACATTTATCTTTCCTATCCTTCTTTTGGTTACCTACAAAACAAAGTAAATGTTTTGGTCCTCAACCTCACATAGTGGTTGTCAAGCACAAGGTGTGATAATGATATCAAGATAATATGCAATGCAAACAAGAAATAAATATGCAATGGTGGTAAATAAATATGCAAGGATGGTGGTAGCAATGATAAATGATATTTATGGTTTTTATATGATGAATGCAAGATGTAAAAGTGTTTTTGTATTTTCGGATTTTTAAATGGCAGAAAATAGTAAAGTGGTAAAACTGGTTGGAAAGGTGTTTCTTATGATTAAAAATGGACCGGGGTTCATGGTTTCACAAATGCACTCTCTCTTTAATAAAGTGGTAGACAATGGAACACTAGAGTTGACATATGAGATTGCAACACAACAGTTTAATGACAAGTTATAATTATACGGGCATCACGTCCTAACATAGAGACCCTTTGATTATTAGTCTCTCTTATACTCCACCAAGATGCGAACTAAATCATAACACCTCAGTAATTAAGATAACTCAGAGTATAGCAATAAGTATCATGACATGAAGTTAAAATAAGAACATGCTAGATCTAGTCATGGAGGAAGTGGCAATGGTCACACCCACATCTCCGGTAGCATGGTATTTCTTTTTATCCCTAGTGAGGCAACAAAGTAAGGTAAAACACCCAAGTGGATCGCCGAACTTTCTCTCACGTTCACTGCACTAGCCACCCCGTTACTCCAACTAATGCACACGTTCCACAAACCCATAGTCCAAGTGGTACATAATATGCATCTACTTTCATAACTGAAACAAAACCATTGCAATCTCAAACATATATTAACTCATAAAAAGATCCACCACAGAGATATTACATAGATGATCGTAATCATGTTCGGCAGCTCATACGGTACTAATTAGTGAAGCTCAAGAGAGAGAGATACATAAGTTACTTCCACAAACCCATAGTGCAGAGGTGGATGATGACGTGAAACACACGTTCGTTGGGAGACCCCAAGAGGAAGGTATGATGTAGTCAGCAGCAAGTTTTCCCTCAGAAAGAAACCAAGGTTATCGAACCAGTAGGAGCAGCAACTCTTCAGAAGGTTGTCAACGGCGCCAGAAAAATAGTGTTGTTGAGGGAGTCTGGACTGTTGACGTGGAATCTGCACACAACACAATCAAACTACTTTGCCCCAACGAAACAGTGAGGTTGTCAATCTCACTGGCTTGCTGAAAACAAAGGATTAAACGTATGGTGTGGAAAATGAGTATTAAATTGCAGAGAATGAAAAAGGAACAGTTTGCAGTTTGTGGTTGTTTAATCAGTGTAAAAGAATGGACCGGGGTCCACAGTTCACTAGTGGTGTCTCTCCATAAAAGATAACTAACATGTTGGGTGAACAAATTACAGCTGGGCAATTGACGAATAGTGAGCGCATGACAATGCATATACATGACATGTTGACTACTATGATATTTAATTGGGCATTACGACATAATACATAGATCGTTATCCAACAGCATCTATGACTAATAATCCACCGCCGGGTTGTCATCCGAGTCCCCATTGGTATTAAGTTGCAAGCAACGGATAATTGCATTAAGTAAAGTGCGTAATGTAAACAAACACATATGCCGTGGACATAGCATCGTTAGGTTATCCCTAGTGGCAACAGCACATCCACAACCTTAGAACTTTCTGTCACTGTCCCAGGTTAAACGGAGACATGAACCCACTATCTAGCATAAATACTCTCTCTTGGAGTTACAAGCATCTACTTGGCCAAAGCATCTACGAGTAACGGAAAGCATGCAAGATCTTAAATAACATATAAGATAGATTGATAATCAACTTGACATAATATTCAATATTCATCGGATCCCAGCAAACACAACATGTAGCATTACAATAATATGATCTTGATCATGTAGGGCAGCTCACAAGATCTAAACATGATGGCACAAAGTGGAGAGACAACCATCTAGCTACTGCTATGGACCCGTAGTCCAAGGATGAACTACTCACGCATCACTCCGGAGGCAGGCATGGCGATGTAGAAGCCTCCGGTGACGATTCCCCTCTCCGGCAGGGTGCCGGGAAGAGGTTCTGAACCCTCCCGAGCTAGGGTTGACGACGGCGGCGTCTCTGGAACTTTTCGTGGATATTTGCTCAGGTACTTAGGGTTTTCGCGTCGGGGGGAATAAGTAGGCGAAAGGGCGGCGGCTGGAGACCCCCGAGGGGCCCACACCACCCCAGGGCGCGGCAGAGGGGGGCCCGCGCCCTGGCGTGTGGGGCCCCGTGGCTCTCCTCGCTCTTTGGTCCGTCAGTGGTTCTGGAAAAATAGGGACCCCGTGTAGTTTCGTCCAATTCCGAGAATATTTCCAGACTAGCTTTTCTGGAATACAAAAACAGCAGAAAACAGGAACTGGCACTTCGGCATCTTGTTAATAGGTTAGTCCCAAAAAATGTATAAAAGTGATATAAAGTAGATGCAAAACATGTAGCAATTGGTATAAAACAAGCATGGAACATCAAAAATTATAGATACGTTTGAGACGTATCAGCATCCCCAAGCTTAGTTCCTACTCGTCCTCGAGTAGGTAAACGATAAAAACAAATAATTTTTGAGGTGACATGCTACTATCATAATCTTGATCATATAATATTGCAAGGCACATGTAAATGAATGAAGTGATCCAAGTCAATGGTCTATAATTTGCTACAAATAGATAATGAGTAAACAATGAATCACACAAGCTAAACGTTTTCATGAATAGTACTTTCGAGACAAGCATCAAACAGTTTTGCATAAGTGTTAACTCATAAAGCAATAGTTTCTAATAAAAGGTATTTAATCAACACAAAGGAAGAATTTAGTTTCAGCATTTGCTTCAACTTTCAACATATTTATCTCATGGATATTGTCAACACAAAGTAGTATAACAAGTCCAATACATTGCATATAACGCATGTTGTAACAAAGTTGACACTAGTGTTTGCTTGTGGAAGACAGAAAGAATAGGAAAACTGACTCAACATAAAAGTAAAAGAAAGGCCCTTCGCAGAGGGAAGCAGGGATTAAATCATGTGCTAGAGCTTTTAGGTTTTTGAAAGCATATAGAGATTGCATAAAATATTTGATACTCCTCCCAACCTTGCTAACACAAGCCATGGCTAACCGAATCCTCGGGTGCCTTCCATCAATCACATACCATGGAGGAGTATCTATTTTTGAGAGGTGTTTGTTAATTGTCAACGAATGGTAGCGGGTGAGAACAGTATTCTACCTGTCGAACGGACTTTTAAGAGCGGCTCCCATGAAGGACGTTATTTCTACCAGCAAGGCAGATCATCCCTCTTTCTCTTTGGTTTACACACATTCAGGTATTTCACTGTTTGTCATTGCTTACTGATGAATCAGGGCAAAAGTGTGAAGAGAATTAATTGGTTAAAGTTGTAATTAATTGGGACTGGGCACCCCGTTGCCAGCTCTTTTTGCAAGTTATTGGATAAGCGGATGTATATGCCACTAGTCCAGGTGTAAAAGTCCACTCGACAAATAGAATAAAGAATAACCACACTAATTCCTCATGAGCTAGTAAACATTGACACAAAAAGGGAATAATAACATTTTGAATAATTTAAAGGTAGCACATGAAAAATTTACTTGGAGTGGCAAGGAAATACCACATATAGGTAGTTATGGTGGACACAAATGGCATGGATTTTGGCTCAAGGATTTGGATGCACGAGAAGCATTCCCTCTCAGTACAGAGTTTAGGCTAGCAAGGTTATGTAAGCAAACAAGAATATCAACCCGTACACCAAGTTTTATATGACAAACATATTGCAAACGTTATAAGACTTCATACCGTCTTCCTTGTTAACCAAACCCTGTTATTAGAAAATATCTAGACCTTAGAGATACCACGATGCAAACCAAATTTTCAACAAGCTTTACGGTAGTTCTTCACTAATAGGCTTAACTCATGTGATGCACAATTTAATCATGATCTACTTGTTAACTCAAAACAATTGACAAGCATCAAGTTATCCATTTTAGTGATCTACAAGATTAAGCAAGTTTTTCCTTATACCAATTACCACATGCAACATTTTCTGAACCAACCAAACACCAATCAATTTATTTCATCAACTCTCCAAACAAATATAAGTGAAGCAAGAGAGTACTTTCTACAAAAGAAAGCTAATAGCTCTGACAAGAGATACATGAAAACAAGAGCTAAAAGCTGAACAGCGCTAGATATGAATACTCAACAAATATAAGTGAAGAATAGGAGTATTCTCATGAAAAAGCGGAGCGTGTCTCTCTCCCAATCAAGAATGCTAGGGTCCAGTCAAGCTTTATTGAAAATAAAATGCAATACTGAAAATAAAAAGCACACAGACGCTCCAAGAAAAGCACATATGATGTGAAAGAATTAAAATATAGTTTCACTAGAGATGACCTGATAATTTTGACGATGAAGAAGGGGATGCCTTGGGCATCCCCAAGCTTAGACGCTTGAGTCTTCTTGAAATATGCTGGGGAGATCCATGGGAGCCTCCCCAAGCTTAAGCTCTTCACTCTTCTTGATCCTATTATATCATCCTTCTCTCTTGACCCTTGAAAACTTCCGTCACACCAAACTCAAAGTAGATCTCATTAGAGGGTTAGTGCATAATCAAAAATTCACATGTTCTGTAAAGACGCAATATGATTTGTTACTTTAAACATTAGCTACAGCCACTGATGTTATGTGAAGCTCTTCCACCCAAAAAAGAATTTCACTCAACACTAGTAAAAGAGAGAATGCGAAAAATAAAAAGGCATAATCTGTCTAAAACAGAACAGTCCGCAAAGACGAATTTTTTCGAGGCACTTACGACGCTCAGATCGAGAAACTCTGAACTAATGAAAGTTTCAGACATTCATAAAGATTACGCACAAAAATTTCAGATTTTTTAACAATCTGGTGATTTTAGGAATTTCGTACAGTGAACAGCAAAAATCTGTTTCTGCGCAGCAATCAAAATTAAGCATCATCTTATCATTAGAGGCTACTCTTGGCACAACAATGCGAGAAAATAAAGATACAAAGGAGTTGCTACAGAAGTAAACAAACTCCTTGACTCAATAAAAGAAAAATTGCAGAAAAATAAAATGGGTTGCCTCCCATAAGCGCTTTTCTTTAACGCCTTTTAGCTAGGCACAAAGCATGCATCAAGTATTACCAAAGACATTGAAATCTCCTAACCTTTCGGTGGGATCGTCCTTCTTAATTGGAAAGAAGAACCTTCGATTAATAGGGGTATTGAATTTCATAAACCCATACTTTGCATTAATAAATACCCATTGTTCTTTAAAAAGGGTCTTCCAAGGACAATATTACCAGGAGATTTTGCAAGAATCATAAAATTAACAGGGACAGTCTTATTCTGAATAGTAACCTTAACATCGTTAATAATCCCTATACTTTTTATGATTGTTCCATCCGCATGAAAATGAAAAACAGGGTAACTAACCATATTATCATATTTTAATAAATCATAAACCATTTTTGGCATGATGGACATTGTAGAACCAAGATCACAGTAGGCACGGAACTTTTCATTACCAATATTAATCTCAATGAATGGTTCCCAATCATTTTTTAACTCAACTAAAGGTTGTTCTTTAGATTATGGCTCAGAGTTAAATCATCAATTGACTTTTCTATTTTATCTAGCTTAGAGAATATCCCAGTTTCATCCACTTGTGGAAAAATTGCCAAACCACTCAAAATATTATGAGCTTTCATTGAATCAATCTCAGAAAAGGTTTCCCCTACCATGGTATCTAGAGCAAGTTGATAAACAGAAAATAAACCATGGTAGAAATTTTTATAAGAACTCTCAAGTCCATCTTAGGTTGCACCTTCTTGTGCAATTCCAAAATTCTCGCCCAGGCATTCCTAAAGGATTCCCCACCTTCCTGCCTAAAAGTAATAATTTCTCCCACAGGTGGCACTACGGAAAAAGGAGCAGAGCTAGACATGATGACTAACAGAAAACAAAACTGAAAATAAACTAAATGCAAGTAACTAATTTTTTTGTGTTTTTGATAATTGAAAGCAAACAAGATAAAATAAAATAAACTAAGCAAGACAAAAACAAAGTAAAGAGATTGGAAGCGTGAAACTCCCCTTGCAGAAGACTGCTGTCTCCCCGGCAACGGCGCCAGAAAAATAGCTTGATGACGTGAAACACACGTTCGTTGGGAGACCCCAAGAGGAAGGTATGATGTAGTCAGCAGCAAGTTTTCCCTCAGAAAGAAACCAAGGTTATCGAACCAGTAGGAGCAGCAACTCTTCAGAAGGTTGTCAACGGCGCCAGAAAAATAGTGTTGAGGGAGTCTGGACTGTTGACGTGGAATCTGCACACAACACAATCAAACTACTTTGCCCCAACGAAACAGTGAGGTTGTCAATCTCACTGGCTTGCTGAAAACAAAGGATTAAACGTATGGTGTGGAAAATGAGTATTAAATTGCAGAGAATGAAAAAGGAACAGTTTGCAGTTTGTGGTTGTTTAATCAGTGTAAAAGAATGGACCGGGGTCCACAGTTCACTAGTGGTGTCTCTCCATAAAAGATAACTAACATGTTGGGTGAACAAATTACAGCTGGGCAATTGACGAATAGTGAGCGCATGACAATGCATATACATGACATGTTGACTACTATGATATTTAATTGGGCATTACGACATAATACATAGATCGTTATCCAACACATCTATGACTAATAATCCACCGCCGGGTTGTCATCCGAGTTCCCCATTGGTATTAAGTTGCAAGCAACGGATAATTGCATTAAGTAAAGTGCGTAATGTAAACAAACACATATGTCCGTGGACATAGCATCGTTAGGTTATCCCTAGTGGCAACAGCACATCCACAACTTAGAACTTTCTGTCACTGTCCAGGTTAAACGGAGACATGAACCCACTATCTAGCATAAATACTCTCTCTTGGAGTTACAAGCATCTACTTGGCCAAAGCATCTACGAGTAACGGAAAGCATGCAAGATCTTAAATAACATATAAGATAGATTGATAATCAACTTGACATAATATTCAATATTCATCGGATCACAGCAAACACAACATGTAGCATTACAATAATATGTTTAGATCCTTGGACTACGGGTTCATAGCAGTAGCCAGATGGTTGTCTCTCCACTTTGTGCCATCATGTTTAGATCTTGATCATGTAGGGCAGCTCACAAGATCTAAACATGATGGCACAAAGTGGAGAGACAACCATCTAGCTACTGCTATGAACCCGTAGTCCAAGGATGAACTACTCACGCATCACTCCGGAGGCAGGCATGGCGATGTAGAAGCCTCCGGTGACGATTCCCCTCTCCGGCAGGGTGCCGGAAGAGGTTCTGAACCCTCCCGAGCTAGGGTTGACGACGGCGGCGTCTCTGGAACTTTTCGTGGATATTTGCTCAGGTACTTAGGGTCTTCGCGTCGGGGGGAATAAGTAGGCGAAAGGGCGGCGGCTGGAGAGGCCCGTGGGGCCCACACCACCCCAGGGCGCGGCAGAGGGGGGCCCGCGCCCTGGCCACGTGTGGGGCCCACGTGGCTCCTCTCCGTCGCCTCTTTGGCCCGTCAGATGAGTTCTAGTAAAATAGGGACTCCCGTGTAGTTTCGTCCAATTCCGAGAATATTTCCAGACTAGCTTTTCTGGAATACAAAAACAGCAGAAAACAGGAACTGGCACTTCGGCATCTTGTTAATAGGTTAGTCCAAAAAATGTATAAAAGTGATATAAAGTAGATGCAAAACATATAGCAATTGGTATAAAACAAGCATGGAACATCAAAAATTATAGATACGTTTGAGACGTATCAGTGGACTACTCCCTCTTCATCATGGAGACAGTGGAGAAGTCGTTAGAGAAGATGGAGACCACGCGGCAGCGCCCCGCCGGAGTTTTCCCCTCCAATCTGCAACTCCAGGTCTCTGTTTGGGTGTTTCTGTGTGTTTCTGCGGCGCTCCTTCCAGAGAACGTCGGGGGCTATTTTTATAGGCGGTTTTAGGTCAAAACCAAGTTGGTGGAGGAAAGATCAACGACAACGGAGCTCCGAGGCCCAAAAGGAGGGGTCCCACGCGGCCCATGTACCTGGCCGCGTGGGCCCACCTATCTTGGCCCTCGGGTCTCCGCGTGTTTGCTTCCTTCGCTCCCAAGTCTTCTTCCTTCCAAAAATTGACGCTCGTAAATTTGCAGGTCATTTGGACGTCGTTTGGGTCCCTGAAACATTAAAATATAGAAATAATGTTTTCTGTCTGTGCAGGGTTAATTCCATAAAAAGGAAACATATCAAATATTCCCAAAATCATTATAAAACAGTGATATAACCCTTATATGATGCAAATATGACTGGAATATAAATAAAATAATGCAAAGTTCATGTATGCATTTTACATGCATCACTATTGCACCAGCTCCTACCACCAGACGGGTAACCCGGAGCTGGCCGTGCAGATCCATACTCGTGGTTCTTCTACCCGTTTCCATCGCCCTACCTCTACTTCATCGAGCGCACGCGGCGAGCTGCTCGGGGAACGCGACTTCGCGTTGCCGTTCTGGAGCTGGGACGTGCCGGAGGGGATGCAGTTACCGGCCGAGTTTGCAAACTCGTCGTCGCCGTTGTATGACCCCGTACGGAAACCTAAGGCACGTGCCGCCGGCGGTCGTGGACCTACAGTTTTTTTTTCGAGAGTAGAGGGGGAATAAATCCCCACCGCTTGTTTCATTCATCGAAAGTAGCCTGGCGGGCCATGTTCTTACAACAGATGGAGAATTACAGGGGGATACAACGGAAGAGAAGACACCGAAAAAACAAGAAAAAATACAACTAGAAAGGAAACAGCAAGAGCCACCAGGAGAGGCACAAGAGGTGGGGGTGCAGTCGAGGGATCACAATGCCAAGACTCGGCAATCAGCCTCACGCACCACATCGGCGTGCGACTCGAACCCACGGCACAACTCAGGAGCACCACCATCATCATTGGCGTGTGTCAGCCTAGCACCTAGCACAACCTAGACAGGGAGCTCCGCCACGGAGGTCGAGACGAATAGCAGGTAGGGGAGGCACACATTGCGTCGTCATTGAGCAAAGATGAGCCGAGACGCCACCAAGAGCATGAAGCTCCCACACCGCAACAGTGACCACTGGAGGGTCTTGGACAAGCAAATCCATGTGATCAAGACCACATGAAGGTGCTGAAGTGAGAAAAAAACACACCACCGTCGGCCCCAAGCTGGTCGAACCAAACACACCATAACGCAGCACCGCCAGCACACGCAGCAACAAAAGCCAAACTTTAGGTCTCCAAGATGACGCCTCCAGGGAGGTTGTGTTGTCAAGGGCACAAGCCAGTCATCTGACCCGACGAGCCGGGTCCAAGGTTTTCACCGGAGGACCACCAAAGTACTGTAGGTGCTGGAGGTCCACAACGGCACCTCCTGCGAGGAGACGGCATCAAAAGACGTCGCTGCCGCCGGCAACGACAAAGTCGATGCAGGGTTCTCACCCGAATTTGAGCAACCGTAGAGAGAGGCAGTCGACCACCACCAGCCATCACCGTAGCCAGCCGCACCTCACGGAGACCACACATGGCCAAACTCCAGCACAAGCGCCAAATCCTCCAAGGCGCCGGACGCAGCGCCAACCACCGCACCCCGCCGAGCACCATGCCGACAGAGGCGGAGGAGCACTGCCCGAAGTCCAGAACTGCCATTGGGCCCCGGGCTGTAGCCTGCAGCATGCGTGACGTTGCCCCATGCACGCCATCGCGCGGCTGCCTGGGGGCGGATTTGCGCCCAAAAGCTGTAAAGATGGAGCGCCGGCCCATCGAAGGCCCAGATCGGGCCCGGACGGGCCGCAGCCTGCAGAGCACCACAATGCGACCGCCCACCACTCGCTGGGCGGCCGCCGCTGTTGCCGGCCATGCACCAGAGAGCTCGCAGGGCACGCTGGGAGGAGGACGCCGGCGCACAGTCGAGTCGCCGGTCCAGCTGAGCCCCGCCGCCGGGGACCCAGGAGGCCAGGAGGCCACGAGGAGACGCCCCGCCGCTGCGTCGGCCGCGCGAGCTTCACCCGGTGGCTTCCTCCGGTGGCGGCGCGAGCGAGG